>CM073499.1:29352500-30552500 GCA_037074585.1 Biancaea sappan
GCTTGCAGTGGCATGGGTAATATGCCGTTTGCGTAGTTCACATGCCCAGTCTTGGGATGTGACAATTACACTTATCAAATTTTATAATTTTAAATATTACACTAGGTCTCCTTGTAATTTATCCTTCATCATTGAAATTAATTTTTTGTACAGAAAGTGTTCTTCATAGTAATAAAATTACTTAACAATTTTATTGTCATATTAAAAATAAAACCACAATTTTATATTATATTTCCTCTAATGGAGGATACTTATGAAAAACTAAAAAAATATATATATATAGCAATATCATAAAATATAGAATGTTAATTGATTTGATACAAAATAAATTGAAAGGAAGGTTTATACGACATTTATCAAAATTTCAAAAGAGCAAGTATAATATAAACTAGAGAGGTGATAATTTAACCAGACTTTTGGGGAGCTTTGTATAATTTACCCAATTTAAATTTGCCCTTTTATTTTTTTTTGACTATGTACTAATGGTTTTTTCATTGCTTTTTGAAGGATAATATCAATATATATATATATTTGAATGGACTCAATTTATATATAGTTTCTCATATCTTTATTATAAGATTTTTCACTAAAAATAAAATATAATTAAAAAGTTTCTTAAAACAACCAGATTAGTTGAAAAAAATCATTTGTTTTCAAAGATCATATATTTGGCAATGTTTTGATGTGAGAATTTAATAACAAATATATAAAAATTTGCACCTAAATGTTTTCTTTCTTTCTTTTTTCTTTTTTAGGAAGTCATGATTAGGCCTGCCCAAGCCCATTTAACTCCTTTTGAATAAGAAAATGTTTATTTTTCAAGTGCTTTGGCCTATTTAAATCTTTGCCCCATTTTTGACAATACTATTGAACGATCTTTCTCCTTTTGTCAAAGCGAGCTCCCTTTTATTTTTGTCTCTAAAATTTCATGAGTTGAAGCATCAAAAGCCTCTCCCTCCTTGATCTTTGCATTGCAGTCCAACACAGGAGGAAAACGACACTACTATAAAACTACTCATCAATGGAAATATTGCATATATAACTCACATTGGCAAGCATCAATTAACTCCTAGACAAATTTTGCATAATGTTTTGCATCTTCTTGATTTAAATTTAATATTTATCTATTTCCAAACTTACCCATGCATGATCTATCTTGTTCCATTTCTTTCTTTCCTGATTATTGTATCTTACGAGGATTCTTCATTGGAAAGGTGATGGGGATTGATAAAGAAAGAAAGGCCCTTTACTTCATGCTAAGAGCTAGTCCTAATCTTCTACATATAATATTCTTCAATTCTTTTTTTCTCAAAAGAATTCTAGTTTTTCTGTTCTTTGGCAACAACATCTTAGTCACATACCCATTTCTAAACTTAAATAATTTGATGCAATAAAAAAAATAAGGTTATTGATTATTGCATTCTTTTCGAATGTTCTAATACTTGTAAAACATAATAGAATTCCTTGTCCTTTGAGCAACTCACGTGCTTTTAAAATATTTTCTTTACTGCATATGGATTTTTAGGGCCTTTAAAATAACAATACTTATGATAATAAAAGATTATTCCTTATTATTGTTGATGATTGTTAAAGAGTGAAACTATTTGCTATCTCAAACAATTTTCTACATATGTTTAAACACATTTTTCTAGGGCAACCATAAGGACATATAATGGTACTAAATTTTTTAACCAAGAAAGAAATCAATTCTTAGCTTCTTTAGGCATCATTTGTGAAAGTAACATAAAAGACAAGTTTAGTCCATTGGTTATTCCATTTGTTTCATTAGGATACTCCTTAACTCAAAAGGGATATAAACTTTTGAATTTTCAAACTAGAAAAATCTTTGTTAATAGGGATTTTATCTTTCGTGAACATATTTTCCTCTTTTGTCGACAGATCAAGTTTGACTCTAGAATCCAAGTGTTACCTAGCTATCTAATGAACACTTAATACTACACAAACAAGATCTGCTTTAATCAGGCTACCTGCATAGACAAGATTTGCTTTAATCAAGCCGCATATCAAGGAACACATCTAGTGATCTTCATTGTCAACTATACCACACATTCAACACGTGAATCAATGATTAATGAGAATTCTTAAATAGCAAAAAGAATGGAACGACCCGATTATACTTTACAATAAATGTCCATTTATTTCAGTAATTGTTTATTTCCTTATTTAGCATAAGGTATCTATTAAGGAAGAAATCTTCAAATCCAATCCGAGCTTATTCTTTTAACCAACAAGGAGCATGCAATATCAAATAGTTAGTTCTTTCAAAGGTATAAAAGGTAGAAGCATTCAACAAGATGATTACTAAAGCTTACATTTGGTAAACCTCAAATATTTTGGGATTAACATCCTAGAGTAAAGATCCACAAGATGATGATGATGATGCAGGTTCCTAGTAAGTAGGGTCAAAGTGTTGATAGGCCGTCGTTCTTTGATGGAACAAATTACACGTATTGGAGAACCAAAATGGAGATTTTCCTAAAATCTCTTAATGATGATGTATGGCCAATAATAGCAAAAGGTCCTTATACATCTATGAAAAGAAAGGAAGAGAAGGAAGCTCCTAAAGAAATGGAAGAAATGACTGATGACGTAAACCTAACTTTGAATTAAACGTTAGAGCTATTAACTATTTGTTATGTGCAATAAATGCAAAAGAATTTAAAAAACTCTTGAGATGTTGCTTGATGAAATAAATGTGGGAGAAACTCTGTGTAACCCATTAAGGGATAAGCGAAGTCAAGAAAACCATAATTGACAATCTAGAGGAACAGTTTGACAACTTCAAAATGAAGGATGATGAAACCATAAAAGAAATGTTCAAACGGCTGGTCAAGATCACTCATGAGCTTGATCTCATGGGAGTTGTCTACAATAATGAGAAAATAGTTAGAAAGGTTCTAAAGAATTTAACTGGACCCTAGAGAATCAAAGCCACAGCCATTGAGGAATTTGGAAAGATGTCCATAATGACAGTAGATGAACTTAGGGGAAAAGTCATGGCCTATGAAGTTACTTATCTCCAGAATTAAATAGAATAGCTGCAACAAAAGAAAGATTAAGGAGTAGCTCTGAAAGTAAAGTTTAGAGAAGAATCACCTTCTCTTGGTGAAGACAATAATGAAAAAGATATAGCATTAATATCAAAAAGATTCATCAGCTACTATAAGAAGAGATACTAGAATAAGAGAAATATGGTATAATCAAAACAAAGGTGTGAAGCAATTACTTGCTATGAGTGCAAGAAAATTGGACATGTATGAGTTGAATGTCCAAGGTTGGCAAGAAATAAAAGAGATTAGAGAAACAATGTGGCAAATACTTCATAGAGCGATAATGATCTCCTAGAAAGTGAATCCAACATGGAGGACTTGATATAGCCAATCTTTGTCTCATGGCAGATAGTGAATCCGATGAGGAGGAAATTGAGGTAAATACACCTTATGCTTATGATTAGTTATCTCTTGTCTTTGATGAATTGATGGAAGACTTAAAACATGTTTTAGAAAGATATCATGGCCTAAAACATGCTCATGTCAAGCTCTTGAAAGATTTCAAAAATTTTGTTAATGAAAAAAATTTTATAAGGTCAAAACAAAACGTTTGGAATAAGAGCAATCCTCCCATCCATTATTTTTGATAATAGGGCCCTAAAAGCCAAAATTGAAGGCTTAATATATGATTTAAGTAGATTTGTCCAAGGACAAAAGAACTTAGACCTGATGTTAGAAAATCAAAAGAAATCGCTTAGCAAGGCAGGTATAAGGTATAGACTATGTTAGAAAAGATAAGAAAACAAAACCTGTTTTTAAGGACCTATTATAACTGTGGAAAAAGAGGTCACATTTCTTATCACTATATGAGTAATATAAAGAAAGTGAATATGAAAAGAATATGGGTTCCAACAGGCACGAAAGTGCTACCTGTTGACCTTCTAAGGACCTACATAATGCGCACCTAAAACTATCTCTTGTAGGTATGCCTTTGGACAAAATAGAAACAAGGGAGCTAGTTTCTTGATTTTGGATGCTCCCGGCACATGACTGGAATCAAAAATAGTTTATCCAATATGAGGCGAAGAAGAACCATGGCAACATATCCTTTGGTAATAATCAAAAGGGTAAGATTGTCAAGTTAGGTAAACTAAGTATAAATGATACTTTCTGTATAGAAAATAACTCTCTGGTTGAAGGTTAGTATTAGCCAACTATGCGATAAAGGGTATGATGTAGCCTTTCCAGCTAAAAAATACTTTATTAGTATCAAAGTTGAAAACAAGTTCCTGATAAGAAGACACAGATTTGAAAAGTCTCTACTTTAACTAATAAAAATGTTATTTTCAAATAAGTGTCTTGCAACAACAAATGGTCTAAGCTGGCTTTGGTACAAGAAATTAGACCACATTAGTATGAAACTTATTTCAAAAATAGCCAAGAATGATGTAGTTGTTGGTCTTTCTAAGATTCAATATGAGAAGAACCATATGTGTAAAGCATGCCAAAAGGGAAAACAAGTTAAAAATTCATTTCCCCTTAAAAGAACATGTTTCAACCACATGGCCTATTCAATTGGTTCATATGGATCTTTTTGGTCCTATTAGAACACACAATTTATGAGGGACGTTGTATGGGCTAGTGATTGTTGATGACTATTCTCATTTTACTTGGGTTTACTTTCTTGCAAACAAAAGTGTAATATCCCAAATTTAATTACCTTAGAAAATGAGGCTAAATAAATAAATCAGCAAGAAAATAAGGATAAAATAGTTATTAAGAAATTTTTGAGAGATATAAATAGAATTTTATCATCGAGTAGGGACCTATTTGTATAGAATAAAAAGATTTGAGGGTTTTTATCATTTTTAACCAAAAGAAAAAAAAAGATAGTAATGTGTGTGAGGTGTGCGGTAGAGAAAGGATGGAAGTGAGAAAGAAAAGAACGAAAAGAAAGAAAAGAAAGAAAGGGAGACACGTGGGGTAATGAAGAAATAAATGTTAATATATATATATATATATATATATATATATGTGGGGTAATGAGGAAATAAAATATATATATATATATATATATGTCTGTGTGTGTGTGGGGGGGTGTTATGTGAGTCACGGTGGAGAAGGAAGGAAGAAAGAGAAGAAAGAAAGAAAGAGAGGAGAGAGAAAGAGAAGCGGGAGAGAAAGAGAAGAAGAAAGGAAAGAAGAAGAAGAGAAGACGATCGGAAACGCAGAGCAAAGAAATAAGTTTAAAAAGTTGAAAGGTTGAAAATCAGATCAGGTAGTTAGTCTTCCATAAAAGTATGATTATTTATGATTTATGATATCTGTGTTCATAATCAATTTTTACAGAATTTTGTTATAATTCCTGTTCTACATAGTGAATAAGAGAAATTTAATTATTGTGTGATGTTATGCTTTTTATAGCTGAAATGATCTCCTCATGTGTTTACATGTTTTTAATAAAGTGACTAGCTACTGAGATATTTTATATCTCACTTTTAGAAAATTGATCATTTCAGGAAAAAGGGCAAAATGGAAGGCTTGATGATATTAATGATGAGATTGAAGTGTAGAAATATATTTTATAGTAGTTTATGATACAAAGATGTAAAGATAATAACAAATATTATGTAAATTATTTTTGTATATATTCAAGCTCAAATATAATTAATGAGAATCTTGTAAATTTTCTGCAAGGTTACTATTTATATAAATAGTAAAATTTGTAAATAGTGAAATCTATAATTATTTGAAAGAAAATTATCCAGTGAACCGATTTAGAGAAAAATTATTATTTTTAAAGGAAATAAAAAATCGGGGTGTTACAAAAAGTGATTACTTTCAAAGTTTTAAAACATATTTCAAGAGAGTACAAAATGAAAAAGATTTTCAAATTTCAAGTATTAGGAGTGATCACGGTACAGAATTTGAAAATTATCTTTTTGAGGATTTTTGCAATGAAAAGGGAATATCACATAATTTCTCAGCCCCTAGCACTCCTCCGAAACTAGTGTCTAATAAAATCCTTCCTTAACAAGACACCATATGAGCTGTGGAAAGGACGAAAACCAAGTATTAACTATTTTCATCCATTCGGCTACAAGTGCTGCATCCTGAACCTCAAAGGTAATCTCATAAAATTTGATCCTAAATTTGAAGAAGGTATCTTTGTTGGCTACTCTAATAGTAGTAAGGCTTATCGTGTATATAACATGAAATCCAAATATATTAGAAGTCTATTCATGTGAAATTTGACGATATTAATCCATTTATTAAAATCATGAATAGAACAGATGAAGATGATGAACCATCTAAGTTCCAAATGGTTTTTGGAAAATAAAGAGAAAACATAGAGCAGGAATCTGACACCAAAGAAATTGATGAAGAACTGAGTAACCAAAATCTGGAAATTCATCAAGAACCTGGACAGGACTCTGAAAGAGAATCTCAAAAATAGAATACAAAAGTTCCACAAGAATAGAAAGGAACCAATAACTATCTTCATGATTTCATTATTGGTGACCCTACAAAAGAAAGAAGGACAAGATTGTTAATGCAGAAGATGAGTCATATGGCCTTTGTATATGAAGTTAAGCCAAGAAACATAGACGGAGCTCTTGCTCATGATTCTTGGATTATGGCCATGTAGGAAGAGCTAAATCAGTTCGAAAGGAATAATGTGTGGTAACTGGTACCTTTTTCCCAAGACAAATCCGTAATAGGTACCTAGTGGGTTTTTAAAAACAAATTTGATGAACAAGGAGATGTTATCTAAAATAAAGCAAGACTGGTAGCACAAGGCTATAACCAACAGGAGGGTATTGACTTTGAAGAAACATTTACAATAATGGCAAGGTTAGAATCTATCAGAATCATTCTTGCTTTTGCTTGTTTTAAAAACCTTAAATTATATCAAATGGATTTATAAATGAAGAAGTGTTTGTAAAACAACCATTTGGGTTTGAAGATCCTAGCTTTCCAAGTCATGTGTTTAAACTTTCCAAAGCTTTGTATGGTTTAAAACAGGCCCCTCGTGCATGGTATGAGAGCTTAAATAAGTTTCTACTGGAAAATAAGTTTACATGTGGAAAAATATATACAACTTTGTTCACAATGTTTAAAGGAAAGGATATTCTTCTCATTGAAATAAATACAGATGACATTATATTTAGTTCGACTAATGAAAATCTATGCAAGAGTTTTTCTAAGCTGATGACAAGCGAATCTGAAATGAGTTTGACGAAGGAGTTAGCATTCTTCCTCGAGTTTCAAGTTAAACAAAGCTTAGAAGGGATTTACATCAACCAGGCAAAGTATACCAAAGAACTTCTAAAGAAGTTCGGGTTGGACAATGTAAAAGAGGCAAAGACCCCAATAGGTACTGCTAAAAAAATTGACAGGGACGAAAGTGGAAAGAGTGTGAACCATAAACAATCCAAAGGAATGATAGGGTCTCTCCTTTATCTCATAGCAAGTCGTCCAGATATTATGTTTAGCATGTGCTTATGTGCCCGATTCTAACCAGACCCTTAGGAATCTCATCTAATCACTGTCAAAAGAATATTTAGGTACTTGAAAGTAACAACAAACCTTGGATTATGGTACCTAAAGAATGGTTTTTTTATCTAACTGTATTTTGAAATGCTGATTTTGGAGGTTGTAAGATTGACAGAAAGAGCACTAGTGGTACCTGTCAAATTTTAGGTCATTGTCTTGACTCTTGGTATAGCAAGAAACAATCATCTGTGGCCTTGTCTATTATTGAAGTCGAATATGTGGTAGTAAGTTCCTGTTGTGCACAAGTGATATGGATCAAACAGCAGGTACAATAATTTGATATAAAACCTATTTTTTGTGATAATACTAATGCAATCAATATTTTGAAAAATCTTGTCTTACACTCTCGAACTAAGAATATCAAAATTTGGCACCATTTCTTAAAGGATCACGTTTAAAAGGGAGATATATTTGTGGAATATGTTGATACATATAATCATTTAGCCGACATTTTCGCCAAACCTCTAGCAAAAGACCAGTTCGTGAAACTCAGACAAGAATTGGGTATGTTGGATTTAAATGCTTGAATTTTCTCCTTATTTCTAAAGGTATTTTTTTTATCAGTAATCCCTAATTATATGACTTATATTATGAGTGTTTTCATTTGTACCCACATGTGCATATCATTGAATATCTCTGATATGTTGTTCTTTTTTTAAATATCTTTCCTTTTTGTCATTATATGTGGTTCACACTACTATGATGCCGAATCACCCAGAATTAAAATTGTGGCAATCTTATAATATAGTGATCCCCAGGTCGTATTCAATCAAGGAGCCTCACTTTTAACTACTAACTAATTGTTCTTAATGCTGATTAAACTAATTAACTATACAGGGAGTTGTGACAGTAGCAGAAAAGCATACAAACAAAAGTTATCTCATAGCAAAAGAATAAGTTAGACAGCAAATAGAAAAATATCACAAAACACATGTAATCAATCTCTGGTTTTCCTAGAAGTGTAATCATTATTACCCTTTTCTTAAAATCAGTTCTGACTTCATCTATTATTCTAGTTATTAACTAAGTTTTCTAGAAAATCTCTTAGAACTTGAACACATTGAGTCCTAACCAGAATCTTACCCTCATACAATCGCATACTAATCCTACTTACTAAACATGCAAAGCAATTGCATACATACAAGTCTAGCAAGGTTTCCTCTCTAATCAAGCAATAAAATCAGAAATCAAACCCATACATCTTTCTAATCAAAAAATATATATAGAAATAAGAACAAGAGGCAAAATAAGGATTAAACTAAAATAGATTAGACTAGAAACACTTATCTGTTCAAAGGCGTTCAGATTACATCTCCTAGTTCCATCAAAGACTAATTACAAAAAGGGTTTTTGTCTTCCATAAAAACTGAAATGAAAAATACAGAGGAGAAACTACAGAGAACCCTAAACTAGAGAAGAAGAGAGGAGGAAGAAGAAGTTGTTCTCTCGTAAAAATGAAATTTGATGCCTTCTTATATTCTACCCTAGGAGAGAGACCAAAAATGGCTTCGGACTTGTCCCTTTCTCTTGCTGAAAAATGCAGTTTAGGTATGGACAAGCTATAACATTAAATTAGAAGAGACTGGCATGAAAAAAGGATGCAGCTGGACTGACTTTTCTGCACATAAAAGTTTACTTGTGAATTTGCTACTTTAGGGAAACTTTGGAAAGCAAAAGAGGCTAAATGCATGCTCTGATTCAGAACAAAAGTATGGCCTCCATTAACTTATCCTAGTTAGCACCAAATCACCAAAAAGTGCCACATCAGCTCCCATATAAGCACCTTCGTCTTTGTCATCAATTTAGCTCTCTAATTACGAAATTAAAGCACAATTAGTCCATAATTAAATTGCATCTAATTAATTCTAAAAACATAAAATCATAGAGTTCTCATGAAAATGTATGCAATAGGACTAAGATATGGACCAAAATGTATATAAAAATGCTCAATATCAATATGCCATATCTATGTGTCTCTTCTTTCCCTTTCCCATGAACTGCCACGTGTCTAGAGGCTCAAGAAAAAGCTGAGCCTAATTACGTAGATTTCTCGAGAACGTGTGTCATGATCAATCAGCCAGTAAATGCTTTTTTACTGTTGAAAGGATTTGAAAAAACAACTGTCGGGGACCACTAATTGTAAAGAAGACGCCTATCCTTGCTTATTCACTGTAGCAAGTTATCTAGTACTTTTCCCATTCTCTCTCTTTCCTCTCGCCCTCAAAGGTTTTCGTTTCTGCATCAATGGTGTCTCCTAATAAAAAAAGAAGCTCTGATATGTATGTAGCTTCAATGGGTACTCCCAGATACAAAAAAAAAACTTTCAAATTTGAAGAAATAAAACATAGATACATGACTAAATTTAAATATAGACAATGTTCTACAACACGAACAGTGGACTTTAACTTCTTCCGTAAGGCAAAAATCCATACATTCGAAAAATTTTCAAATATGGGCTGGGGTTCATTTTTCACCATCAATGAACCCGTGTTCCTTAAAATGGTCAAAGAATTTTATGCCAACATGGATTTTATAGATGACATGAAAGCAACCATGATGCTGAAAGGCAAAAAAATTAAGCTCTCTCCAGAACTTTTGGCTAAAATTTGTGGATGCCCAAATGAGGGAGTTGAATGACATAACAACCACAAAGAGATATCTCTAAAAGGATATTCTCAAGAGAAAGCAACTAAGAAATTAATGGGTGGTTATCCTGGACCCATTGACACCAATAAGTGCAACGTCTTCAACCAAGTTCTTCTCTTAGCTATTGCTCAAATAATCATTCCCAAAGCGAGTAAGTCGAACACTCCTACCTTCTTGGAAAATTTTCTTACTTGGGCTGTACTTTATTGTTTCTCTATCAATCTACCATTTATCTTGATGAGTCATATGAAAATTATCCTTGGCAATAAGAAGGTTGAGCTGCCCTATGGATCGATTATCACTATTTTAGCCCTAATTCACAATGTCTTCATGGATAATTATAGAGCTGCTCCTGCAACCCCACAGGGAACCTACAACAATAGGTTGTTAATGAACATAGGCTTAAAGAAACTACTAAAGGTTAGGTCAGAGTTGAGGACTCTGTCTCCAAAGAAGGTCCTAGTGCACCAAAAGAGAAGAGGAAATTTCAGTTCAAAGAAACTATTAACTCCATAAAGTCTGTTCGGATAACTTGAGGGAGAGCTCGGACCAAAAAATTGAAAAAGTGGAATTAACTAACAATTCAGAAAGTCCAGAACAACCCTCTAAGGTACTTGCAAAGGAGAGTAGTTTCGAAGAATCTAAAGAGGTACCAAAAGAGAAAGAAAGATCTACTGAGTACTCGATTGAGCATTCTCCTTCACCCTTGTCTCATGTACCTGCTTCTTAGAAGGATTCTACTTCTTCACCTCTTAAGAAGGATTCTGAGACTCCAATTTCTAAGTTAGTTAGTCCTAGTATTACTATTTAGGACCTTTCTATACTATCTCCTGTTGCTCCCTCTATCCCTGATGATGAACCCATTATTCTTGCTTATACCACTGCCATATCTGAAGAAAAGGAGAATGTTGTGTTTCCTTATGAAGAAACAATAGTTCCATCTGCTGCCATCGCTACCACTGAAAATGATCCACCATTTATCATTCAAACAAATGTTGATACTACTGATGATGTTATTGCCTCACCAACTACCCATGAGATAAGAATTACTGATGATCAGACTCCTACCAATACTAACTTGCCTGCTACCCATGCTCTTGCTACTATAAAGGCAGATTTGCCATCTTCTAATGTTCCTACTCACTCTTCACCACCTCATAGAGCTGAAGTCCTTCTTGTAAGGATCAATGAATCTGTGAATGCTCTCTATTCCTTTGTGGCTGAAGAAATAGTGCGAGTCCAAGATCACATGGATACATCCTTCAAGAAGATGACCGAAGAGATATCTAGTCACTTACAGTCTGTTGAGACCAATTTACAACTTATTGAAGCAAAGGTTAATATGGTGTGCAGCATGCTCACACCTACGGCAATGTATGCTTAGCGCCTGTTATTAGTGCGTCCTTCTAGCATCTAAGCTTCTGCTTGTAGCTCTTTGGACTTCGTGGCTTTTGTCCTACCTTTTGGTTTGTAGTTTGTATTTTCTGACCCTTTTTTTGTTGTTTGGAAATGAAGGTGTGTTATGTTCTCGTGTTTATGTGCGTTTATATTTTGTTTCTTCTGGTTATATGCTTGATAAGTTGTTTCTCACTATAATGCTATATTATGAATGAATCCTCGGTTGATCTTGTGCTTATGATTTTCTTTTTGTATTAAATAGTGGTATTTCATATGTTGATTATGATCCTATGACTACTAATCACTTGTTCTTTGAGAAAGTATATGTTTCAAGTTTATATTAAAAATCCCAACATTAAGTATAAGGAAGCAAACATATGATATCCATACTTTGTTCGTAAAAGAATTATCGTAGATTGCCAAGCATAAAAAAAGGGAGATTGATGGATCAAGTTTTTGATTCTGGAACCTAAGAGGTACCTAACAGAAGTCAAGTGGTACCTAGCTATCTGAAGAACACTTACTACTACATAGACAAGATCTGCTTTAATCAAGCAGCATATCAAGGAACAAATTTGGTGATCTTCGTTGTCAACTATACCACACATTAGACACACAAATCAATTATTAATAAGGATTCTTAAATAGCAAAAAAGAAAGGAATGACCCGATTCTACTTTACAATAAATGTCCATTTTTTCGGTAGCTATTTATTTCCTTATTCGAAACAAGGTATTTATTAAGGAAGAAATCTCCAAATCTAATCTGAGCTTATTCTTTTAATCAATGAGGAGTGTCTAGTATTAAATGACTAGTTCTTTTGAAGGTATAAAAGGAAAAAGCATTCGACAAGATAATTACTGAAGCTTACAAAGAGAATCATCGTGCATTCATACTTCTGTAACTCTTTGTACTCTTAGTGAGAGAGAATTGTATCATGTTATATTTCCTTAGTGAGTTTTCTCTCCATCTGATGTTCTAAGTGAACTGAAAGGAATATTTCTATATTTTAGTTTCTTTGTTCGTGTGTGGACAGTGCTTAGGCACCTGGTTAGGTATCCTGTTGTTGTAGAAGTAAAAGCTACTGAACTATACCTTTTTGGTTGAGAAGGTTGTCTATAAACATCTACTAAGAACGTGTAAAAGCCCTAGTTAGTTTAGAGTAAAAGTAGGAGTCCATTGATCCAAATTGAAAGTTGCTACCTAGTAGCATGAAAGTTAGAGGCTGAACCTTAGTTTGATTTCTTGTCTCAATGATTTTTCCCCCGTAATAAAATACCCATAACTGTGTTGTGAGGAGTGGATGTCGGTGAATCTTTGTGATTTTTCTGAACCACTATAAATCACAGTGTTATCTTTTCTCTCTTATCTTTTACATTACTTATTCTCTATTTAGAAACTGGTATCTACTATTGTTCTTTTCCCAACTACTAATTGGTATTATTCTTTTCCCAACTACTATTGTTCTTTAAAGATCAATAAGAACTTTAAGGCCCCTGTATGACACAGGGATTATATTACATCCATTACCCCATCATTGTTGTTCCAACTACAATTGTTCCTAAAGAATCAACAAGAATTGTAAGATCAATGTTTCTTGTCTGCCATATTTAAGATAAAAGAACCTATGTCATATGAGGAAGATAAATAGGACCCTAATGGGATTAATGCTATGAAAGAAAAAATTCTAGCTTTAGAAAATAATAAAACATGGAGCATTATTGCAATAATCCAAGGTAGAACTCCCATAAGTTGCAAATGGGTATGTAACAAGAAATATCACTTTGATGGTTCTCTAGAAAGTATAAGGCCAGAGGTAGCCAAAAGGAAGAGATTGACTATAATGACACTTTTTCTCCCTGAAGCAAAGATCGTGACAATAAGGATTGCCATAACATTAGTTGCCATGTATTCTTGGCCCACATATCAAATGGATGTCAATAACGCTTTCTTGTAAGGTGATCTTCAAGAAGTGTATATGGAACATCCTTAGAGATTTGCAATAAGGGGATTAATATAATGGTTTGCATATTGTGTAAATCATTTGCAATCAAGGCAAATGAATTGCAAACTCGCACAGACTTTGATAAATCATGGTTAATTGTCTAAGTAAAAATGATTATTCTATGTTCACTAAAAGGATATAAAATAAAATTGTAATACTCTTAGTGTATATGTCTATGATATATTAATAACAGAAAATGACAAAATCCTTGTTGAAGAACTAAAACTAATCCTAAAAGAAAATTTCAGGATATCCAGGATCTTGGTGAGTAAAGATATTTTTTAGAAATTGAGGTTGCTATAAATAAAAGAGGTATAATTTGAAATCAAAGGAAATATGCTCTTGAACTCATAGCTGAAACAAGATTGGCCGGAGCACAGCCTTTCAAGACACTCTTGGAACATAATTTGAAGTTATTCCAAGGAATATGATGGTCTATTCATGATAAATTCAAATGATACCTTGTTAGATGATCTTTCAAGCTTCAAGAGGCTAATTGGAAGACCTCTCTTTCTAACCATGAGTAGCCATTTCCATATAAACCTTAAGTCAATTCATGCATGCCCCCAAAGTATCTCATATGGAGGCAACTAAGAGAGTTATTCATTAGATAAAGAGCCAACCAGGTTTGGATTTTTTTTTGTCAACAAATTGTAACATGCAACTTACAACCTATTGTGATGTATATTGGGTTTCATGTTTGATGAGAAAATGACTAATAATAGGCTGCTGCATAAAGCTACGAGAATTTCCTATTTCTTGAAAAGTAAAGATGCAAATCACAATCTCTAAATATACTTTAGAAGCATAATATCGAAGTATGGCAACAACAACTTTTGAAATTGTTTAGATTTAAGAAATACGCAGATTTTGGACTTGTTGATCCAAAACCAGCTAACCTTTATGGTGACAACAAAGTAGCATTACATATTGCTACAAACCCAATGTTTCATGCAAGAACACAAACACAAACAAATTGACTAAAGTTCAAAAGAGTACAATAAGCATGTCTCCTTGAATGAGTAGCTTGCAAACATTATGATCAAGTCTCTTGGAAGAAATCAACATGAAAGGCTCTTACACAACAAGAAAAATCATTTTTAGTGACCGAAAAGTCTATCAACAAAACAACAAATTTGTCACTAAAAACAACATTAGCAAAATTTTGGCGACAAATTTGATTTAGTCACGAATGATGAATTTGTGATGGAAAAATCCATTACTAAAACAACAAATTCATTACTAAAAACAACATTAGTAAAATTTTGGTGACAAATTTGACTCCGTCACAAATTAATGACATAGTGACGAATGGTGACAAATTTGATTCACTGACAAGTTAGTGACGAATTTGTGACGTACATTCCCGTCACAAATTTGTCATTAATTTGTGACGGAAATGGCACTTTAGTGATAGATTTTTTTTTTGTCATAAATTTGTGACAGAATTTTTCGTCGTAAATTTGTCACTAATTTGTGACAAAAATGATAATTTAGTGACGGAAAAATCCGTCACCAATTTTGTTAACAGTCGACGATCAAGAGGGGCCAGTAGTAGTGGGTAGGTGGGTCGCAATATTTATTTTCATAAGTATCAATGACTATGCTTGAACTTGCGTCCTCCATGATATTGTCAATGCTTCTTATCACTAATATAGTTGAAATTCACAATTAATATTAACAAATTAATATATACATTGTATTATATTACTTTGACAAGTTTAAAAAATTTATTGATGGATTTATGACGGAATTTTTTTGTCACAAATTTGTCACAAAATAAGAAAATTAATGAAGGATTTTAGTGATAAAAAAATCATCGCTAAATCAGTGAAGAAAAAATCCATCACAAAATGTTTGTGACAAAAATTAATGACAAATTGAAATTCGTCACTATTTAGCAACAAATTTTAGTGGCAGATTTCAATTCGTCACTAAATTCTAAAGTTTTGAAAAATTAATGATAGATTGAAATCTATCAATAAAATAATTAGTGATGAGTTTCATTTCGTCACTAATTTTTCTTTCTTGGTAGTAGCAAATGTCCATAAAAAAATATCAACTTCAGGGAAAGTGTTGGAGTGTAGGATGGTATAATGACTAACAACTACCAAATAAAAAAATTATTGTTAGAGTTTGGCAAAGCAGATTTCCCAGTCTTGTGTGTTTGTGTTCTATTGGCTAAGCAACTATCATGTAGGCAAAATTGGATATAGTTAGACATGGTTTGTTACTTTCTTTATAGTTCAATATTGTGGCATGACTAGAGTGGTTTTAGATACTGATTTTGTTATGGCTATTCATCTCATTCATCATACCAATGCCACCGATCATTTGTTCGGTGCTCTCATAAATGACATTAGGAAGATTCATGGGGATCGCAATGGCTTTTCAGTTATATTTTTTGAAATTAAACAGCTAAAATGATTGTTTTTAAATTAAGAAAATTATAAAATAATCAATTTTAAAAAAAATTTTCAGTTATTTAATAAAAATAAATACTCTTGAAATAAAGAAAATATTACCAAACCAACTTTTGATAATAAATTAAAAGGTAAGAACTAATAATATTTAATTTCAACGATAACATATTTATCAAATATATATTTAATAAATAAAAGTACTCTTATAAATATAAATAATTTAAATACATTATATTTTATTGCTTTTAGGTGGTTGATACAGGAAATCTTACATTCGCAAGAACGTGACTATATTCCTGTATTTGGTGTTTTACAAATGTTTCTAGGAATTTTTCTTTATATTCTTCGAAATTAGTCATTTTTCATGTTTAATTCATGTTAATATTGCTAGACATATTTGGCTATTTTTAAAAATTATCCATATATATATATATATATATATATATTTATATACACTTAGCATATAAAAGTAGTAGTGTCAAATGGAACATTTACTCCAACTTGTGATGGGGCACTAATAAACAGGTTCATTTTTTAAAACCGATATACATCTGTCTGTATTGGCCAGCATGCCAATCTCCCTATATAATTTTTTATTTAATTTATCTTATCATACACATAATTTTTTTTCTTTACACCTTACCATGTTTATTAATGACACAAGACAAGACAATCATTGTCTTTAAAGTGGTTATAAAATAGCATTTATTTTTCTCTTCTTCTGCAAGTTGGCGTTTGATCCAACTCGTCCAAACCCGTTTAATTGGAGGCAAAATGAGTTGGCCTATTTTAATATATTTAGGCCTTTTTTAAAATGAGTCTTTTCTATTTTGTGCACAGCCAATTTGTTTAGTAGGCTGTATGAGTCAACCCAACAACTTTTTTGTCCTTTTGATAGTATTATAAAAAATATGTTTGAAAGAGTTTATTTTAAATTTATTTAACTTATTTTATATCATAAGCACTTATACACGTATTTGTGAAAGTTTATAGGAATAACTTATAGTATGTTCATAAGTTGTTTTCAACTTATTTTCCTAAACTCTCAAAGAATAATTTATGAAAAAAAATTAAAAATAATTTATGTAAAGTTTGTACTTATAAACTATTCAATTATAAAAATAACTTATATATAAATGCTTATATAATAAACATTTATTTTACCAATGCTTAAATAAGCTATTTTATCCGAACACAACCAAAAAGTCTAAGGTTAGCATAGTCAATGACGAAGGATGAAAGATGACATGAACGATGAAGTATGATGTTTTGATAATGAGGGGTACGAGAGGGTTTAGTAGTCAAGGGTATAAGGGTAAAGTGATAATCTTATTTTTAAAAATATTGTTCTTGCTACATAGGAATATGACATTCTCAGCCTCTGCTATAGAAATAAAAAATCAAAGTTTTACGGAAATTCATTTTCTTAAAAGTATATATCAAATGTGGGAAGGTGACATCTCCATACAACATTTCCTAGAATCATTTGACATTCCTATGTAGCAAACCACTCTTAACAAAATTAAATAGCATTAAAATAAATTTTTCATGATATATGTTTTATAATACGTTATATTTGTTTAGAAAAAGGATTAACGTTTTCAAGGTATTTTAGAAGAATATTTTAAAATATTTTATAATAAAAAACATATAATTAAATCATTTCTTATAAAATGAAAAAAAAATTACCCTTAATATTATGAGGTGTATTTTATCACCCTTACTTAGAAATCTTGATTTCACACCGAAGCAGGTAAGGAATTAATAATATGAACAAGTTGAAGCGTTAGCTTGCTTGACGGAATGTGCAAAGTGCTTGCTGGAAATAATTCAAACCTAGAAAAGGCGAAATTCATAAATAAATATGAAATTATTAATAAAATTATAAATATGAATAATATACATTTCTAAGCGACATTCATTAATTTGCTCTTATATTCATTTCTATTTATAACTAATTTGATATATTAACTTTTTCATAAATTAAAATTTTAACTCAAAATTTGTCCAAGGCCCATAGTCATGCATTGGCCTTAAGTTAACGACTAACGAGTCGTTGGGTAGGTACCGTGTTTACTATGCCGCATGACCTTTCACACTCAACTTAGCCACAACAGTTGAATGAATGTAACAGAAATGAACAGTTTGTTGACCCTTCCACCCATGGCCTTTTTTTTTTTTGATCAAATGAAAATATTTCTATTAAATGCATTAAAGGCATAAAGCCTATGATATATGAGATATTATAAGACTTCAAAATAACTCAAATGCAGTCCAGATTTGAACACATATAATAACAAGTACATAAAATTAGAGTCACACACCCTAAAAAGTAGCGAAGTTTTAGAAGAGGTAACATACCATTAGACCAATAGAGTTAAAGCTGAAAGCTCAACCCAATGAGCTACTGAACTGGGCTGGTAAACAGTGGCGGATTCAAGACCCCTTGGTCAGGGGACAAAATGTAAATTTTAAAATATTGTAAGGGCCAAAATTAAAAAAAAGTTTAAAATTAGGGCTAAAATATACATTTTCAAAATATTATATTTAAAATTGTAATTTTAGCCAAAAACATAGGGGCTAAAGTGAAAAGAAATATTAAAATTTAGGACTAAAATGTAAATTGTTAAAATATTATACATAAAACTATAATTTTAGCCAAAAATTTAGGGGTCAAAATAAAAAAAATTAAAATTTAAGGTCAAAATATAAATTTTTAAAATATTATACTTATAAATATAATTTTTGCAAAAACTCAAGGGGTACATGTGCACCCCTTGAATAGAATGAAGGTCCGCCCCTACTAGTAAAGCCCAAACAAGCATATAATTTTCGCTGGTTAACTCAATATGGCCTTTACTATTATATAGCATTGTTAAAACGGGTCAAAATTTACTGGTTGGTTCGTGCCAGTTTGTATTTGGATAGGCTTGAATATTAATTTTCTGATCCATTTAAAAATTGGATTGGTTCGGGCTCGGCCCGTTACGGGTTTTTCTGGATGAATCTGAGTTGATCTGTTTTGACAATGTTATTATTATATATAATGATATATTGATTTTTCTTTTTCAGCCCTTGTCCGATGGAAGACTAATTTCGTTAATTGAATTCAAAAAATTTTCTCCACATTATCATTTTTGAAAATCGAATTGAAATTCAATTAGTTATTACTATTAACACCAATTAACATTATTACAATTATAGATTTGAGTACAAATGAGAGAGACAGATAGAGAGAGCTGTGCCTCTCGTGAAAATGGTGTGGCAGAAGTCAGAGACTCAGGACCACTATGCTTCTTAGGACGTTGCCTAGTGCGAAGAATCGGTGCGAAGAATCACTGCAATTTCAATATGAAAGGTTATTGTACTGTGTTTTCAAACATCTCGTATTTATGTTAAAAATGACCTTTTTAAATTATATATAAATATTATGTATTTCACCAATGGTATTGGTTTAAATTGTTCCACATTTCTTTTTCTTAAACAAAGTCTCAAGTTGGAGTTTTATGAATAAAAAAAGTTACATGCTAAGATAACTTTACACCCTTGTGGTTTAACCTGTTGTAAATATTTGGTAATTAACACAGTGTGAGTCATGTTATAATAGACATTATACTTAAAGAATAATTTTGCGGATGCGAGAACTTCTTTCTAAGATAAAATAGACTCTTTTGAATTTTACTCATGTACCATAGCAACAAAAGAAATAACACAATAACCCATTGAAATCAGAGAACACAAAAAACATGGAGGAGATCAGAAAATAGTGCCTGAAAACTGAAGAAATCACTACCTTCAATTATGCGAAAATGCATAATTGATCAAATAAAGGTTAAATGGGCTGCCTATTATTGATTTTTAAGGGATTTAAACAGTCAAATAATTTTTTTATTTTCAAAAAAAGCCAAACTAGTCCCAATCGCATTTTCTTCTGCTCAAGAGGCAAATAATTGATTTTCATTATATCGGCCCGGTGATGTAAATGCACAAGTTCACCTCTTTCCTTAACTATTCATGAACTCATTATAACATTAACATGTTGATATATAAGGTCTTATCCCCTCTTTGTTTTAGTGCAATTGGAATTAATTTTACTCTTTGGAAATACAAAATCTTTTATAGTACAATTTTCACAATAGAATCTAGTTTGTACCATATTAATTAAAATCAAGTGAGTTTTTGAATACTGATGGTAAAAAAAAAATTATGTGTTTCATTATTTAAGGGTATCTGTATCCTGTCTTTTTTTGTTTTTTTGGTACGAGTATCTTCTTGCGCCACTTGAATTTGGAAAACTGACTTTACGTTGATGTTTGGCATTCTCGTGTATCTGCAGATTCTACAACTACTATATGTGTGAGAGTTTGCGTTGAGGATCGTGTTTTCGAACCTTCTGCCCTTGGACTTGTAACTTTTGGGAGAAATCTACATCACATGCATGTACACAGTTTTTCATACGAAATACCCAAATCTGAAGGGCACTGACAAACGTGAAATCACCCAGGACTGAGGAAGCCATCCATGATATATGGTTTTAAAAAGTCATAGTTTGCATGATGCACATTGAACTATTAATAAGCCAGTTGGTTGGAAGAAATCAATATATGATATGTCAAAATAGGCTTCAGATCGCCGGTCAAGTTCGGCCATTCATATTTGAACAAGTTTAGGTATTTAAATTTAGGTATGTTAAAAAATGGGTTGCGGGGCTTGCTGGCCAACCTTTTTTTATTAATTTAAATTTTTTAAAATAATTATATTATATTATTTAGTATATAAATAACTCTACTTTATCACATTTTTATGTTTTATAACATTATATTCAATAATTACAATAAATTTGGATATGAAATAAAAATAAATATAAAATTTTAAATTTAAATATAATATAATTAATTTAAAAAGAAAATATGAAAATAATTTAAAAAATTTAAATATAAAAACTTTTAAAATTTTTAAATTTTTTGAAGTGTGTCTCTCATCGATTAAGGATCTGTTCGATAAAATTAGCTTATAAGCTAACTGATAGTTTATAAGTTAATTTTTAGCTTATAACTTATAGCTGATAGCTTATAAGCTAACTTATTGAATTAGAAGTGTTCGGTAAAAGTAACTGTTAAAGTAGCTGAAAAGTGTAAAATGATAAAAAAAAGACATGTATTTTTTAATTTCAAAATAATATAAATAAATACATCATTTTTTGTTTTTTAATTAAATTAATTTAAATTATTATAGATATAAAATTCATTAAAAATATATATTTATAATATATATATATATATATATATATTTATTTTATCATATATTATTATATGTATAATATATTATATATAAATATAAATATAATAATATATGAGTAAATATGATATATTAAAGTAAGGGGCGTAATAGATATTTTGAAAAAATAATAAGGGCAAATTTAGGAACAAAAAATTATAAGTTATAAGCTACTCATATTAGCTTATCAGAATAAGATATAAACTACTAAATAAACTCGTTCATCGAATACTTTTAACGAACTTATAAATTAATTAAATAAACTATAAATTAATTTATAAAATATAAGCTTTCTTGCCAAACATAACTTTAGAGCTGCACAGGCTCGCATTGCTCTCTGCGTACTGCAAGTATATCTTCAATACTTTTTGGCACCCATCTTGATATCTAAGGGATCCATCACCTCCGTTCTCTTCTCTTCTTTTTCATCCAACATCCCCCTTATGTATTTCGCCAACTGAACATCACATTCACACTTATCATACAAGTTTGATATTTAATTGTTTATTTTGAAAGGAAGGAGAAAGCCAGAGAGAAATAAAATAAAGAAAGATTAAAGTTTCATATTTAAATTTTTTAAATAATTTTAATATTATATTATTTAAATATAAAAATTTAAAAACAAATAAATTATGACCTACGGGTTAGTATAGACGAGTATGAATATAAGATTTAAAACCCGTCTAAAAATGGGCCGACCCATTTTAATAGTGTCAGTCCCACCCAACTGCATGCAGCTTCCCTTTTTTCTTTGTCATTGGTCATTTTTCTTTTGTTAAATTAATATTTTTATGTCATATTTTTATTTAAATTTTAAATTATTTATTTATTTTTGTAACGTAATAATTTTTTTTTATCTTTTATTTTATAACCCAATCAGAGTTGAGATGATTGTGATCGATCATGTTAGTATTCCATGTGGCGATTAGTTTTGTTAGGTGTCTTATAACATCTCTAATTATTATATTTTTCAAATTAGAGCCCGTTGGATTTGTAGGTGTAGAAATATATATATTTTTTTGGGTCTAAGAAAATTAGATTTCTATTCACACTACAAAAAGAATTATAGTTTAGTATCAATTAAAAATAACTATTAGCATTAGTTATAATTGACGTTAAGAGGTTTTGTATCAATTACCATGACTGATGTTAGACATAGTGTTGCAGCACATAATACGTCAATTATAGCAACTTTTGAAATTACTAACATTTGATTAAATATTTGGTATTATTTGCAACTGACGCTAAATTATGACAAAATATATGAAATTTTACTTTCAATGTCAGTTACAACTGATGCTAGTTAACGTCAATTTTAAATGATCCTAAATATAGTGTCATTTATGACTAATGAAAGATTTAAATTCAATTATAACTAACACTATTATTAAGCTTTTTTTTTTGGTGTGTTAGTTAGAGCTGAGACTAAGCATTATATCCCTATTTATCTGAGTTCCTATTTTTTTCAATTTACAATAGTCTAAATTAGATTTATATTCACCTAACACTAAGCCAAGAATACATAAGACTATATGAGGCACAAAGATAAATTATTATAGATCATATCTCAACTTTTGAGATAAGAAAATACAAAATCAAGGGCAACACACCCTAGAAAGAAGCCTAAAACTATACAACTTCAATATCTACCAAGAAGGAATGTCGTAAAGGTAGCACATTTTATCTCTTCTACTCTTCTTTAGAGGGACTATATCAACGTAGGTCTTCTAAACATGATATAAAGAAGAAATTTTACAGTTTTAAAGATGTGAGTTGTAAAGTTGTAGAAGCTAAAGAACCATTCTTCAAATTGAAACCTCTTCTATGGAAGGGGAGGAAAACTTTCACAATGAAAAGGAGACTCCAATGTAAAGAGAGAAAAACTCTGACAAAAGAGATGGGACAAACTAGCACAACCAAGAAAACAAAGAAAAAAAAAAAACGAAAGGAGGAAAGGTTTGTTGGAGAGATAGTCCCCAAAACCCTACTCAACGACAATAACAGGGCATGGAAACAAGAAGCTTTGAATATATTTGTCAAATAGAGAAGAATTCTCTAACTATTGAGCTTAAACTTAATTACTTGAGCCACTAGTAGGAATGATTTTTTCAGAGAATAGGAAATGAGAATAGAAATGCGCTTTGATGGAATGAGAATGAAAAGTCCATAAACATATATATTTGGTATAATGGGATAATATATTACTTTATTTGGTTTGTTGGAAAAAATTGTAAGAATGGAACGATTTTAAGAGCAAATGGACAAATTGCCCTTAAATATAAAATATAATAAAAGAAACTCTATAAATAAAATATGAACAAATTAAAAGAGAAAAAAAAGGGGATAGATTGTGCTCCTTTGAGAAACAACAAAGAAAAAAAAATTTTTTTTGACTTCTCTTCCATTGTAAGTAATCTGCACAACTTTCCGTTATATATTTTTTTTAAAAAGGAAAGGCTTCCATTTAAGCTCCACCATTGCTTCTTCTCAGAATTTCATGTGTGCCTTGTGTCCTCTCTCTCTCTCTCTCTCTGTGAAAGACAAAGTGGACGGATAACGTAGATTGAAGAATATTGATGAAAAACACATACTAAAGAAGGGAAATGTG
This sequence comes from Biancaea sappan, assembly GCA_037074585.1. Taxonomy (NCBI): domain Eukaryota; kingdom Viridiplantae; phylum Streptophyta; class Magnoliopsida; order Fabales; family Fabaceae; genus Biancaea; species Biancaea sappan. The sequence continues at coordinate 29,376,426 of CM073499.1, forward strand.
AAGAAAAATTGGGACTCACCAATAAGATTAACAACGACAAGGTTTAGGCTCCCTTCGGTGGCATATAAATATTTCCATTCTTCTAGGGTTGTGTGTGTTTGGAAGCATTTTATGATTGATTCTAAGACAGAGGATTTAACGACTCCAAGCGTTTATATATATATATAGAACCACTACAAAACAAAGGGAAATTTTGAGATAGAAATTTTTCTATCTCAAAGTCGTCGCAAATCTATCTCATAATAGAGCTAAAAATGTTTTCATTAATATAAATTATTGAGATAAAAAAATTCCTCCTGAAAGTGGTCTGTCTTAGAATCTAATGCAACTGACAATTTATTTATTTTATGGTTTTTTTGCTCTTTTTTAATATGGGCTTTTTTGTCTCAAAATCTGTTTCTAATTTTTGAGACGAATGGCTTTCCGTCTCAAAGTAAGTGCTCTATTTCAAGTTTGATTTAATAATTTTCTTTGGACATAGAGGCCTTTTTGTGTCAATTTTTGTCTCAAATTGAAATTAAATTTGAGACGAAATTTAATGGACTGTCTGAAAATCTGTCACATACCCCAAATATGATAGGCATGGGGAACGGAGACAACTCACTCCCGTAAGCCTAACTTGCCCTTGGAAGACATCTATACATAACAAAAGGGCCACACAGAACGTGCACATATAAAAGATAAACCAAACACATGGAAACATCGATATACATACATACATATATACATATATATATATATATATATATATATATATGTATATATATATATATCATGCACAAGAATTTTTTATACACAAAGGTATCAATATACATAAAAGACATCCATCCCATCAAGCCAAGAACCCTACCTGTGATAAATGGAACAACTTCTAGATTTCAACGTACACACTTATGCAACTACCAACAATGAGTTGTGAATGATACGAGGCTTTCTAGCAACCTAACTTGCTAAACATGAAGGATGACCTAACTCATCGCTTCAATTTGAAACATGTTAATAGAGGGATGAGCTTCCACAAACTCAGTGAGCAAATAACAAAACTATGCTAATGGTAGGACAAACAAGAGTACCACAATGAACATTTTGAAATGCGAAGAAACATGAAACGTGAAAAACATATGTTGTATAAGAGAAGGTTTTACGAAATGTATGGAAATTAGTTCATCATTTAAAACCACAAGAAGGTTTTTTGTCACGCCCCCAAATATGAGGACATGACCAACACGGCAGCGAATTTCACATCACTGTTGTAAGCCTGACAATTCATATAACTGGCACATAGAAGTATAAGAACAATTCACTTATAGAGTTAAATGATAAGACTCTCCACAACATCACAAACATCCTACGAGTTCTATTCACTATAGAGCGAATCAACAACCCATACATACCTAAAAATACCACTATCAACCTAAAGCTAAGGTGGGTCATACACTCGAAGACTCCTCTACTCCTTTCACAGAGACTCACCAACTGAACAAAAACCTATAAGGGAATACAACCAAAATAGGTGAGTATAAAAGATATTTAGTGAGAGACACAACACCAACATAAGTTGTCACCTATGTACCACTCACAAGAGTGGGACCTTGGACAATATCCCACCCATAACTACAACCAAACCAACCTGATTCTTCACAACAACCAATTCAATTAGGCAAGATGTCTTGACCACAACATAGACAATGTGCAAGATCATAACTCACCAAACAAGGCAGGATTTAATTTAATGCACCAACCACATACACAGTCTTTTTTAGTAATTTCACCAAGATGTACAAATAAAATAATAATAATAATAATAATAATAATAATAATAATAATAATAATAATAATAATAATAATAAGTCCAATGCAACATTTCATTTATCAGGACATGATTATATACGCTTAACACATATGAATGTAAAGTATTCAATTAACCCAATAAGAAATTTTTTGTTCATAATAGAGAGGCCACCGAGGCCAATTCACACTAAGGAGGCTACCGAGGCCAATTCACAATAAGAGGCCACGAAGGCCAATTCACAATAAGAAGGCCACCAAGGCGAATTCACAATTCATCAGTAAGGAGTGCCACCCTCTCAAGACACCCATTACCAAATATAATTTATTTTTTATCGTCTATCATTCACTTAGATGAAATCCTCGAGTATAGCATTCTTGAGGGTAAGGTCGCTTAGCCATATTACAACTCTTTACCAGACTGTTCCACTAATAACTTAATAATGCACCATTCTAGCATTTTAGATCACCAAGACTAATTTAGCCCCATAGGTTTCTTACATAATTCACATACAACTTAGACCATCATGTTCCAATTCAAGGGAGATGTATCCAACTTTTTTTTTAAAAAAAAATTCCCAATATAGGCATGAGACTCCATATGCAACATCCACTAATGTATTCCAACACAAACCATTAAAGTAAGATAATATATGTGTATTAGCACTAGCATGCATTACAAAAATATATCCAATATCATAGTTAATCATAATCACTCTAACTCTCGGAAGTTAAAATAATAATGCATGCCATTACCAACACGATCGATGTCTCATTGTATTACTATTTCTTCTCCCAATTTAGGATGTCATTCTAAGCTTCCATCACAATGTTATATTTATACAAATATAACAAACACGAAGCACTCTAACTCAATTAACACATGCGGTGTAATTTCTAAGTCTGGTACTCATATCCACATGTGTGAGATATAATCAACAAGAAATCCATTACACTACATTATTTAGGCAAACCAATTTTTGATTTTAGAAAGCTCTAATTAAAAGTAAAATCAAATTACAATAGAATCGAATGAAAATAATTCAAATAAAAGGCCTAGAGTTACTAATCCCCCTCTTTCATTATAAGAATTGCTAATTCTCCCTAACACTTGTGATTCAGTTCAATTATACACAATAATCTTAGGTTTTCTAATGGGTTAAAGTGATTCTCCCGAACCTAATTTAAGCTACCCAACTCTACACAATCCCTTATGTGAGTTTGAGTCGAATTAATGTTAACCTAATCTGATTAAACGAGGTTAATTAATATTCCTATTAATTAACAAGTAAAACCCCTAGGTTCTATCACTCGCCCTAATCATTCAGTGTTCTACCACCATCTCCCTCTCCCAAGTTCAATGAAGGCAACATACAGATCATAAAATGGCCAATTTTATAACAAGTTCAGGAAATATGAATGATAGGTATGTATTAAATTGACAAGAATCACAAGTTTCAAGAGAAAAACAAATCCTAATCTGAATTTGGGTTCATAGTAACCCTAGAACAGAAAATTAGCCACTTATGGCTCTAACACTACAAAAAGCAGTAAAGGAATGAGCAAACTCCATGAATCCAAGGTTGGGTTGACGAAATTCGGGCTTGATTGGCTTTGGGAATGGATTCCTCCTTCTCCTCTAGTAGAAATCGGTGCCTCCCCTTTGTCTCTAACTCAGAATTGACCTAAAAAATGTTCTGACGTGTTTTAAAATAGTGCAGGATCGCGAATCACCGCTATAGCGGTGAATTCCCACTGCTATAGCGGTAGGAGGCAGAGAAGAAAGCTTAAAAATGAGTTTTTTCAGGTTTTACCGCTATAGCGGTGAAGATCCACCGCTATAGCGGTGGCTGGCAGAGAAGAAGGCTCCAAAATCTTTTTTTCAGCACTCCACCGCTATAGCTGTAGATTCTACCGCTATAGCTGTGGGAGACAGTAATCACATCAGCATTTTCAGAATTTCAGCTCTAGCATTCTATCTTCTAACACGAACTTTTTACCAACTCAACCTACACCAAAAATAACAAATAAACCCATTAAATCGCATAAAAGAATCATGAAATCACTCCATTTATTAAAAGATCAAAGAAAACTAAAACTAATCTAAACTACTCAAAATATGAGCTAAGAATTATATGACAACAAGAAAGAGATCAAAAGAGAGGGTATTTAACATCAAAATGGCACTAAATTGAGAACTCAACAGTAATGAAGGAGGGTCAAAAGTCACAACAATGGAAGGTTGAGCAAGTGGTAGTGCCTTGGGTGCCACCTAAATCATGCTCACAAGTTCATGATCGATCTTGGCGCCAAGGAACCAGCTCTCAACTTGCTACCTAAACCAAGGCACTATAGGCACCGGGTCTGGCACCCGTGGCTAGGCAGTCATGAGTTTTTGCAGTCCCATGCCTAAATCCTCCAAAATCACTCTAAGCTTCTCCTCCTCGATTTTCTAGCTCCAAGAACTCATATAGGGTGAATTTGATAGATGGATATCACATTAGAACAGCCCTAAAGTTCCCCAATCAAACTAAACACCAACATATGATGACATAAAAAGATTTTAGCTAAATTCTCCTATTTTCATGCTCCATCTTTTTCTTTACTCTCGATCTGTTTATGACAGTAGAGCTTTCGAAAATACAAAAAGTTTGCATCTTAAAACCTTGCCAAACCATCCCATTTTAGTCCCATGGAATTCTTACCCAATGTAGGGTTTCATATGTAAGAAGAAAAAGGAGAAATGAGGAGGAAGGGAAAAGAAAACACAAACTTACTTGATATTTCCTCGAACACGGATAGGCAACACTACAAAAAAAAATACAGAGATTAGAGATGGAAAAATTCATCTCTAATTAATCAAAAATTCATCTCTAATTAATTAGAAATTCATCTCTAATTGATCAGAGGCAGATTTAGAGACAAAATTTTTCCATCTTTGATCCTGGCATCTCAAACAAACTTGAGCCAAAAAAAGATTCCATCTTAGAATCAGAGACGGAATTAGAAACCAATTTTTTGTCCCTAATTCTGCCTTAATTCTCTCGATAGAAAAAAAAAATTTGCTAGTGGATTATTGAATAGATCAAATTTGGCCTCCCAAAAAATATTCAGCCATATTAAATAATACTAAATTAGAAGGCACATTCACTCATTAACCTTCTCAAGACAAGAGTATTCAATGAAGCACTCTATATAGGAAAAGGAGGAGTATTGCACTATATATAGGAAAATGTGGGAGGATGATTTTCTGAACTGGGCGATGTGAGAAGGAATTTGAGACAATTTATTCCATCTCTTGTTTGTGATAAAATTTAAATTCTGTCTCTAATTTGAGATGGAATTTAAGATAGAAAATCTGCCTCAAATTTCAAACTAGATTTTAGAGACAGAATTAGAGATAGAATATATTCCATCTCAAATTCAATCTTAGATTTTGATATTATATTTTGAGACGGATTTTCAACATTTTCAATCTAATTTCAGTTTTTCTTGTAGTGCAAGGAGATTCCCTTCTTCCGTTCCATACTTTGGCCAGCACCAAAGAGGAGAATGGCGAGAGAGATGAGATAGGTTTTGGGAAAAGAAGTAGACACATGGTTACATTGAAGAGGAAATTAAGAAGGGGTGTGGGGCCCACAAGCTTTCTAAAAAAATCCTCTATGGTCTTATTCCATTCTAATTTTTCCACACTTAGAAAAATATTTCAAAGTTATACATACTAGTACATTATACACCATCACCTAGAAATTTATTTTAGCTTAGATGCAGAATAAATTCCCATTCTCCTCTTAGTATTTTTGCACATAAACCACTTGAATAAGTTATTCCAAACTCCAAAATTTACGTAATTGCTCAAAATTTTTAGGAATACCATACATGCCAATCCAAACAATTACGTAAAATATTCTTTAAAAGAAAATAAAATCCATAGGTATTACATTTTTACTTACAAATGGATAATCCAAAAGAGTCTAAAAGAACTCTAATAAACCATTAAACACAAATCGAGGAAACCTAAAATAACTGAAGCACTATAGTAAATAAAATGCCATAAAAACTATATGCAAGAATATATTTAAAATCAATGGGGGGTGAGTTTAACAAAACAACCTCAAAACATAGTCTAACATAGGGTCACAACTAGAGTTCAATCCTCCTAAGCATAAAGCTTGGAATCACTCCTCCCAGGCACATAGTCTAAAATCAAATCCTCCCAAGCACACAGACTGAAATTAAATCCTCCTAGGTACACCAAGGGCTAACAATACATTGTTAGCATTTTTAATCAAGCCTCCCCCAAGAGTGATGGAAAAGAAGATAATGTAAAATATGAAAATTCAATAAGGAGTACATGATCCCCCAAGAGTGGAAGTAGTAAACACTAAATGTTCACGAATGGGACTTCTCAAGAAGATGTTTGAAAGACATGGATTGGACTGCAGGCATTGAGGTAAGTGAATTAAATTATATAACCAACTGAAACTTGAATGAGAGGAAAAACTAGTAAGGATTATGATGATAAATGTCACTTTGGCTTCCTATCAATTATTGTGGTCATTGTACTAAGTTTGTGGTTATCAAGAACTATTGTGGTTTGAAAATTGTTCCTATCTCTGAAAACCCAATAAAGATTCTGATTCATATCAAGTGAGATCTCATAATCATTGAAGATTAGAGGAAGATAATAGTGATTAAATTGGTGTTGGTCCATCTCAAGTTGCAGATGATAATACAATTAATGTTTCTATGGAAAATGGAATAGAGAAAACTCGTAAGTCTAAGGGTGAGACTCTGATTGAATGGATCGAAGAGAGCCCATGGTAAAAGCAAAAAATAATGTCATGATTAAGAATTATAAGAGAACCAAAGAAATTAAAGATGAAGTCAATGGTATGAAAGGGAAACATAGCAATCATGGACAAATGGCTCATTAACAAGTGGTAGGATAAATTTCAAAAAGCAGAGGAAAACATAACATCCTAGTTAGACTAGGAAAAAACACTATGCGTGGTGCATCAGCTGCAACAATGCCCCCTCTAAAGATGACTTCAATTTCCTTAGAATTTTTGACATTCGTAATAACTTTTTTATTGTAACTAATATTTATCATACAATTTTTAGACATATGTTCATTTATTGTAGATTTTAATGACATTTTATTTTTTCAATTATTTTAATGACATTTTTTAGACATATATTTATATCCACTTATTAAATTAAAAAATGAAATTTCATATTCTGAGACAAAATCAAAGACAAAAATTTTATTTGAATAATAAAAATAAATCATATATTCTGAAACAGAATCAGAGATGGAAAATCCATCTCAAACTTTGAGACAAATTTTGAAAATAGAAATTCTGTTCCAAATCAAACACAAAAAATTTGTCTAAAAAGTCTGAGACAGATTTTGACACGAAATTCAACTAATTCCCATTTTTTTATTTTCCTCTTTTTTTTTTAATATTTTGCAAAAAATAGCAGAATCTTACACAAAATTAATTGTCTCAAATTGTAGCAATGGACTTTTTTTTGTTCCAAATATTAGAGAAAATCATTTTTTATATGATTAATTTTTTGTCTTTAATTAGTTTGAGATGGATTTTTCGGCTTTTTCAGATGAATTTTCATCTCAAAATTTTTAATTTTCTTGCAGTGAACCCCAATTAGAGCCTAAAAGGACTCAATGATTTGAAAGGTTTAAAGGGCCATAATGTTGCTTTTGTATCTTCTTCAGATGAAATGAGGGATAAAAGGGTGGGGAAGGAATTGTGGTCCTAAACAAAGGATTCTAAGTAGGTATAGCGAACTATGGAGGGTTCAAGGTTAGAGGACATTTCTCTAAAAAAAGGTCATAAGTCTTTTTAATATTATGGGACTCATAAAACCATTTGCCATAAGAGTCCCTCAAACCATAGATCTAATTAATTTTTCTTAAAAGGTTATGGCATGGAAGATAGTAGTGTTAGAGTCTCCCTAAGTGAGCCACTCCACCCTTGATTTGGTCTCCTATAACTCTTCCTACATGGGTAAGAGATTCCAATAATCTTTTCTTAGTTTTTCTAGCATGAGGGGGGAATGCCTTAAAGAGTTACAAACAATATTCTCAATAACAGTAAGTGTCTTAGGATTCTCCTTTTCTTTTTGAAAATATTTCTAAAGACATCTTTGTTCCAAATTTTAAATTGGTGTGTTAGGTTTACAATGTTATCATCAATGTTCAAAGAGGTACATGCACTAGCTAGAAGAAAGTTAAACCTTGGGTGTCTGAGCCCAAAGGGTTCATAAACGAAAGGTCTGCCATAGGGATTGAGTTTTACAGGATAGGTGTCTATAACAATCAGATAATGATTAAAGATGATACTCAAAAGGTTTGTCATGCCCCATCCTAGCACATGACCGACACAAATAATGGGAATTTCTTCCTCTATCATAAGCCTAGATTAGAATCATATCAACCACATGCAACAACAATTATCAGCAAGTAAAGAGTCAAGACAATTCATTCATATATGTATATGCTTTGATGTCCACAGCATAAAAAAGTATTTTTGTCATATTTCTAAACATTCAAAAGGACAACATAGACTTTGTTTTACTGGAATGTTTATAAACATAATCTACAAAAAGAATAAAAAATGGGGCTCTACCTATAATATCATGTCAATTCAAACATACAAAGGATTTCCTAATATAACACCTATCTGACTACAGAGCAAGTCTAGATTTAAACCAAAATAAAAGTCTGTTAACAAACCTTGAAATAAAAGGGTCTTGACCTCCAACTAATTCACCATTCCTTGTGGGGAGCCTCCTCATTTACCAAAGGTTCTGAAAAGTTTTAGAAAGGAAAAGAGTGAGTATGAACTCAAAAAGAAGATAAATCTATTCCATTACACATTCTAATATGCTAACATCTATATATATATAATGTGTCGTAATCCAAAATCTCTACATCGTAAGCCTAATTCCTAACTCTCGGTTCCCATGCAATAGGTGACATATATGATCATGTGAAAGAAAAATATTTAGACATGCAAAGATAAATAAATGTGCCATGTCAAGGATTTTATACATGCAACTCTTCCCTCATAGGTGTCCTATTTGACTATAGAACTTTCCACACAATAACGACAACATACCAAAGAAAATCGACGAACTCCGATCCTTAAGGCATAATTGAACGGAATCCTTGAACCTCTACTACTCCTCAAGTGGCAGTTTACGGCTTATGCAACCTACAAAGAAGCAACAAATAGCATGAGATGATCATCTCAGTGAGTAGGGACTCTCTCGCCTTACCTCTTCTCTTATTTGATGTTTCCACAAATAAGATGATCTAACCATCTTTTTTGAAATATCCATTGACCAAATGTGTAAGAACATCTTGTCGTGGTCCTATGCAGACACACAGAGTGCTCTATATTGCTAAGTCCAATCTTGATCTCCAATCTCGTAAGCTAACCAACTTTGACCATATAAGCCGATAGACTCATAGTCTGTAGACCATCAAGTTCCATAACTCGTAGGCCAACAACTTTGTAGTGGTTAACCATGGGTATGCATCCCTAATCTAACTCACACCTAAGGGGACTCCCAAAGTGTGTGACACACACAATGATGGTCCTCCCAGCTATATAACTTCTAACAAACAATTCTCCAATGTACATACACTCAGAACAAGCCCCCAAGGCAAGTTCACTCTCACTCAAATATATTTAAGCTCTAAAGCTTCCTAAAGTACTTCGACCCATAGGCCGTATTATCTTCTGATTCATATATCATTGGGTTTCCAATAAAAAAAATAATGTAAAATTTCAATTCCCACTTTGAACAACACACGTTAGCCCAATCCCTTTATCATAAGCATGGAAGACAAAATTACAATCCAGCAAGAATGATATTTCAATGGCTCGAAAGCCCTAATAAATCTCTAGTCTGAAGGCTCAAACAATCTTCAGCCCAAAGGCTAAATATTTCCAGCTCGAAGTGACACAGCCTCCAAAGCTCATACACGTGCTCATAACCCTAAAATTTTCAGCCACGTTCAAAGAAAATCCTTTACACTAGTTTACATTGACTCGAGTCATTACATTATCACCCCTTTAAAGAAATTTGGTCCTTGAATTTTTGACAAACACCTTACTTTAGATACCTCCCTTCTACTTCATTTTCCACTTATAACAAGAGACCACTGATCTCCACATCCCTCAAAGATGACATGGTAGTTAGTGGTTGGAGCTACTACGACCACCAAGTCACCCAAAATTGAATTCGTGGTAACTTGTAGTATAGTAGTCATCCCAGGTCATATCTCTCAAAGAGCCTTGCTTCTAAATTACCTAATTAATTGTTCTAACACTAATTTACCCTAATTAGTTACTGATTAACCACTGGGGGTGATTGCATAATTAAGCTTAAAATAGAAATTAAACATCTAAACATAATAGAAATGAAAATATAACAGAACAGGAAGATAGAATAAAATGAACAGACATGTAACTAGCCATAATTCCCTAGAGTTGTATCTATCATAACCTTCATCAACTTGTTAATTTCTGCCACTTGGTTTTAATTCCTAAAATTTCTAGAAAAATCATCTAGAACTAGATGCCACTAGCCTTGACCCAAACCTAATGAAATCTGATATAATCCTAACCAAATCTTGTTATACACATACAACAATAGCATTCATACATGCATAACTAGATTGCTCCTCAGATAAAAAGATTAAAACAATAATCATAACCATATACCATTCTAATCAGAAATGAATATGAATATGAATATAAAAATAGTGAGGCAGTAAAGGAATAGGAAATGGAATAAAAACTTATCTGATTAATGCCCAAAAAAGTTCAAGCACAACTCCAGATTGTGTATGACTGATTACATGAGAAGTTAGCCTTCCATGGAGGCTAAAATACAACAAAAACAAATGAGAAAATGGGGGGAAACCTACAAAAATACAGAAGAAATGGAAGAAGAAAGGTCTTCAACAACTGCAAATGGAGTCTAAATGTGTCTTTTAGCTTCAGCCAAGGAGGGAGGACAAATTTAAATTCTGGCCAGGTCCCTTTCAACTTCTATTTTTACCAGAAAGTGTAGCAATAGTGCAGAGAAGATTCATGGAAATAGTGCTGCAGAAACTCCTTTTTATTGATGCAGAAAAGTAGTTTTCATTTTTTGTTTTTGCTGCTTTTTTTGATGATGTTGGAAAGTGTAGAATGCTTTCTGGTTTATGCAGAAATAGTAGGGCCCACAGTCCAATCAACGCCCAGTCAGCCCTAGAATGCCATGTCAGCATCCAGGTGGCGTCCATATAAGCAAAACATTCATGTCATCAATTTAGCTCTCTAATTATTAAATTAAAGCACAATTAGTCCATGATTAGATTACATCCAATAAATTCTAAAATATAATAAAATTAGAGAGTACATAATATTTAAGATGCAAAAGGGACTTAGATAGGGACTAAATTGTATATAAAAATGCCTGATATCTGTTAGCCCACTTGCCAATTTAAATATAGCCATACTTCCGTTCTCTCGGCATAGGCAACTTGAAATCTCTGCATATGCAAAGGCCATCTTCTATTCTCCCAAGGATAACTTTCTACTCCACTCCATCATAGACTCACACCTTGTCTGAGCCCCTAGTACAACTACACTATGCGCTACCTTCCCAACGTCACATAGCGAACATACAAATCTCCCTTAGCCTTACTAGCTAGCATATGTCTTACAACCATAGTATGTGCAACCCTACGTACACTTATACTCCATAATTACTCAACCCCAAATGTCTCTACTCTAAATTTATATGTCCCCAAGTCACCATGACGACCGCAATCAAATCCCCAAACTTCAAAACATAAGAATTATGCTTAAATCACAAGGTTTACAGCCTTTACCAAATGCTTGGAATGCCTATGCAAATTCTCAATCTTAGGATCTCTCCTTCTCATAAACTTTATGCTCCCAAGAAGCAAAGCCCTTCCAAGAAGTGCCTTACACTTCCATGCCATGCATCATCATAAATCCACCTTTTACCTAAGGTGATGCCATGTCTAAATAAATGGGCGAAACTGCATATAATTAGGGTCCCTAGGCCGAGGCTAGTTCATTTGCCTCAACACCCCACAAGGCCCTTACCTTTCCTCAGTATAAAACCTTATGATCTCTATGGCATAGGGCTAAAAGAAAAATCTCCTTGGACATAAGGCCAAAAAACTCCATAACATAAAATGAACATCCATAGATACAATTCAAATAAATAAGCACTAACATGAACTAGACAACTAAGCTTGTTACCAACCATGTTCCTAACAAAGAATTTCCCCATGGGAAATCCTCTATCTCCTAATAGTAATATTGTCTATCCTCCACCAGGTATTCCAACATTGTATTTGAGCATACCCCTAATGCCATTCATATAACACACAAGCAAAAGTAAGCAAATAACATTATGCGAGATAGCCCTTAGACTTATCCAAGAAAAACTTTGTACTCCTTTAGAAAACTGCTTTCGTTTCTCCCTCTGAAGCAACCTTTGATCTTCATCCACTAGCCACCTACTTATGGACACAAGCCAAGATGCAATCTAGCAAACAAAAGGGTTAAAAGGAATTTCAAAGCCGAAGGTGCCTTATGCACCCAAGCCTTTCCACCCTCCCCTTATGTTTAGACCTTTATGCCCTATGCATCAACCTTGGCACCTAAGGCGCCATGGCCTAAACTTTTAGGTTCAATCCTTTTTGTGTTGTGCCTTTAGTAGCCACATATGGTGCAATTGGCTAGCCTATCTTTGCTTTACAAAATCTCTCAAACTTCTATCCTTCGACTCCCAAATCCTCTTCTCTCTGATTAGGCATGTATCCACTCATCAAAGTGGTGTTTTGGTTAGCCTTAGGAGGCTCCCTCAAATTCTCATAGCTCATAGGATTTCATTTTCATGAAAGGACTTACCCTCAATTCTCTCCCAAAATCCTTTTTTCCCAACATCAATCTACAAAGCAATATGCTGAGCATGGCCTTTGTAAACAATCTCTGACGCCAAAAGGCTTATCCATGTGCGTATACATACATACGTACATATTCATCTCCGCTCCTATCATCTACTAGCATGCTTCCATCACATAAGCTTTGTCTCTCAACTTTGAGCAACACAATGCCTACCCAATGAATCAAGGATATTATGCATGTTTACCTACATAATCCTACTTCTACCCCTCCAAGAATCGTCATTCCTAGGTCGCTACATATACATGGAAGCATGCATAGCACACGAGTGAACAACTAATTACCCATTTCGAGAACCCCTAAGTCCTCTTTGATTTTCTAATTCTTAAGTTTCCCTACCATCGGACTCATGAAATAGTTAGGACGCTAACTGTGGTAAGGTCTCAATTACTTTCCTTGTCATGCCTCAAGTTATCACCTAGAATGACTAATTTTTGATGTAACCAGTTAGTAGTTAGAGCACCCAAAATCCTGGGTTTCATCGCCACAACTCCATGTCAAGGTACACTTATGGCATAACCCATCTTGTTTGGATACAATTATCAAAAGAAATTCAATGACGGTGTGTTACTCCTCTCCTCTCTTGATTGGCAACATGGGTCTGTCTCCAATCATACTCCTTTTACATTTTATGACAGAGTTTTTTTTTTTGTAATTTACTAGGGTCTTACACATCAAATAACCGTACATTAGACCTATTAAGCCAAGATATTATTAATTGTAAATAAGTGGGCTTAACCACTTTCTCCGCTCTGTGAATCACATAAATCTCTCGACCCACACTATACAGTTAGGCCAAAATTCTCCATGTCTCATCGAAGACATCACTCAATCAAGAAGCATACCACAAATAGAACTTCAACTCCAATAACTCCTAATCCTAGCTCTGTACTCTCATCGAAGACATCACTCAATCAAGAAGTATGCCACAAATAGAACTTCAACTCCAATAGCTCCTAATCCTAGCTCTGTACTCAATAAGAGACCTAAAATCCTAAGCTCTGATACCAACTTTGTCACGACCCAAAATATGGGCTTATGACTGGCACGATGTAAGGTTATTTTCCTTACATCGTAAGCCTAATTCCTAACTCCTAGTTTCCATGCAACAAGTGACATGCATGATCATGTGAAAGAAAAATATTTAGACATGCAGAGATAAATAAGTGTGCCATATCAAGGATTTTCTACATGTAACCCCTATCTCCTAGGTATCCTATTTGACTACATAGCTTTCCACACAACAACAACAACATATCAAAGAGAACTAACAAACTATGATCCTGAAGGCATAAGAGAATGAAATCCTTGAAACTTTACTACTCCTCGGGTAACGGTGTCGTGACTTATGCAAACTATAAAAAAGCAATAAATAATATAAGATAATCATCTCAGTGAGTAGGCACTCCCTCATCTTACCTCTTCTCTTATTTAATGTCTCCACAAATAATATGATCTAACTATCTTTTTCGAGATATACACTAACCAAGTGTGTTAGAACATCTTGTCGTAGTCCTATGTAGACATACCAAGTGCTCCAGAATGCTCAAGGCAATCTTGTTCTCCAATCCTGTGAATTAACCGACTTCGAACACATAGGTAGATAGATGCTATAGTCTATAGACCATCAAGCTTTGTAGCCCGTAGGCCAATAACATGGGTACATGTCCCTAATATAACTTACCTAAGGGGACTCCCAAAGTATGTGACACTACAAGTGATGGTCCTTCCACCTATATAACTTCTAAGGAACAAGTCTCTAATGTAAATACACTTGGAACAAGCCCCCAAGGCAAGTTCATTCTAACTAAAATATATTTGAGCCCTAAAGCTTCCTAAAGTACTTCAACTTATAGGCTATATTATCTCCTAATTCATATATCGTTGGGTTTCCAACAAACAAAAATAATGTGAAATTTCAATGCCCACTCTGAGTGACACACATTACTCGATCCCTTATCACAAGCATGAAAGACAAAAATTCAATCTAGCAAGAATGATATCTCAATGGGTCGAAAGCCTCGATAAATCTCTAGTTCAAAGGCTCAGACAATCTCCAACCTGAAAGCCTCGATAATTCCCAAGGGCATAGCTAATACTGATCTCCGCATTTGCTCCTATGCACATCATGAGCACATTCTCCTTTGTTAAAGAACCTCCAAAGCTCATGCACGTGCTCATAACCTTAAAATTTTTAGGCACATCCAAAGAAAATTCTTTACACGAGTCAATGCTGACTCAATTCATTGCATAATGAAAACAACAATTGGGAAAGATTATTACATAACCACATGATAAGTCCTTAAAATTCATCAAATCATGCTATTATAAGTGAGCTTTTCTTTTTCTTTTAGCCTTGTTTTGCTACCCTTCAGCACTTTTTATCTTTGTTTTCATTTAGTTCTCTTATGCTTTATAGTTTTATTTTTATCCTATTTTATTCATCATTTTCTTATCTTTTTAAGTGATTTTAGTTGTAATCTTTTGTAGATGCAATTTTGGGAGAAATCAAGAGAAGCATGAAGGCAAATGAAGCTCCTAATAAGTTAATGCCCAGGTGCCAATAAATGGCGCCTAGGCACCAAATGTGGTGCCCAGGCGCCTAACCCATGAACTTATTATCTGAGCTATTAGGATTGGTGCCCAAGCACCAAGGCATGAATTTGATAGTATTTAAGAAAATTTTAGGGTCTTCCAACCTAACTGTGGATCTGGGGATTTTGGAGCTAAGAGACAATAGCAGAGGGGCTATTTTTCTAGAGCTGGTTAGAGGGGAAAATGGTTTTCCCACTAGGGATTGGTCTTTCTTCCCCCATTTCTTCTCTCTTCTCTTCATTTTCTTCTAGTTTCATTGTTGTAATTTATGTCTTTATTGTTTAGATAGTTGTTCTTCATTTCTAGGGTTTTTATAAATCTAATTTTAGATTGGGTTTTATCTAATTTCTCAAACTCTTGTAATCAATAGTTGGTTAATGCATGTTTATTCATTCCAATCTTAATGCTTTCCTTTAATTTGGCCAATTATTAGGGTGTTTTGGTGTTTTTATTGAACTTGGGAAAGGGAAATAAAAACTAGACCTAAGGGATAAGTAATATGAGTTCTTGAACCTTAAAAGTGAGGGGATTGATTTGTTAATGTCATAGGAATATAGACATTAGCCTCATATAGTCAAATTAGGGTTTGTTAATCATTTTAACTTGATTTTCACATAAGGGATTATGGAATATTAGGTTTTTATCTTAGTTGAGATTTGGAAAAATCCTTCTGAGAATATTTGTGCCCTAGATTAGCATGTATAATTAGTGAAAGCGAGAGTGAGAGAATGATAATGGAACCTATGAGAAATGAAAGGTTTGGCGGTTGATGTAATTTGATTTTTATAAAGTTTTGTTGT
The DNA here is from genome assembly GCA_037074585.1 of Biancaea sappan. Classification (NCBI taxonomy): domain Eukaryota; kingdom Viridiplantae; phylum Streptophyta; class Magnoliopsida; order Fabales; family Fabaceae; genus Biancaea; species Biancaea sappan. The sequence goes on from CM073499.1 coordinate 29,392,633, forward strand.
TGAATGATTTTTTCAATTGTATTTCATATTCTGTTGGAGTGGATTTTACCAATTGATTTGCTCTAAAATGCTTGATCACCATTTTTATGAGTTTGGGGTTTTTATCTATGCTAGGTATAGCTAGATATTAACTTTGCCCTTGTAACTTCTATCATAAATTGGATTAATCTAGAAATAGATAATCTTATTTAAGTGGGTTTTATGAGTTCCTAATCTTAATCACCTACTTGAATGATTGGACTAAGGAATTAGACAATCATTTAGGTAGATAGGTCTGTTTCTCCAAGGAATCAGGTTCAAAAAATTTTGAGAGCTTAACCAACATCAAAAGGATTTGTAATTGGAGTGAATCATTCTTTAGCAACTCAAAGGCTAATTTGTCTACGAATTAGTCGGATTAAAAATTAAGTGAAGTCAATCCCATCAACCCTAGGCTTTTGTTATTATGAGTAGCTTAGTCTTAGGTCTTAGTTAGTAGTTGTAGATTAATTTATTAGTTTTAGAATTATATTTCTTTTTAGTTTACCCTTTTTATCTTCTCCAATTAAATGGATTGTCTAGAAAGTATTTCACTTTAGCTTCACAAGTAGTTGGCACCTCAATCCTTATGGGAATGATACTTTTCTCACTTTGTATTACTTGTACGACTGGTACACTTACCAAATTGTTAACAAGTTTTTGGGGCATTGGTCACACAGCTAAATTCACATGGCAATCATTAAAAGCTTAATCCCTAATAAATCTTGAGACCATCCATGTGACCTTGTCTATTGCCCGCGACCCAAGTCGCATCCCATTTTATCTTCCCAAAATGAGTATTCACCCTTATTGCTTCAATAATAGTCAAATCAATCCATCCATCTTCATTGGCTCCATCCCATTGGGTTACCACCATACCATTCTCTAAATCACAATCACACATTCAAGCAATTGATATACAACATGGTTTATTCATAATCAATTTACAATCATGTAATTAATTATAATCAAAGAAATGTCCATTTGGGTGGAATTATGAGAATGAAGGCCCTACTTACACATGTATTGATTACTGGTTCACGCTATTACAATGCCGAATCACCCAGAATTGAATTCGTGGCAATCTTACAGTATAGTGATCCCCCGGTCGTATTCACTCAAGGAGCCTTACTTCTAACTAATAATTAATTGTTCCTAACACTAATTACATTGATAATAAAATACATAAACTGAGGGGGTTTGGTTGTGACAGATATAATCAGCATACAACAGAAATAATAAATAGTAGTAAATTGCAGCAGTGAACAGCAGAGGAGAATATGTAACCAGCCATTAGGATTTATAGGAGTCCAACTATCATTACTCAACTCATTGATTCAGTTTTGTTCTTATTTCACCATTTGGTTTTTTATAGAAAGGATTCTAGAGGAACTTCCAAAATTTTTCATGCTTCTAGCTATAATCAATAAGAACTTCATTAATCTATAGCTAGATGCAACTTCAAAAGACTATAATCAAATCAAGTTAAATATCATCTAACTAGCCATTTCATTTTTACTCACTTTTCCAATTAGTTAAGCAAGGTTGTATCTCAAATACAAATCAGTTTATACCTTTATAAGTTCATATCAGAATTTATAATCAGCATAAATAGCAGATGCAGAACAGAAAATGAAAATGGAATGAAATGGAGAAGCTACAACATCCCAAGGTCCTAATGACTGATTACAATGGAAGTTTAGCCCTCCATGAGAGCAAAACAGTAACACAGCAGAGAGAAAACAGAGAGGCAGAGTGACCTATGAAAATACTAAGTTACTACCGAAGAGAATGATCTGAGATACAAAACTAATGCCCCACTAAACCTAAGGAATATTCTACCCTAGATGCCTTCAGTTGACCTTCAAAAAAGGCTGAGGTATAGTTGTTCCTTTCTGCAGATGAGGCATGCAATAGATAAGCAGCAGAAGCACATAATAGGTGCAGCAGAAGAGCTCTTTTATGTGCAGAATCTGAGGCCTTCCATTTCCAACAAAGCTTGGGGAAGAGAGAGGCTGCATGCATGGCAAAAAGGTCTGGAAAATTCTAAGATGAGGGCCCATATGTCCATGTCATTAAATCTGCAGAAAAGAGGTGCCCAGTCAACATCCTACTCATCAGAAAAATGCCACATCAGCGTCCACGTCAACAAGAGTGTCATGTCAGCGCCACATCATTAAGAAATCTCCAATATTAATTTATGTAAAGTACACAAGATGGTTTAAATTGAGTCTTTTATAATTTAAGTCCTAAAATATGAAAATAATTCATTTTTCATCCAAAATTGATTTAGACCCAATAAATTATAAAGTGTAAAAAAATTGGAGAATTCCCGTAAATGAAAATGTAAATAGACCAAGATAAGGGTTAAAATGTATATAAAAATGCTAGATATCAAATCCCCTACACTTAGTCTTTTTCACTCCTGGGCAAAATCAGTTAAAAGCAACAAAAGCACCAAAGGACACAACAGGAAGTGTAGAAAGTATGCAACAATGAAATAGTTCAAGCTTGAAAAGATTTAATGCCAGGAGAAAACAAATCTTAAATTTCTAAAAAGTTCAAGAATCATGGCAATTTCATTGACAAGAATGAATTCAAGTAATAATCTACTCACAAGGAGAAATGTATATACTCTATTCTCTCAAGTGTTTAAGGTAATGCCTCATATTTCAACCTATCACAAATTCACTACCATAAGCTTGTCAAGAATCTAAATCTCCACTACTTGGATCATATACATACTTGAATTATTAGGACTTTAATATGGATGTAATAGGTGAAGGAATGATTGGAAGGTGGAAAGAAATACACAAAACAAAGTTTAACAAAAGCTTAAGGAAATGAAGAGCATCAATCAATCAAGTCCTAAGAAATTGAACTATGAAACTTGGGCACAAAAATGCTACTTCTTTTTTCTTCTTTCTTGCTTTTTTTTTTCTCTTTTTTTATCTCCATATAGTATATTTTTCATGAAGAATTGTCAAATTTTTCTTTTCTTTGAGTAGCAAAACTGAATTTTAAAATAGCCCACAAATCCTTCTTTTTGCACATGCTCAATCCCTTTTCAAAAGAAATTTCTAAAGCTCTTCAAATCCTAAGTTGGGGACAAGAAAGAATTTGTTTTAAGGTGGAAAAAGGGGTTGAAATACAAGAAAGAAATGTGGAAGTAAGGCACAAAGTGGCATACAATGGAAACAACACATAATATGGCTATTTGGTTAGAATGGTTACAAGAAACAAATGCCCAAACCATTTCTAAGCATGTACATGTAATGTAGCCTCAACAAAGATTCAAGACAAATTCTAGAGTGAAAATCATAATAGGAAATACGCAAAAAAAAGAATATTATTTTGCAATAGAGGCTCAAATTCTCACGGTTTAAAAACTATTACTAAAAATTCATCAAAAATAACGTCATTGTCATTTTACTTGAGTTCCTTAGAAAAACAAGACTGAATCTTTTTATGCTAAATCAATCCAATACTTAAGCTATTTCATCATGCGTGCTTTCACACAAAAACTCCATCAAATTTTCCAAAAAGAGAGCATCAAATTCAGACAAAACAGAGTAGCAAAATTATGCATTGCAGAATTTATGGCAACTCGGCTTTACTGACACAAAGCTACACCAAAACATATGCGAAAGGCATGAAATAAAATTCTACCACTAGAAGACATATAAAGCTTTAAAAACATGTAAAAAAAGTATCAAAATTCGTAGCTAAACAATATAGAAAATTCGTGTAAGACAACTCAAAAATTCTGGACAGATAGAGAAAACAGAGAAAAACATGTAGAAAAATTTTAAATTAGAAACCAATGCTTTCTCCAATTAAATTCTCTCCCCACACACATAAACATTGCATTGTCCTCAATGAAAATCAGCACCAAACATCAAAAAAATAAAAATAAAGAGGACATGAATTAAAAGGAGGGAAAGAGTACGGCCTTATCATGGAGCCGGAACACTGTAGAGTCAGATTTCCTCTACAGTTTCTTCTTGGAAGCCCTCGTAGAACTTCTTCAACCTTTACCCATTTACCATGAATTGTTTATTGGAGAGCTCATTTGGAATTTCTACTACACCAAAAGGAAAGACATTAGTAACAACAAAAGGGCCAACCCATCTAAAGCGAAGCTTACCGGGCATGAGCTTGAGGCGAGAATTATAGAGAAAGACTTTGTCTCTCACTTGGAATTCTTTCTTCTCAATTTTCTTATCATGGAAGGCTTTTATCCTTTCTTTGTAGATGCGTGTATTCTTATAAGCCGCTAGCCTTAGTTCTTCTAATTCTTGAAGTTGCAACTTCCTTTCTTTACTGGCTAGGGTCATATCCATATTGCATTGCTTAACTGCCCAATATGCCTTGTGTGCAATCACCACCGGTAAGTGACATGCTTTACCAAATACCAAATGGTATGGAGTCATGCCGATGGGAGTCTTGAAGGTGGTTTTATAGGCCCAAATGCATCATCAAGCATCTTACTCCAATCTTTTCTATTTGCCTGTACAATTTTCTCTAATATTTGCTTTATCTCTCGGTTGGAGACTTCCGCTTGCCCATTGGTGTGGGGATGATATTGTGTAGAAGTTTTGTGCACGACCCCATATTTCTCTAATAATCCTTGCATGTTTCTATTGCAAAAGTGTGATCCTTGATCACTAATTATTGCCTTGGGGACACCGAATCTGCAGAAAATATGTGAACAAAGAAAGTCTACAACAATAATAGAATCATCAATTCAGGTAGCTTTAGCTTCCACCCACTTCGACACATAATCCATTGCAACCAGCATATACATAAAGCCAAAAGAAACAGGAAAAAGACCCATAGATTCTATACCCTAAACATAAAAAATATCACAAAAGAAAAGAGGTTGTTGAGGCATTTCATTTCTCCTGGACACATTTCTAGTTCTTTGACACATAGAACAATTCTTACAAAAATCATAGACATCCCTAAACAAAGTAGGCCAATAAAAATAGAATGTAATGCTTTTCTAGCTGTTCTTTGTGGACCAAAGTGTCCTCCACATGCAATAGTATGACAAAAGTGAGCACAGATGCAAACTCATGATTTGGAACACATCTCCTGACAATTTGGTCACTACAAATCTTCCACAAATAAGGGTCATTCCACACATAGTACCTAGCTTCATTTCTTAATTTATTCAACTAATGTTTATTCTAGTATGCAAGTAATTCATATGCAACTAGAAAATTCACTAAATTAGAATACCAAGGCTCACTAGTACCATGTAAAAGGAAAAGGCACTCATTTGAAAAGTTGTCTCTGATAGGGAGATGTTCCAATGGAAGCTCAGAAAGCCTACTCAAATGATCTGCTACTACATTCTCTGCTCCACTTTTATCTTTGATCTCTACATCAAATTCTTGGAGAAGTAGCATCCATCTAATCAATCTCAGCTTTACATCTGGCTTCTTCAACAAATATTTCAATACTGCATGATCAGAAAACACAGCTACCTTGGAGTTAAGCAAATATAATCTAAATTTATCTAATAAGGAGGTAATTGCTAAAAACTCCTTCTCTATGGTTGTGTAATTCGATTAAGTTGAATCAAGGGTACGTGAAGCATAAGCTATGACATGCAACTTCCCCTCTAGTCTTTATGAAAGTACCGCTCCCACAGCATAATTGGAAGCATCATACATGAGCTCAATGGGGAGCTCCCATCATGGAGGTTGGATGATAGGAGGGGAGGTGAGTTGCTTCTTCAACTCATTGAAGGCTAACCTACAAGCATCATCAAAAACAAAATCAGATTCTTTATGGAGGAGTTTAGAGAAGGGTAGAGTGATCTTATTGAAGTCCTTGATGAATCTCTTAAAAAAACCCTTCATGGCCAAGAAAAGAGTGAACTTCTAGCACAGAAACGGGGTAAGGTAAAGAGGAGATAACATCAACTTTAGCTTTATCTACTTTTATGCCATGGGATGACACTATGTGGCCTAGAACTATCCCTCGCTCTACCATGAAATGATATTTCTCATAATTCAAAACCAAATTCTTTTCTATGCATCTCTCAAGTACTCTCTCCAAATTTTTAAAGCATGCATCAAATAAGTCTCCATAAATAGAAAAATCATCCATGAACTCTTCCATGCAATCTTCTAACAAATCAAAAAAATACTTATCATGCATCTTTGAAAAGTACCAGGTGCATCGCAAAGACCAAAAGGAATGCGTCTATATGCAAAAGTGCCAAACGGACAGGTTAAGGTTGTCTTCTCCAGATCTTCAGGTGCTATGTGAATTTGGAATTAACGAGAAAAACCATCAAGAAAATAGTAGTAAGACTTTCCAGCAAGTCTCTCAAGCATTTGATCAATAAAAAGAAGAGGAAAATGATATTTTTTTGTTGCTTGGTTCAACTTCCTATAATCAATGTAAACATGCCAACTATTTTGGACTCTAGTGGGGACTAACTCATTATTTTCATATGTTATAACAGTTACCCCAATTTTCTTTGGTACCACTTGTACTGAACTCACCCACTTACTATCAAAGATAAGATAAATAATTTCAGCTTGGAAGAGCTTTCTTACCTCATTCTTGACCACATCAAGGATCATGGAGTTGAGTCGTCTTTGGGGTTGCCTCACTGATTTAGTCTGTTCTTCAAGAAGAATTCAATGCATGCACACAGAAAGACTAATCCTAAGAATGTCTGGTAGAGTCCACCCAATCGCCTTCTTATTCTTCTTCAGAAAACTTATTAATTTTTTTCTTGATCGGGATTTAGATTGTTGGCTATAATGACTGGAAGTTTGTCTCCTACTTCCAAGAAGGCATACTTGAGGTTTTCTGGTAAAGCCTTCAACTCCAATGCAGGTGGTTAGATGGTGGATAGAATCAATTTTTGTGGAGTCACATCCAAGGAAGCACCTACATAGTTAGATTGCTTAAAGATATAATCCTTGGCTAGAGAGGAGGAAGGGTTAGCAGCACAAAAGGAAAGAGATGAAGAATGTACAACATTAGAGTTTAAATCACTACATTTACAACTACCTAGAATAGAAACAGAACCAAAATCTAAACTAGAAAAAGTGACAGAATAAGAGTCATAATGCAAAGCATAATTGTCAATACTTAGAGAATTTTCAATTTCAGTACAAGCTTGACAAAATTCAGAACCAGCATAATTGCACTCAAAGGCATGAACCAAATCAAAAAACTCGGGAAAATCAGAAATTAACTCAGCTTAGAAATCATCACATGCCTCATCAACCAAATAATCCAAAAAATTAACCATATGCACATTGGAATGATTTTACATAGAATGTTTCATGGCATCTAAAATATTAAAATCAATTTTGTTGCCAGCAAACTCCATGGACAAAGTCCCTTCATGCACATTAATAATGGTTTTTATAGTTTTCAGAAAAGGTCTACCAAGTATTAATGGTGCATGGCCAGGAGTATTATCATTCTCCATATCCAAAATATAAAAATCAATAAGAAAAATTAAATCCTTAACTCTTACCAAGACATCTTCAAGAACTCCCGCTGAGTGTGCTATACTCTGGTTGGCCAATTGAACTATCACTCCTGTTGGTGAAAAGACACCAATCTTGAGGCTAGAGTATACTGATTTGGGTATAACATTGATTGAGGCTCCAAATCTAGCATAGCATTAGAGAATTCAATGTTGCTTATTGTGTATGGTATGGTAAAAGTTCCAGGATCTTTGCACTTGGGTGGCATGGGTGGTTGGATGAGTGCAGACGTATTCCTCCCTAAATTTACTCTCTCATTACCCCTTAAATGCCTTTTATAAGTACATAACTCTTTAAGGAACTTGGTATACTTGGGAATTTACTTAATTACTTCCAAAAGTGGAATATTGACCTCTATTTTTCTGAAGGTCTCTATGATCTCTTTATCCATCTCAGATTCAGAAGCTTTCCTTGATTGAGTTTGCCTATGTAGGAAAGGTAGAGGTATTTTCTGAACCACTTCTTCATCCTTTTTATTTTGCTCACTAGTTGAGGATGAAGGAATACTTTGTTACATATCTAACTTTGTTAGTTCAAATTCAGAAGGTGGACCATCCACTTGCTTACCACTCCTCAAAATGATGGCACTAACATTGCCTTTTGGGTTTATCACTGGTTGAGATGGAAAACTCTCTAAACCTTGACTCTTCAACTCATTTACTATTGTGGCTAACTGACCAATTTGAGTCTCCAAGTTCTGCATATTTGTTTCTGTTCTTTGCTGAAACTGAATAGTATTGGTAGTCAATTGCTTCATTAAATCCTCAAGACTAGGCTCAGGTTTCTTGGGTGCTAGAGGAGGTTTTTGGCTAGGTCCAGGTTGAGTATATCTTGCATGGGGTGGCTAGTAAGGAGGATTGAAGGTATTTCCATACTTGAAAGATGGATGGTCAGGCTACTCAAGATTATAGATGGAAGAGTATGGGTTATACCTCTGTTGTTGTGGTTGTTGTATAGGTCTATTAGGGAATATACTAGTACATGACTCAGTTGGAGTCTCTTACAGCTGAGGACATTGATTAGTATGATGGGTATTCAAGGAAAAATACTACACATTGAAGTAGAAGAAAGCAATTGTGATCTCTGATTTAATGCTAATTGCCTCACCATTGAAGCGAACTCTTCCAATTAATTTTCTATCCTTTGTTGCTCCATGGGAGGTGTCCTCACTTCATTTACACTAGCTGCTGGCTCATTCAATCTAGTGCCAAATTACTGTGCATTTTGAGCCATCTTGGCCAATAACTTATTTGTTGCAGAGGGGGTGTTATCTACCAATGCCCTACCAGCAGCTGTATCAACTATATATCTATCCATTGGCATTAATCCCTCATAAAAATACTAGATGAGAAGCTACTCTGAAATTTGGTGGTTTGGGTAGCTTGAACACAACTTCTTAAATCTCTCCCAATACTCATGCAAGGACTTACCACTTGATTCCCTAATCATACTTATGTATTTTTTGATTGCTGCTATTCTAGAGGCTGGGAAGAATTTTTCTAACATCTTTTTCAGGTCATCCCATCTTGTTATTACAGCAGTTGGCAAGTAATAAATCCAATCCTTGGCTGCCCCATCCAAAGAGAAAGGAAAGGCTATTGATTTGATCTGTTCTTCTCCCACTCCATGTAGTCTCATGGTGGAGCAAACAATATGAAATTCTTTCAAGTGTTTATGCGGGTCCTCACCTGCAAGACCATGGAACTCGGGCAGCAAGTGGATTAAACCAGATTTTAATTCAAAATTAGCATCTAACTCAGGATAATTTATGCATAGTGGTTGATAATGCGCATCAGGTGCAATCAACTCTTTAATAGATTGTTCTTGCCTATGTTGAGGCATTCGTGCATTTTGATTATCCATTCTAGTTGTCCCAACTGACTCAAAATCAGTTGACTCTATCACAATATCATATTTAGAATCTGATTTTAACTCTACACTATTGACAGCAAGATCAATAAATTCAGAAAGAAGTTTAGAAACTATGCTACTCCTAATGTTGTTGCTTCTTACTAGCCTACGGAAGGTCCGATCAATTTTAGGATCAAAGGGTGGTAAGTCCATATTAAGAGACCTTCTCATACAATAGGAAGGGCAAAATTCACAAGTAAACAACAAAAACACTGAAAACAGCAAAAGTTGCGCAATAATTTCCAACCGATGAAAATACCAAAAAATGAAGTATCTCAGAAAAATCCTTCACAAGTTGGAGGAACAAATGCAAAAAACAGAACTTAAAAATTTGATCTACAAAAATCACACCAAAAATCATAATTAATTAAAAATAAAAAAAATATAAAATATAAAAGAGAGCCTAAACGATGGAATTTGAAAAAATGGCCACCCTGTACTGGGCTGACTGTCGAGTAGGGGTTTCAACTTGTTTAAAACGTCAAAAATAGTGGTATACCAAGTTTGGGGTCAATTAGAGATAGTTAGGTTTTTGCCAATTTGGAAAATGACTAGTTTTCAAGAAAAAAAATTCAAAACTTGTAAACCATTTCAAATACATTGAATAACTTAAAATTCAACAAAGACATACATAAACAACTAATTAGACAACTTAGAAGTGAATTGGCTCCCTAGCAACGGCGTGAAAATTCTGGTTCACTCTACTATGATGTCGAATCGCCCAAAATTGAATTTGTGGTAATCTTTCGGTATAGTGATCCTCAAGTTGTATTCACTCAAGAAACCTTACTTCTAACTACTAATTAATTGTTCCTAACACTAATTACACTGATAATAAAACACATATACGGGGGGGTTTGGTTGTCACAGAATATAATCAGCATACAACAGAAATAATAAATAGCAGAGGAGAACATGTAACTAGCCACTAGGATTTATGGGAGTGCAACTATCATTACTCAACTCATTGATTTAGTTTTGTTCTCATTTCACGATTTGGTTTTTTATAGAAAGGATTCTAGAGGAACTTCTAGAATTTATCATGCTTCTAGCTATAGTCAAGAAGAACTTCATTAATCTATAGCTAGATGCAACTTCAAAAGACCATAACCAAATCAAATTAAATATCATCTAACTAGCCATTTCATTTTTTCTCACTTTTTCAATTAGTTAAGCAAGGTTGTATCTCAAATACAAATCAGTTTATACCTTTATAAGTTCATATCAGAATTTATAATCAGCATAAATAGCAGATGTAGAACAGAAAATGAAAATGAAATGAAATGGAACAACATATCTTGCACTGAAAGTTCAAGCTACAACATCCCAAGGTCCTAATGACCGATTACAATGGAAGTTTAGCCCTTCGTGAGAGCAAAACAGTAACATAGCAGAGAAAAAACAAAGAGGAAGATTGACCTACAAAAATACTAAGTTACTGCCAAAGAGAATGATCTGAGATACAAAACTAATGTCCCACTAAACCTAAAGAATATTCTACCCTAGAAGCCTTTAGTTGACCTTCAAAAAGGGCTGAGGTGTGGTTGTTTCTTTCTATAGAGGAGGCAGCCAATAGATAAGCAGTAGAAGCACAAAATAGGTGCAACAAAAGAGCTCTTTTGTGTGTAGAATCTGAGGCCTTCTGTTTCCACAAAATTTGGGGAAGAGAGGGGCTGCATGCATGGCAAAAAGGGCTGAAAAATTCTGAGATGAGGGCCCACACGTCCATGTCATTAAATCTACAGAAAAGAGATTCCCAGTCAGCATCCTACTCATCAAAAAATTGCCATATTAGTGTCTATGTCAGCAGGAGTGCCATGTCAGTGCCACATCATCAAGAAATCTCCAATATTAATTTATTCAAAGTACATAAGATGGATTAAATTGAGTCTTTTATAATTTAAGTCCTAAAATACAAAAATAATTCATTTTTCATCCAAAATTGATTTAGACCCAATAAATCACAGTGTACAAAAATTGGAGAATTCTCGTAGATGAAAATGCAAATAAACCAAGATAGGGATTAAAATGTATATGAAAATGCTAGATATCAATTACCAATTACAATATTACTTAACTTGTCATCATAGAAACTTGTCATCATATAAGAGGTCAAGGATAAATAACTTACCATTCTAGTTATGAATCAGTTAATCTAAATCCACTTCATGCATCACACTACAATGTTATAATTAGAATTAAAGCAATGAATGGAAATCTCTTAGTAGGGTTGGTTTATCTACTCACTTTACCACCAAACTACAAGATTTTTGCTATCCTTCTATAGGTGAAAGCAATGTGGAAGGCTTGCCAAGGGTCCTTTGGATGATAAACCATGAAACAGGAATTAAATGGAGAAAAGTTGGTGAAATGCAAGGCCCGGTGCCCTAGCTAACCTTACAGCTACTCTCGAGCAACCTGATGTGTGAGGTACCAAAGGGTTAGAAGCCAACCTTCTTGATTTGGTTGGCACCTTAGGTGCCATGATCTGCACTAGAACTATGCACTTTGAAAACTCCTCCTACCCTCTTTTTTCTCCAATTCAAGCACCCAACATCATTAATAGTTTCATTAATGCTTCCCGTAGGCCTTAACTACCTCAAAATTCATTAATTAATATCTTTCCAACAACCACAATGAACCATAAGCTAACACTCACTCCAAAGCTACAAAAGTTCCCAAATTTTTATTCTTGCAAAAGTTAGTGCAATAGGACCAATATCTTAGCCACAATTGTCATTCTCTAGCATAAAAGTTACAATATACCATAGGGAATTCTAAAGGAAGTAACCCATAATTGTCGCGATCTGCTATCAATCCCGTAACTGGCACAGTGACACTACACCCTATAGCTATAAGCATTTTATGTTACTATCCTTTTCGTATTATTCACTTATGTGAAAGCATATAATTTCTATTTTACGATGATTCTATTGTTTAATTAGTAGTAACCATATTTTCTTACTAACATACAATGTTAAGTAGACGTACCTGGTGTCCTGGCTGTTTATGGAAATATTTTAAGAAATGAAGTAAACATACATACAATAAGATTTTCGGGAAGAAATGAACCTAGTATCCTTGCTATTTCACTTTACCGACTTTATAATCATTCAAACAACACATCCTAATTGGCTCGAACTAGAATTTTGGAGCCATTGCCAGGGAGCCAGTTCACTTCTGAGTTACTATTTAGTTGTTTAATTGAGTCTTTGTTTGATTTTAGTTTGATTGGTATTGGCTGAAATGGTTTACAAGTTTTTGGTATTTCAGTTTTATCGGGTACTATTCATATACACTATTCATTTTTGGAAAAGTAACTTTGATTGACCTGAAAACTGGTAGTCCACTAAATTTTGATGTTTTGAGGAAAGCTCCCAAGGTGATTACATCGCTCAGGAGCACCGCCCTGTTTTCACTAAATTCATTCATTTAGACCCTTTTTTTTTTCATTTTTCAATGTTTTTCTTGATTTTTCTAATATATTTTATTTTTGGTGTGATTTTCGTAGAATGTATTTTTGAGCTCTTTTTATTGTTTTTTTGCAGCTCTGTTTATTGTTTTTGTGCCTCCAACTTGTGAAAGATTTTTCCAAATAAAAATTAGAATTTTCTAAGATACTTGATTTTTGGGTGTTTTTCATAGGTTGGGCATAGAAATAGCATTAGGAGTAGTTTCCTTTGTGTTTTTCTTGTGTGTTTCATCTTTCTAGCTTATAATAAGGTTTTTTAAGAAGAATTAGCAAGTTTTGATCCAAAATTGGATAGACCCTTTCTATAAGCTAGTTAGAGTTATTATGTTAGGAGTAGTGTAGTTGTTCTAATTGTTGTAGTTTTCCTTCTATAGACTAATTGTGTAGCACTATTGCTTTTGGCAAAGAATCAGAGTTTAATTCTGTTTTAGGGTTATTCTAGTGAGTCAAATTAGGACCTTGCCCATGGATCCATATAGAGTTGAACATAGCTTTGATGAACTAGCATCCATAGTGAGGTACCTAACCCTTAGGCAAGAACAACAAGAGCCACCACCCTTTCCCTCTCCTTCTTCTCTTTATGTGAGTGGCATAGATTCCTTATCTACAAATAGGAAAGACCAATATCTTCAATTCCAAGAAAGTACAGAGTCCTATATAGGAGTCTTTCATGGCCTTAGGAAATTTTAACAAGATCCTCAACAGTATGACATCTATCCCACAACATCCCATCTTGATTATGAGCTTCAAGATTTGAGGTATGAGAGCTTCTCCCACCCACCATATGAGCATAAAATTCATGCTCATTACCTTTGTGATGTACCTCCTCTAGCCACCCCTAAGGAGACTGAGTCAAGTTTGAAAGACTTGATTCAACAGTTGGCCACAAATACCTTGCAGTTCTAAGAGCGAACTAAGGTGAACTTACAGAGTTTGGAATCTCAAATAAGCCAACTAGCTAGCACTGTTACTGAGTTGATCAATTAGGGGTGTGATAATAGCCTACCTTCACAATCTGTGGGAAACATAAGAGATGTTGACGGTGTCATTTTTTTAAATGATGATAATAAATTAGATGGTTTAAGCGCCCGACCTGTATTAAAAGAACTAGATGAGCAAAATAGAGAGTCCCCTTCCTCAAGTAGCACAAGTGAGAAAAGTAAATATAAGGAAGCTGATAAGGATGAGTCCCCTTTCCTTCATAGACCATTACTTTCTCCAAATAGGGTTCCCCAATCTGAAGCTGTTGAGCTTGAGCTAGAAAAGAGAAAGAAACCTTAGGAAAAGAAAAGGTAGACATAAAAGTTTTGGAGAATGAGAGTGAGTTTGTGGGAGATTTTGATTTTAATTGTGAGTGTCATACTTGCCATGCATTCATTGAAATAGAAAAAGCTTTGAAACTTGGCAATTGTGATGATGTTGTTAAACATGAGCTGTATGCACTTGCACCTGAATCTATACTTGAATTTGAATTGAATGCATCCACATCTAAAATTGTATCTGATTCTGCATTTGCATCTGATTTTGCACCTGCACATAAATTGAAGGCTTTTGAATATGAATGTGCATTTGAATCTGAATATGACTTCATTTCTCCCTATTTTTCTATTGTAAATTCTGACTTTATCCCTTGTGTTTTAAATTCTATTTCAAAGTTAGATTTTGTTCTAGGTGATAGTTTTAAATTGAATTCTGTTTTAAATAGTTTTGTTTTAGTTGATAATTGTGTTTTAGATGATAGCTTTGTTTTAGATAATTCTAGTTTAGATGGTATATTTAACTTTTGTTCTATTTTGAGTAGAAGTAGGATTAGAAGTAGAAGTTTTAATTTCAATTCTGTTTTAGAAAGTAGCTCTCTTTTTGTTTTAAATTGTGTTTAGTTAGTAGTCTTTTGTCCTTCTCTTTTTGTTTTCCTCTTGGTTCTTCTCACCCCTTCGTGGCTTACGAAGCTTCTTCTGTTTTTCTTCAGGTTGGTGACATAAATTCAATTCTTTCTATCATCCAACCTGCTACTAAAAAAACTTCTGGAAGAAGCCAATGCCACGCAATTGGAAGACGTGGAAAATGCAAGCCAAACTGATAAGGTTGTTTACTTTTTCCTTTTCTCTATTTTATTTTCATGTCTGAATTGATGTGATTTGATGATATATGATGATTTGCATTGAGGACAATGCAAAATTTAAGTGTGGAGGGAGAATAAAATGGTCTTTGTTTTTAATTTCATGCTATTTTAAATTTTTCTGCTTTGTTTTTATGTTTTTTTTGTTATGTTTCTTGCCTTTTTCTGCACTTTTTGGGGCAATTAGTTTTTTGTTTTTTATGCAAAATTTTTAGGATGCCTTTTTCTGCATCTATTTTTGGTGTTTTGTGTGTTTTTGGTTTGAGCCACTACGACCGCCAAGTCACCTAAAATTAGATTCGTGGCAACTTGCAATATAATGATCATCCCAGGTCGTATTCTCTAAAGGAGCCTTGCAATAAATTGCCTAATTAATTGTTCTAACACTAATCTATACTAATTATAGTCTAATTATCTACTGATTACCACTGAGGAGTGAGTGCAAAATTAAAAACTAAAACAGAATATAAACTATAGCTAACAAAATAGAACACTGATAGAAACAAAACGAAATTAAAAAGAACACAAATGCAATCAGCCATGGAGTCCTAGAAGTGCAATTATGATCATTTTTGTCTTCAAATTAATGCTAGTATTCTCTATCATTAGGTTTCTAACTAATATTTCCAAGAGACTTCCTAGAACTAGATTACACATAAGTCAAACCTAGCCACATGTAATCTAATTCAGCCCAACCTAATCAAGTTAGATAATCATCTAAGTAAGTCATTTCCATTCTACTACTATACTAAACCATATCAAAGCAAGCATTAACATAAAAACTAGAGGAGAAATTAGAACAGAAATGAAATAGAAGAACAAGAAGAAACTTATCTCATTTAGCTCCAAGAATTCATGTTACAGATTCTACTTTTCCATGGACTGATTAAAACACAAATTTTAGCCTTCCATGGAGGCCAAAACAGAAGAAAATACAAGGGGGAAAATGAATTTACAAAGGAAATGTGGAAGAAGAAACTCTTCAACCTTTGCAAATGGAGGTTTGAAGGTGTCTTTAACTAGCAGCAAGAGAGAGGGACGAATTTGGCTTCTTGTGCTATCATTTTCCATCTACTTTTGGCCAGAACTTTTAGCACCTTGGGCAGAAGCATATCACACAATAGATGCTACAGAAATGGGCTTGTTTGGTGCAGAAAATTATTGCCATTCTGGCTCAAGTCTTCGATAGCAAAAAATGCAGAAAAATGCATGCAATCTGTTTACTTTTTACAAAACAGTGGGCCCCCCACAGTCAGCAAAGTTGGTCAACGTCTTAATCAGCATAAAATGCCAAGTCAGAATGTCCTGGTGGCATCCACATGAGCAAAACATCCATGTCATCAATTTAGCTCTCTGATTAAATTAATTATGCGAAGTAAAGACAATGATTAAATTCGGTCTTATCATTTAAGCTCATAAAAATATAGAATTAAAACATAATAGTTCTACAATTATTTTAGACCCAATAATTACCAAAATGTAATAAAATTAGAGATTTGGCAATATTAAAATGGCAATAGGACTAAGATAGGGCCTGATATCACTAATCTTTCTTTATTCTTTGGTTTTTAAACAGGGATTAGCCAAACCTGGTTTATAAAACCTAGATAGTAATAATAAAGTGACTTCCTACTTATATCTCCCCTAAGGGAATAATAATCTAGAATTTGAGAGGCATTAATTATAAAGCCTTAATACCCTCTTGTAAATTTATTTGTTTAAACTAGACTAGTTGTTTAATTAACTAGATTTTTCTATATATGTATTATTATCCCCTTTTAAGAAATCTAATTTCAAATTCGGTCATTTGTTATCATATTTGTTCAAATTGTTTTTAGGATAAACTATTTGCATAAGTTTGCACTGAGTTACTAAGAGACATCTCGATGATATCCCTATAGAAGGGATCCTAGAATATTTCTTTTTCTTTCTCTACATTTACTAGGCATTTCGTAGTATAAGAAAATAAGCATCCAGTGAATTTTAAATACCTTATAATTACCAATAGTAAAATATTCTAAAGATTTACCCTATTTAGTAATTAGTTATGCCAACGAGTTAACAATCATCTAAATCATCTGTTCCTATATCCTCAATTAGACATCCAAGTATTTTACAATTTATCATACAACATTAATTCGGAAGAAGTTCACTAAACATATATCTTGTCACGCCCCCAAAATCTAGGCACATCACCGGCATGATACTAGGGATATATCTCCCTAGGCCGTAAGCTTACTATGCTACATTTACTAGCATCTCAAATCCTTCACAACAAACAATGAACATAAGGACCTAGGTGACCTTGGTGACTTATGTGACTACAGAGCATACAACATATTGTAAAGAAAAAATGACTAGGAACTTACCAAGGAAAAATGGTGTCACAGGTTCTCCACCACTTCTCGTATGATTACTCCTCTTCTAAGTTACAACTAAAATGTTAGCTATAAAAGTGAATGTAAAACTCAGTAAGTGGGTAATGTTGATGTTAGAATTTTTGTACATACATGATGCTTAACACCACTAGTAACAAGCTCAGATGGGTGCAGAACAATACCCCAAGGTCTGGAAATCATTTTTCCTGACTTTCACAAACCAATATGGTTTCCTCATCTGTACATTTTTCCTGTTAACCCTCCAATACATGAAAGGAACACTTACGGTGCAAGTTGATCTCATCCTAGTACACAGGATACACAGCTAACTTATACTGGCCCATGGAGTTTTAGACACTATCTAGCTTATCCAACAAGCTATCTGGCTATCTACACATTCCTGTGTATAGGTATGCAATTGTCTATGTTACCTACACAACTCACATATATGTACGGTGAACTACACAATTTCTTATGTCTTTAGTATATTACATGATTGCACACTCTGACTTTCTTATTTTGTTAATGATCTAAGTATCAATGAACAATTACGCTCAGGTGACTCAAGTTTAGTAGATCTTTATAACTATCTAGCCTCTTAACTCTCGTCGCTAGTGAACCTCTCCTCCATAGCTCTCAATTGGAGCTAGTGTTATCTGCCCGTTGGCCTTTAATCGAAGCTACAATCACTTGTAAATAGCTATGGTTCTCATGTGACTACATGCAACGTAACCTCGTGTGTGTAACATATGTGAGCATAAAACTCATACACTGAAACAGATGCAAGATGAATCTAGTGCTTGCTCTAATATATACTAAGCAATCTTCATGTTGAACTATAATCATAATTAACGACACACAAATCATGAAATCTCTAGGCCTCTATGAGTACTTAGCCCATCGACTTAAGCTTATCGAGCCTCCATAACTAGGTCTTCATGTCTCAAGGAGCCTAAGGCTTCTATGTATCACAGACCTTAACGCCTAAAGCTCACTAAACCCCAAAGGTCTCTCATAAGCTAGATCTAACAGCTAGGGTACATTGAACCATAAAGGTCTCTATGTCATCTATTAGCCTCTCATGCTTAGGATCATCGAACTTCATTAGGTCTTCTAGGTCTCTATGGTCTTCTAGCTTTTCAGCTCTCTCAACCACTGAACCTCTTCTAGCCATTTAGGTCTCTATGGTCGTCTGGCCTTTTAACTCTCTAGACCACCAAACCTCCTCAAGTCATCTAGGTCTCTATGGGAATTCCTTAAAAATGCATGAAACACCTATCCACAAGGAATAGGGAGAATGGCAATCTCAAATGCTTATGCTTTCCAATTTTCTAGACTATACTTCTCTTACAACCTTCAAAGGTAAGATATTCCTAGCTTGTCTCGATCTCTAGATCACATTCATACTATGATCCCACTCACTCAAGATCAAACTAGTGTTCATCAAGTATAAACACAATCACTGTTAACATATACACAAATATAGCATCTCTAGGCATGCAACACCGCATATAGCACATAAAATCACATGCTTAGCATCATATACAAAATAACACACTAAAACCTCTAAAAATAAGGCGTCACCCTGACTCTTGGGGTCTTATGATCCTACGTGCTTACATCATTGACTCTAGACTACGTCCTTATTCTAGGGTTCCTTAGCCTCTCACTTTAACTAGCTCTATCTTTCGACTATACCCTTACTTTAGGGTCTCTTAGTCTTATGCTCTTGCTAGCTTAAGCTTTTGGGCCTTACCCACACTCTAGGGTCTTTTGGTCTTAAGTCCTCGATGCCAAAATAATATACTTTTAAACAAAGCTTTCCTTACTCACCCTTTTTTTCAACACAGTACCTGTGTTAAGAGACATACTTTTGCACATATCGCATCTTTTTTCCTCTATCTGAGGCAACCTAATGACTAGGTTGATGTACCCATGACTCTCCCATGTTTCTGTTAATCATCTTTGATGTTACTTTACTTATTATGCCCCACACTTCTAGGCATGCATGACTACTCGTCATGATGACATTCATGCCTTTCTTATTTCTTTTACCTAGCCCCTCTTCTATGGGTTTGGAACATATATACATGCAATTCTTATTACGATATATATATATATATACATATCTCTAGCTAAAATTACTATACTCTTAGAATGCTAACTTGAATTACTAAGAAAGGGTTTTCTATACCTTTCACAAAATCTCACATGTTTCCATGTATCATCTTACTCTCAATGCATTCCTTTACAAGGATCCTTCCGTACTTACACAATGTGTTTATATAATACTTAAGTGCACAGCACAACTAGCATTGACTAAACTCATATGAGATATTTCTTTACTAGCACTGAGTCTTGTAATCATGGTTAAAACAATTCTATAAACTACCATTAACCAACATCCCGTGCTTAAGAAAATAGTGTTAACTACTTACCTTACTTTGAGCTAAGACTGCCATCCTCTTCTATCTTGATCAAAGATTGAATGCTCCTAGATGATTATGGAAGCATTCCTATTGATTCCATCAAACAAAGAGAGCAAAAGATGTCATAAATATAAAAAAAGGAAAATACTTGTTACAATTTCTAACCTTTAGTTACTCTATTGGCCTAATCTCTTAAATGGCAAAAACTTTCCAATAGAATCTTATTTCATTGGAAATTAGACTCAAAGGCTTTCTAATGACACCTTATTTGCTAAAAAGGGAGTTCAAATGAAAGAGATATGACTTTTAAAGTTCTAAATATTTCTTTCTGTCATGCCAGAGCTGAGTGTTGTGAATGCTAGCGTATGGGCAGAGCACAATTTTTGCCCTATTTTGGGTTCCAAACCCCTTCTTGCCACCCCCAAACCATCTAGGTTTCATTCTCAGTGATTTAAGCCATCAAAAGCAAGTTTCTTAACAACTCAAAGCACTTTGAAACATCAAAAGCGAGTTGGGTTCCCAATCTTTTTTTTTTTGTCCGAAACCCACCAAGTGTAGCTTTCACCTTAAAAATTGAGCTTTATGACCAATCCATCCTCCTAAATCATAAAGAACAAAGGGGAAAGAAGTTTGGGAGCTTGAATCATGATTTGTAAACATCAAATATACACATTACCAAAGATTTCATTACATTTCACCTAGGGTTTGCTAACTCCAAAAAAGAGGGGGGAAAGGAGAAATCTCAGCTCACCTTGAATTCTAGAGCTTCTTAAGGTGAATGGAGGTTGCTAGTGGTCAGAATCTCATAAAAAATGATGGTAGAATGCCCTTGAAACTCCTCCTAGCTATGGAGGATGGAGAAAACATGAGAGGTTTGAGAGGGATAGAGAATGTGTAAGCTTTTTCTTATAGTCTTATGTATGTGTGTTTTTTAGTGAGAGTGTGGAGCCCATTCTTTTCTCAAAATAGTCCTTCTAAATGAAGTAAACATGATTAGGATTTCAAGAGAAATTTTGGGACTCCTTTTAAATTAATCTGTATGGGCACCAAAATTACACCCCTTTAAAAACACCACATATATACACCAAAATTCTATCTCACAATGAATTTTGATAAAATAAGAAAATCTTATATTTGTTGATTTTAGTCCCTTTCAATGTCTCATATCCAACTACGGTTCTACTCTCATCATCCTTGAGGTACCGGCTCCACTCTCATCATCCTCTAGGCATCGACTTCACAACTCAACATCACCAAGCTCTTCTCCCTTCAAGGATCTTTACCAATCCCAGTCACTTGGGATTACTAAATATTTTCCTTCCTTTTCACTTTAGTCCTTTCTCGCTACTTAAGTCCTATCTTAAGTACTTATTTGTTAGCGAAAAATTTTCACACATGTGAAATACCTTCTCTTACTTACTACATAATACCTTGAGTATTACATATCCAATCAATTTATAATAATTAAAACATCTTTCCCTATTTTCTTCAAATTGACATATTAGGATAGTTTACAATCAAACATGCAATTTGCAACAGGAAAGGTCCTTAAGCAAACCTCTACCACACCCTAAGTGGGGTTTCCTCTTTCAAAACCAAATCTGCAAAAAATATGAAAATGATGAAGGTGAGTTACAAGTACTTAGTGAATGTAACAAGAAGATAATAATAAAGTTCAAATTTGGCATTACTTACATCAATTATGCCCAAAGGCCATAAATTCAACTGAAACACATAGTCAGAAAACATACCGAAAAATCAACACCCTAAGCATCACACATATAAATCTCATATTAAGGTATGGTATTCATCACATGACGGAACCACCCCAGTAGCCTTAGCTCAACCTCCAACCTTACTTAATGTCAATGTGATGCACTACCTATCCATCTCAATAGTGGGGTGCCAAATGGGTTCAACCCAGTCGCTCGAGCTCCCTTTTCTCACTATGAAGAAAGCATCACCCCCCAAGTCTAACTTTAACCAATCATAGCTTGCTGCATAAAGGGTGATACCAATCCACTACCACAATCAGCTAAAAGGCACATGTAAATCAAACATACGTAATAATCGCACTGCATATTCAAACAAATTGTGCAATTTCCTTTATAAAGAGTTAGTGTGTGTTCATAGTGTGTTTGAAGAGGTAGGGAAAGAGGGTTAATGTTGACATGAAGAGTTAGTGTGTGTTCATAGTGTGGCCACCATGGCCACATTAACCCTCTTCATGTCAACATTAACCCTCATATGCAACAAGCCACCACATTGATTCATATGCATACACCCACTATACCTCCAATCACCTACATCAGCACCCCATGGCCATCCCCTATCCTTTTCTCTGTCAATTAAGTAACATTAAAAAACCTAAACACACACACACACATGCACATTTTTTTCCATTTGGCCAAGACACCCTAGGATACATGTGACCCATGAGCTCTCTCACACCCATCCATATGCCTAACCAATAATGCCTAAATCACCAATTCAAACACCTCATCTACCACCATGCCTTACACTTCTCAATTTCCTGGAATCAATATCGCACCAAAACAATTGAAGAAAAAGGTAAGGCTCTCGAATTAAAGTTTTATCTAAGGCATTGAATTTCAAAAACTTAAATTTAAATTAGGAAGAATAACCCTAATGCTACTTGGTGATTTTAAAACACAATTTGAAGCAAAGTCTCACAACCACACTTACACCCTCCGTCAAATCTCACTCGAAATACGTAAGCAGTGTCGTAGAGGTTCCAGGTGAGAAGGTAACCTATTAATAATTTAGTCTTAGCTAATCAAATTACATTGAGTATACCAGGGTAGAATCTCAGGATTTCGAGAGTACAAAATAAAGTTAGATGAAATAGTAACTATTATTTTTGTTAATAATAATAAAAGAAAAAATGATTAATTTCATGTTGGTGTAATTGTTATCATCACACGGTTGACTCTCAATTTATGAAAAGATACAATATTTTTATAATTGTCATGTTAATATGAGATTAATTTTTATTATTGTGATGAATGATTAACTCAGTACCACAATGATTTGAATTAGGAATTTATAAAGGAAATTGCACAATTTGTTTGAATATGCAGTGCGATTATTACGTATGTTTGATTTACATGTGCCTTCTAGCTGATTGTGGTAGTGGATTAGTATCACCCTTTGTGCGGCAAGCTATGATTGGTTAAAGTTAGACTTGGGGGGTGATGCTTTCTTCATAGTGAGAAAAGGGAGCTCGAGCGACTGGGTTGAACCCATTTGGCACCCCACTATTGAGATGGATAGGTAGTGCATCACATTGACATTAAGTAAGGTTGGAGGTTGAGCTAAGGCTACTGGGGTGGTTCCGTCATGTGATGAATACCATACCTTAATATGAGATTTATATGTGTGATGCTTAGGGTGTTGATTTTTCGGTATGTTTTCTGACTATGTGTTTCAGTTGAATTTATGGCCTTTGGGCATAATTGATGTAAGTATTGCCAAATTTGAACTTTATTATTATCTTCTTGTTACATTCACTAAGTACTTGTAACTCACCTTCATTTTCATATTTTTTTCAGATTTGGTTTTGAAAGAGGAAACCCCACTTAGGGCGTGGTAGAGGTTTGCTTAAGGACCTTTCCTGTTGCAAATTGCATGTTTGATTGTAAACTATCCTAATATGTCAATTTGAAGAAAATAGGGAAAGACGTTTTAATTATTATAAATTGATTGGATATGTAATACTCAAGGTATTATGTAGTAAGTAAGAGAAGGTATTTCACATGTGTGAAAATTTTTCGCTAACAAATAAGTACTTAAGATAGGACTTAAGTAGCGAGAAAAGGACTAAAGTGAAAAGGAAGGAAAATATTTAGTAATCCCAAGTGACTGGGATTGGTAAAGATCCTTGAAGGGAGAAGAGCTTGTGTAGGTGTATGCATATGAATCACACTGAAAAGAGGGTTAATGTTGACATGAAGAGTTAGTGTGTGTTCATAGTGTGTTTGAAGAGGTAGGGAACTTGGGATTTAAAGAGGAGAGGTAGAGTGGACAGGTGTGTCAGCAAGTTTGTGGTGGTGTGTGAGTTGCTAGGTAGGGCTTTGTTATATAGAGTATAAATTGAATCCTAAGAGGGATACTTGATTTAGTTACAGTATGAGTAGTTTAAGTTTGAATTTGTTGTTTTTGTTTGATTTATCTTGATTGTTAGGTTTAAGATTTTCCTAGGCTAAATAGGATAGGTTTGTTTAAATTAAAGATTACTAATCCTAATTAAAATCTAATGTCTTCCCTCTAGATTAGGTTTTATTATTCTTCTCTCTTTTTCTTAATTGTTGTTTTTTCCTTATTGTACACTGAATTCTAGATTTAGGATTTAGTATTTAATTTCTAAATTGTTTAATTTGTTTATGTTTAAATTAAATTTATAGTTTGATTGTTTATCTTATTAGGTTTTCAATTCCTTTTGCACCTAGTAGCCTCACACCTCCTTATCCTTCTAGAACTAATTCCACCTCACACTTATCCCTTTCTTTTCTAGAAGCCTAATCTTAATTAAAGTGGTCTTCTTATACGTAGCCCTTCACGTCCCCCACCTTTATCCTATCCTATATATATTTGTATTATGTTATTAATATTAATATACCTTATCCATTATCTTTTCTCTTATCAAATTTAACTAATCATATTTTATTATTTTTAAGTTTTATCCATTATCTTCTTTAGTTTGCTTATCTACACGCCTACTCTTATTTAGTGTATTTAATCCTTTAGTTATCGTAATCCTACTTTCAGCCCACGGCTCCTGGAGGCTTATCTCCATACCTTGATTAATTTATTTAATTAATATATAAGTCTTATCTTTTATCCTATCTCTAACTAAACTACTATTTTATTTATTTCATTATTTATCTCCTTATTTAATTTTCCTTAAGTTATGATAAATTAAGTAAATTTTTTTATTTATTTTGTCTACATTTAATTTCCTTGCAATTTAAATTTTTCACGCCTCAAAAATGTTTACTAAATTAGTCCCTACCTATTGGCTCCATTTAGTGTATTTTTGTTCCACCCCTAACCTCATTTTATTTTTCATTTTAGTCCCTTACTTTTATTTTTCTTTTTAGTCCCTTATTAGACTGAATCACATTTTACCCATAAGCTAAACATCACAATATATATCACCAATCATACCACACAATTTATGTAAACAAAATGTGTAACACATGCTTTTAACTAGCACACACAGACAAGATAACGTATACCTCACAGTCATACAAAATAAAATTACAAACACGAAAAAATTTACCTACATGTATCCGTCTATTTGCGAAAAATTTCCACATGCCTAAACTCACACTTTGCTATGATGTCATACTATCCGGGGTATTATAATAACCATCCCACATGATTTAGCACAAGAAAATCCCAACTTAAGAACCTAGGATTTGGATGATCAAAATTTTAGAGAGGAAGTAAGATGGGGTGATTACCTTGCTTTTGTCTTGCTTCTCTGATTGTTAGAGATTGAGGGTCACCAAAGAAGTGGAGGAAAGGTGGAAGAAATGGTGGTTGTAATTGTAGAGGGTTGGAGTGGAGAGGTGTATGTGTAGAGGGTGTGGATGGCATGAGGTAAGGTAAGGTGAGGTGAGGGGGCTGAAGATTAAATAAAGATTGCTTGATTTCCATTTTCCCTTGGCTCACAAGAGAAAGGAATGGTCCCCTTAATGGCAAAATTGGAATTTCACATCCTAGACTCTAATTTAGACACCTCATACCTCTTATAAGATTCCATAAGTTGTAACTCATACAACCAACAAGATTTATGCAAGAATCATAAGAATTCAAGTCTTTGGCCATTTCCCAAAAATTTTACAGTCATTTTCACTTTAGTCCCTACACAAGATTTGTACATCCATGTTCACATACACTAGCAAGATCTAAGCGTATAGATCCATAAATATTACAGTGAAAAACTTGTGTCAAGAAAGATATCGAGCCATTCACTTCTCTATTTATTGCTTTTTTTCATTGATCCAACCTGCTTAGGCATGCTTCCTCGATCTTAAAACAAGTGTGGAGAAATCAACTAATCTTGACTTATATTAGGGTTTACACCTATCTAGCCAAAGCCAGGAGCATACATAGACCTATACTCAACAATGAACTTTCCCCTCCAAAAATAATGTTATGTTCTCTCTGAGCATGTGATTGGCATGGTGAGTGGCCAACCTCACTACCATCAACCTAGCAAACCCATAACATAGCAACCCAAAAGCAACATTCACAACAAGCAATCTTAATAATAATAATCATTCGTGAAATAAAAGACTTAAATGGAAGCAAGTTTTTCCTTTTTAAAATAAAAGTAATATTTCATTTGAACAGGATAATTGTGCATGTACAAAAAGAATTCCCTATTTATAAGCATTTCAGCGCTACTAAACAAAATATTTCAGAAATATAAACAAACAGGAATTCAAAATACACAGGAACCTAGTCAGTTAGTGTTATAAATATGCCATACACAACATCCCTACATTGTCCTACTCGACTACCGATTACTACTAGACTTTTGAAACAAGAAAGATTACATTAGTTGGAGCAAATAGGGGCGTGAGGCAGAATCCACTACTCTACTTAACTGGTGGTGCTTCTTCTTCTTCATGTTGATGATCTGAAAAGTGGAAGAAGGGGAAGTGAGCATATAACTCAATAAGAAGAGAAAACCTACTCTAACTGGAATCACAAATAGGAATAATTAAAGCAATGCAATAGAATTAGCAAATCTCATGAGGATCATACAACAAACTACAGGTCAAACATGTATAAGAACAAGTCCTTGACATTTTTCAAGTCCCCTCCATGTTGTTGTGTTTGTTGCCTCGCAAACCCCGTTGTATCCTTCCTTATTGTTCCACTTATATATATATATATATATATATATATATATATATATCCTCCCTTATTTGACCATGAAAATCATGTGTATACAAAATAGCATATGTGACCTCCCTTCTTGCTCTACACCATGGGACGTAAACCCATGCCAATCTCCAAGAAAACCAATCACAAACATAATTCAAATAGACTACTTATGTCCTAAATTACAGCCATATGATTAACTGAACCTCTTCAAATGTAATGAATTATCATGGTAAGCCATTTATGCACAAGTATATATAACCATTGTACGAAAGAAAAGAAGTATCACAAATAAACATATTTTCACATCCACACATTTGAGCTTGCAAGTCGCATATTATTGTTAGGAAATTTTCAAGAAATTTCTTTAAGTAATTAGCCAAGAGATTGATTCCTTGATAAGTGTAGTTGACCCACTCACCTGGACCTTAAATTAAGCAAATTTCTACCTTGAGAAAGTAAATTATGGGTATAGAACTCCTTAGGGTCCTAGAGAAGCAAGACATGGGAGAGAAAGTGAGAAAAGAAAAATTCTTGTGTTCTTACAGTCCTAGGTTAAGCCAAAAACCTCATTTAATGGAGCCATAAGGTCTCATTACTACCTCCAACAACCCAAAAGCTCATGATTAAATCCCATCCAATCATCAAAACAAGCCAACACTCCTCAATTATACTCAAATATCCCAAAATCCCCAATTTTACACAATTAGGGTTCCTAAATTTTAGTTCAATTTTTGCCACGAATCCACCACTTACCATAATCTAAACTAAACCTAGCATTGAAGGACCTAGGGATCCCTTTTTAACACCATACCATAAGCCAACAAGAAAACCTCACTTCCCACACTAAGAGTTGAAGGGGGACAAAATTGAAAGGCAAGAAGGGAGAGAGGTTCTTACCTCAATTGGAGTCTCAATGGGAGAGAGCTAATCCACCGAATACAAAGGAGTCGTTGGAAAAAGGGAAGATTGGAGGTTGCTAGGGTATTGAAAGGATTGTAAGGAAAATGTTAGAGGAGGAAGTGTCAAATGGTTATGTGTTGGGGAGGGTAATTCATATGGAGGCAACAACAACAACAACAACAACAACAACATAGCCTTATCCCACTAAGTGGGGTCAGCTACATGGATCGCACGACGCCATTGAGCTCTATCAATGACCAACTCTTTAGATATCTCATTTACTAAAAGATCTCGTTCAATAATTTCTCTAAGTGTCCTTTTTGGTCTTCCTCGACCTTTTTTCATAGGGCTCCAAATTATCTGCTCAACTCTCCTAACTGGCGCTTCCAACGGTCTCCTTTGCACATGCCCAAACCATCTTAAACGATTTTCAACCATTTTTTCCTCAATAGGTGCCACCCCAACTCTACCTCGTATATGATCATTACGGATCTTATCTCTTCGTGTATGACCACACATCCAACGCAACATCCTCATCTCCGCCACTCCAATTTTATGTTCTTGTTGTCCTTTCATTGCCCAACATTCACTCCCATATAAAATCGCTGGTCTTATAGCAGTACGATAAAACTTTCCTTTGAGTTTATCAGGTACTTTCCGATCACAAACAACCCCTGATGCCATTCTCCACTTCAACCACCCAGCTTGTATCCTATGTTCCACATCTCTAATAACTTCGCCATCATCTTGTATAATTGATCCCAAATACCTAAACGTTGACACTTGTGATACGACTGTAATTCATATGGAGGCAAATGACCAAAATGAAATTTTCCACATCTTACTCACACATATATTACATGGTTGCAAAGTTAACAAAAATCATCATAACCCATCATAACAGGTGTAATGTCCTCTATACTAGCACCTCTTCTAGTAGTTCATTAATTAAAAAATGTTTACTTGCAAGTGATTTACCTCGAATGCCAACTTTCAAAAGCAAAATTTCTCTACTAGTTAAGGTTATTGCTATTTTGATAGCCAAAGAAGAGGTTAAGATGAAATCCAGAATTTCTAGGTATTTCTTTACAGATCTCATAAGACAATTTAGGAAGTTTGGTCAGTGAGTGGTCGATCGATTGGGTGATGGCCACCAGTCAACAAGTAGCTCTTAAATAAGCTAAATTTGGAAGTTTGGGGGTTAGTGGTTGACTTTTGGAACCTAATAGTCTACTGCTAGCTCTCTATAGGAATGCTTTTTGCATTTAAAGTCTTTTGGACGCCGCTTTTACGTTTTTCATAATTAAACTTATCATGAACCGTGTAATAAGTGGATTACACTTAATAATAGTCTGCAACCATTTCATAATATCACTCTTTTACATAAACTATAACTCTACTTGAGAATCCATTACTTAGTTACATCAAACATATCTTGACAGTCTCCACTATATTCATACTAATGTACAACACACTTTAAACCCAATAATTAAGACCTCTAGCAAGGTGAAAACCATGTCTTATATAACATCAGTTTAGTTTATCCATAGGTACATATAAGTACAAAAAACATACGTCAAGGTTCTGCCTACTTCTTGTGGGAAAGAGTAGTTTAACATATACACATAAGACACTATGATAATTACATAAGTCACTAGTCTCATCTCAATAATTTATACACACAAACTTATTTCTTAGCATGACTGCCCTCTGCATCCTTTGCCCTTGGAAATGGTTAATTATTAAAAAAAATGACCGTGATATAAATTATCCCAATAGCTAGCAATATAGTTCGCCATAAAACGGTACCATTTCTAGTCATGAAAACATATAATATAGTCAATTTACATATACAACAGTTCATGTATATGATATGATGTTTTATCATTAGCTTGCAGTTACAAAGACAACCGAGATTAAACTGGAAAATAATATATAAGATCACACAACATATATGTATATGGCAACCTCACTAAGCCTAGCCACCACTGTCAATTCACAGTATAAACTAAAGTGCATAAGATCACACAACATATGCACATACAATGCATGAGATCACAGAATATATGTGTATACAACCGAACAAGATCACATAGCATGTTCGTATACACAC
Source organism: Biancaea sappan (assembly GCA_037074585.1). Taxonomy (NCBI): domain Eukaryota; kingdom Viridiplantae; phylum Streptophyta; class Magnoliopsida; order Fabales; family Fabaceae; genus Biancaea; species Biancaea sappan. The sequence goes on from CM073499.1 coordinate 29,422,420, forward strand.
AGTATATACACATGAACTGATTAAAGTACACAACATAACCAAATCAACTAAACCATTTTAGAAAACACATTGTCAGAATAAGCTAGCTATCTCAATCAAAGATTTAAGGTTTAAGCTGAGTATAAATTTTAGATTCCTAATCTTCTATCAGCTACCTGCTTCTCTCTCTCTCTTTTCACGTCTCCTTTATTTTTTGTCCCTTCACTGTAGTCACAATTCTGTCAACCTCAAACTTATAAAAAATGGAATTCCCAGCTAACTTGTGTGTTTCTACTTACCTTTAATTCCTTGTAGCCTAACTTCACTGATTTCAACCTCTGAAATTCTGTCTATCTTTTTGTGTGCTCTGATTACTGATATTCTTCATTTTCACCATATGTCTTATTTATATGATGCTAGAACCGCTTCTCTAATTACCTCCTCTGCCCTTAAGGAAATCCCAATATGTCTCTATGAAATCCAAGGCAATTTAGTCAATTTGCTCCCAATTAATTCCAGCTGCTCACTACCACCACCATATTCAGAAGTCATGACAATCGACTGGGTTAATCCAGTCCAGTTGACTGCTTGTCTTCTGTTAAGTAATTCTAGTGTTTTTGGCTTGGCCAGTCAACTGCTTCACCTAAGGCAATCGACTGCTTGGCCTTGGGTTTCATGTTTTCTATGTCTTGTGCTGGCTAGTTGACTGCTTACTCTCAGGCTGTCGACTAGTCGCCTGCCTTAATTTTCCTGACTTTATATTGTTATTCTCTCATTCCCAAGGTCGTCCTTTTATTTTTCCTCATTCATCAAGGGCTCTCTAACATCTTAATCCCGAATTCCACTCTTTGGCTTTAGTCTTTCAGGTGGTTTAGGTTAGGATGTTACAACATCCATCATTAAGAAACTTTTCAATTTACCACAAACATTTTAATTCTTTCAATTTGGTCCTTCTAGACAATTTGTCAATCATACACATACAATTACATTGTTGCACTCATAGAGAAATATTCACAAGTCTTACACGTCCCTTTTGTCACCCTATTTCTCCCAAACATGATAGGAATTACCTGATAAAATCTCATTCTCGAGGCTTTGTAGCTTTTATAAGAAAGTTCTCTGTAGGAAGATTGATGAGTAGAAATATTGCAATCACATGGTAGTTACTAGGGCCTTGTATCTCTAATAGAAGACTTTGGTCCTAGATGTTTTTGGTTTGAGAATGCGACAACATGTTTGCTTATTTCTAGAGTCTTCCTCCTAGTTCTCTAATCCTCCAAAACAAAGTTGCCCATGGAATTAATTGGATGATATTGAAGTCGAGTTGCTAATGGTCTCATGAAAGCCCAAATGGAAGATTGGATTATTGATTGCCTCCCTGTGCCTCATGTGTTATGTTGTTTCTCCTCAACTCTAGGATACCCTTCACATACTTGAAGTAATGGTTCAGTTAGGCTGACTTATGGACTACTCGGTTTGGCTGAAGGTTACCCTTATTAGTTGCATGACCTTTGGGAGTTGGTCAGTTGCTAGTATTATATTGGTAAAGGATTGAACATTCTTTGCTCTCTTATCATTTCCTGATCTACTAGTCTCCGAGAATTCATGATTCTAATGTGTATCTTCGTCCGCTTGGCATTTGTTTGTTTATCATCAGTGCTCTCAATTGATTTGTCATGGAAGGGTTTGTGATGAACTTTCTGTCTGTCCTTATTCACGTAAGAATTTTAGGAAGGGAGATGTAAGGTTGAATGTAATTAATCCTTCAAGATTCACATCATTACTATGTTGTTCAAATACCACCATCTTTATGTTCTCCTTCAACATTGTCATATTACACCCTTGGGTTACTTGATGTTAAGAGTTTGTACGCCATGTGTTCCACCCTCTTGCTTTGCCCAGAGTTCATTATTATGATCGGTATTAAAGGAGGATAGTTTCATGCACAATGTTGTCAAACTCGAGATGTTACCTAAATTCAATGAAGGGTTAAACTCGAAATGGAAACTCGTAAGAGTTTAAATATACCTCTCCCACATTCAATAAGTTATTAAAATTATATATATATTCTAACACACAAATAATATCTTAGTTTATAATTAATATAAAATTATTTCATTTCAATTAGTGCAATATTGATATTCTTAGATTCAATTGACTCTTTATACAAAATACAAATTGATAAAGTAAAGTATCAATTGAAGTCATAAGTTGTTCATGCAACACAATTCATAAAAATAAAGTATCAAATGATGTCTAACATATCACATTACCAAACCAAATGGGACAAACTAAAATAAAATTTGGATTCTAGATATGGGTGACTCGGGTTTTTTGAGTTGAGTACTAGAAAAACAAAAAAATATATTTTGGACTACTACTGACCTAACTTAGTTGACTAGGTATAAATTCAGCTTGTTTGAACGAGTTTCGATTATATGATCGAGTTTATTCTATTTGAGAACCTAAACTCACATACTTGGACGAGTTTAAGAGTTTCATGCATCCTCCTAATCCATTTATTAATTAGGGGTTATGCTCCTCTCAATGCCTCCTTGCATTCCAACATCAATGTTCTAACTGTCTTTTCCTCGTTCTTACCTTTTTCTCTCCCTTTCAAAGTTAATGCTTTGATCTTTTTGAGGACACACCTCCCTTTCTTTTTTGTCATCTTTGAATGCCATTATTGTCAAATGTTTCGTAATAGTGGCTGAGTCATTGAAATTTATTTGATTTGATCTCGGAGCTATATTTGAAATTGAGTCACTAGCTAGAGAACTTCCCTAGCTTTTTGTTCATTGTTTGCCGACGTAGAGTAATGCTGGTAAGGTGAGTAGCGTGTTTCTTGACCTCTTATTCATTTATTCTTTTTGGTAACCAAAGTCCACTCGTGTTCTTCTTAGCCTTTCTCAAGTTGTTTTGTTTCCTGTTATTGTTTTCCCCATACTTCCTTTAGTAGTCATTTCTTAAGGATGCAATTAAACCATGTGTCTCCTACCTTTCGTATCTAAAACACATCTGACCTCTTCCTTCAAGTTTGTTTGCTTGTTTGTGTCCATCTATGAGAATGTTCGTTTCCATTAGATTCTTTGTGTCTCGCTTCACAAATAAGCTAGTGTATCTCATTAGATCAATTCATATCAATTTTCCCAAGCTATTACCAATTCTTTGTAAGATCAACACATCAGATCATAGTATTCAATGGGAAGTTCAAGAAGCCTTATCCGAAGTGCAATTGTTGCCTCCTCCAACGTTTCCATAGGGTTAAAAATTTGGCTCCATCTCATAACTGTAGGAAAGAAATCTCCTATGAAACATGGACCCTTGTACACGATGTTTGTACTTAACCTAGGGTCTTCAAGTCAAGCTATGAAGAAATCTTTCCTTCGCTCCAATAAGATAGGAGGTTATTAGGTTCCGTAGGTTGTGGAGTTTGTTAGTGTAGCTGCATCAAAGAATCTTCTCCACACTAATAATGAGAGCATCTTTCCATGGTTCATGAAGTCCTTCTCTTTCCTCTCTTCTGAGGGGATCAATTCAAAGTTCTTGTGCATCCTATTCAGAATTGTCCGTTATGTCATCTTGTTTCCCTGGTTTCCACGACTTTCGCGATCTCCTCAGTCTAGCCCTAGGGTCCGTATGTTCTAGCATTTTCCTATAAAACATCTTTGTATGATGAGAAGAGGGGACTTCCATTGTTTCCTTCTATGTCATTATGATGTAGAGTGTCTCCATATGCTAATTCTTTCTCTGTTGAAAGTTAATCTGTTTGGTTTGTTAATTTAGGTTGCTCTTTGTCCATCATCACCCTTTTGCTACAGTTTCGGTTCTCCCCTTTTTCCTACTTTAGAGTTCTTTATTGCACAAGTTGGACAGTAAAGCATAATTTTAAGAACCAATATGGTTACTGGCCCAAGGAGGAGGCCAAGTCACCTGATCACTAATCAATCAATTGTTGAACTTGGAAAATAAATAAAAAATTATCTTTATATATAAATATATATATATATATATATATATATGTGTGTGTGTGTGTGTGTGTGTGTTTAAAAATAAATATTAAATTGAGTAAAACAAATAAATTATATATGTTGTACAATAATAGTATCATGGATTTTTTAATTCTCCTAAGGCCAATTTTGCTCCCACTCATTATGGATTTAAGCCCAAAAAAATAGAAAAGTTAAAAAAAAAAAAGTCACAAGTCGCCCAGGTTTTGACCAAATTACTTACAACCCAGTCTATTTAGTAACTTGGACTGGGTTAACAGCTGATTTCTTGGTCGATTCAACCAGATGCTTCATTTTATCATGTGACATTATAGAGAAAATACAAGCCTCATAACACATTGTTACATGCACATATTGTGTGTGCACACCCGCATAGTCACAACACTACAAAGTGGCTTTTGGCATAATACTCCGTATACACCAATAATACTTAAAAAATTGTAAAATATCACTCAAATAGTTGTCACTTCAAAATAGTTTCTTGAGTTTAAAAAATTGAAAAATACGTCAATTATGAAAAATTTTGATATAGACTTTGAAACTTTGGATTAACATTTTTTTTGAACAGTTGAGTAAACATTATTAAAGCAATACTTGAATAAACATTCTTAAAGCAATACTGGACAAAACGGATTTAATAATGATTATTTCGTTCTACTCTTATTTCTTACATTAAAAAATTCCTTTCACTAGATACGATGCAGGATCCAAATTCTTCGTCTGGACTAATTTCTATCTGGGCTTGTAATAACAAAAAAAAATTGTTGTTAAAAAAATATAACACTCTATCATACTAAAAATATGGTAGAGGATCTAGGCCCCCCAACACACACAGACAAAAAGATATATATAAACATATATAATAATTTAAGAACATGCTATAATAATACAAATATTTAAATTAAACTGTAGTAACTCAAACAGAGTCACAAGTACTAGTTTGTTTTATGTTAATCACGCTGCGTGTGGCATATGTGATAGGTTTTAGGTTTTAGGTTTTTGGCGACGTGTAGTTTAACCTTTTAATATTTTACCAGTACAAGCAAACTAAATATCTGAGATGGAACTTTGGGAAATCAGAGATGATATTTCTTGTAGTGTACTATCTTGTAATTTTGTTTTGTCATGTGATTTTCTTGTAGCGTACTATGTAATATTATTTTGTTATTTTTTTTGGAAATATAATACAATATATATTTGAATTGCATATATTCTTAGCGTTGTTTAGAAAAAAAATAGATAAAAAGTTTTTTTTTCTTGAATGTAAAAATTTAGGGTTAAAATTACCGATTCTAAAAATTTACAAGGCTATTTACAAGTGATCCAACATTCAAGAGGACCTTTTTCTTTTTCCCAAAAACTTTTAATTTGGAGAGAAAGATGTTATTATAAAGGAAAAGTCTATAGAAACTTCAACTTTTAAAAAGGTTGAGTTTTTTTACTGTTAGATTAATATTAAATTATCTTAAAATTTGTATATATGATAATTAAAAGTTATTTTATAAAAATTTCAAGGTGATCCAACAGTAAAAACTTTAACTCTCCATAAACTTACCTTATTATAAAAGGTCAATTTTGGAGAGAAGAAAGTTTTTACTTTTGGAATTCTTATTCTTCATACAAAAAATAGTAGTCATCAAATATAAGTAACGTAATATCTCCAGCCAAAATATTAGTATCAGTTTAACCAATAAAATCAATTATTCACTAGGCCTAATTTTTTGGAACTAAAACAGAAAAAGTGCATGTTGAAAATACCTCTGAATCCTATAGAATAATTGTAGAAGGCAACTAGTGTATTTTAGTATATATACTAGAATAAGAAGTCAGATTGGATGACTTAGTTCTAAATTATAAGAAATTTAACTCTTTATTCCAACACATTTCCTAAAATACACCAACTATCCTTTGCAATTACAACTGAAAATTCAGATTCTGGTTTGTGTTGGAGGAATATAGTGGACTGAAAGTTGCAAAGGTTTTGTCCTTCACCTTCTTGCATTTAACTGTGAATATTGAATGAGAGCCAACTCAGCTCCTAAATACCTAGCTATCAACATTTATAACATTCGAGTGTGGATGGTGACGCCCCACACCTCTTCAGGCCAAGCCTTCACTCCTTTTCGGTTCGATATTCATGATTATGAAACATACTTCAATGCTATTGTTGGAAATAGACTTGTCAAAAAAGGTTAACTCACTTACTCGAGTTGGCTTGCCTCATTGTAAAAAATGAATTAGAATGAGTTGATCCAATTTCTAGATAACGGGTTGATAAGCTAAAAGATCCTCCAAAAGCAAACAATACATAAACATTCTGAAACATATTTCAATGTCACTGTTGGGAATACACCTCTCAAAAAAGATTTTTAATTAAATCCAAATATATGTGTGTGTGTGTGTGTGTGTGTGTGTGTGTATTAGAAGCAAAAAATCACTAAGTTCTAATTAATTTTAATTCCAAGTGGGTCAAATTACAATTTATTAAACTCCTTGCTATAAATCAAAGGAGTTAATACAATGCTATATTTCTTAAACTTTTGATGTAGTTATTTTAAAAAATAATGTTGAGAATAAAATACTCAATGAACCATGACGAAATCCGAGATCGCCATAATTATAATAACCAAAAAAAGATAGAGAAAAACCATAAGGACGATGGACGCAATTTTAAAGTATATATATGGACCTCAAATTAAATATCAGGTGGAAGAAAATCTTGTTAAAAGCTCAGTTGGCTTAATGCACTAGCAAGGAGTCGTTGCTTGAGAGTTTGTGAACACAGAAAAATCTGAATCCAAGTCAGAATTTATTTCAACTCCTTTAAAAAAAAAGGGTAGAGAAAAAATGTAAAAAAAAAAAGATAATAATATATCTAAGATCCCTATAATTTTATTCAACTATAAATTTAGTCCCTATATTTAAAAACCAAAGATTTAGTCCCTATAGTTTTTAAAATTACAAAGATTGATCTTTGGTATTAGTCAACAGTTAGTCAACAATTAATTTGAAATACATGGCGCTGACTAGGATGTTTCTATAAGTATTTTATGTTCACGTCAGCAGCTACATGTAAAAATTTGCACTGATGTAGCACCACGTCATCACATTTTTTTTTTATTTTAAATTTTCCCTCTTTAATTGTTTATTTGACAAGTAAGAGAAAATATATACTATTTTTAAAAAAAAAATCCTCGTGACAAGGGACGCTCGAGTACAGCTTTCCAATTCAGAGAAGTTGAGAAGTTGAAGGTCAGCCTACATCTTACGCCATTGCCGGCCTTAGTGTAGCATATCGTCTCCTCAGTTGGCGCCGGCGTCTTTGTCACCACCGACCTCGCCGTCATCCTCTCTTACGCCATTGTCGGCCTCTGTTCCCTTCTCTCCACCTTCTGCTACACAGAGTTCGTCGTCGACATGCCCGTCACCGACGACGCCTTCAGCCACCTCTATGTCACCTTTAGTTCGTTCGTATATCATAATCATCATCATTACCTTCGTACTCTACAATTAATTTAATCAATATAACATGTTACGATTTCGATCCTCTGCTTTAGCAATTTCTAAAAAACGGAGATGAGGTGCAGGCTAACCTTCAACTTGTCAACTTCTATGTATTCGAAGGCTGTACTGGATTGTCCTTCATGGAATTATCACGAGAATTTTTCTTTTCCAAATAGTATATTTTCTCTTACTTGTCAAATAAAAAATTAAAGAGGGAAAAAATTGATGATATGGTGCCATAGCACAATATTTTTACATGTGGTCACTGACATGGACATATTGTAATATCTGTCATTTTTATTTTTTATTTAATTTAATAAATCTTATTTTATAATTGTTGATTTGAAAATGTTGTGTAAAATGTGTGTGTGATATCATAATATGATTTCATGATGCTTAGATATGTGAATTTGGACTATAAACTAGCAATATGTGATGTTAGGCCATAGAGGGACTAAAACGAAAATCTCAGGGACTAAGTGAAAGATTTTGGAATGTTGTGGGATATAACGAAATATTGGTAAAGTATAGAAATAGAAGGAGAAAATTATAGGAAACCTTGATCTGAAATAGAAAATGGAAAACAACTAATAAATCTTAAGATGTTAAATTTTTTTTTTGGAATAAGAAGTTTGATTAATTTATTCATTGGTTTATTTAAAAAAAAGAAAGAAAATTTTAAAATAAGGCTAAGGTGAGCAGTAAACGTGTACAGTAGTGGGAAATGAATAATTATGTTTAATATTAAATTAGATTGTAGAAAAACAAGTAAAAGATAATGTAAAACACTACTAGAAAACCCATTATTAGCAACGGAATTTAGCGACGAAAATTTGTCGCAAATTCCATCGCTGATTTAAAATTGTAATATAAGGAATTTGTGACGGAATTTGCGATAGAAAAATTCCGTCGCTGATTAAATTTCCGTCACTAATATTAGCGACGGAATTGTCCGTATCAGAAATCCGTCGCAAACTTTTTTTGTTTTGCGACGAAATAATCCGTCGCAAAATTCCGTCGCAAACACTAGTTAAATTTTTTTTTTTTAACTTTTTAATGTATCATTAATATTTATAGTCATTTATTTAAAAGAAACTTAATTTTTTTGTTTATTTGTCTAACATTTTCAGAAATTTTACTCTCTCCCTCCAACTTCTCATATTATTCATATAGGTCTTTGATAAAAATTTATTTCTTATTCTTTTTCATGTTCTAAGACCATATTTAGGTTCATGTAGGTACATAGGTCACAAATATATTTTGTTTTAAAATTATAGCTATTCCTACAAACTTTTGATTTTATTCACTTAGGTCATTGGTAATAATTTTTACTTTATCTTTCTCATGTTCTAAGATCACACCTAGTTTCATCTAGGTCTGTAGGTCACAGATATATTTTATTCTAAAATTATAGCTATTCCTACAAACTTTTGATTTTATTCACTTAGATCCTTTGAAAAAAATTTCTTTTATCTTTTTTATATTGTAAGACCACATTTAGTTTCATCTACATCCACATGTCACAAATATATTTTTTTCTAAAAATTATACTTCTTAAAAATTTATTTTAAAATAAAATTAAACTTTTAATTTAATTAGTCTAATATTTATATATAGTTTTTATTTGTAAATATAATATATTTTTTAACTTTACCAATTGCCATTACCTTCTCTGCCCAGAGCCCCAGAAACGCACCATCCCTTCTGCCCACACACGCATAGTCTGAGTCAAGCATCCACAGCCAGTTGAAGTGTTCGGTGAGTCCCCCTCCGATGATCTAGCATTCATGAAGCTTGGTTCACGGTCTGAACCACAATGTGGTTCACGAGATCGTGAACCAGCAACTGGTTCATGGTTCACGACCAGGCGTGAACCAGATCTGGTTCACGCACCTGGTTCACGGGCGTGAACCAGAAATTGCTGGTTCACCCCGTGAACCAGAAAATTCTGGTTCACCCCGTGAACCAGAAATTTCTGGTTCAAGTGAACCAGAATTTTTCTGGTTCAAGTGAACCAGAAATTTTCTGGTTCAAGTGAACCAGAAATTTTCTGGTTCAAGTGAACCAGAAATTTCTGGTTCACCGTGAACCAGAATTTTCTGGTTCACGGTGAACCAAAAAATTCTGGTTCACTTGAACCAGAAAAATTCTGGTTCACTGAACCAGAAATTATCTGGTTCAGTTGAACCAGCAATTTTCTACCAGTCTAGTATTATGAAATGGTTGTTTGTCAAAATGGAATTGAAGTGTGGAATTTCAGTCTAGTACATAACATATTCTTCTATATATATTTGTCACTCTTTTAGTACAGTCTAAATTATCATTTTAATGAAGAGTATGCAATTAGAAATCTCTTGTTGTGGTTATAATTATGGACACTATCTTTATCATGCTCAATCTTTTGTCCCCATTTTCGTCAAAGAATGTGATTTAAGGATATTGTGGCCATGTTTAATCTTTATAATTAAGACCGAAATATATATATATATATATATTACCTAATTATTCTGTGCACAATTTAAGATTAATGATGTCTAAGTTCACAATTTTTTTCTATTAGTGTGGAATTATATCAATTCAGATGTCTAGCAGTCATACGAGGCGAGGTGGAGGGCGCAGAGGAAGTCATCTCACAGTCCGCCTGCATCCCCTACAACCATCTACTTCTACATCACCAGTCCCATCTCCTCCACAGTCAACTAGGCTAAGCACATCCTTAGAGCGTGTACTTTCCACTCAAACACCATCCACACACCCTTCATCTGCTGAGGAGCCACCTACCCCTGCTAGTAATCAGTCGAGTCACCATCTTAGCGGGACTGATCCCACTGACGGTCGACGTTGGATACGCCCTGATAAGGATACGTGAGTTATACTTAAATTCTTTTGTTTGTTAAATTTTTGTTTTTAAGTACTAAGACTTATATTTTCAAAATTGCACAGTTTTTATCCAGTTGTTGATACCATACGAGAAATTTCCCCGATCATACAGGGAAAGTATGAGGCACCGGCATACAACTTTAAGACTACTCCTCCGGAATTGTGGAAGTTATGGTTCCAGGAATGGACGGTAAATTTTGGTTTGGACTAACTTTTTTTGTTATTTTTACTTAAAAATATTAACTTTTGTTTACTTTGTACAGAAACATTACAAGTGGTTGCCTGAACATGATTCTCAGATAAAAAAGAATTGGAACAAGAAGTGCGGATACATATTACGCAACATGATGTGTCGCATCCGGAGTGAATATCTATCTCATCCTCGGCCTAAATGGATTAGCGAGGAAATCATGCAGCAGTTAATTCAGGCATGTGAGCAAGATGATTACAAGGATAAGTGTGAGAAGGCACGTAGAAACAGGGCGTCTAGTACTGGGGGCACATTACACACTGGAGGCAGCATTCCTTCCTCTGAGCATATGCGTCGGCTGGTAATATCTTATCTAGACTTCTTTTATTTTACTTACTTTTTTTTGAATTAGATAATCATCTTGAAATTATATAATATTCACTATAATATGTAGGAGTGTCAAAGTGGAAGAAAGCCTAGCTTGATAGATTTGTTTATGCGCACCCACAAGAAGAGGGACAACGGAGATTTCGTTGATGTGCGATCGCGAGAAGTCTATGTGAGTATTTTGAAATCTTCTATTTTTTATATTAATTTTCTTAACTATATAATTAAGAATATAAATTATATGGTTATAAATATTTAACAGGAGGAATATACTAGATTGAAATCATCGCAATCGTCAGTAATAGGTGGAGGTAGTGAACAACATGATGATGATGTTGCCGATGCAGAGCTATGGCTTCAAGCAGTAGGAGGAAAGAACAAGAAGGGGCGCATATTTGGCATAGGGTCAGAGGCACGTGAGATATGTTGCTCTAGTTCCTATGTTGCCCCGTTATCAGGTCTTCATCCTGACTTTGAGGAAGAATTACAACGTCGGATGGAGCCTATGATGGATGAGCTTAGGGCTCATAAGGATGAAATCAACAGTCAGAAAGAGAAGATTGATGCCCAGACACAGATGTTGCAGAGTCAGGCAACTGTCATCAATGAGATGCGTGCAATGATGGACCGCTTCATCAATTCAGTTGGCAGGCAGATGGATACTCCTACTGAGGATGATGAGACACAGCCCCCGGATCACCCCATTGACTAGTTTATTTATAGTAACTTGTATTTTATTGTAAATGATGATGGATGATGATTATATTTTGTTATAATTTTGTATCTCATGATGATGATGGATCATGAAGAATTATGTATATAATATGTAAAGTTTTTTTGTTGTAAATGCTGGCTGAAGCTTCTTTGCTATATTAATGTATATTCACAGGTTTAATTCATGTTTGTAATTATTGTTACTGTTAAATATATAAAAAAATCTATCTAAAAATTTGCGAAGGAATTAGCGACGGATTTTTCCGTCGCAAAAAACACAAAATTTAGCGACGCATTTGCGACGGATTTAGTGATGGAACAATCCGTCACAAATTAGCGACGGATTTTGTGATGGAAATATCCGTCACAAATTTGTGACGAAAAATTTTCCGTCGCAAATTCTTAAAATTTATTTGCGACGGATTTCCAAATTTGCGACGGAAAAATTCCGTCGCTAATTCTGTGACGGACACAATTCCGTCACAAATAATTTGCGATGGACATTTTAGCGATGGATGTTTTTCCGTCACAAAATCCGTCGCAAACCCGTTTGCGACGGAATTTCATTACTTTAGCGACGGATTTTTCCGTCGCTAATCAATTGATTTCTTGTAGTGAAAATCAAATAAAAGAAATAGTTATTTATCTAACTAACCAAGTCTTTTTAATATTAAAATTAAGGATAATGGTTTCTATATTTAAGTCCAAAGAGTATTTTAAGAAATATGATTTGAACATATTATATTTACTTAAGGTAATGTAAGATTTGAATAACCAATCTTTTTGAATTTAAATAATTAAATTAGTAGAATTATGCATTCTAGGAGGATAGTTAACAAATAATCCAAGTGTATTTAAATCTGAAGTTATATCTTTCAAAAATCAATATTTAAAACCTTAGATTTTGTTCGCATAAAACTATGTTGGGATAATTAATTTAATTTCGAAATTTTGCAAGAAAGAAATTAGGTGTAAGTATTAGTCTTAGTTAATAGTTGATAATATATAAATAAAAGTCATAATCTAAAAGCTCCGGTATTTCAGAAATAATTAAATAAGTGCATGGATCTAATTAAACTAATTAAGAGTAAACAAATCGGAAACCCTAAACATCTCTCTCTTCCACCCAATGCCACCACATCAATCTAGTTGGGATTATATTCTTTTTCAATATATTAAAACTGTTCCTGATAAGGATTTTTGGATTCAATCAATTACCCAATATCCTTTTCAAATTCATCTCATCCTCCCTAAATCCTATTGCTGTCGTACACCCACTTTCTTCATTCGACCACGCATATCAATCTCAGAACACACACAGAGGATAACCGAATCCCTAAGTTTCATCCACATGCAGCCATCAAATACACACATTGCCATTAAGCCCCACCTTTTCAACCCTATACCTTCAACCTTCAATCACGTGTACTCTCATTCACATAGCCACTGTGAACGCCTCTCCCCTCTCAAACACAAACCGAGGCACCTCTTGTTAACATTCGAGAAGCAAGAAGAAATTAAATATCATAAAATAAATTTCTTTTTTTATATCAAGTATAGGTTTGATCGGTAGAATTCGTTAGATTTCAGGTGAGTGAATTAATCCTTCTTTAATATTATCTTAAATGTTAAAGTGATAGGGTATAAAGATAGGTAATAGTCATGGTAGAAAAGAAGAAATTCGATTAAGAGATTCAGTTTAGAAGCAAAATTAAGAATTTTGCAAAAATCAATTATTAATGGAATTGCTAAAGGCAAATGTTAGAAAAAAGACATGGATTGTGAGATAAATATAATTATTTGTGATTTAGAATACTTATAGTTATCTGATGGAAATTATAATGATGATTATGTTTATGATTATATTGATAAATATATTCACTACAAAAAAACCGGTAATTAGCCACGGTTTTTTAGGCACAGTTGACAAATCCGTGGCAAAATCCACCTACATCAGACAATTTGCCACATTGTTGTTATCCGTGGCTAAATGTGAGATAACCGTGGGTAAAAAAGGCGCCAGATATTTTTTCTCCCTCCAATATGTTTTCTGATCTCCCTCCCTTTTTTCTTTTTATTTTCTTAGGTTTACGCACGCTATTTCTTCTTCTTTCTTTCTGCCGTAAACTCTCTTTGCCGTAAACTCTCTTTGCCGTAAACTCGCTCTTTCTCCATATTCCATCAAACGCCTCTGTGTTACCCTCTCATTTTGGCTGAAACAACCGGCGCAAGGCAATCCATCTCTGTTTCGTCGATCTTCATCTGCAATTTCTGTATTTCAAAGACGCAAGGCGATACCCATCTTCATCCTTCGACATTATGCACGCCTAGGTATTTCCATTCATCTTCCTCTCTCTCTTTTCTCCCTTCATATCTGTGTTCTTATTTCTAATGGAAGAGTAATTTTTAATTTATTAACCCCAATCGCATGTCTAAGACAGAGAAACCCCAAATGTTGTATTTCTGCACAATGTTTTAGCAAGAACATCGATAGTGAAGGAGGAACAGCAAAAAGCTTCAAATAAAGGTATATATGAGAACCATATATAACAGGGGAAAGGATTCCATTTTAATTAGCATGTAGGTGCCAACAAGGACAAGAATAAGAACGGCATTCTTACGATTTTTTTTCTTTATCCAGCTTTTGGTTTTTGCAGCAAATTAATGACCCCCCATGGACTCTCACTGCTGTAGGTAAGTGTTGGTTTTGAATATTGAGAGACACTAGTCTCATAACATGAAGGACCCTTTTGGGTTTAACTCTAACTGAATTGTGGTGATTATAAATGCTGATTGTGATGGTGGTTCTGAATATTTGGGGCTGTGATTTGAGAATATGGATATGGATTTTATTTTGATGATTTGAATTAATAATTCTTTGGTCTTGGATGAGAAAGAGTTATGTTGCTTTGAATTTTAGTTTCCATGGAACTCATATTTTGTTCTTTGGTTTCTGCATAATGAAGTTGTTTGGTTTCTGCATAATAAGTCTTGGCTTTTGAGTGCTTTCAAGTTTGGTTGATAGTTTGAAATTTGCTGATTGAAGAAAAAAATTGATAATTAATCAAACATGCTTTTGGTTCACTCTTGTGCTTATAGTCCATCATTTGAGAATGGAAGTTTTGGTCTCAAGTGTTTTTGATTTTAGTCTTGGGTGATGTTCTGAAATTTCTTGGCTAAAAAAAAATAAGAATAAAGAATTGACTCATGTTTGACTTTGCTATAAAAAAGGGAAAAGGCATGGGCTTGGGACCCATGAGATGGAGACAATAAGGCAAGCATAGAAACAATAAGTATGTCTATTTTTGTAGTTTCATATTGTTTTGGTCTAGAGTTTAGTATAAGACTTCTTCATCCTTTCCTTTTGTATTGCTGAGGAGAATATTTAAGACTTACTTGATGTAACATAAATGACTCCCCCCATATGTTGATCTCAACATAATCATATCCAAGTGACTTGTCCAACTTCCCACAAGAACAATGAAAAACCTTGCTGAAATGGGAACCATTTAATCTATTTGTCTCATCAGGCTCATATAACCATCTTGCATAAATAGCTAATGATGTCTCATTCTCACAAAAACTAGGGAAGAAAGGGTAAGAACTTGCATGAGACTAAATATTTATATGAAGGGATTAAATGCTAAAGGCAATATGAATATTTGAGACTAAATATTTATGTCTCTTTGAAGGCAATATGCTGAAAACTCTGATAGTGGTGATTATAAATGCTGATTGTGATGGTGTGGTTCTGAATATTTGGGGCTGTGATTTGAGAATATGGATATGGATTTTATTTTGATGATTTGAATTAATAATTCTTTGGTCTTGGATGAGAAAGAGTTATGTTGCTTGAATTTTAGTTTCCACAACATGCAGTTCAGATTTTTTTTTTAAAAGTTTTAAATAAATCATTTTTCTTTTGTTAAAATGACTAATCTTTGTATTATCAAACCAGTGAATTTTTTGGTGGGACCATTCAATAGTCTTCTACATCTTTTGTTGACAAGAGCCATTGCCTTCAAATCTAGGTAAATAATCTGCTTATGCTATGCTTTTCTTGTGGTTTTTGAATTGGGGTTTTGTTTGATTATATCTAGAACAATTCTTTCTTAACCCCAAACAATGTTATATTCTATTAAACTTTCTCATTGTAGTTTTCCTAAGATTTTGGTTGGTTTTGCGAAGATTGGCTGAAGATTTTGGTTGCTTGCATCCAGGTTAGTAAGCATATGTTTATTTATATTCTTACTTCCTCTGTCTTGCTCTTTCTTGCTCTTGCCCCTTTAGTTGTAGATATTTTCATTTTTTGTTAGCTAGTTTTGTGGATTTTTTATGATGTTTTGGCTTTTTACTTTGGATTTTTTTACTGGTTGATTCTATGGATTTTTTTCTTGATGTTCTCCACTTTTAGTTTGCATTTTGTGCTAGCTGGTTCTGTGAACTTGTTGCTGACATTCTGAAACCCCCCCTCACACACACTCAATCTTTCTCTGTCTCTCTCTTAAATTATTCAGTCTGTTCAAATAATTGATCAATACGTAGAGAGAGAGAGATTTTGAATCAAAGAGATTGGTTTAGAAGTTTTGTTTTGGGATAACAATTTGAAGGGAAAAAAGTATTGGTTCAAGGGCAGATTATTTCTTTCCCTGTTTTTTCTTTTTTTTTTTGTGTTCTGAAAATAACTATTAGAGAACTCTCTGGTTAGTCCATAGAGGATGAAAGCATGTTCATCTTGTTATTATTTTCTGTCACTGTAAATTATAAAATGATTTTAATCAAAATATATCAAGTTCGGTTTTATTCAGTTTCAGTGATCTCTTGTTGATAGCTCATTTTCTTAGTCTTTTGTAACCAAAAAATTATAGTAAATTACTGATTTAGATCCTCAAAAATTATGAAGGGAGAAAAGAGAAGTAATTACATGGTGTGTGTGATTAAGCCACGCAGCTTTGTAGGCTCATACATTGAGATAACACTGATGGATTCTATAATAATTGAATAAAACATATAAATTGAATTAGTTGTATGGAGATCTACCCATAAGTACAAAGAAAGAAGAAAATGTAATTAATATTCTTTATATTTTGTCTTCATACCTCAATTGTTTTAGTGTGTATAGCGGATTCTTCCTTATTTGACAAGAGGCTTCCTGGACATCATGGAATAAAATTTATTTGGCTTCATATCTTCAAGCTTATATATGCCTAAAATTTGTGTCATATTTTTTATGAATTTATTTTTTGTGAGTTATATTTGATGTTGAAATCAGATTTGCACAATCATGGTTGATAAAAGCTGGATTGACAAGCCAATTAGATCGAATGAATTTATGAATGGGGTTATTCAATTTCTTGATTTTGCCTTTTCAAATGCATCTATAAATGGCCAGATTGTGTGTCCTTGTATTTCTTGTGGATTTCGGCGTATGGGGAATAGATTTGAAGTACATAGTCATCTACTTCAAAAGGGGTTTCCTATTAGATATACTACTTGGTATATTCATGGAGAAAAATATGATGGACCATATATGGGATCAGAAACCCAAACACAAAAAGCACCATGTAGACAATAATTTTTAAAGCAATTTCAACATAGGGTTTGAATACTGAGTGGCTGAGCCTTTTGTGAGAAAATACTGAAAAGTTGAGTATTACTGTGATTCATGTTTAGACAAATTAGATTATAAATTAAAATTTAGTATTTAACTCAACCAAAGTTAGAATTATGTTACATGACATAAAATGATCTCATCATATAGCTGCAACTTAGTCTTGGTATAGGGTAGTTCAATATAGAGGTTTGTGCTTGAACAAAGTTGAATTAATTGTATCTTAACTTTAAAATAAAAATAATTTATTTATCAAAATATGAAAAAAAAATATCATTAAATTCTCTAGCACTATAAGATTATAATAAATATTTCTTTCATATTTCAATCTAAAGACTAGGTTGAAAGTAATGGTTGGAACCCAAGAGGGGGGGTGAATTGGGTTTTATAAATTTTTCACAAGAATTAATTGTAAGTTAAAATGATTTTCTGTAAAAGTACAATGCTTAGGATAATAAATACAATACAGAAAATCAATGTGCTGTCAAGATAAATAATTATAAAGATCAAGGAATTAAAGAATAGATATCAATATGCACAAATTAAAGAGTAAGGGATAGAGAAAGCAAACTCGGAGATTTATACTGGTTCGGCTAATCCAAGCCTACATCCAGTCCTCAAGAGACCACTTGAGTATTTCCACTATAATTGCAAGTTTAATCCGGGTACTTGCAAACCACTACAACCATGCAAATTCGATCCGGGTATTTGCAAAACCACAATGGAGAATTTATAAATCCGGGCTCCTCCTCAACCCAAAGCAAGTTCTTCCAACACCGGTACTTGCGAACCTCAACTCAAAATAATATATGTGTTGATCAAAATCAACAATACAAAGAAACTCTCTCTAAAGAGTAGATGAAAACAAATGAAGCTCTAATAACTCTAATGATAGAGAATATGCAAGATTTGGCTCAAGAATGCTTTCCTTTCTCTCAAAGATGATAGAAGAAGTTAATATCACATTGTAGGACTTTGTTCTTTCTCAAAATCGTGTATCTAAGGTCATATATATAAGATTTTACAAAACTAGCCGTTATATAGCCGTTATATAGCCGTTATAGTGCAGTCCAGATTTTGAGCTTTCTTTAAAAATTCATAACTCCCTCATTTGAACTCCGTTTTAAACAAATAATATACCGTTGGAAAGCTCTTGGAGTCTAGTTTCAAATGAGCCAAGTTTTACTCAAAAATTATTTCTTTTAAAAGATATAATCAAAATACTGACTATAGGTCAGAACAGAATAATTTTTTATTACAGTAAAATCAACTTTCAGTTTTTCAAACTATATTTTGAATAGTCATATATTTCTCATTTGGACTCCGTTTTGAATAAATAATATACCGTTGAAAAGATCTTTGAGTCTACTATCAAATGAGATTAAGATACTTGAAAAACCGATTTTTCATTTATGAGATATGATATAAGGAGTGACCAAAGGTCAAAAAATAACTTTTGTAAAACTTCATATCTCACTAACTTTTTGTTCAAAAATGCTTGAGCCAATGTATGCAAATCTAAATCATTGAGTTGCACAAATATACTAGCCTATATAAAATATACCTAATTTAAACACATAGGCTATCTTGATGCATCCAAGCTTCCAAGACTTCAAATCTTCTAATTCTTCATTTCTTGGAGCTTCATCCTTGCATGTTGTTTTCCTTGAGTTAAGCATGATATTGCTTTTCCTTGTTCTTCAATACAATCCTCACTCTTCTTGTTTTGAACCAACCTATAAAATATATCTTACTTGCAAACCCAATGGTTAGTTTAATAGCATGATTCAATATATGCAACATACATATTAAATAACATAATCATGCTTAAGTACTTGTAGCATATATATGATAATTAATCTTTATATATATCAATGCTACTATTCAAATATATTTGTCATCATCAAAACTTATGGCATATAGCCTTAGGGTCAACAATCTCCCCCTTTTTGATGATGACAAATCACCACATAAAAATATGTATCACAAGATAATGAATGCAATGTTATAAGCACGTATACATATTTTTCTATTGTTTCTTCTCCCCCTATTTGACATCAACAAAAAGGTGTAAGGAACACAATATATAGAAGTTAAAGCACATACCTTCATTAAGTCAGGATGTCAGAAGATGTCAATATAGTATGAGGTAAGGATACATCAAAACTTATCATTGATTTTATTGACATGTAAAAAGAAAATTTTAGAAAAATTTTTCTCATGTCAAATGAAATGAGCCAAAAGATAAAACTTGAAAGAGTTTTAGGCTCCCCCTTAAACCTTGCATAATTTGAAAAAGAATAATGAATAATGAATATCCAATTTTTCAAGATATATTCTTTTTCAAAAAAAATACATTCAAGTGAGACAAAGCTCCCCCTGAATTTCATAACATTTTTCCTTTGAAAAAGATTGTCCAAATCATTATAAAGGAAATTCAGTTTTTGATTGCAGAATTTTGAAGTAAGATTTTTGAAAAAATTTCTGCAATATTTTCATTGAAAATGATTTCTGCTTGTTTATGAAGAGGCATTTTTAGTAAATAGCAGAAAAATTAAACTCTTTGAAAAAAAAACATCATTTGCTGTCATATGATAGAAATATTTACAGCACACAGCAGAAGTATGATATATGGATTAGCAAAGCATGATATAAACAAGAATATTAATCATAATCCATAAATCGAATAATAATATTTTTCAAGATTTCTAAAAATAATTTCTGCATATATGCATAAAATTATTTCAACATATAGCAAAAGTGATTTAAAATAACGATACTCAAATCCTTTTCTTTTCAAAACAGATAATGCTTCAATATGGTAAAGCAATTTCAGAATTGTGGAAGCAATTCAAGAGATTCACGATATTTTTCAAAAACATTTTGCTTCGAAGGAATTTAGAAACGTTTCATCTAAGGAAGCAATATATATGGATTAGTGTAATAAGATATATTCAAGCATATAGTTCATAATCCATATATGAAACATCAATATCCCTTTGTCATCAACAACAAAAGAGATCTTTAAGACCTTTTCTTTTTCAAAAAAAAATATTGCTTCATATGATAAAACATATTAACATAACAGAAGCATTTTTAAAGTCCTTTTTCAAAACAAATTTGCTTCATAAAGGATAAGATAAATTTCAGCACAAAGGAAGCAATTTATATACCCATTCAAAATGAATTTATATATGTATCTTGAGGATGAGTACATGTAAAAATTTTGACAGCTCATTTTGTATGAGTGCATGTGGAATCATGAAATATTATTCTTAGCCATAGCCTTCGCTCATGATGCATGAATAGCATACACAACATATGTTCTTCGATACATATAATCACAGCATGATGTAATCATGTATGCTCTCAAGAACAACACAACAAAGCAGAATGATACGATTCTGAATATCACCATTTTATTAATCCTTAAAATTTCTAATCAAAACAAATTAAATCAGCCGCAAATCCACCGAAAATTGACTTTCGTGGTTTTGCCATTAATGCGACGCGTTGTTGGTGTGCATGCGTACTCTAGACTTCTGGCTTCCAGCTTGCAAAATCCATAGGATGAGCGTGTAGGGGTGCGGCGAAGAGATATCTTCGTTGGCTCTAAGTCATAATTTTCTCTCTATAAAGACTACCCCAGAGTTCTCAATTACCACACCACAAAGAGTATTCATCTCTGAGCCTATAACTTTCTGACATTCCTCTCTCTTCATACTCCTACAAAAATTTCTGAATTTTCCAAACCATGGTAGCAAGAAAGTTTATTGATCTCACAGTAGAGGCAAGGGAGGAAGAGCTCGACTTAAACTTGAGTCTAGGCAGGGACAAGGGTAAAAGGCCTTTGGAGGGATCTCAGGAGAATCGAAAGAAGAAGATGAAGATCGAAGAAGCTGAAGAGATTAGTACAGGCCATACGTCAGAAGACAAAATTGCTTGTCTGGAGCAGGAGGTGAAGAAACTCAAGAAGATGATAGAGGACCAAGAGAAGTTAGCTAAACGCAACAATGCGGCACTGACTTCAAGAATAGATAGGTTCTTCTATTGGTCTACCCAATGCTTCTGCAATCAACAACAAAGAAGTGTTGATTGTATGAATGGGATTTACACTACCCTCCGTGACATTGCTCAGTCTCTTGCTCCAAGGAATGGCCGAGGGGTGATGATACAATACGGGCCTCCTAATCCAAGACCACCTCGCCTGTAGATTGCTCATGCATGAGCAAACTTTCCCTTTTTTTTTAATTATGCAATGTAATCCTTCGGTTTTTTTTTTAATGCAAGTGGTTTCTTTTATTTGACGGTACAAAAAAATAATAATAAAGAAAGATAAAATAAATCAGCTACACAAATTCAGCACAGTATATATATATTGAAAAATATATATCCATTTTAAAGATGGAAAGAATTTTCTGACATGGACATATATATCATCATTTCAAAGCAAAAGCAAGTTACATACTTATCAAGATAAAACATATTATAATTTGAGTATGTAGTACAATAATTGAGGTAATATGGATTAATAAGATATAATCAGATATAAACTAGAATCCATAAACAATCATTCATAAGCTATATCTTATACAAAGGATATGACATGTATAATGCTCAAACCATGATGAATGGTATAAAGACAATATCTTTATATACAATGATATGATCAAATATGTAAGATATTAGAGAACAATATATCATTGTAATGAAAGTATGTCAGTAAAAAAAATTGCCAACATAGCCAATTATGATCAGGGAGTATCACTCAATTAAATATTAAAGTGGTAAAGAATAGAGATACTCATCAATTTTGGCAAACTCTTATTGCTTCTTGAAGTTCCTTCTCAAGATTTTGATATTCTTGTTTTGCTCATTGCTCTTCTTTTGATTCTATCTTCTTGCAATTTTAATGAACTTAATTGATTGATTATTTGCAAGATCCTCTTGAAAACAATCTCTCATAAGATCACTGTCAAGCATTGGTCGATCATTACGAATGAGCTTAGAGGATAGATTTGAGGACTAACTCCTGCAAAACACTTTTGGTGGAGCACTTTGATGTTCAAATCAGTAATGTTCAAATAAATCTCGAGTACTAGGAGCAACATTATGTTCAAGATATACCATATTAATAAAAGTGCTATGCTTTCATGAAATGCAATTTTGCAAAATATTTGATTTCATTGAAAATATTTAAATAAGATTACAGCAAGGATAAATACTATAGGTAGGAGGAATCTTATTGTTGTGAAGACAAGAAAAATGTGCGTGTAATGGAAGCAAGTTTTCATGATGCAGTAAAAAGGATAGTTTGAGCAAAATTTGGAAGAAAGATTTTAGCTCAAAACAAAATTTGAATCTATAAGCTGCACACCTAACAATTGTTTTCAGATATAGCATGCATGAGTATCAAGGATAGATGTAATGCATATTAGAGAACAGACAAAAGCATTAGAGAGCAGTAAACATATCAGTCAAATTTCTTACAATGCATTCCAGCTTATATGTTTACTTATCCATTGCCTCCTTTTGATGCCAGAGAGTGGAGTTTGAATGATGTAGCCATTGAAAAGTTATTTCCGCTCCTTGCTTCGAGGCAAATCTGCAAATTAATCCTTTGTCTTTGATACCCAAATTTTTTTGGGTTTGCCTGGGTCATGAGGTCCTTTTTGAACCCATTTCATTTTTACTCCATGAACAAGATTTTTCTTATAAAAACAGGAGTAAGACTTGTGTCCTTTCAGTCCACAATAAAAGCAAGTGCAAGGTGGACTTTTGGACATTTTTGTAGGAACAAAGTAGTTTTCGAAATATTTCTGATTTGACTTGTTAAGAACAAAACCAATTTTGTTAAAGCTACTACTTTGTTTCTCAACAGAAGAGTTTTGAATTTCTCTACCTTGAGAAAGTTTTTTAAGTGTGTTTTTAAGATCCTCATTCTCCTTTTTCAAGGAATCACACTTGGTACAAAAGCAATTTTTGTTGGTAGAGATATTTGCCTTTAAAATCAAATTCTCTTCTTGCAAAGTTCTGTTTTGATTTTCAAAAACAAAATTCTCTTCCTTGGAAATAGAAAATTCGTTTTTCAATGTTTCCAACTCATTTTCAAGAGAAGAGTTTTTCTGTTTTGAAATATTTAGTTTCTTTGCAAGTATAAGAGATTCTTCATGTAAATCATCAAAGGCATCTTGTAATTCTTCAAAAGAGTAGTCAAATGAATTTACCTCATCTTTATCTCTGGCCACAAGACAAGTGTTGGCTTCTTCATTTGTGTTCTCCTCATCGGAATTGCTATTTCCCCAAATGGAAGATAGGTAAGCTTTCTTTGATGATTCAGTTTTTGGTTGTGGTTTCTCTTTTTCTCCTTTTTCTTTTTCTTCTATCTCCTTGGTGATTTGAGATTTTCCTGTAAGTTCAACACCAAGAGCTTGCAATTGATTAAGCACAAGTCGTATCTCATTAATGGTTTCACAATTTTTCATTTGAGCGATATCAAGTTCATTAATGAGATTTCTAGACTTTAATTCCATTGCAACAAGATCTTCCTCATATGCAACTTCTAAAGTTTCCCACATTTCCTTAGCAGTTGCACAATTGGAAATTCTGAAAAATTCATCTTGACTCAATGCACAAGAAATAATCAATTTTGCCTTAGCATTGAGTTGCACTAAACTTCTTTCAGTATCATTCCATTCACTTTTGGGTTTTGGAATGTATTTTCCTTGTTCTTCCTTGACAGGCATATAAAAACCATTTTCTATAATTTCCCAAAGTTTATGGTCTACTGAAATTAAAAAAATTTTCATTTCATACTTCCAATATTGAAAATGATTAGCATAAAAAATTGGAGGTTCTGTGAAAGAACAATTTTCAGACATAAACCACTCACTAGATCCAACCATATTTACTCTTAGACGGTTAAGTCTTAAATCAAGAGCCCAAGCTCTGATACCAATTGAAAGTAATGGTTGGAACCCAAGAGGGGGGGTGAATTGGGTTTTATAAATTTTTCACAAGAATTAATTGGAAGTTAAAATGATTTTCTGTAAAAGTACAATGCTTAGGATAATAAATACAATACAGAAAATCAATGTGCTGTCAAGATAAATAATTATAAAGATCAAGGAATTAAAGAATAGATATCAATATGCACAAATTAAAGAGTAAGGGATAGAGAAAGTAAACTCGGAGATTTATACTGGTTCGGCTAATCCAAGCCTACATCCAGTCCTCAAGAGACCACTTGAGTATTTCCACTATAATTGCAAGTTTAATCCGGGTACTTGCAAACCACTACAACCATGCAAATTCGATCCGGGTATTTGCAAAACCACAATGGAGAATTTATAAATCCGGGCTCCTCCTCAACCCAAAGCAAGTTCTTCCAACACCGGTACTTGCGAACCTCAACTCAAAATAATATATGTGTTGATCAAAATCAACAATACAAAGAAACTCTCTCTAAAGAGTAGATGAAAACAAATGAAGCTCTAATAACTCTAATGATAGAGAATATGCAAGATTTGGCTCAAGAATGCTTTCCTTTCTCTCAAAGATGATAGAAGAAGTTAATATCACATTGTAGGACTTTGTTCTTTCTCAAAATCGTGTATCTAAGGTCATATATATAAGATTTTACAAAACTAGCCGTTATATAGCCGTTATATAGCCGTTATAGTGCAGTCCAGATTTTGAGCTTTCTTTAAAAATTCATAACTCCCTCATTTGAACTCCGTTTTAAACAAATAATATACCGTTGGAAAGCTCTTGGAGTCTAGTTTCAAATGAGCCAAGTTTTACTCAAAAATTATTTTTCTTTTAAAAGATATAATCAAAATACTGACTATAGGTCAGAACAGAATAATTTTTTATTACAGTAAAATCAACTTTCAGTTTTTCAAACTATATTTTGAATAGTCATATATTTCTCATTTGGACTCCGTTTTGAATAAATAATATACCGTTGAAAAGATCTTTGAGTCTACTATCAAATGAGATTAAGATACTTGAAAAACCGATTTTTCATTTATGAGATATGATATAAGGAGTGACCAAAGGTCAAAAAATAACTTTTGTAAAACTTCATATCTCACTAACTTTTTGTTCAAAAATGCTTGAGCCAATGTATGCAAATCTAAATCATTGAGTTGCACAAATATACTAGCCTATATAAAATATACCTAATTTAAACACATAGGCTATCTTGATGCATCCAAGCTTCCAAGACTTCAAATCTTCTAATTCTTCATTTCTTGGAGCTTCATCCTTGCATGTTGTTTTCCTTGAGTTAAGCATGATATTGCTTTTCCTTGTTCTTCAATACAATCCTCACTCTTCTTGTTTTGAACCAACCTATAAAATATATCTTACTTGCAAACCCAATGGTTAGTTTAATAGCATGATTCAATATATGCAACATACATATTAAATAACATAATCATGCTTAAGTACTTGTAGCATATATATGATAATTAATCTTTATATATATCAATGCTACTATTCAAATATATTTGTCATCATCAAAACTTATGGCATATAGCCTTAGGGTCAACATAGGTCTGGTACAAAAAATGATTATCATTATGTGTATTAAGTGCAACAAACTTGAGATAAAAAAAAATTCATTAATAGTACTAAGATTATATTCAAGCAACTTTTTTAAAGGATCAGCAAGAATAAGAATATGCCTTTATGATTAAAATCACAAAATGATAGATTTGAATTAAATTAAATAAACATATAATTCATTGGATAACAGGCATATAACATCAACTTGATTGACTTGGTTTTCTGTATTTTGTTTCTTTTTGGTTTTCTGGACAATGGAATAAACCATAGGTTATTTGATAAATTATGATAGAAGTTCTAGTATATTCTTTGTTGACATTTTTACATTAGGAACTACATCTATGGACATGCTGTGACTGTATATTTATGGTGGCTTTTTCTTGTCATTGGTATCATTCTTTTCTTTACTGATCTTGATATGGCCTAAATTTTCATTGTTATTGGCCTAAATTTTTGCTTTCTTCATTAACTAGGATAAGATTTCAGAAAACTTGACTCAAGATTAAGAATGTGCTGCTACTTTAGGTGTCCCTTCAAAAATATATGCTCAACCAGATGATTCAATTGGAAAAGTGTTTGGACCTGAACATTACGGTCGTGTTCGAGGATTGGGAATAGGTGTTTCTCCTTCTACTATCTTTGGTTTGTCTGGACAAACTGCAACTTCTATGAACAGTAATGCTTCTAGTGGTACTATAAATGAAAATCATACTGAAGATTGGAGGAGCGAAGTGGGGGCTTTAAAAGAACAATTGGCTGGATATGAAAAGACCAAAGAGGAGCTATCACAAACTAAGGAGGAGCTATCACAAACTCAAGCCCAATTAAGTGTGCTATACAAATTTATGCAAGACAAATTTGGTTTTGATTTGCCAACCACAGATGGATCACACACTTAGGTTTTATATATGGTAGACTTGAACAATCACTAGATCTTTTTGTTTAGTATATCTCCTTATGATACATTCAAGTGCACATTTTGGTATAGGACAATTTCTAGATCTTTTTATTTAGTATATCTCTTTTTGACTATATGTATACATTCAAGTGCACATTTTGGTATATATTGATGCATCAGGAATATATTTTTTGTAGAAATTAAAGAATATTTTTTTAAAAAAAATGTCAATCATTTGCCACGGTTTAAACCGTGGCAAATAAACAATCAAATTTAAAAAATTGTTCATTATTTGCCACGGTTTAAACCGTGGCAAATGAACAATTACGTTTCTTTTTTTAAACTATTAATTCTTCTTTGCCACGGTTTAAACCGTGGCAAATAATCAATTAAATTTCTTTATTAAAAATAAAAAATAAATTATTAGCCATGGTTTTTTCGTAGTTAAATTTCTTTTTCGAAAATAATAACACATTGTTTTGTCACGGTTTAAACCGTGGCTATTTAAATATAGCCACAGTTATAAACGTGGCAAAATTTGTGTTACCACGGTTTTAAAAACCGTGGCTAATAATAAAGGTCATGCTCAATTTTGCCACAAGATGCGAAACCGTGGTAACACTGTGTTAGCCACGGTTTTAAAAGATTTAGCCACGGTTTTAACCGTGGCTAATGATCGGTTTTTTTGTAGTGATTGTGGAATATATTGATGATTATTTTAATGACTATTTAAAATTGTTTGAACTTTGTGTATGTTTGGGCGGGATAGTACCCTCTCTCACATCAAGCGAAAAATCCAGGTGATAGGATGACTTAACCTTAGTAGAGACAACAATTCTTTCGCTAGGGAAATGAGCCCGGATTTAATCTGTGAAGCGCCCTGACCGTTGCTGATGAGGTTGTGCGTCATGACGGGTTTTGATGAGATTGGTTGAGCGGGCCTATGGGTGCTCCTAAGTGTTTTTGCCATTGACGAGTACTAGTTCCGTTGATCTAAATTGTTTGATTGAATTACAAATTCTCTAGTAGATACCTTTTCTTGTGAATTGTGATTTTTACCTATATTTTTATTTTATTGCTTTTACATAATAGATTTTATTAGGGCGGGGATTGGGTCGCTCAGTGAGATTATTATCTCACACTCGTGGCTTTTCCTTTTTTGATCAGGTAGTGGATGAGGATCTTCCACTAGAGGAGTAGTTGTCGTTAGACTATCCCATCGTTGGGTGGATCCCATGTTGTCCATGTTCTATTTTGTTAAGTTTAGTAAGCTCTGTAATCAACTAGGACATTTAGGGAGTATCAAGCTAATAAACCACTTTATTTACTGTATTTAATTTGATTTGAATTGGAAGATTTATTTTGAAAATTATGATATGGATTATGGTAAAAGATGATATTTCAATATGAATTTATTTAAGTTGATGTGATTTTGTGAATGAATGAAATTCGATTATTTTATATTAAATATTAAAATTATAATTTGAGAGATTGTAAGGACTCTAGATAAGTTTTCATCTCCTCTTGTGTGTATACAGTATATGGTTATAATAATTTACGTTATAAATTAATAATTATTTTAACAAATATTTGATATTTAATTATATTTATTTCAACTAATATTCAGCTATAAATTAATAATTGTTTTAGCTAATCCTTATTTATATTAATATTCTATATTGTTTAATAAATAAAGAGGAATGATATATGTTACCAATATTTATAATAAACAAAAAGAGGTAAAAATTGAGATATCAGTTAGGTTTACGGTGACACAGAATTTATGTCAGTGTGCCGGTTACGTGCCTGGACTTTGGGTCGTGACACATAATATATTGATGGAAGCATTCTATTACCGTCACATGTCTCGAGCTAATTGTTGACCGACCGTTGACTAACATTAAAGACCAATCTTTGATATTTTAAAACTATAGGGACTAAATCTTTGGTTTTTATAGTATAAGAACTAAATTCATGATTGAGTAAAACTATATAGACTTTAGGTATACTTTTACCCAAAAATAAGGATTTTAAATCATTTGTAGATATTTTTAAAATTTTTTAATTCACAATATTTAGGATATTGAATTTTTAAATAAACAGATCTTTTTATCCATTCTTTTTTTAAGAAATATTAACTCATTTGACACCTTTGGCTTTACTTATATCAACTATGAAATCATTGTATTAAAAATATAATTTAGAGATACCTATCTTAAAATGTGGACAATTTAAGAAAGCAAATGAATTCAGGTTGGAAAAAAAAAAACAGAAGGACTTGTTTGCTTCAATGTAAAATTCTAGCTAGGGACGAAATTACTAATTTTAAAAATTTAAAAAGATATTTACAAGTGAATAAATTTTTTTCGTATATGTTACACTTCTACCAGAGAGCTATTTAGGGTGAAGGTGTTATTATAGAAACTCACCTATGGCGAGGCAAAAGTTTTTACTTTTGGTATTTTTATTTTTATATAAAAATGTCATTTATAAAATAAAATGATGTAATATTTCCAGACCAACTATGAAATATCAGTAACAAAAAAAAAAATTCATTAGACCCAATTTTTCGTAACAACGTCTATAGTTAATTTAAGACATTCAATAGATAAAAGTGGACAGGTGTTGACAATGGGTTTGTCTTGGAGGAATATACTGAATTGCAAATTGCAAACGATTTGTCCTTCACCTTTTTTTTTTTTAACAATTGTTCAATATTGAAACATTAAATTATAAATGTGGATTAATTTAAATTTGAATAGATTAAAATAAATAACAAAATCTTTAATACTAAATTTTAAGCAATTACATTCTAAAAAATTTAAACTCAAATTTCTGATCAAAATAAAATAACCTCTTACTAATTAACTACGAAGTTAGTGTCTCCACTTTTTTTTTCATTTAACTATGAATATTGAATGAGAACCAACTCAGCTCCTAAATACCTAGGTACCAACATTTATAACATTTAAGTGTGGATGGTGACGCCCCACACCGCTTCAGGCCAAGCCTTCACTCCTTCCGGTTGGATATTTACGATTATGAAACATACTTCAATGCCATTTTTGGGAATAGACTTACCAAAATATGTTAACTCGACTTACTTGAGCTGGCCTCTCTCTCTCGAAAAAAATTGTGAAGAAATCAAAATCAAATAGTATAGAATTATGAAAACTCAAATGTAAAAAATTCTCAAATTATAATTTTATTATTTGTCGGTCTTTCACAAGTAATAAGAACAAAAAGTAATAATAGTGTATATTGATCCATTGTAATCTGAAGATCAAATTACGGATAAACTCTTCTGGAAGACTAAGTGATTCTCTCTTACACTTTTGATTTGATGAAACATAATGACAACACACTTCTCTAACCAAAAGTAAGCCTCTCTCATAATTTAGGGACCATTGCCTAATCCATCATATCTATAAATTGATTCATTTATAAAAACACTCAATCACTTTTATTATTTAGAGTTAGTCTTTTACACATAAAATTATTTTTACTAATACTCTAAAATATATCAAACAGGTCTCTAAACATAAATTTTATAAAGATCTTAAAACGGATCTAATTAAAGATAATATTATATATATATATATATGTGTGTGTGTGTGTGTCTCAAAATTATGTACATATAAAATGTTTAATATGTTAGTTCATTCGAATAATTGTTAATGTTAAATATTATTTATAAAATAATATATATATATATATATATATGTATTATAATAATATATTAAATTAATATCGCTAACATCTATGTGAAAAATGAGCCACACTGAGTTCACCCACTTCTTCGAAAAACAAGTTGATAAGCCAAAAGGTCCTCCAAGAGGAAATAATATATATATATATATTATTTTTAACTGCAGTGCAAAACATATTTTGATATTTAATGATTCCATCTGTTTGCACTGCAGGATATCTCAGTTCAAAAGTTTGCACTGTGACACTCATGCCGTGTCCGTACATTGGTACTAACGTTATTTTTGGACCGAAAATGGCATGTATCAAGCACTACGAATTTTGTCAAATCATAGGTATCGACGTTCGAATAAAACTACATGACACTAATTTGCTAATGAAATGAAAACTACATGGTAGTTAGTGTGTCAACAACAAAAAGACACGTGACTTACACGTTTTTTAGGTTATTAAGTGGTGCTTTAGTGGTAAGACGTGTTGGTAACGTGTCTACGTGTCTATTAATAAGAAAAAAAATCTCTCTCAATATGGAAAAATTTGTCCCTAGTTGGTCAGAGATGAATTTAGAGACAACAAAAACTACGTCTCTAGTCTTTTTGCTGCAAAAATTGTAAGACAAAAAATAAAATTTTAACAGAAAATAAAATTTTGTCTTAAATCATAAATGAAATTTTTTGTCCTTGATTTCCTCTCAGATAAGAGACGGATTTGAAATAGAATTTTCTTCTCAAATTTTCTGAACATGCTCAAGAACTAATAAATTGTTGAACCAATTAAATTTAGCCAATCAAAAATTTTTTTCCCACATTAAATAATATATATTAATTAAATTAGAAAGTACATCAATTCATTAGTATTCTCAAAATAAGAATGTTCACTGAAACACTATATATAAAAAAATGTGAGAGGCTCATCCAATGTGGGACTTATTATTAATCTTTATTCCATCCAAACTATTTTAAATAATTTTTCGTCAAATTTCAAATAAATTGAGACGAATTCTAAAGTAACTTAAATTCATCTCAAAGAGAAACAATATTTAAAGATGGAAATTGATACGGAAAAACCTCATATTTACATAAAATTGAGGAAAAATTAAAAACAAATTTGAATAATAAGTAAGAGACGAAATAGATTTTGTCTCAGATTTTCAAACTAGATTTTGAAACATATTTTTAATATTTCAGATATGAAATTTATTCCGTCTCTAATTTTACTTTTTTTTATAGTTATTTGCAATACTCATCATGCAATACTAAATATAAATTCAGTACTATTTCTATTTATATTTGATCAATCCTTATTACAATTTTATATAAAATTTACGTATAATCTAATTTTAAATTATGATTGAGTTGGATCTTTGATTTAAAAAAGAAAACCACTCATTAAATATAAATGGAAATACTAATAAATTATTCAATATTACAGGAATATAGTAAGTATTTCTCGTGATAGTTTCGCAAGTAGTTATTAATACAAACACATGTTATTTTTATATCTAACGCCATTAAAATAGAATCACCTCAACAACGATTGAGGCAATAGACTTGACGATTTACAATGCTTATATAATGAAATAAATGATGATGAAACCAAAAATACTAACTTAACAGAAAAAACAATTGACTGATGGCAGAAGAGAAAAAGAAACCTGCATATATATAGTTGGGTGGGGCAAATGTTGAATTCTTTCAACAACTGACCAATTAATATTTCAATATTTCAATGTGCATCATGCAAACTTTGACTTCTTAAAACTACGCCATAGGTTTCCCAGTCTTGGGTGATTTCACGTTTAGTCAGTGCCCTGCAAATTTGGGAATTTCGTATGAAAAACGATGTGTTGTGATGTAAAAGGTGGAAAACACAATCTTAAACACAAACTCACAAACCATATAAAAGGTGTAGAATCCGCAGATACACCGTATCCAGCATGAATCAGTTTTCAAAGTTCTAGTCAGTGACGCGATACAGACTCCGTTACATATATAATGAAATATATAAAATTTAAATATGATCTAAAATGTCATTTTTGAGATAAGTATGAGATATGTATCCAACAAAATACAGTACCGACTTTCGTGTTGAAATTTCTGTGATTCGCACCGATTCTTTCGTAAGTTCGCACAAGGCAAAAGCCTTAGGTAAGTATGGTGGTCCATAGTCTCTGCCGTACCATTTTCCGATAAAGACATAGCTCTCTGTATCTGTGTTGGCAAAGGTCTACCTGTCAAAAACTCGTCAATTTGGGCATGTTTAACTCACCAAAATGGTGAATTGAGCTGGCATTTTTCAACTTGTACAAAAATTTTTGCTTGTTAAGTCTTATTTCGATCGTCAGATTTGTAGATCTGACAATTGAAATTACATGTCTGTGAAGTTTTTTTTTTTTTTCTAAACGGTCAGTCATTCTTAATCGTTATATCAAGATAAGACAAGTACTTTACTTATCTCAATAAAAAAAAAACTACTCGCAATAAAAAAAAGCAATTTAAACTTTAAACTGATCTAGTCAACAAAATTTACCGATTACCTGAGTTCAACCTACGTAATAAGTTGGCCTGTTTATTTTGCATGCCAGCCACATACCCTTACCCAATATCTAATACCTACTTCACCTATATGCATAGCATGCAACAAAAGCATTGCATTAGTCTTACCCTTTGATTTCACTGAACCCGTTTCGACATTTCCCTCCTCTTCAAAATTTTCCTTTCTTTTAATTATTGGCCATGGATATTTTTGGTTACAATGGTTGTTCAAAAAATAGTTTTCTTTTAGTCTAGAAAAAAAAATATATCAGGGAGCTATTTTTGGCACATTTAGCCCATTAGGTGTTCAAAATACAAGCCTTGCTAGTGTTTTCTGACCCTTTTTAGAAAAGACCAACCTGACCCAACTCGTCTCATATACCCGAATCTTTGCAAGTCAACCTATATGAACATGATTGACAAGTTTTAACAAGTCTAAATTAAATCAAGGAGTAACAGCAATTGTCCTATGATAAAAATCAGGTAAGGCCTGAGTCATTATTGGACTGTTATATTTGGATGTTAGCTTTAGTGTGAATTAAGAAGAAAAATTAAACCAGTGTCTCTCCTTTGCAATTCCGAAGTCTTTAATTATAATAGTAGTAAAGGCAATGCGCAAAAAGGTCAACAATTTGTCTGTTTCCTTCACAATCATTTAACCTTTGGGGCCAGGCTGAGTGTGAAAGGCCATGTGGGAGGATAGTAAACACAGTCCCTACCCAACTCCTGGTCCTTAATTTAGACTTATTTTTCCGCTCAAACCATGCATTACTTGGCTTGTTGGACAACTATTTTAGTTGAATTTAATTTAGGGCAAAATGCATATGTAACCTCCTTCAGTTTTAATTTATGTGCAAAAAACATCTTCAACTTAAAGTTGCAATTAACCCCCTAAATTTTTCATATTGTGAAATTAACACCTTCCTTTACTAGCGGTGTTAGCTCTCTTCTAGATCAACATATGTTTTACACTTCATATGTACATGTAGCATCTAATCACCTTTCAAGTCAACATTTTTTTCACATCTCATAATCCACACATGCGCCCTAATTTTTCCTCTCTTGCTGTATTTTCCCATTTTTCCATCCACTCTTGCTCATCCCGCTCAAGAATAGTATACACTACTAGAAAAAATAAAATTAGTGATGAAGTTTTAGTAAAGGATTGAAATCTGTCCATAAATTAGTGTGGGGTTTAGTGATAGAATTTTAAATTTCACATTTTGGGACAAAATTTAGTAACAAAATGAAATTCATCACTAAATCCCACACTAATTTCCACAATTTAATAATGGAATATGTCTATCACTAAATTTGTTACTAAATTATGTCACTAATTTAGTGAATATTTTTTGTCACTAATTTAGTGATTGATCAATTCCATCAATAAACCATAAACCATAAACACTAAATTTAGTTACTAAATCATTAAATTTTTCAAAGTAATATTAGACTATATATATTAATTTGCTAATAAAATTGAATCATATGGCAATGAGCTTTGATTATAACATGGAGAATGCGGGTTCAAAACATCTCATTGACATTAACACACTCACCTGCCGACAAATATTGAATTAAGTGTCATTTCTATCATAAATTGGTGATGTATTTGTTACGAAAATTTCTATCACATTTATCGATTTTATTCTTAGTGACGGATTTGTGACAAAAAATATGTTACAAATCTGTCACTAAAAATAATTTTAGGGATAGATTTTGTGATTTGGTGACAGGAAAATCCATTACTAAATCTTATTTTTTCTAGTTGTAAGAGATGATGCAAATTAACCACAATATTGAAACTCCCATGGCCTTTTCAAATTTTCCTCTTGTCACTATAGTATTCAAATTAAAAACATATAATTGAAAAAAGAATCTTATGTCAACAAAGAGATATCCAAAAGAGTCTTCAATTAGTTTGGCTTGAATAAATACTTCAGATTAAGATTATGGAAATGAAAAACTAATTCCACATCTAAGGATTTTGCTTCTGGCTTCTGAAAAATGAAGCATTAGTGTTATTTCACATAAATCTCAATCGAAGAAGTGCGTGAAAGGAATTTATGGATTGACAAAATTATAGGGCCAGCGTGCGATTCTCTACATCTGTATCATCTTTAGTATGCTTCAACAGGTTAAACAAGAGGGGAGAGGAAAGTGGTTTGGAAGGTGATTAGAAGTCGCGTATGTATATGAGGTGTAAAAAATTGTTGATGTGAAATAAAATTAACACCGAAATGGACTAATTCCACATTTGAAAAGCTAAAGGAGTTCATTACAATTTTTTAAAGTTGAAGAGTATTTATTACACATGATCCAAAGTTGAAGAGGTATGCATTTTGCCCTTTAATTTATAGAAGGTCAATATATTAAATTAGTTATAAATAGAAATGCATATAAGCGAGAGCAAATTAATGAATCTCAGTTAGAGGATACATATTATTCAGTTAGAGGATACATATTAAAAGTAAAAAAAAATCTAGTATAAAATACTTTGGATACGTACGTCCATTTCTTTTTCTAACAAAATATAACTTATTAAATAAATATTTCTTGAAAATTTTAATTTCAAGCTATTTAATTTTTTTAAGAGCAATAAAATGTAATTCATATAAATTATGTATATAATTATAATAGTAATTAAATTAATTAAATATATATTTCATTAATATACTATTGTTGAAATTAAATCTTATTAGTTCTTAGCTTTTAATTTATTTTTAAAAGTTAGTTTGTAAATATTTTCTTTATTTTTACTATTTATTGTTAAAAAGTTTAGAGTAATTTATTGTTAACTTTTAGAGCTGAGAGGATAAATTGTGTAATTTCTAAATTGATATGAGTTTATTTGGATTTTAATCTTTTTTTTTTTGGAAAAAAAAAGGGTAATAAGGTACCTTTGCATCTAATACTTAGGCTATGTTTGGCATATATTTTAAGCTAGCTTATAAATTTGTTTGACCAAAATAGATGAATTAGGTAAACAAGTTTATTTAAGTGACTTATAACTTTTATATTTTTCTTCTTTTTTTACCTTTAATTATTTTATTAAAATTCATATTCTACCTTATCCCAAATAGAGCATCTCATTGCATCGTCAATTATCTTCCCTGTAGTCCGTTGTTCCTTGTCTTCAAAACCCTTCTCTCTCGCTCTCTCTCTCTTTGATCCCTCTATCTCGCTTCCATCTTCATTGTTCAGGGTCAACCATCGTCTCCTCTCTCACTCTCAATCTCAGTCTGTCCATCGTACTCCTCCCTCGTCGTTATATACATATATATAATATTTATATAATAAAATACATATATTTTTAATTAATTATATATATATAATAATTTAAATTAATTTAATTAAAAAATAAAAAATGATATGTTTATTTTGTATTATTTTGAGATTATAAAATATACGTTATTTTATTTCATTTTACATCTATAATTTAATATATGAGTTATTTTTACCAAACATAGTATACTATACTCTTAAATCATACTTTTAATAATTATTAAAATTAAAATTTAAAAATAGCATGATTTTTTAATACAAAACCCACCTATTCAATAGATTAGCCAAATCGACCTGCTCATTGATGGCCGCGTTGTTTTGACAGTTGTATCAGAGAAATCCATGGGCAGAGATGGAGGAAATTTTCCAGCTCCGATGTGAGAGGCCCTTACAGGTAAAATTGACAAATTCAATCACAAACAGCAAATCTGGGAAAAGCATATGGACAATACAAAAGGGTGAAGAGTTGGGGAAGGAAATGGAATCAACAAGTTAGAAGGAAAGAGAGAGGTGTGATTTCATCTCAGGGTCATTCATAGGGTGGACCACATAGCCTTCGCTCCGTGTGGAAGTATTGACACTTCTAATCTAATGTCTAGCGTGAAGTCAAGGCCGCGCCTATGTCCCTTTGTAGATAATAGATATATACCGACATCTACGTTTCACAAATAATTCTCCCATCGTCCCGTCAATTATTGATCATTCATCATATCCTCTCTTCTTTTTGAAAAAAGATAAAATGATACTATGCAAATAAAAATGAATTAAACTCGTTCCCTTTAAAACATGCTTGAATTTTCTAACTCTCCCTTATATTTTTGAAAAATTATAATCTCCTTTTTTAAGATTAAGAAAACATTTTTAAATATATTATATCTATATATATATAATTAAAATGCATATAAAAGTGAAAAGAGTATAAACTTCCATAATCTCTCCAGACACAATTGGCTCATTGCAGTAGCAAAAAGATTTACAATAACACTGTCAATTTGATCTATGGTTCGCAGACTAGTCTGAGATCGCCTGTAAATGAGAGGTCTTAGATTCATAAAAATAGGCCTATTTTAAAATGAGCCCAAATAAGTTAATTTCAAGGACCGACCTTTTATTTATTTTTACAAAAAATATATTATTTAGTATAAATAATCCTCACTTTATCAGATTTTTATATCTTATAACATTAGATTCAATAAATATAGTAAACATGAATATGAAAACTTTTTTAATTTTTTAAAAAATAATATAAAAATTTCAAATTTACATATAATATAGTTAATTTTAAAAAAAAATAAAAAATTAAAGTTATTAATTATTTAAAAATATTAAAGAAATAATAATTTGCATGTATAAATTATATTTTAATAAAAAATATTAAATTTTTTATTAAAATATTTTAAAATTATATTATTTAAATATATATATTTAAAGAAAAAAAAGAGTGACCCACGAGCCAAAGCTGACGTTGGTCTAAATAAAGAGACTTATTTAACCCATGAGTCAATGTGGATTAACCTGTTTCACAGTACTAATTAACAATTTAACAATTGACTTTTCTAACCCCCACTTCATTATGTGGCTCTTGTGAGGCACTCTTACATTAACTTAACAATTAAGTACTACCATGATATCTATACCAAAATGCACACTACTACTTAATGACATCCAACATTTTCCATAAAACATGTTCCGTAGTCCAAAACGCATCTCTATTCACATGCTTAGGAATATGTAATAATACCCTAGCATTCTCAACTATATATATAAATCTTACACTACCGTCAAGTATGTTTTACACACTCTCATCATTCTTACCTAAAATTATTAAATGACACTATTAGAAAAAAAGTAACGGACAAATTTGTCACTAAACAAGAATTACTAAATCAAGATTTGGTGACGGATTTGTCTGTTAAAATATCTATGACTAAAAATGGCGTCACAGAACTGTAATAACGGATATGAATCTATACAAATATAATGATAGAAAAATTCATCGAAAAAAAAAAATTGGTAGGTGAGAATGATTGGATGGCCAGCGGGGGTAAAATTGTGCAAAATTGGGATTTGCTTATCATCATATTTTGGTGAGAACATGACAATCATGTTTTACATATCTAAACTGTGTTAGAGCAATTTTAATTAGACTTACATATTAATTATTATATATGTGTATATATATTAGGACATATATGTTACTATCTATAATTAGATCCAAATATATGATTTTTATAAAGTGTGTTTTGGATTAGATCTATTTGATATATTAAAATTAATTTGGGGTGATTATGTATTAATATTATATATATAGATATCCGACCTAAATTAATAATGATGATAAGACTTTATTAATAAATAGGATCAACTTATTAAGCCAACCCATATACTTGATAAGTGGGTTATGGTTTCCAGGTTATAGGTTTTGGAAAAATTTATGTGTGTGTGTGAGAGAG
Organism: Biancaea sappan; assembly: GCA_037074585.1. Classification (NCBI taxonomy): domain Eukaryota; kingdom Viridiplantae; phylum Streptophyta; class Magnoliopsida; order Fabales; family Fabaceae; genus Biancaea; species Biancaea sappan. The sequence continues at coordinate 29,461,144 of CM073499.1, forward strand.
AGATTTAGGTTCTCTACCTAGACTAACCTCTGCCTGGACTTTTAGCAGCAGTTTCTGTTGCTAAAAGTCTAGGCACCTCTACTATAAGGCAGAGATCTTGGACCCGTGTGTGAGTGTAACTTAATATCGATAATGCAAAACCTATTTATTTGAGAAAAATTACTCATATTAACTTTGAAGAGCCTAACTTATATGGAGATTAGTTACCATAAATCAAAGTACATTCTTCTCTATTATTCTTGAGATTATTATTATTATTATTATTATTGTCAATTTATCTATCAAGATCTTATAAACAATCAATTCATGATTAAAACAATTAAATTTGTGTTTTTGACTAAATTTCACATGAGTGAGATAACAAGATTTGGTTGTTTGTTGTCGTTATATTGTGATAAAATATTTTACAAACTGATCATTTCAGATTAAATAGTTCAGATCAAAGAAAATAATTAAAAGAAAAAAATCAGACTTCATGAAATATTTTTATCTTTTGATCTATATCATCTAATCTAATATAAATGATCCAAATATAGAACATGACCTTCATGTTTCCACCAGAATATGATGAGATGGAGATCGGCAAAATTGTCTTCTATTAGAATCAAACCTACAACCTTGTAGTTATTGTTAGGCTGTCTTACTGTTGCTCCCATTAATAAACTGTTGCTAATATGCGAACGGTTTCTCTACTTTTTAGTAAAGAAAAGCACCTGCTTTTCGTATTAGCAACGGTTTTAAACGTTGCTAATATTTTTAGCAACGATTTTATCCATTGCCAAAAATTAAAAACCGTTGCTAAAATACAAGCCTTGTTAATTTTCGCAACGATTTTAATTTTTTGCAATGCTTGCATTTTAGCAACAGTTTTTAAATTTTGACAACGGTTAAAACCGTTACTAATACAAAAAGCATGTGCTTTTTTTTGCTGAACAGCAGAGAAACCGTACTCTGCTAATATATGCAAATTAATATATATGTAATTTAATATTAGGCTGACAATACAAAACTAAATTATATTATTAGCAAATGTAAAATGATTTAAATAATTAAAAATTGATATAAATTAAAGATAAAACTTTTTTATTTAGTTAAGTATATTATTAAAAATAATTTGGCTTCTAAAATTTTTAATTATTAATTACTAAAATAATGTATTATAAAATAAATAAAATATAACGTAATGTTTTTAAAATATATATAAAAATAGCGAAAATTATATTACTTTGATCTAAAAAATAAAAATTTGAAATTTTTATAGAAGTATTAATTTAGATAATTTCTTTTTTTACTTTGAGATATTTAAATTAATTGCAGGAAAAATTTAAGAAATTTGATACTAATTAAGGAATAAAAAAATAATTGGAGGAAAAAAGTTAAAGGAATTTTATAATAATTAAAGGAAGAAAAGTTAAGAAAAAAGAAAAAGAAAATATTAAATTATTTTTATTAATTTTTTTAGTATTAAAAAATATATTAAATTAGTTATGAAATTTAAGTCCAACACTAACTTTATGAATTCAATATCCGTTACTAATTGGCCACTAACAAATAAAATTTAGTGATGGATTAAAATATGTCACTAAATGTGTAGATTTTAAAAATATAATAACATTGTTTTAAAATTATCTTTAATTTGTCAATTTTATAACAAATATCAATATGTCATTAAATGTACAAAATTAAAATAATATATATGACAATATATGCTATCGTTCACTGATTCATAAAAACACATTTGCTCCCAATCGTTCAAATTTGTTAATTTGTCGTATACTTTGGCTAACCATATGCAGTCTTGATACTCTGATATTATTGATTCAAACCAAGTAACCTAAATCACTTAGCATAAATTGCATCATAAAGAATATAGTGAGTCCATTTCATTAATTATGTAATTTATTTATTTTATTAACATAAATCATGTATATTTAAAGTTCTAACATAACCTAACATTGGCTAGTCAAAATGGGAGCTGCTATTTAAATCTTATGGAACTATTTGGTTCAACGGAGAAGAGGAGAGGGAAGGAAAAATAAACTTTCTTTTATTTGATTTATAAGGGGATGGAAGGGAAAAAAAATAAAATGACTATTATAGTCCATTGATTCTATGACTAACAGAGCAAAATAAATTTGTTATAACTTATATTCAAATAAGTTAGCTCATTTGTTGTGGTAAAATAATATAACATTTTAGCAATTTCAATTTAATTCATCTAAAAAGTATCTGAAATATATGATGTGTTTTAAAAATCATATAAAGTTTTAATTTTGTTCTTACCGTAATAAAAAAAGAAGTTAAATAATTTTATTGTTAGAAGAAATAAAAAAATAATTAAGTAAAATTTAATTAATTTATTAATTTACTCAGTTTATTTTTAATATATTTTTTTCAATTACCTTTATTATTTAGTTATTTCCAGAACATATTAAAAGAATATTTAAAAAAATAGTTAATAGAATTTATAAAATGCATGCCAATTAAAAGGAGACGCCAAACAGTGTTTAAAACCACATACCTAACCAAACATTTCACTATAGAACAATCAAACATATTAACGACAAAAGAAAACATAGCGAGAATGATCAGTTAAAGAACAAAATTAATAAAATTAACACCTCTTTTAGGACAAATTTCAATCATTTTCTACCCTATTTTCAGAGGTAGTTTAACCTAGAACGTATTGAAACAAAGAACTCAGCCAGTTACCAATACACCTATCACAAAATACTCATCATTCAATCTTATAGTTTCACAGGAAGCTAAAGAAGAAAGTGAGACAAAGTACAAAGTACACAGTTGCGACTTCTAATTGATCTTTCTAGATATTTTTTTTGGTTGTGTTTTTGTTTTTACTTCAAATATATGTTTTTGGTTCTTGTAGAGAAACTTGAATACTTTAAGATGTAACAAATTATTATGGGGATTAGGTTAGAGGGTAATTTTTGTATTAAAAAAATTTGTTGATGACACTCATCTCTTTTTACATTTTTATAATTTTCTTTCTCTCAAAATCTCGTTACTTTCGAAAGAAAAGATAATAAGGGAAGACGAGGAATTTTTCACCTTCATTTTTCTAACTACGGATCTGCTCCTCATCTTTAGGATGAGCATAGTGCTCATCCTACTTTTAATAATGATTTTTACTGTTGCTAAAAGTTTAACTAACAATTTTTACTGTTGTTAAAAGTTTTAATAACAATAAAAACTGTTGCTAAAAGATGTTCATCCTTAAAGATGATTAGCGGATTCGGACTCCATTTTCCATCCCCTTCCCTCCAATAAGAGAATGATAAAATTTGAATTTCTTGAGATATTAATTTAGAGAAGACTTTTATTCCTTGCACTAAGTATGCTTAAAAAGAAATTAGTATTTTATTTAATTGGGAGATATCTTGATAATAAGGGTGAAAAAAAGTTCTAATTAAGATAGCGCATCTTAAACCAAAAAAACATAATGGTAAATTGACCCAAAAAAAAAAAAGATCGAATGCTAGAGACTAAATTTAAAATTTTTAAAACTACAAAGATCCAATTATAAGTTTTTAAAAAATAAAAACAAAATTAAAATTATTTAAAACTATAAGACCAAGTAAATTCCTTAACTTTTTTATTTACTTTAATTATATATATATATATATATATTATATGCATTTATTTGGATCAAAATGTATAGAAGTATTTTATTTTATTTTATTTTTATATTTTAATTAATTAAAAATTAAAAAAATTATTTAAAATTACTCATAATTAATATCTAAGATTTTCATTCGTAACAGTTACACACACACACACATATTTAAGGTATACAATATTAATTTTTTAATTTATATAGTAATTTTCTTAATATAATCATGGTTAAAATATAATTCAGGTTCCTATAATTTCACTTAATGAAGGATTTGGTCCTTATAGTTTAAAAACAGAGAATTTGGTCCCTATAATTTTCAAAATCGTAAAAAATAGTCATTAGTGTTAGTCAATAGCCAGTCAAAGATTAGTCTGAGACACGTAGCGTTGACTGGGACGCATACATCCACATTAGTGCCATGTTAGCACCACATGTAGCACACTGTAATGCTGACATGGTGCGCTCTTGATTCCATTCTCTTAGATTCTCTACTCTCTCTCTCTGATTCCATTCTTTGTTTCCCAATCAACCACCATCCCCAGTGATCCCCTTCTCTCCAATTCTCCTCTTAGCTCCTCCATCGCCATCTTCGATCTATCTGATCTCCAGCACCACCTGCTACTATAATCTCGCCATTGAGATCATGAACACCAATTCGAAGAACAAGTACCCTTCGTATCCTCCCAGCATAAAATCTGACAATTTAGGCCAACAGTACACCACGCCGTATAGTAGAATCATGAGCAATAACGAGCTCATGTTTCTCATTACATATAGCACTCCCCTGAACCTATTGAATTCGTTCAGCTTCGATTTGATTGAAACCCTCTTGTCGACATCCTGAGATTGCTCTAATTACTTGTTTCAAGAAAAGAAAAAAGAAAAAAAAAACTCGATGATTCAAACCAAACGCTCTAACTTCCAAAGTTGTGTGTCTGTTTTAATGGGGAAAAACAAAGAAAGAAAGAAAGAGAAAGAATTGTGATCGACTTAACCTAGCGAGAGAGTTGATGGGTGAGATGACGATGAGAATCAATGGAAGATGTGATGTTTAAACTAGCAGAGTAGTAATTCTTGATTCCATAAATGCCAGACTTGAGGACATGGCAGGCTTAACAGAGCTTGGAGCTCTCGTCCATGTACTTGTCGAGCCACTTAACACCTATAGGAAGATGAAGCTTTTGAATGAGCAGAGTCAACCGAGTATGGAAGGATCGGAGAAGTGAAAGTACTCTTTGAAGGAGGAAGTAGGAGGTGGCGGGAGTGGCGGTATTTTTGCCCAATCGGCTTTGGTGCGGCGACCCAAGGCACTGCTGTTGCCGGAGAGAAGGGACAGTCGAAGATGGTGATGAAGAGAGGTGAGAGAGTGGAAGAAGGAGAAAAGAGAAGAAAAAAAAAAAGAAAAAACTAATGATGTGGCATGTCATGCCAACATTACAATGTGCCATGTATGGCGCTAACGTGGTGCTAATATGGCGCTTAATGCTGTGTATACATCACAGTCAACGTCACGTGTCCCAGACTGACTATTGATTAACACCAAAGATCATTTTTTAGGATTTTAAAATCTATAGAGACCAAATCCTCTGCTTTTAAACTATAAGGAACAAATCTTTTATTAAGTGAAATTATAGGAATCTGAGTTATATTTTAACCTTTTTATAATACATTTTTTACAATTGTATTTTAAATTAGCTAAAATCAAATTCTTTTTTTTCCTTGAATTCTTAATACCATAACTTGTAAGTTGCAACAATTGATTAAGCTTTTAATACATACCTATACTTGTATGAAAATTCGATACAAAACATTGAGTATATTATAAAGGTTCATTTCTTCACAATATGTACTTTTAATGAAGCGATCATTTAACATCCTTAACTAAACAACGTTTAGTAAAGAGATTACATATGAATAACAAATCGTTCAAATTTCTGACATGCTTTTATATTCGAAAGAGTTAATTGGTAAGATTATCTCTCAACAATGGGAGCCCTCCTCTCTCATCTTTGAGAGCTTTCCTCGTCTTTACTTCTATTCTCACTATCTTTCTTTGATTTCTTATTTCTTTCAGTACTCTTGTTAGTTTTTTCTTCTATTTTATGTTTCTAGTCTCTAATTGATAGTCTTTTCTATTGGTTTGGAGATAGTGCTTTTTCTTGTCCAAGTTGAAGATGGATGGAGATTATAGTAAGGGAGGTGTCCAAGGTAAGATGGAAGACCTCCTTATTCTGGAATGGGGAAATCCCGATGGCGAGGCTAGTACAAGGTGTGCCTAAGTGGGGAAAATTGTATCAGTAAGCAATTAAATATAGCTACAATTAGATTAATGGCCTTGAAGGGTTGGTGTTTTGCAAATTAGGTAACTATTGAAGCTTTAGGGGTTATTACCTTCTTGTTCTCTTTTGAAAGGAAGGATGATTATGCTAAGGTACTTAAAGAAAGGCCATAGACAATTATGGGGTTTCTGTTTCTAATTTAAACATGGCAACCCTTCTGGTAACGAATGAAATAGATCTTTTCAGAACGCCCTATTGGATTTAGTTTCACAATGTGCCACTTTAAGGTATGGCTAGGAGCAATATAGTGAAGATGAGATCCAAAATTGAAGAAGTAGTAGCAATAGAGACCTAATCATTGAGGGTGGTGGTTTTGTTAGGGTTTGCAAGGGCAAAGGTCCTTGTGGATGTCATATCCTCTCTGGTACCAGGGTTTTGAGTTCCCAGACCAAACTTACCCCCAGTTTTGATTTTTGCAAAATATGAAAAACTTAATCATTTTTGCTATGGGTGTGGGAAATTGAGACATGATATGTAAGGATGAGGGTGGGGTAGAAGATAAAGGAAGAAAAATGATTTATGGAAATTGGATCGGGACAATGCCATTGAAATTGATTGGGAAGATTGTATGGTTTGACGAGACTTAGAGAAAATGGGAAGAAGTTTTGCCGGAGAAGCCTAATAGGGAGGTGAGTGGAAAACACCCAAAAGAAGAGTGTAGAGAACATGGGGTAGGTTCAAAGTAGTTATGGTGTGGTGGCTCAATTAATCATTGGGACAGTTTACGTTATGCAACTAAAGGGGAAAAGCTAGTGATACTAGAGAAGGGGATACGTGGGGATAGGAGGTATTGATTTAAAGGAAATTTCCTACAGAAGGATTTGCCAGTTGAGGGGGTAGAGGCTATTGAGGAAGTTAATGGGCTTAATACTTCTTTCATGGTTGGGGCAAATAGTAAGGATGTGTTGGGTATAGGCCCAATGGATTTTGAAGAGTAGCTAGATAAGGTGGACGAAGCTAGCTTAAAGGAGAATTTTGGCCAAAGATCTCACAAAACGGTGGGCTTGCTTATATGGTTGAGTTACTGCCTAAAAAGGGACATGAAGTTGACTAAACGTGTACCAGTTGGACGTAAAGTTAGCATTCCTGAATGGAGGAATTGAAGAAGAAGTGTACATAGGGCAACCTCAAGGATATGTCATTCAAGGTGAAGAGAAAAAAGTGTACTAGTTTAAGAAATCATTATATGGGCTAAAACAAGTACCATGAGTTTCGAATAGTAAAATAGATAAGTATCCTCTCAATTGTGGTTTTACAAAAAGCCCAAGTTAGCCATCATTTATATGTGAAGGTGCATGAAGATCATTTTCTCATCTTATGCCTTTACATGGATGATTTAAAATATATTGGGAATGATGCAAAGATGATTAAAGACTTCGAGCAAGCTATGATGAAAGAGTATGAGATGACCAATATTTTTTTGGAATGCAAGTGAAACAAAGGCTCAAACAAATATGCATCTCTAAAGAAAAATATGTAGATAACTTATTGAAGAAATTAAGATGAAGGACTACAAGCCAATATCGATGCCAATAGGTACAAATGAAAAGTTATTGAAGGAAGATGGAAAAGAAAAAGTGGATGAGACAAGCTATCAAAACCTGGTTGGATCGTTTATTTATCTCGCAAATACAAGACCATATATAGTGCATGCAGTCATCATTATTTCAAGATTAATGAGTAAGCTCATCAAATCTCACTTTATTGTCATGAAGAGAATTCTAAGATATGTGAAAGGAACGAAAAATTTTGGCATCAAGTCTGAGGTAGAAAAATATTGCAAGTTAATTGGCTACATAGATAGCAACTGGTTAGGTAACGTTGATGATTAGAAGAGCACAATTGGATATGTTTTTCTTCTAGGATTCAAAATAATTTCATGGTCATCAAAAAGAAGAAGATAGTTACACTCATCAGCCGAAGTAGAATACATGGTTGCATCAAGAGTTGTGTGTGAAGTAGTATGGCTTAGAAAAATTTTGGAGAATCTGCACCAAAGCAACAATAGTCAAACACGAATTGATTGTGACAACATCGCCATTATTGCCATGATAAAGAATTCGTTATTTCACAGCCACACCAAGCATATTGAAATTCAACACCACTTTATTTGAGAACTCATAGAACAAAGCGAGATCGAGTTAGAATTTTGTAAAACTAAAGATAATTAGCATATATTTTCACAAAGCCAGTTACTATAGAGAAATTCATCAAATTAAGAGAAATGCTTAGAGTTATAGATTTTTCTAAATTATGGGGGAGTATTAAAAAATAATTTTTAAAAAATTTGATGTAATTAAAATAAACTAGTATAATATGTACTTGATGGTAACATAGAATTATGTCAAAAAGTTACTATAAAGAGGTGGTGATGGAACCATATATAACTTACTAGGAAACTCATGAACCATGCAAAAAATATCTAACGATTGGCGGCTATAGATGCAAAATACTTTACAAAATCTAGCATGGTAGTGGATATTGAGATATTTATAACTAAATTATGTAGAAAAATCCTTCTAGGTGGTGGAGTATCTGTAACTGACTTATAACACTTATAAATAGGATCAAGTATTGCAATGAGATGCAATGATAAAGATAAACTAAAGTCTCTTCCTTGGTTCACACGTCCAATAACCTTTCTTTTTATACTCTCTCCCTTCTCTACATTGGCAATTACAATATTTCCACTCACTCAAGCCAATTTTATTATTTTAATTCATATAATCAAATTCTATCAAAGGCAACGTGTGGGAAGCAGTGAAATCCATGAAGTCTTTTAAGGCCCTAGGGCCCATTTGTCCTTTCTTTTATAAAAAATATTGGAATATTGTTGGCAACGTTGCGATCAATATAGTTAGTAGAGCACTTAATGATGAGCATTTTGATCCCATCATTTTCAAAAATTTGATGCCTAGAGAGGACAACTAAGTTAAAATCACTCACTTCAACTCAACCAATCTTCACAATGTAATCTACAAAATAATTTCTAAAATGCTAAATCACATAGGTTATTGCTTGATGATATTGTTAACCCATTTTAGAGTAGCTTTATTCATGGTAGAAATACCACTGACAACATTCTAATAGCTCGAGAGATTATTCATCACATACAAAAAAAAAGAGCAAAAAATGTTTGATTGCTTTTTTAAATAGATCTTTGAGAGAGATTATGATAGGGTTAGGTGGGACTTTCTTCGGTTACCATGATTACATTTCTCAATCTTATGGAATGGGAGCAAGTTTCCTACTTTCAAGCCAATGGGAGGGCTGAGATAAGGGGATCATTTCCTTCACTTCTTGTTTGTCCTTTGCATAGAAAAACTCTCGTCGCTTGTTAACTAGAAGGTGAAAATCAAGATTGGAAGACAATCGAGGGACTAGGGATGGTCTAGTTATTTCTCACTTACTTTTTACTAATGGTGTGTTATTGTTCTCACAATCTTTGGTGAATCAAGTTTGAGGTATTAGAAACATGCTACTTGATGTCTGTTATGCCTTAAGTTTAATGGTAAAATTGAAGGCTTTTTGCTCATCTAGTGTTCCTAGGAATGTTATAGATAACATTATAAATATTGCAAATGTTTCTTTCACTAATAGGCTGGAACGGTTGGTCATCCTACTATGTAGGGGAAGAGTCAAATGTGGTGACTTTGATAGTATTATGCTTAAGCTAAATATTAGTCTTAGCTCATGGAAAGGAAAATTGCTCAATAGAGCTAGCTGTCTTACTCTTGCAAAGTCAGTTCTCACTTCTATCTCCATTTGAACAAGTAGTCAATGTGGCTTCCTAAGCAAGTATGTAGCAAGATTGACAAGCAAGTTAGAGGCTTCATCTAGTGTAACAAGGACAATTAAAAGGGGTATCTATTTGGTTATTTAGGAAAAGGTCATCACCCTAAAGGCTTATGGTGGCCTCACATTGAGATTAGTCAAGTTGTCAAATATCTCCCTTCTAAGAAAGGAAGTTTGGGACATTATTCAAAGTGAAAAAGATGTTGTGGATTTATATTCAAAATAAAAAGAAGTTGTGGATTTATATCTTTAAAATATGTTATATTGGAGAAACCCAATTTCTTATAGCAAGATTTCTAGTGGTGATTTTTATGTGTGGAGAGGCATTATGAAAGTGTCTTTAGCATTGAAGCTAAGATTTCATAAAAAAGTTGGTATTGATGAAAATATTAAGGTATGGGATAGGGCAATGGGCCTATCATAAATTCTCTCAATCTAGATTCTTGGGATCAAATTGATTTAAATCTACAAGTTAAGAACATCATTTGTGAAGGCACCTGGGACACCAATAGACTTCGAAAAATAGTAGCTAACTCATCCCTTCTTCTTATTAGGAGCGTTCTTATCCATTCTAGAAGTGTTATGAAGGATGTTATTTTTTAGGGTTATGATATATTTGGCAATATTTTCTTTGCTAAGTCAAGGTATGAATTCCTGCTCGGAATTACCTCTGATTGCCCTCTTTCTTAGAGCTAGGTTTGAAAATAAAGAGGGCCTGAGAATTTTTTTTTCTTGGTTTGTTCTCCAATGAGGCTATCCTTACTAATGTCCTCCACAGTAGGAAAAGTTTGGGGAACAATCATCCTTTATTCTAGGCATAGAATAGAGGAAGAATTTGTTTTTCACTATCTAAGTGATTATCGCTCCTCCAAGGAAATTTGGTAAGTCTTTTGGTTATTATAATTATAATACCCGTTAATTTCGGAGTATATTTCGTTTAAGAATATTTTAGAATTTTACAACGTTACGTTAGTTATTTATTTTAGTCATTTTTAATTTTCATATTTAATTGTTCTTTTTGAATATTATTTATGAAAATTGAGTTAAATGACTGGAATGAATATTTGTACCATGTGGGGTATATTCTTAGAATGGTGAAATTTATGGAAAAATGGATTAAAGATAGTTAATTGGTCAATTAATGGTAATTTGACTAGTTGGGTTTGGGTGTTGGGTCATGGATATCCATGGGTATTCAAATAACCCATTAGAAATCTTTAACCTAAAACTTCAACAGTATCCTCTCATTACTCACGCATCTGAAGCAAAGGCAGAAGTGAATAGTGAATTCGCTTTCTCTCATTTCTTCATCCTCTTAACAAATCCTTTCTTTGATCTTTAGAGTTTTGATCATTTATTCAGTTTAGCTAGTTAACAATGATCTAAGGTAAGCTTCAATCTCTTTGATTTTCTTAAAACTTCAATTTATCAGATAATTTGGAGGAAGTTTGGTTTTTAGGCTTTAAGATGAAAAATTGAAGATTCAGACTTTGTTTATGGGTTAAAATTAGGGATTTTGGTGTCAAAATATTCCTTATTCATCAAGGATAAAAACCCATGGAAGAAATCAAGATAAATGATGAAGATTTGATCTCAAAATCATGAAAAACTAAGAGGGAATATTGCGGTTACTGTTCATTAAAATTTTTTTTTTTTTAGATTTTCGCGGTTATTGTAGCATTGACTTTGGTCAAAGTACTGTAGTGTCGGTGGTGGTTAGTTGACCATTAGCGATTACTGTAACAACCGATTACTGTAGCAATGATTAGTTGACCATTGACCGTTGACTGTTACTGTAGTAATCAGAAAAAAATTGCATATTTTCATGATTTTGTTCTCTTTCTTATTTTTCCTTGTGATATCTATTACTAGGAAATTTTTCTACATAAATTCTAGTGTGGAACAAGGTAAATTTGGACAAATATCAAGGTAAATGAATAACCTTGCTAAGCTAGTTTGATATTATTAGTCCAAGTACAATATAAGTCTCATTTACAATATTATTTAGATATTAAGTAATCAATCTTTCAGATGACTGTATATGATGATTGATATATTTTTTTTACAGACATTCAAAGGAATAAAAGTATGTATAAATTAATTTATTTCATGGTATTTGTGCTATATGATAAATTGTCACTATCTTATTAATGATCAAAGATCTACGGGATCTAATACATGAGTTTGAAAGGGTTAAAGTCCCATACTACTCATTAGGAACCCTTCTGTCTAGTGGGATACTAGTACTTATTAATGTGAATACTAGAAACGCTCTGTACTTTCTATAGGTCTCCTAGGCTTGCGATGAGATAAACACATCAGATTATGTATGCCTATATTTGTTTATCAGATGAATATAATACTGTTTTGTGGAATGAATGATAGAGGTTGAATGTAAAACCTTACAAAATATATGTGAATAACTCATGTTTGAGAATTTTATCAAATGAGTAGTTGTGGATATTAAGATTGTCTAGGATTTTGGGATACCACTGAGTTTTTCCCTAGAAATAGTATCTTTTCACATGTTCAATTTCTGGGATGTAACAATTTGGTATCAGAGGATAGGTTTATAGGTCCCCTATAGAGTACAAAGTAAAGTGATCTTTGTGAGCCCTTCTCTATTGTCATGAGCCGCGGCATGACCATAAGATTAGGTTCCATAAAAGACCTTGTAGAGTATAATGTCATTTTATGGATAACTTTTCAATGGGACTAGTAAGTGATATTTTATTTATGTCTGAAAAGTATTTGTTATGTGTGTAGATCTTTGACAATTCAATGTCAGAAGGATCTTTTAATAATAATGAGCATGTGGGTCTAAGGAGGGCCATAATTCCACTAGTACATGTGCAAGACGATCCTAATCATGGTGATAGTTTACATGCTCAAAATACTGAGGGTACAGCTAGTGACCAAGCAAGGAGAGTCAAACCTGTCGCTTAGATTGATAATGTGACTATTGCACATATGATTAATTTAATGAATGAACGTTTTGACCGATTTGAGATTGAAATGAGAGGTCGAGCTGTACAAGATAACCTGTCAATGGATCCTCCTATTGTTGAAGCTGAAATTGTACCACCAGCTTAGTTAGCTAGAGGGGGAAATGTAAGGGAGGTAAAAATGTTTGAATTCTAAAAAATGAGGCCTCCTACTTTTTCAGAGGAAGATTCCAAAGAGGACCCACAATGTTTCCTTGAAGATTGTGAAGCAATCTATGATGCTATAGGGTGTTCTCTTAATCAGAAGGTAGAATTCATTCCTTTCAGTTGAAGGGTAGGGCTAGTAAATGGTGGAGGAACTGGAAGAAAGCGAGAATTCAAGGCGCACCACCAGTTGTGTGGACGGAGTTTTACAAATTAGTTATGGATGAATTTCTCCCGGTAAGTGAACGATCATCTAGGGCAAGAGATTTTCTGTATCTAAGGCAGGGAACCATGACTATTGATGAATATTCTGCTCAATTTGGTATATTTTTTTTTACAGACATTCAAAGGAATAAAAGTATGTATAAATTAATTTATTTCATAGTATTTGTGCTATGTGATAAATTCTCACTATCTTATTAATGAGCAAAGATCTACGGGATCTAATACATGAGTTTGAAAGAGTTAAAGTCTTATACTACTCAGTGTAACTATGAAAACCTATTCACGAGTTTGAAAGGGTTAAAGTCTCATACTACTCAGTGTATAACTATGAAAACATATGTACGAGTTTGAAAGGGTTAGAGTCCTATATTACTCGATGTAAATAGATGAAATTATAAATATGAGTTTGAAAAGGTTAGAGTCCCATACTACTCGGTGTATATCTATGAAATCTTATTCAAGAGTTTGAAAGGGTTAGAGTCTCATACTACTCGATGTATAAGACAATTGATTATATGAGTAAATGTGGTATTTGTACTTTTGATATTTTATATAGTACAGTTATTTACTTACTGAGTTTTTAAATAAACTCACACTCACTATGATTATCTTTTTAGATACAGTAAACAAGGAAAAATAGTATCTGATTGAAAATTAGAAACCCTTCTGTCTAGTGGGATACTAGTACTTATTAATGTGAATACTAGGAACGCTTTGTACTTTTTATAGGTATTCTAGGCTTGCTATGAGATAAACACATCAAATTATGTATGCCTATATTTGTTTATCAGATGAATATAATACTGTCGTGTGGAATGAATGATAGAGGTTGAATGTAAAACCTTACAGAATATATGTGAATAACTCATGTTTGAGAATTTTATCAAATGAGTAGTTGTGGATATTAAGATTGTCTAGGATTTCGGGATACCACTGAGTTTTTTCCTAGAAATAGTATCTTTTCACATGTTCAATTTTCGGGATGTGATAATTTGGTATCAGAGGATAGGTTTTATAAGTCCCCTACAGAGTACAAAGCAAAATGTGATCTTTGTGGGCCCTTCTCTATTGTCATGAGCCGTGGCATGACCATATGATTAGGTTCCATAAAAGACCTTGTAGAGTATAATGTCATTTTACAGATAACTTTTTAGTAGGACTAGTAAGTGATATTTTATTTATGTCTGAAAAGTGTTTTTTATGTGTGTAGATCTTTGACAATTCAATGTCAGAAGGATCTTCTAATAATAATGAGCATGTGGGTCTAAGGAGGCCATAATTCCACCAGTACATGTGCAAGACGATCCTAATCATGGTGATAGTTTACATGCTCAAAATACTGAGGGCGCAGCTAGTGACCAAGCAAGGATAGTCGAACCTGTCGCTTAGATTGATAATGCAACTATTGTACATATGATTAATTTAATGAATGAATGGTTTAACCAATTTGAGGCTGAAATGAGAGATCGAGCTGTACAAGATAACCTGCCAATGGATCCTCCTATTGTTGAAGCTGAAATTGTACCACCAGCTCAATTAGCTGGAGGGGGTAATGTAAGGGAGGTAAAAATGTTTGAATTCCAGAAAATGAGGCCTCTTAGTTTTTCAGAGGAAGATCCCAAAGAGGACCCACAATGTTTCCTTGAAGATTGTGAAGCAATCTATGATGTTATAGGGTGTTCTCTTAATCAAAAGGTAGAATTCATTTCCTTTCAGTTAAAGAGTAGGGCTGGTAAATGGTGGAGGAACTAGAAGAAAGCGAGAATTCAAGGTGCACCACTAGTTATGTGGACGGAGTTTTACAAATTAGTTATGGATGAATTTCTCCCGGCAAGTGAACGATCATCTAGGGCAAGGGATTTTCTGTATCTAAGGCAGGGAACCATGACTGTTGATGAATATTCTGTTCAATTTGGTATATTTTTTTACAGACATTTAAAGGAATAAAAGTATGTATAAATTAATTTATTTCATGATATTTGTGCTATGTGATAAATTCTCACTATCTTATTAATGAGTAAAGATCTACGGGATCTAATACATGAGTTTGAAAGGATTAAAGTCACATACTACTCAGTATAACTATGAAAACCTATGCACGAGTTTGAAAGGGTTAAAGTCTCATACTACTCAGTGTATAACTATGAAAACCTATGCACGAGTTTGGAAGGGTTAGAGTCCCATATTACTCGATATAAACAGATGAAATTATAAATATGAGTTTGAAAAGGTTAGAATCCCATACTACTCAGTATATATCTATGAAATATTGTTCACGAGTTTGAAAGGGTTAGAGTCTCATACTACTCGATGTATAAGATAATTGATTATATGAGTAAATGTGGTATTTGTACTTTTGATATGTTATATAGTACATTTATTTACTTACTGAGTTTTTAAATAAACTCATACTCCCTATAATTATCTTTTCAGATACAGTAAATAAGGAAGAATAGTATCCGATTGAAGATTAGAAGCCCTTTTGTTTGGTGGATACTAGTACTTATTAATGTGAATACTAGGAATACTCTGTACTTTTTATAGGTCTCCTAGGCTTGCGATGAGATAAACACATCAGATTATGTATGCCTATATTTATTTATCAGATGAATATAATACTGTCGTGTAGAATGAATGATAGAGGTTGAATGTAAAACCTTACAAAATATATGTGAATAACTCATGTTTGAGAATTTTATCAAATAAATAGTTGTAAATGTTAAGATTGTCCAGGATTTCGGGATACCGCTGAGTTTTTCCCTAGAACTAGTATTGTTTCACATGTTCAATTTTTGGGATGTGACAATAATGATTCTAAATTTTCTTTTCTAGCAATCTTTGGGATTGGGTTTATATGCATGCTTCCTATAATAAGGGAAAATAAGCAACAAATTCAGATAGAGATTCTCCTTTTTTCTTTGGTGATGTTGTAGAGACAAAAATAACCACATGCTAGGGGAGGTAGACCTGAAGGTGACTAGGATATGCTACATTATCTAGTGTCTAGTTGAGGTGTGTTTTAGAGTTTGAATCCTCTCCTTTTCTTTGGATCTAAGCAATGAAGGTCGTATGCAATGGCTGAGACCCACCCAAGTTCCTAAAAGGTTAACACAAATGAGACTTACTAGGCAATCTAGGTAGAGCTGATATGGAAAGGTGGGTAAATATTGAATATTGATTTTGGATTATTGGCTTTTCAGATTACCTTGGGAACACAATTTTTATGCACGTTGAGAGTGAATGACTATGGGGACGTTTGGATTGACTTCGAGTTTGACTCTCTAAGAGCCATTAACCTTATTTAAAAGGGGGGGGGGGAGAGAGGGAGAGGGGATGACAACACATAAGTAAGGTGTCATTATTGAGGATATAAGAAAAATTGTAAGCACCTTAGGAATTCAAGGTGTTGATATTTGGCAACTCGATTGGTCCTTCTAGCAAAATGGATTATCGCCATCTAACTTTGGTTTCAATCAACTTGAATCAATGAAGCTTTTGTTTTGAGAACTCAAAATAAATTTTCCCAGCTATCTCCTTCCCTTTTTTACCCCTCAGCACCTCTTATGCTCTAGTTCCATTTTTTTTCACTTGTGATTCTCTCTCTCTCTCTCTCTCTCTCTCTCTCTCTCTCTCTCTCTCTCTCTCAAAAGGGAAGAAAATGAAGAAAAACAAAAAAGAAGTTACATAGCTTAAAAGAGTGTTGCATAAAAGAGTATTGCAATGGAGGCTTTTGTTTTGGTGAAAATTACACTATTGATCCCCTTAAAAAAATTGCACTTTAACCCAATCCTATATATATATATATTTTATTTTAGTCCCCATGTAATTACTTTTTAACCCATATTATTACTTTGTTTTTCCATTTAGTGTTACAGTTTTGAATTGGCTAAAATTATAGTTAAACTCCACGGTAAAACTAGTTACCATCATATTGTGAATATGAAAAATCATATTGAAGCTATGTTTATATTTATCTTGTATTTCTCCCTCTCTCATTTCTTTTTATCTGTATCCATGTTGTGTTGAAGGAAAAAACAAAAAGGAGGGATTTTGGTGAATATAAGAAAATCAGCTCAACACTTATCCGCAATTGTCTGCAAGATTGCAAGCTCATCTTGTCGGGCAAGGACCCTTACCTAAAAAGTAGGGATTTAATTTTAGTATTTATATGTTTATTGTGTTTAACATTCACAAAAATTTTTAACAAATAATAGTATGATGCTAAGCCATTAAAATACTTAATATATTATAGCTATTAGTACTAAGAGTTAAACAAATTATTATTATTAGAACATTTATATAATTCATTTTATTATATTTAAAAAAATAGTGAAATTGAATAATAAGAGTAAGTAAAATAAGATAATATAAAGTTTATATCATTTTAATAATTACACATTTAAAATTGATTATGTTAATCAATATTTAAATAAAATTTACTTTTTAAAATTATTTTTTAATAATAATTTTTAAACTTAAATCACATTAATAAAAGTTTTATTTGTTCAAAGTTAATTTTAAAAATTAATTCTGTCTAAAGTAATTTTACTCAATTTTTTTTTTCAAACACAAATTGTCCGGTTCATTCAAATCAAAAAAAAAATCAATAGTATAGTCAAAAGGTATCAAAGAAATAAAGAAATTATAAAAATAGCTGAATTTCAATAATGATTTCTTGCCAAATGAGTGGATACTGTACTAGCGGATTAGCGCATTGATGTGATTTGAAGAATCGTAAGGATCCATAGTAAGGGTTTAGCGAGAAAGGGCATCCATGGATCGGAAGCCTTATCATTGTACCTTCATTTGCTTGCATCTGAATCTGCCCCCAAAAAAGTTAAGTATTTAAAAAGGTACATTCAAGCAATTTTCAGATCTCAGAGTCAACCGGCCCTTTTTGGATTGTATGTATGGTTTCGAAAGGCTCCACATATCGCGTTTTATCTTCCCCTTTTTCTTCTCTCTCTCTCTCTCTCACAAATCTATGAACGTTTCATTTTCTGTCATTTTTTCTTTAATATTTTTTAATTGTCCCTTCGAACCCATACCATACTCAAGCATGCAGAGAGAGAAAGATGACGCAGTCTGAAGACTAGGGTCCGTAGTCTTTCATTCTAATCTCAGCTTACTATGTTTATACTGTCTCTCATTCTGGGTTGTGTGGGCTTCAAATATTGCAGAGAAGAAGAATAGAAGAGAGGCTTTTTCTTTGATGAGTTTTGGGGGTGTTCCAGATAATATTCCTGAGCACAGCAATAACGGTATCACCACCACCATCGACGAATCTTCTAGAATGCCCTCTGGTGCAATCTCACAGCCTCGCCTACTCACTTCCACTTTCCCCAAAACCATGTTCAACTCTCCTGCTCTCTCTCTTGCCCTTGTGAGTCAGATCTTCCATTCTTCTTCTCTTTTTTCTCTTTAGGCTAAATCTTCTGTCTAATTTCAATACTTATTTATTTATATTGTTTACAGCAAACGGATATAGATGGGCAAAGAGACGGGAACAGAATGTCTGAAAATTATGAACCAAATATTAACGGAAGAAGGAGCAGAGAAGAAGAGCACGAAAGCAGATCTGGCAGCGACAACATGGAAGGCGCTTCCGGCGACGATCAAGACGGGTCCGACCAACCCCCCAGGAAGAAGCGCTATCACCGACACACTCCTCAACAAATACAAGAGCTCGAATCGTATTGTTTCTTTTTTCCTTTTTATTTAATTTCTTTCTATAAACAAATTTTAGTGTTGGAATTGATGATGGCTTTGCTTTTTTTTTTTTTTTGGTTCAGTTTGTTCAAAGAGTGTCCTCACCCGGATGAAAAACAGAGGTTGGAACTGAGCAAAAGACTTAATTTGGAAACTAGGCAGGTGAAATTCTGGTTCCAAAATCGGAGAACTCAGATGAAGGTACTTAGAATTTTTCTTTTTCAAGTCATTTTCACACGGATTTTCTTGGTTTTTTCTTTACAAGTCATTTTGAAATTCGTCTATTTTGTATCAGACCCAATTGGAACGCCATGAGAACACGTTGCTTAGGCAAGAGAACGACAAGCTTAGAGCGGAGAACATGTCCATTAGAGACGCCATGAGGAACCCCATTTGCTCCAACTGTGGAGGACCAGCTATACTCGGAGAAATTTCACTGGAGGAGCAGCATCTCCGGATCGATAACGCCCGGTTGAAGGACGAGCTAGACCGGGTTTGCGCGCTGGCTGGCAAGTTTCTGGGTCGGCCCATTTCTTCATTTGCCAACTCAATGGCTCCTCCACTGGCTAACTCAAGTTTAGAGCTCGGAGTAGGGACCATTGGCTACGGAGGAATCAGCAGTGTGCCTGCAACATTGCCGTTGGGTCCTGATTTGGGTGTGGGGATCTCTGGTCCTTTAGGCATGGTGACTCCTCAATCTCCTCCTCCTCCTCCTGCCAGACCAACCGGGGCGGCAGTGGGAGGCCTGGATAGATCGATGGAGAGGTCTATGTTTCTAGAGCTTGCTTTGGCTGCCATGGATGAATTGGTGAAGATGGCTCAGAGTGATGAGCCTCTTTGGATGAGGAGCTTAGAAGGGGGAAGAGATATCATCAACCGTGAGGAGTACCTCAGAACTTTCACTCCTTGCATTGGCGTGAAACCCAGCGGCTTTGTCTCTGAGGCTTCTAGGGAGACTGGGATGGTCATCATAAACAGCTTGGTCCTCGTCGAAACTCTCATGGACTCGGTAATAAAATTGAACTATGCAATCCTACATTCACGTTTCTTAACCAATTTCGGGTTTGTACATTAATTTTACTCAAACTGGATTGCTCTATATTCCCACAGAATCGTTGGTCTGAGATATTTCCTTGTATGATAGCAAGAGCCTCCACCACAGAAGTGATATCCTGTGGGATAAATGGAACCAGAAACGGTGCACTTCAACTAGTGAGTTAAAACTTCAAAACTCGAAAAAGTTGGTTGTTTATAAAATTAAAATATCATTAAAATTAATTTTTTATGTATGGTGCCAAAGATGCATGCTGAACTACAAGTGCTTTCGCCGTTGGTTCCGGTTCGAGAGGTGAATTTCCTGCGATTCTGTAAGCAGCACGCAGAGGGGGTGTGGGCAGTGGTGGATGTTTCCATTGATACCATCCGAGAAGCTTCCGGTGTGACTGTCAACTGCAGGAGGCTTCCTTCTGGCTGTGTGGTGCAAGACATGCCCAATGGTTACTCCAAGGTAATAAACTAATTAATTACCCAATCGACTTTTTTATGGTTATCATGAGGTACTATGCTTTTATGCTCTACATGCATTTTCTTTTTTGCTTTCCCAATCTTATGAAGACAGTAAAAATGACCAGCATTGTGATGAAGATAGCTTTGTTTTAATTGTTAACCACGGAAGTTAACCGTACCTGTACTAGTTTGATTGTTTCTCACTTGCTTTGATAATCCTTTTCTATTACGTATTCCCAAGTGGTTGTTTTCTTCCTCGTTGGTGAACTAACAATAGTGTTTGAATTATTGTATAGCCCATTTTGCTTTATTGATAAAAAATTAGTGAGTTAATAAATTAGCCTTTACAATAAGAAACTTGTATGCCCATTTTGCGAATTTATTATATTTAAAGACGAGTCTAATATTTCAGACTTTTGATAATCTTTACTCAAGGAAAAACTACAACAATATATTAAATTGAGGCAAAACTCGAGACCAAAAAATCATGGGAGCTTTTGCTTTTTCCAAGCCATTGAAGACGGAGCTCATGGTTCTAACTTCTAAGTGACTTTGCTTGTTTAGCGACTACTCACTGTATAAACTACTCTGTCAGTGATAATTCCCAGTTTAAGATTTTTTAATTTTAAAGTCTCTCAAAGAATCTGCTCCTGAGATAGGATGATTCTCCTTGTTTCAATTGGAACCCAAACTTCAAATTTTCAACAATTGATTTTGATCCCATGACACCCCATGTAGCACACAATCGAGGCTAATCGATTATTTTAATCATAGAAGCCTCTATTACTTAAATTTCTGTACCTTGAAACACACTAATTAAATATCCCTTTTTTGTAAGCAAATTGCCTAGTAATCTTCCACAGCTACTTCCTAATTCAATAAACAATACATTTGATGTTTCTATACCAATCTTTGATGCTGTCTCGGAATGCCCCCTCCAAAGGATTATTCAATTCATTGGACTCTTTTGTTACGTGGTTCCAGCCGTGTGATTCATGGTTCCAGCCCTTTGTTCCATGGTGTGTCATAGCAAATCTCGATGTCCCCTCTTCACGGTGCTCCTTGCTCCTCTAAATCCTGCCATGACTTTTTCTAGTAGCAGTATTTTATGTATTCTCTCCATAGATACCTTCTCTATCTATCATCTTGTCTAATCTTCAGCTTTTTTCCAGATCTGCTCTTTTCTACATCGTCTTTAACACCAAATCAAAGCTTAAACAAATTTAGTTTCACAAAATGCCTTCATTCCGCCCTTTCAATAGTCTATGATAAAAACCATTTTCTGGTATGGAATTATTTTCTTATCATTCTAAATATTCAAATGTATAATTTTGTTATAATATTCTTTTATGATCCGATATTTTATAAGGTTAGTATAAAATTATATTTTCGATAGTGAAGTGATAAATTTTTTAAGTATTATATTAATATTGTCGCTAGTTTTATAATAAAATAATGCTATTTTGTAGTATGGAAAATTTGTATTTTAACTATGCTTATAATCGACACTATCAAACACTTGAATTGAAAATAACGCACTGCTTTAAATTATTCAAAGACACTTCATATCTTTATTCATGTTACATCAATGTCTCTATCTGTTCTGAATCTTATCTTTGGAGTAGCATTACACAGTGGGATTGAGAGAGACCTTGGGGTATATATGGATAAGTTTTGCAGTGTTGGTGAATGTGAAGATTTGATAATTTTGATGAGTTAATTTTGGCACGGATTGACAGGTGACATGGGTGGAACATGCAGAATATGATGAAAGCCAAGTTCATCAGCTATACAGACCCCTGTTGAGCTCGGGCATGGGCTTTGGCGCGCAACGCTGGGTCGCCACCCTCCAACGCCAATGCGAATGCCTCGCCATCTTGATGTCCTCTTCGGCTCCCTCACGTGACCATTCTGGTATATAATATATCTCCCACTAGCCATCTCTACAATTTATTTCTGTCGCCTGCATTTCCATAATCATGACAATTGAGGTTGATTTGTTTCCGGTCTGCAGCGATAACCTCCGGCGGGCGACGGAGCATGCTGAAGCTGGCGCAGCGCATGACCAACAATTTCTGCGCCGGCGTCTGCGCCTCCACGGTGCACAAGTGGAATAAACTCAACGCCGGCAACGTCGGGGAGGACGTCCGCGTAATGACACGGAAGAGCGTTGACGATCCCGGCGAGCCGCCGGGGATTGTGCTGAGCGCCGCCACGTCGGTGTGGCTCCCGGTGTCGCCGCAGCGACTGTTCGATTTCCTCCGAGATGAACGACTACGAAGCGAGTGGGACATACTGTCGAACGGTGGGCCCATGCAGGAGATGGCCCACATCGCTAAGGGCCAAGATCATGGCAACTGCGTCTCCCTCCTTCGAGCTAGCGTAAGATGAACTGAACTGAACTAAACCCTCTCTCTCTTTTTAGAGGTCAAGGGGGCTTTTTGTCGTCTAGTGTTTTGGTTAAAAAGGTGAAATTTTGGGGAAAGAAGGGTCAAGTTTGGGAATTTGGAAGTATCTATGTGGACAATTTTGTGGCAGAGAGAAATAAAGCAGCGTTTGTTTCAGTAGAAAAAATACAAAACTTTCCAAAAAGTCAAAATAGTAAAATACATAAGATGGTTGTCATCTTTCTTCTTGTATTCTGAGTTCCGATCTCAGTTTTTCGAAGTAAAAATAGAAAAAGTGGGACGAGGGTTAGACTACCTCTCGTACACTGTAAATCTTATAAATCTTAAAAATAGAGGTCAGTTCTTCTTCCAATTTTTTTTTGTATTTATCTGCTTTTTTTTTTCTGCAGGCTATGAATACGAACCAGAGTAGCATGCTGATATTGCAAGAGACTTGCATAGACGCGGCGGGGTCGCTTGTGGTGTACGCGCCAGTGGATATCCCCGCCATGCACTTGGTGATGAACGGTGGCGATTCGGCTTACGTGGCTTTACTGCCTTCGGGGTTTGCCATTGTGCCAGATGGCCCTGGGGCGCGTGGGTCCCAAACGCCAGTGAGAAACGTGGGCGGCGGAAGGGTGTCTGGATCGCTTCTAACTGTGGCCTTTCAAATCCTTGTGAATAGCCTTCCGACAGCGAAGCTGACGGTGGAGTCGGTGGAGACGGTGAACAATCTCATCTCGTGCACGGTTCAGAAGATAAAAGCCGCACTTCACTGTGAAAGCTGACTCTCACACGGGACCCGCAATGGCTAATTTTTTTTTTTTTTTTTTCATGGTGTTTGAAAGTTGGTATTGTAGTGTGAAGCATGTGATAGGCGGCGCGTGTGAAAGACGCAAGCAAGGAAGTGTTAGGGGTGTTGAGTCAAGAACGAACCGTACAGGAATGAGTGATACTCCTTGCGTGGTGATAAGGATCCCGAAGGTCTTTAACACAAAGCAAGGGTGCCGGTTCGGGTATTGACTCGGGTCGATCCCGTTTGTTCCGCTAGTACAAAATCAAAATGCAAAAAATTGGAAAAAAAAAAAATAGTTCGAAATTCTTCTTTATTTTTATAACGGTTGAATTGATTAGTTGCTTACTAGGATGACTAGTTTTTTGTCTGGAATTTGGATATCATGAGTATTGTAAGTATATTTAAATTTTTAAGTTAACGTGACTGTATAATTTTAGACCTTTTAGTACATCCAGTGATTCTCTCATCGAGTTTCTGACCCATTCTTAAATGACTAGTGCGTATCGTGGACATCTTAATGTTTTTTTTTTGTAGATTGCTGAATTTTAAATTTAATGAATTAGATTTTTAATATTTTTTAAAATAAAAAAATTACCACTTAAAATATGAATTATTGAATTTTAAATTTAAAAGTTCACGAAGAAACAAGTAGTTTTTGAAGACAAATAACAGATTATGTTCCTTAGATGACTGTCAATTATGGAAAAAAAAATGGGACTACACTTCTTAAAATAGGTGAAGTCAACTAAGAAGAAGAATCCTTACTCCGATTATCGTAGAATTATATTTTGGGTGAATTTGGTAAGAAGAATGGTGATAGGAGAAAAAGTAAGATGATAGGAGAGACGGGGAGAAATTTTTTAAATTATTTTTTAAAAAAATATTATTTTTTTTTAAAATAAGAGTATATGAAAAAAAAATACTGTTTTTGGTTCTTTTTTTCCCTCTTTTTTCCATACTAAACACATTGTTTGTATCCATCAAGGAGGAAATATCTTTTATTTCTTTTTTTTTTTATCCTCAATATATGGGTTTGGCGGACACGAGATCTGATACGAGAAATAGTATTTTATTCGAAAAATTGACTGATAAACACATTTTCTAAATGAATAATTGCGTGGGTGGGTTGTCCTGAGTCGAAAAATCTCCATACTCCTTTCTATCTCTCTTATATTACATCATATCATTTTTTTTTAAATTAAAAAGATCTAAATTTGCATTTTGGCTATTATTGAAGATATACAAAAACTTTCTCCTCATTTGTTGTTTAAAAAATTGTTCTTTCACTTAGATTTGGTGATCTAGGTAATTTGACTGTTATCAAGATTGCTAGTTGTACTAGAAATTAAGATGCGCCCTTTAGTTGGATTTCTATATCCTTGTCTTGGCTAACAACCCACTTGTAAGATGCTATTTTGTCATATTCTGATTTCTAATAATTTAGTTTGTTTTCTTATGTTTATTTCTTTCTTTCTTTTCATTTGGTTTTTTAGCTGATCTTTCAGAGACATCGAATAAAATTGAAATGATAGGGAGATCATTTAGGTGCCTAAAAATATCGTTTGGTTTATGTTCTATGTATATGTGCACTTTTATGTATGTTTTTTTTTGGTACATCAAAAGAAACAAAAACGACTAAAAAACACTAGTAGTGAAGTCAGCATTGAGGACTAAGGTAATTTCTAGAACAAACATGCGCAGGAGCTTCCAAAAGCTGTTGGATTAGTTTGAACCAAGGGCTTCCATTTATCCAACGTTTTTCCAACATTTTTCTTCTAAAAAATTTACAATTATCATTTCATATTTATTTTTGTGCTTACAATCATCATTGGATCAGTTGGTATTTATAATTTTTTTTAAAAAAGAGAAAAAATACTAGATAAATGAGAGCCGTTTAATCAAAATCCAATGGCTTCCAGAGGCTCCTTACGTGCAGGAGCCAATCCTTTCTGATACAGAGAGCGACATTCCTGCATAACTACGTGAGAAATGATTGGCTTTTGTGCGTAGGGAGCCTTTGGAAGCTATTAGATTTTGATCCAACATCTTCCATTCATCCAATATTTTTCTCTTCTTTTTTTTTTTAAAAATTTTTTTACAAGTACCAACTAATCCAATGATGATTGTAAGCACAATAATAAACATGAAATGATAATTGTAAATTTGTTGGAAAAACGTTGGATGAATGGGAGCTGTTGAATCAAACTGATCCAACGGCTTCTGAAGGCCTGCTGGGTGCAAGAGCTAATCCTTTCTGTTTCTAGAGGGGGATCACTTCAAATGCCTCACTTAGTATCACCATTTGACCCTAGCTTAGCAAGAATACCGACACATTGGTTTGCCTCATGAAGAACATGGGAGAAACTAAAGTTAGGCCTATTGGTAAGCTAACTTTTTATGTCTTTTGTAATGACACCATAAGGATTAGTTGTAGTGTTTCCTTCTCTTATAAGGCAAATATGTCAAGAGAGTCAAATTCCAACTCAACCCTGATATTTCTAAGACTAGCCATTGTGAGCAGTTCTTGTCTAATAGCCTCAAGCCTAACATTGATATTGGTATAGTATGCCCTAAAGAACCAAAGCATTCTAAAATTCATGATCCATTCTCATCACACATAATACCACCCATGTCAGCTTTCCCTAGGTTATCTGACAAACACCCATTAGTGTTTAACCTGAGACAACCTCATAGTTTCACAAATCTCAGCTCACAATTGGTGTTCTCCAAAGTAGGTTTAAAAACTTTAAAGCAAGCTTCCACTTAAGAATACTAGAAATTGACAAGTCTGCCTTATTGAGAATGTGGTTATTTATATACTTCTAACACTACCAAATTGTAGTATTAAAAAAAATGTCAACACATTAGTCCCAAGTTTCATTTTCTTGCAGTTTCCTTTATCCAATCCCATAGAGCCAAAAAGAAGAAATCAGGTGTATCAGCCAAGCTAACTGATTCTCATAAATCAAAAGAGAAACGACAATCCCAAAGACAAGGAAGCACTATCTCATCCTCTATAAAATATTTAGGCACACACTAACAATGGTGAGCCCTTTCTTATGAGAAAAACTATTGGAAGGGATGGTCTTGTGCAGTACAAGCCATAAGAAGAAACATATGTGCTTAGGTTCATTCACTTTCCACATCCAATTCCAAGAAGTTTTAGAGTTGCGTTGACTATTGTTTTTAAATAGAAAAACATAACCAAACTTCACAATGAAGCTTTTAGAACTATCTCACCCTCATACAAGAGAGTCATTCAGGCTACTATAGTGAGGAAGAGAGGTATTCTTAATTTGGAGGATTGTCGAAACAGGGATACCCCTTGAAATTGAGTTGACATACCAAGAGCCTAAAGAGATTAAATTCCATAATCTACATATCCATATAGATTTGGCCCAACGAATCAATGTCCATAAGAATACTATTGCTTATTTTGTAGTAGTACTTACACTTTAAAGCAGAAGTGTCTTTTGTTGTAAAACTTGTGTATTTCAAAAAAGCAAGACTTAGTTTCACATCGATTAGAACATAAGGGGGATGAGACTTTATATATGTACATGTTATAATGTGCTCATAAAGATTGAGAGAAGAGATGGGCTCACACGTTCATACAATTAGGCTAGTCTAGTGCAAATCGGTGATTTGCTCCCCACACACAAAATAAATTGGATGGGCCTAGTTTTACTTTTTCTAAAAAGAAAAATAATTTTAATTTAATTATTTTCATGCTTACATGAATAGATAAGGATTACATCAATTATAATTTGATTTGGTCAGTTTCAGAAATCTTCTGATAGTTTCAAATTCATTTAATCTATTTTAAATTAATTTAATTGTGTCTGTAACTGACCATTATTTAAATCACTTTGATTGTATCTATAACTTTCCATTACCTTATCAGATCAGTTATATAATTTTTCAAGAATATATATTTTCTTATGAACTTCTAAATCTACACATTTTTTGGTTCTAGGTTTTCTAACTTTCTCCTCTCTCTGTTGTTCTGATTCTTGAATTTTCAGAAAAGCTTATTTTATCCTGGGAGAAAGTTTTGCCATCGTAAAATCTTTCATTAAAGGCAATGTCCTATCATGACACGACTCAAGTTGCGTTGGACATTAATAATTTACAACGATCTTAAGGAAAGATAAGTACTGACGCTGCCATAGTCGCACCTGAAATCGACATCCCTGCTGTTCAGACAACCATTCAGCATATGCAACATCTATTTTTCCAATCATGCCTTCTATCACATTTTCAAAGCCCTTCTCAGATATGTCAAAAATCAAGGTGTTCAATGGTCAAAACTTTCGGAGGTGGCAAGAGCGTGTTTACACAGTCCTTGATATACACGGGGTTGTTATAGCACTGATAGAGTCTAAGCCTCTGCCTACTGATGATGCAACTGGACTGAAATGCTAGACATATGCTAACAAGGTATGTAGGCACACCATTATTATCACTTTTCTAATGATCTCTTTGACATCTACTATACCTATAAGGAGGCGAACAAGATTTGAGAATCAATGATTCTAAAATACACTACAGAGGATGCCAAGAAGCAGAAATTTGTCATCAGAAACTATTACTAGTAAAAGATGATGGATGATAAGGACATCAAGGTTTAGCATAAATTCATTGCTGGGATCCTGATCGAGAAACTTCCAAACTCATGGAAAGATTACCAATAGCGACTCAAGCATAAGCACAAACAACCGGCACTTCTTGACCTGATCACTCATATCATCATTGAAGACACCAATAAGAAAGAGTCCAAAATGATGAATGCTAAGGAGATGATGTCAAAAGCAAATTTGGTACAAGGTATTTCTAATTCTAAAAGTAAAAATAAGAAATCTGATTATAAGCTTAAAGTTTCTAATCCGCCTTCAAGAAGAATGGAAATTGTTATGTGTGTGAAAAATAAGGTCATCATGCAGCACAATATAGAAAGAGAGCAAGAAGTGATGATCCTCCTATGCCAAATGCAAATTTGGTTCAAGGAGATGATGTAATTGCTACTGTCATTTATGAGGCTCTCCTTGTTGCCAATGTGAAAGAATGGTTCGTATACTCTGGGGCTACCGGACATATTTGTGCTAACAAAGATGCCTTTACCTCCAACATTTTAGTAGGGATGGAGAAAAAGGTGCATACCTTGGTGATTCTAACACTGCCAATGTTCTTGGGAAAGGAAAAATTCTTCTCAAACTTACATTTGGCATGACCTTGGAGCTAAATGATGTATTGCACGTGCCTAACATTAGAGCTAATTTGATTTCTATAGCTATACTAGGAAAAGTTGAGATTATAGTATCATTTGAAGCTGACAAGATTGTGATGACAAAGAATAATACCTTTGTGGGGAAAGACTACTATAATCAAGGTTTCTTTGTACTAAATGTTTCTAATGTTATTAATGAAAAATCTCCATCTTCTGCCTACTTGATTGATTCGATTGATCTATGGCATGCTAGATTAGGACATGTTGATGTTTCATATATTAGGAAAATGTGTGAATTGGATTAATTTATGGTTTTAATAATATGAATTTGAATAAATGTGAAATATACGCTGAATCCAAATTAACAAAAAAGCCTTGTTATAACACACAAAGAGAAATAGAATTATTAAGTCTAATTCACATTGATTTGGGAGACTTAAAACAAACCATGACAAGAGGCGGTAAAAATATTATGTGACATTTATAGATGATTTTTCTAGGTATACAAAAATATATTTACTTAGAAATAAACATGTAATGTTAATTCATTTCTTTTATATAAAGTTGAGGTAGAAAATCAATCAAATAAAATGATTAAAAGAATTAGATCAGATAGAGAAGGTGAATACATGCTACTTAATGATTATTGTGAAAAAGAAGGAATAATTCATAAAATAACCCATCCCTATTCACTTGAATCTAATGGAGTAGCTGAAAGGAAAAAAGAACGTTAAAAGAAATTATGAACGCTATGTTAGTTAGCTCTTCTACACTAGAAAATTTATGGGGTAAGACATTTTGTTTTAAAGCCTAATGGTTTTAAATATATTTAAGCCTACTCTAGTATTTTTGATAATGTTTTTTTATTCATTAGGCCATCTTGTAAGAATAAATAACAAAAGTTCATGTAATCTATTTGGCCCACTTCATTCTTCCATAAAGTTTTTTTTTGTTTGACTGCTGTAAATAAATATATATAACTCCTGACAGCTTTATGTTTTCTTTTTTTGCAGAAATGAGTTTTTGATAAAGCTGTGCAGTCTCAGTATAAAAGTGTCTTGATAGGAAACAAGAAGAGTTAAGTTGGCATATGATTCTTTGTATTGCACTCCCCAGAGTATGTTGTGATATATTCCAAAGAAGATTGGAGGAATTTAATGATAGAGGCGTTGGGCCTTAACGGATACATTCCTGAGAGTATATTTAAGGGTGTTGTTGTTGCTGCATTCAATGGTTAACAAAACTGAGAGAGAAGAGAGTTATTGCTATATTCATTTTCATCGCCTACTCTTCTCTTTCAAACTACTGTCAAGTGCTCTGTGTGAGCTTGGGCTTTAATTATTTGATGTATTATTTTTAGAGAGAAAGAATCTCTTTATTGTTTTCATCTTCCTGATAGTTTATTTACTTTAAAGAAGGTTGAAAAGTTGTTGAGCTGATCCTTTGGTTAAAGGTTGTAATTTGTTTCCCTTAAAGAAAGTATTTCTGGTTTGTGAGAGCTTTAGAAAGTAAAAGCTTTAGAAAACTTGTTCCTGGTAAGGTTTTCTTGTAAAGTTTAGGACCTTTGATTTATAAGATATCCCCTTTGCTTTTAAGCATTGGAAGGAGGATGTAAGATCCAAGTGGATGTGATCCAAACTTCTTTGAACTTGTGTAAAATTTTCTCTTACTCTCTTCTATGTTTTTGAATTTTATTATTATCTAAGCTCTTAAGGAGGATAAACTATTTTTAGAAAAAGAAGTTAAGTTTATTCATATACACAATTTAACCTCCTTTCTTGTGTATACTTGTGTCTAACACATTCTTATCTGCATGT
This sequence comes from Biancaea sappan, assembly GCA_037074585.1. Classification (NCBI taxonomy): domain Eukaryota; kingdom Viridiplantae; phylum Streptophyta; class Magnoliopsida; order Fabales; family Fabaceae; genus Biancaea; species Biancaea sappan. The sequence goes on from CM073499.1 coordinate 29,491,728, forward strand.
CATCTACAAAATAAAATTCCCTAAAAGAGGACAAATAAAACACCTTTTGAATTATGGAATAACCATGTGCCTAATTTGAAATATTTAAAAATGTGGAGTGTTTGGCTAATTGCCTGACCCATGGAAAAGAAAATTATGTCCTAAAAGATCTGATTGTATGTTTATATAATATGCTAAACATAGTACTACATATAGATTTCTTATTTTGAATAGTGATATACTAGATTGTAATACCATAATAGAAACAAAAAATGCAAAATTTTTTAATCATACTTTTCCTTTAAAAAATAAAAGTATTCATGGTACATCTATGCAAAATATTAATAATGAAAATACAAATGAGAATTTATCTAGAAAATTATCTAAGAATGTCTTTAAGGATATAAGAAGAAGCAAATGACAAAGGAAGGCAACTTCCTTTGGAGATGATTTTTATACCTTTATTGTTGATGATGAACCTATAACTTATTTTGAGGCTATTGCATTTCCTGATGCAAAATTTTAGAAAGAAGCAATTGAAATTGAATTGTTGATGATGAACCTATAACATGGGTGTTGGTAGATCTACTATCAATAGCAAAAACCATTGGCTACAATTGAATTTTCAAAAGGAAATATAATCCAGATGGGTCAACTAATAAATATAAAGCTAGATTAGTATCCAAAGGTTTTACACAAAAACCAAATATTGACTATTTTGATACATTTGCTCCTGTTACCATAATGTTTTCTATAAGAGTTTTAATTACTTTAGCTTCAGTATATGAGCTCTATGTTCATCAAATGGATGTCAAAACAACATTTTAAATGGTGATTTAGAGGAAGAAATTTATATGTTACAACCTGAAGGTTATGTTTTTCTTGGGAAAGAAGATAAAGTTTGCAAAACTTTTAAATCCTTATATGGACTAAAACAAGCACCTAAACAATGGCATGAAAAATTAAATTATGTTTTTATTTGTGATAGCTTCACTTTTGTGTGTATGAAAAAGTAATTGATGGTGAATATGTGGTTATTTGTCTGTATGTGGATGATATGCTTATTTTTTGTACTAGCTTGAATGTGATACATAAGACAAAAAGTTTCCTTGCATCTAACTTTGACATGAAAGACTTGGGTGAAGCTAGTGTAATTTTGAGAGTTAAAATTATAAGGAAAGGTGGTTGTATCTTATTATCATAGGAACATTGTGTTCAAAAACTCCTCAAAAGGTTTGGTTACATTGATTACAAACTAGTGAAAACTTCTTATGATTCTAACACTTAACTAAAAAAAAAAAATTAGGAGCACTTGTTGCTCAATCTAAGTAAGCACAGATTATTAGGAATCTATTACACTTGATGAATTTCACTTAGCCTGACATAACATATGTTGTGTGTAGATTGAGTAGGTATACACACAATTCTAGTAATGATCATTGGGATGCTTTAGTGAGACTCATGAGATATTTGAGAGGTACCATGATTCATAATATTAGATATAGTAAATTTCACGATGTATTAGAAGGATATAATGATGCTAACTAGATTTCTGATTTAAATGAGATAAAATCCATTAGTGGATATATGTTCACCCTTGGTGGTGGCACAATATCATGGAGTTAAAGTTTATAGCTAGATCCACCATGGAGTAAGAGTTTATAGCTCTAGAATTGATTAGTAATGAGGTTGAGTGGGTGAGAAACTTCTTGGCAATTATATCGTTGCATATAAAACCAACATCACCTGCGTCTTTGCATTGTGATTGCCAAGTGGCAATAGCCAGTGCAAAGAATAAAAATTTTAATGGAAAAAGTAGACACATTCATTTGAGACACAACATGGTTAACCAATTGCTAAAAGATAGAGTAATATCGAATGATTATATAAGCTCAGAAGTAAATCTGGCCAATCCTTTAACTAAATCCCTGGGTAATAAATTGGAGAATGAGACCTCTACATTTGGTGGTGGGAAATGCAGAGTGAAGTTGAAATCTCAACCGTTCAATCATCAAATGGATGGTCAGAATTGAATGGATAAAAAAAATAGTTGTGTCTCCAACTTTATTCATTCAATCTTAATCGTCCATTTGATTATTGAACAGTTGAGATTTCAACTTCATTCTACATTTCTCGCCACCAAATGTAGAGGAGTTGTTCTCAATAAATTGATTGTTCAGACATCAAGTGAAATGTGACTTGTGCCAATTTGAAATTAACAGTGATGGTAACCCAACCTTTGTAATTAGATATCTCATGAAGAAGATTTATATGGATAATAACAAGTCACTTGTTAATTCTGCTAGCACTAACTATTTGTCCCTTTCCTATAATGTAAATGCGAAAGTGATAGAATGTATTTAATGGAGAGGTTGAACAAAAGCTATTAATGATTTTCATAGCCCTTGAGGGTGGTGTATTTATTATAGATATATTTGATAAAATTACTTATATGAGTGTTGAGTGGGGCTACTCTCATGAGATTGTGGCAAAATTTCTAAAGCATTCATGAACACTGGCCATGCACATGGTCGAAAATGCGTATAATGACATCAACAACATGAATTATAGGGGTGTGATATGAGTAGAAAGATCTCTAACTTACAACTAGAATTTGTTGGTCTATAGAAGCTATATGCTTCACTATTAACTCTATGAGTTATATCTTATCTGCCTAGATCAGGTTTATAGCTTAGAGGACACCAGATTCAATGCATCTACACCCAAGTATGTAACCTAATTTTTAGTTTATTTAAAAATATCTTTTGAAATATATAGGGGCTTGTTGTAAAACTTGTGTATTTCAAAAGAGCAAGATTTAATCTCGCATTGACTAGAACATAAGGGGGATGAGGCCTTATATATGTGCATATTATAATGGGCATATAAAGATGTAAGAGAAGAGGTGGGCTTCGCACGCTCACACCACCGAGCTAGTCTAGTGCAAATCGGTGATTTACCCCCTGTGCACAAGACATATTGGATGGGCTTAGTTTTACTTTTTTTTTTTGAAATGAAAAATAATTTCAATTTAATAATTTTCGCACTTATTTGAACAGGTAAGGATTACTTCAGTTACAATTTGACTTGGTCAGTTTTAGAAATCTTCTAATTGTTTCAAATTCATTTAATTTATTTTAAATTTAATTGTGTCGGTAACTGACCATTATTTAAATCACTTTAATTGTATCTATAATTGGCCATTATTCCATTACCTTATCATATCAGTTATATATTTTTCAAAAAATATATATTTTCTTCTAGACTTTTAATCCTACACCTTTTTTGGTTCTAGGTTTTCTAACATTTTCAGAAAGCACACTGGGTTACTCTTCTCTCCTCTCTCTAATGTTTGGTTCACACTACTACGATGCCGAATTGCTCAGAATTGAATTCATGACAATTTTGCGGTATAGTGATCCCCAGGTCGTATTCACTCAGGGAGTCTCACTTCTAATCACTATCTAGTTGTTCTAAACACCAAACACTAATTAAAAGCGCATAAACATGGGGGATTTGTTGGTAATAATAGCAAAAACAGCAATAGAAACTTAAAACAGCAGCAAACCAACATCTAATTAGCAACAGAACGAAAATGACAGAGTATTGACAGTAAGGAGACTATGTAACCAGCCACTAGGATTTATGAGAGTGCAACTATCATTACTTAACTCATTGATTCAGTTTTGTTCTCATTTCACCATTTGGTCTTTTTATGAAAATGATTCTAGAATAACTTCCAGAATTTAATTCTTCTAACTATAGTTAAGAATAACTTCACTAACTATAACTAGATGCATTTCAAAAGAAAACCTCAACCAAATCAAGTTAAACATAATCTAACTAGTCATTTTCGTTTCACTCACTTTTCTAATCAGTCAAGCAAGGTTATATCTCAAATATAAATCAGTTTATATTCCTTCAAGTTCAATTAGAATCTGACAGCAACATAAACATAAAAAGACAGAACATAAATAGAGAATAAAAATACTTATCTTGCACTTTCAGTTCAAGCTACAACATCCCAAGGTCCTAGTGACTGATTACAATAGAGATTTAGCCCTCCATGAGAGCAAAACAACAAAACATAAGAGGGAAAATAGAGGGGAAGAAAGATATGTGAAATTCTAAGTTATAGCATATGAAAAGTGTGTTTATGTGTTATAAAACTGATACCATAAATGCCTTGGAATATCCTACCCTAGATGCTCAGTTGACTTTCAAAAAGGAGAGCTGAGGTGTGGCTGTTTCCTTTCTGCAGAAGAGGTGGCCAATAGACAGCAGCAACAAGCATGAAAAAGGTGTAGCAAAAGGGCTCTTTTGCCATACAGAAAGCTGATATGCTATTTTCAGCAAAATCTGGGGAAGAGGCAAGCAAAGCTGGACTGTATGCAAAAGGGATCTAGATTTAGGGCCCCACATATCTCCATATCAGTAAAAACGTAGAAACAAGTCCCAGTTAGCATCCTAATCATTAGAAGAGTGCCACATCAGCGCCATGTCAGTAAGAATGTCCACTTCAACACCACATCATCAGAAAATCTCCAAATTTAATTTCTGCAAGGCACACAAATGGATTAAATTGAGTCTTTAATAATTTAAGTTCTAAAATATGAAAATAATTCATTTTTAATCCAAAATTAATTTAGACCCAATAAATCACAAAATGCAATAAAATTGGAGAATTTCCATAGATGAAAATGCAAATAGACCAAGAGAGAGGTTAAAATATATATATAAATGCTTAATATCAAATCCCCCACGCTTAGTCTTTTACACTCTTGGGAAAAATCAGTTAAAAGCAACAAAGGCACCAAAGGACACAACAAGTAGTGTAGAAAGTATGCAATAATGAATTAGTTCAAGCTTGAAAAGATTTAACGCTAGGAGAAAACAAGTCTTAAATTTCTAAAAAGTTTAAGAATCATGGCAATTTTGTTGACAAGAATGAATCCAAGTCATAATCTACTCAAAAGGAAGAGTGTATACGTTCTATTCTCTCAAGTGTTTAAGGTAATATGCTCACATTTCAACCTATCACAAATTCACTACCACAAGCTTGTCAAGAATCTAAATCTCCACTACTTGAATCACATACATACTTGAATTATTTGGACTTTACTATGGATGTAAGGTTGGGTGAAGGAATGCTTGGAAGGTAGAAAAAAAACTACACAAAACAAAGTTTAATAAAAACTTAAAGAAATAGAGAGCATCATCGTAACACCTAATTTTGTCCATGATATTATAATTTCTTTTTCTTTTTGTAAAAAATAAAAAATAAAAATACTTAAAACAAAAAGGCAAAAAAAATAATATTAAAAATAACAAAAAAGAAAATATTAAAAAATGATAAAATAACAAAAGTCCAAAATGTTACATGTTTTTTTTTATCACACACACATGGTGGTGTCCTTCCTCCACATGCATGGTCAGGAATCTCTAGCCAAGGTACTTCAACTATGTCCCTTCTTTCCTTTTTTTCAAATGGCAATCACAATACTAGTTAAGAAAAGAACATGAAGACAAAGTAAGAGCTACATGATTTGGAAGTTTTTTCCACTAACATAATCATTTTGCACCCCCATCTCCCACTATAAGTAAAGGACTTTTTCTTCTCTTTCGGAGAAGAGAAGGGAGAGGAGAAGGGAGAGGAAAAGGGAGAAAAGAAAGAGCAAAAAAAAAAAATACATGCTCTATTTTCTATGTAGAAATTGAGAAAGATTTGCCTTCTTTTGGAGTATTGTGGAAGGAGAAGATTAGTTATAAATTATTCACAAATACTCTGGGCAATGGAGGAGCAAATGTGGTGATTGAAGGAGTGAAGTTCAGCTGCGAACAAGCTCAAAACCGAGAGAAGTGCAGTAAATCCAAAAAAAAAAAAAAGCAACCGTGAAGGTAAGTTGATTTCTTTCATGCATTCATTTTTTTTGTTTTTATTTTTTGCTAGAGTTAGTTTTTCATTCCATAATTTAAACTTTGGAGCTTAAAAGAAGATCAAAATAGAACCAAAAATTAGAAAAATCATGGAAAGAAGCAAAGTGACGTGATGAACCGTGAAAACGTAGAAATTCCCAAGAACTTGGTTTTAATTCATTTTTTCCCTTGCTATGAACTGGAATGGACCTAAAATGACCCAAAAACATCCTAAAAGAAGTTCTGGACAGATTTGGAAAGAAAAATTGAGACTTGGACGTGATTCATGCAAAACAGGGACCAAACTGAAAAATTCAGAAGTTTACAGGGGTTGATTTAATTCAAAAATAAAACATTTTCTGGACCGAGAGACCTATATGAAGACAACTATAATATCAGATCAAGCAAAAGAATAAAGAAAAAATTTCACATAGGGACCTAGATGAAAAGATAAAAAAATATGCATATACCAACATGCATATTTCTTTCCTTTTATTTATTTATTTATTTTTTTCTTTTCCTTTTTTTAACGCACTTTACATAAATATGTATAGGTGTGCGTCATATATATATATATATATATATATAAGTGTGTGTACATGAGTTTATATTATATACATACATATATATATATATATACATATACATATGGGTTTAATTTGTTGTGCATGTTTTATGTAAATATGTATGTGAGCGTATGTATATGTGTCTTTGCATGCATATTATTTCTTTTATTTTTTATGTATCTTACATGGATATATATATATATATATGTAATTGTATTTGTATAGATTTTATCTTTCCTCAAAATCAAAAATCCAAAAATATTTTCCTTTAATTTTGTTTTCAATATATTAAAAAAAAGTTCCAAATATGTTATCACTAAAATTATTATTTCCCTTGTTTTCATTCTCAAGATAAATTCAAAATTTTCAAAAAAATGTCTCCTTTGTTCCCATTTCCATTCAAAAAAATCTCAAAAAAAAAATGTTTCTTTGTTTTCATTTCAAAAATAAATTTCAAAACTAAAAAAATATTTTCCTTTAAATTTTATTCACAAGATATTTTCAAAATTTCCAAAATATGTTTCCTTTCAACTGATTTCATAATAATTTCAAAAAACCCAAAAAATAATAATACATTCCCCTTGTTTTCATCCTCAAGATAAATTCAAAATTTCCAAAAATGTTTCCTTTGTTCTCATTTCCATTCAAAAAAAATCTCAAAAAAATGTTTCTTTGTTTTCATTTCAAAAATAAATTTCAAAACTAAAAAATATTTTCCTTTAAATTTTATTCACAAGATATTTTCAAAATTTCCAAAGTATGTTTCCTTTCAAATGATTTCATAATAATTTCAAAAATCCAAGAAAATACTTCCTTTGTTTTCATTCTCAAGACAATTTCAAAAATCCAAAAAATATGCTTTCATTGAATTGTTCTTTCAAACTCCCAAAAAAATATTTAAAACTAAAAATCCAAAAAATATTCATTTTGATTTCTTTCTAAATATCCTCAGAAGGAAAAATCCGAAGAATCAAAAGGCTTTTAAAATGGGAAGAGTCAAAGATCAAGATAATTTGTTATCATAAATTCAAACACAATCACAACTCTTCAGTCTCGTTTGATTTATGAAAATAATTAATTTTGAACCTATTTAGTCCTTTCCGCAAAAATTTTAGTCTTTCCTCTGGCCCTTGCGGCATTTCAGATGACGAACTACGTGGGCTTTGATCCCGATCGACTGGTATATAGGACCTAGGCTCTGCTTAGCCAAGTCCACCCTTGCACATATCCATTTATTTTGATGCTTTTCTTTATTATGTTTTTATGTGACCAAGGAGGACAATTTAAGGCAAATACGAAATAATTGCTCACTTTGTAAATCAGACGTATAGAGTGTCTAACACCTCCATATACAGTTCAATTTCCAAACTCATTTTCCTCAAAGTGCAGACCATCAAATTCAAAGGTTTTTCCAAGTTTTTCCCAACAAATTAAACTTTGGTGGCGACTCCTAATAAAATTGGTTTTCAATTTTGAAAGTCGATTTTATGTACACTCTTTTTAAAAGGAACGCCGGCCGGTCGCATTTCAGGTGTGACAATCATCAATCAATCAAGTCATAAGAGATTGAACTATGAAACTTAGGCACTAAAATGCTACTTTTTTTTTCCTTTTTCTTTCTTGCTCTCTTTTGTTTTTTATGATTCTCTTCCTTTTTTTTAATCTCCATACAGTATATTTTTCATGAAGAAGTGTCAAATTTTTCTTTTCTTTTGAGTAGCAAAACTAAATTTTAAAATAACCCATAAATCCTTCTTTTTGCACATGCTCAATTTCTTTTCAAAAAGAATTTTTTTAAAAAAGCTCTTCAAATCCTAAGTTTGGGGAAAAGAAAGAGTTGGGTTAAAGGTGGAAAAGGGGTTGAAACACAAGAAAGAAAGGTGGAAGTAAGGCACAAAGTGGCACATAATGGAAACAACACAAAAGATGGCTATTTGGCTAGAATGATTACAAGAAACAAATGCCTAATTCATTTCCAAGCATGTACATGTAATGTAGCCTCAACAAAGATTCAAGAAAAATTCTAGAGTGAAAATCATGATACACACAAGAAAGAATATTATTTTGCAATGAAGGCTCAAATTCTCACGGTTTAAAGACTACTACTAAAAATTCATTAAAAACAACGTCATTGCCATTTTACTTAAGTTCCTTAGAAAAAGAAGACTGAATCCTTTTCATGCTAAGTCACTTCACAACTTAAGCTATCTCATCATGCATGCTTTCACATAAAAACTTCATCAAATTTTCAAAAAGAGAGCATCAAATTCGGATAAAACTGAGCAGCAAAATTTTGCACTGTAGAAATTCTGGCGACTCGACTTTACCAACACAAAACTACACCAAAACAGATGCAAAAGACACCAAATAAAATTCTACAGCTAGAAGACATATAAAGCTTTAAAAACATGTAAAGAAAGTAGCAAAATTTGTAGCCAATCAGTACAGAAAATTAGTGCAAGACAGCTCAAAAATTCTGGACAGAAACAGAGAAACAGAGGAGACAGCAGAAAAAATTTTAAATCAGCTCCAATTAAATTCTCTCCCCTCACACTTAAACATTGCATTTTCCTCAATGCAAATCAGCACCAAACATCAAATAAAATAAAGAGGACATAAATTAAAAGGAGGAAAAGAGTATAACCTTATCATAAAGCCGGAACATTGTAGAGTTGGATTTCCTCTACAGTTTCTTCTTTGAAGCCCTCGTAGAACTTCTTCAACCTTTGCCCATTTACTATGAATGCTTGTTAGTGCCCTCATTTTGAATTTCTACTGCACTAAAAGGAAAGACATTAGTAACAACAAAAGGGCCAACCCATCTAGAGCGAAGCTTACAGGGCATTAGTTTGAGGAGATAATTGTAGATAAGGACTTTGTCTCCCACTTAGAATTCTTTTTTTCTCAATTTTTTTATCATGGAGGGCTTTTGTCCTTTCTTTGTAGATGCATGGATTCTCATAAGCCGCTAGCCTTCGTTCTTCTAATTCTTGAAGTTGCAACTTCTTTTCTTTACCGACTAGGGTTATATCCATATTGTATTGTTTAACCGCCTAATATGTCTTGTGTGCAATCTCCACTGGCAAGTAACATGCTTTACCAAATACCAAATGATATGGAGACATGCCGATGGGAGTCTTAAAGGTGGTTCTATAGGCCCAAAGTGCATCATCAAGCCTCTTGCTCTAATCTTTTCTGTTGGGTTGCACGATTTTCTCTAATATTTGCTTTATCTCTCTGTTGGAGACTTCTGCTTACCCATTGGTTTAGGGGTGATAAGGTGTAGAGGTTTGTGCACCACCCCATATTTCTTTAATAGCCCTTGCATGTTTCTATTGCAAAAGTATGATCCTTAATCACTGATTATGGCCTTGGAGACACCAAATCTATAGAAAATATGTGAACAAAGAAAGTCTACAACAACAATAGAATCATCAGTTCATGTGGCTTTTTCTTCCACCCACTTCGACACATAATCCACAGCAACCAAGATATACATAAAACCAAAAGAAACAGGAAAAGGACCCATAAAGTCAATACCCCAAACATAAAAAATATCATAAAAGAAAAGAGATTGTTGAGGCATTTCATTTCTTCTAGACACATTTCCAGTTCTTTGACACCTAGAACAGTTCTTGCAAAAATCATAGGCATCTCCAAACAAAGTAGGCCAATATAAACCAGAATCTAACACTTTTCTAGCTGTTCTTTGGGGACCAAAGTGTCTACCACATGCAAGAGTATGACAAAAATTTAGCACATATGCAAATTCATGATTTGGAACACATCTCCTAACAATTTGGTAACTAAAAATCTTTCACAAATAAGGGTCATCCCACACATAGTACCTAGTCTCGCTTCTTGATTTATTCAACTAATGTTTATTTTGGTATGTAGGAAATTCATATGCAACAAGATAATTCACTAAATCAGCATACCAAGGCTCACTAATACCATGCAAAAGGGAAAAGCACTCATATGGGAAGTTGTCTCTAATGGAGAGATATTCCAATGGGAGCTCAGAAAGCCTACTCAAATGATCCACTACTACATTCTCTGCTCTACTCTTATCATTGATCTCCACATCAAATTCTTAGAGAAGTAGCATCCATCTAATCAATCTTGGCTTTGCATCTGGCTTCTTCAACAAGTATTTTAGTGCTGCATGGTAAAAAAACTCAATTATTTTGAGTCAAGCAAGTATGATCTAAATTTATCTAAAGTAAAGACAATTGCTAAAAACTCCTTCTCCGTAGTTATGTAATTTAATTGAGCTGAATCAAGGGTGCAAGAAGCATAAGCTATAATATGCAACTTCCTCTCTACTCTTTGTGAAAGTACCGCTCCACAGCATAATTCAAGGCATCACACATGAGCTTAAAGGGGAGCTCCCACCGTAGAGGTTGGATGATAGGAGGGGAGGTAAGTTGCTTCTTCAACTCATCAAAAGCTAACCTGCAAGCATCATTAAAAACAAAATCAGTTTCTTTTTGGAAGAGTTTAGATAGGGGTAAAGCAATCTTATTGAAGTCCTTGATGAATCTCTTATAAAATCCTGCATGGCCAAGAAAAGAGCAAACTTCCCACACAGAAGCGGGGTAAGGCAAAAAGGAGATAACATCAACTTTTGCTTTATCTACTTCTATGCCACATAATGATACTATGTGGCCTAGGACTATCCCTTGCTATACCATGAAATGACATTTCTCATAATTCATGACCAAATTTTTTTCTATGCATCTCTCAAGTACTCTTTCCAAATTTTTCAAGCATGCATCAAATGAGTCTCCATAAACAGAAAAATCAACCATGAACACTTCTGTGCAATCTTCTAACAAATCAAAAAATATACTTATCATGCATCTTTGAAAAGTGCCAGGTGCATTACAAAGACCAAAAGGCATGCGTCTATATGAAAAAGTGCTGAAGGGACAGGTGAAGGTGGTCTTCTCCTGATCTTCAGGTGCAATGTGAATTTGAAAATATCCAGAAAAACCATCAAAAAAACATTAGTGAGACTCCAGCAAGTCTCTCAAGTATTTGATCAATAAAAGGAAAAGGAAAATGATCTTTTCTAGTTGCTTGGTTCAACTTCCTATAATCAATGCAAACACACCAACTATTTTTCGCTCTAGTGGGTACTAGCTCATTATTTTCATTTGCTATAACAGTTATCTCGATTTTCTTTGGCACCACTTGTACCAGACTCATCCACTTACTATCAGAGATAGGATAAATAATGCCAGCTTGGAGGAGCTTACTTACCTCCTTCTTGACCACATCAAGAATCATAGGGTTAAGTCGTCTTTGGGTTGCCTCACTGGTTTAGTCTCTTCTTCAAGAAGAATTTGGAGCATGCACATGGAAGGACTAATCCCAAGAATGTCTGCTAGAGTCAACCTAATTACCTTCTTGTTCTTTTTCAGCAAACTTATCAATTTTTATTCTTGATCACGCTCTAGATTGTTGGCTACAATCAATGAAAGCTGGTCTCTTACTTCCAAGAAAGCATACTTAAGGTTTTCTGGTAAAGCCTTCAACTCCAATGCAGGTGGTTAGATGAAGGATGGAATCAGTTTTTTGTGGAGTCACATCCAAGAAGGCACTTACATATTCAAATTGCTCAAAGACATAATCTTTAGCTAGAGAGGAGGAAGGGTTAGCAGCACAAGAAGAAATAGATGAAGAATGTACAACATTACGGTTTAAATCACTACACCTACAACTACCTAAAATAGAAACAGAATCAAAATCTAAGCTAGAGAAAATGACAGAATCAGAATGTATAACAGAATTCAAACTAGAATGTAGATCAGAATGCAACTCAAAATTGTCATCACTTAGATAATTTCTAATTTTAGTGCAAGCATGACAAAATTCAGAACCAGCATAATTGTACTCAAAAGCATCAACCAAGTCAAAAAACTTAGGAAAGTCAAAAATCAATTCAACTTGGAAATCATCACATGCCTCATCAACTAAATAATCCAGAAAGTTAACTACATGCACATTGGAATGATTTTCTATAGGATGTTTCATGGCATCTAAAATGTTAAAATCAATTTTGTTGGCAGCAAACTCCATGGACAAAGTCCCTTCATGCACATTAATAATGGTTTTTGCAGTTTCCAGAAAAGGTCTACCAAGTATTAATGGTGCATGGTTAGGAGTGTTATCATTTTTCATATCTAGCACATAAAATCAGCAGGAAAAATGAAATCTTTAACTCTTACCAAGATATCTTCCAGAACTCCTGCTGGATGTGTTGTGCTTCTGTTGGCAAGTTGGACAATTACTTCAGTTGGTGAATGAACACCAATCTTGAGGCTTGAGTACACTGATTTGAGTATAACATTGATTGAGACTCCCAAATCTAGCATAACATTGGAGAACTCCATGTTGCCTATTGTGCATGGTATTGTGAAAGTTTTTAGATCTTTACATTTGGGTGGCATGGGTGGTTAGATGAGTGCAGAAACATTCCTCCCCAAATTCACTCTTTCATTACCCCTTAAACGCCTCTTATGAGTGCACAACTCTTTGAAGAACTTGGTATACTTGGGGATTTACTTAATTGCTTCCAAAAGTGGAATGTTGACCTCTATTTTTCTGAAGGTCTCCATGATCTCTTTATCCATCTCAGATTCAGAATCTTTCCTTGATTGATTTTGCCTTTGTGGGAAAGGTAGAGGTATTTTCTGAACTACTTCTTCATCCTTTTTATTTGCTCACTAGTTGAGGATGAAGGAATACTTCGCTGCACATTTAACTCTACTGGTTCAGATTCAAGAGGTAGACCATCTACTTGCTTGCCACTCCTCAAAATGATAGCACTAACATCGCCTCTTGGATTAATCACTGGTTGAGATGGTAAACTCTCTTAACTTTGACTTTTCAGCTCATTGACTGTTATGGCTAATTGACCAATCTTAGTTTCCAAATTCTGCATATTTATTTCTGTTCTCTGCTGAAACTGGAGGGTGTTGGCAATAAGCTCTTTCATTAAATCTTCCAGACTAGTCTCAGGCTTCTTGGGTGCTAGAGGAGGTGCATGGCTAGGTCCAGGTTGATTGTATCTTACATGGGGTGGCTGGTAAAGAGAAGGATTGGAGGTATTTCCATACTTGAAGGCTGGATGGTCATGCCACCCAGGATTGTAGGTGGAGGAATATGGGTCATATCTCTGTTGTTGTGGCTGCATGGGTCTGCTAGGGAATATGCCAGCACATGACTCAGTTGGTGTCTCTTGCAACTAAGGGCACTGATCAGTATGGTAGGTATTCAAGGAACAAATACTACAAACTGAAGGAGGAAGGGCTGGTTGTTGTATTCTCTAATTTAATGCCAATTGTCTCACCATTGAAGCTAACTCTTCCAATTTATTTTCTATCCTTTGTTGCTCTATGGGAGGTCTCCTCACTTCATTGATAGTAATTACTGCTGGATTATTCAATCTGGTACCAAATTATTGTGCATTTTGGGCCATCTTGGCCAACAATTCGTTTGCTACAACAAGAGTCTTATCCACCAATGCTTTATCAGCAGCTGCATCAACTATATATATGTATATAGGTAATAATCCCTTATAGAAATACTGGATGAGAAGCTGCTTTGAAATTTGATGGTTGGGACAACTTGAACACAACTTCTTGAATCTCTCCTAATACTCATGCAATGATCCACCACTTACTTGTCTAATCCCACTGATGTCTTTCCTGATTGTTGTTGTTTCGGAGGCTGGGAAGAATTTTTCTAGGAACATCTTCTTCAGTTCATCCCATCTTGTAATTAAGGCAGTGGACAGGTAGTCAAGCCAATCATTGGCTGCCCTATCCAAAGAGAAACGAAAGGCTATCAATTTGATCTGTTCTTCTCCAACTCCATGTGGTCTCATGGTAGAGTAGACAACATGAAACTCCTTCAAGTGCTTATGTAGGTCCTCACTTACAAGACCATGAAACTTGGGCAAAAAATGGATTAGACCATATTTCAGTTCAAAATTAACATCCAACTCAGGATAATTTATGCACAATAGTTGATAATGCACATCAGGTGCAATCAACTCTTTAATGGATTGTTCTTGCCTATTTTGAGGCACTTGTGCATTTTGATTATCCATCCTAGTTGTCTCAGCTGACTCAACATCAGTTGAATCCAACACAATATCAAATTCAGACTCTAACTCTATTTCTACACTATTGACAGCAAGCTCAACAATTCCAGCAAGAAGTTCAGAAACTATACTAGTCCTAATGCTATTGCTTCTCACTAGCCTATGGAAGGTCCTATTAATTTCAGGATCACAAGGTGGTAAGTCCACGTTAAGAGACCTTCTCATATACTAGGAAGGGCAAAATTTAAAAGAAAACAACAAAAACACTGAAATCGGCAAAAGCAGCACACTAAGAGATCCAATTAATGAAAATTGCCGAAAAAATGAAGTATCTTAGAAAAATTTAATTTTTCTTGGAAAAATCCTTCTCAAGTTGGAGGAACTAATGCAAAAATAGAACTTAAAAATTCGATCTACAAAAATCACACCAAAAATCACAATTAATTAAAAAATTAAAAAATAGAAAAGAGGGTCTAAACGATGGAATTTGAAGAAATGGCGACCCCGTACTGAGCCAAAGGCTGAGTAAGGGTTGCATCATGCTTAAAATGTCGAAAACTAGTGGTGTACCAAGTTTGAGGTCAGTTGGAGATAGTTAGGTCTTTCGCTGGTAAGGAAAATGGCTAGTTTTGACTAGTTTCCAAGAAAGAGACTCCAAAACTTGTAAACCACTACAGCAACACTAAACAACTGAAAATTAAACAAAAACACAATGGAACAACTAAAGTAACAACTAAGAAGTGAATTGGCTCCCCGACAACGGTGGAAAAATTCTAGTTCACGCCATTACGATGCCAAATCGCCTAGAATTGAATTCGTGGCAATTTTTCGATATAGTGATCCCAGGTCGTATTCACTCAAGGAGCCTCATTTCTAATCACTAACTAGTTGTTCTAAAAACCCAAACACTAATTAAAAGCGCATAAAACGAGGGGGTCTGTTGGTAGTAACAGTAAAAACAACAATAGAAACTTAAAATAGCAGCAAACCAACAGCTAATCAGCAGCAAAACAAAAATGATAGAGTATTGACAGTAAGGAGACTATGAAACCAGCCACTAGGATTTATGGGAGTGCAACTATCATTACTTAACGCATTGATTCAGTTTTGTTCTCATTTCACCATTCGGTTTTTTTATGAAAATTATTCTAGAATAACTTCCAGAATTTAATGCTTCCAACTATAGTTAAGAATAATTTCACTAACTATAACTAGATGCATTTCAAAAGAAAACCTCAACCAAATCAAGTTAAACATCATCAAACTAGTCATTTCGTTTTACTTACTTTTCTAATCAGTCAAGCAAGTTCATATCTCAAATATAAATCAGTTTATGTTCCTTCAAGTTCAATCAGAATCTGATAGCAACATAAACATAAAAAAAATAGAACAGAAACAAAATAAGATGAAATAGAGAATAAAAACACTTATCTGGCACTTTCAGTTCAAGCTACAACATCCCAAAGTCCTAGTGACTGATTACAATGGAGATTTAGCCCTCCATGAGAGCAAAACAACAAAACAGAAGAGAAAAAATAGAGGGAAAGAAAGATCTACAAAATTCTAAGTTACAACATATGAAAAGTGTGTTTCTGTGTTACAAAACTAATACCCTAAATGCCTTGGAATATTCTACCCTAGATGCTCAGTTGACTTTCAAAAAGGAGAGCTGAGGTGTGGTTGTTTCCTTTCTGCAAAAGCGATGGCCAACAGACAGCAGCAGCAAGCATGAAAAAGGTGTAGCAGAAGGGCTCTTTTGCCATGCAGAAAGCTGATATGCTATTTTCAGCAAAATCTGAGAAAGAGGCAAGGAAAGGCTGGACTGCATGCAAAAGGGATCTGGATTGAGGGCCCCACATGTCTCCATATCAGTAAAAATGTAGAAACAAGTCCTAGTCAGCATCTTACTCATCAAAAGAATGTCACATCAACGCTATGTCAGCAAGAATGTCCACCTCAGCGCCATATCATCAGAAAATCTCCAAATTTAATTTTTGCAAAGCACACAAATGGATTAAATTAAGTCTTTAATAATTTAAGTCCTAAAATATGAAAATAATTTATTTTTCATCCAAAATTAATTTAGACCCAATAAATCACAAAGTGCAATAAAATTGGAGAATTCTCATAGATGAAAATGCAAATAGACCAAGATAGGTTTAAAATGTATATAAAAATGCTAAATATCAATGTTCTGATTCCTAAATTTTTAGAAAAGCATATTTTATCCTTTGGGAATTTTTGTTGTCGCAAAATCTTTTCTTAAGGACAGTGTCCTAGGTTGCATTGGACGTCAATATCTTACAACAACTTTTAAGATACTCCTCCAAGTGGAAGAGTCATTCTTGGTAGCCTTATGGTGAAGCATTTGATCAGTACTAAGATAACAAAGATTAAACAACTCATCTCAAGTTTCTTTTTGTTTTACATGCAATCTTAAACAACTTTGCCAAACAAATAGATTAGACAACCTAGTAGATCTCATATTAAAGTTGTCACAGGCCCAAACCGAGGGCTATGACTAGCACGAACAGTGTGTCACCCACACCACTGCAAGCCTGATATTTCTCCAACTAACCCAACAAGATATATAAATCCTAGGTGGCCTACCCAATTACAAAGCAGACTAAAAGGATTTAACTTTAAACTTAAAAAACAACTACCTTACCCTGGACAATGGGGAGACATCCTTGCTACTCGAACCGTTGAACCGAAACGTCTTTAGTACCTGAAACTGTGAGGTGAGTCTAATCACGGACTCATCCAAAATCTTTACCTTACACATACATATGAAAGATTATATCAAGATTGAATAATAAATTTCAAAGGCAAGTCATATAGTTAGAACAGTGTGCATAGGCACCCCGTAAGCAACCCCAACACCTTTTTAACCCATATGCCCAAGTACAAGCGCAACCATAATCACCGAGTCCACATATACATGTATACATAAACATATGTTTTAAATATCATGCACAAACATAGCCAATCCCGCCTATAGCATCTCTACCATGATTTCAGGTATATAATTATAATCACACAAACACACAAGTATGTATATGTGTATATAGATATATCTTAGGCACCCACGTTGCTTACCCACAACCAAGGGTCTATCCCAGTCATACATAACATCAAACAAGGGTCACACCCAATTCATCACAATCAAGCATAAAATGATTAGGCACTTAAGGCCTTCTTCACAAGTCACATTTCATACCAGCTCGACAACTACCAGTAACTGATCCTAGATCTGTCTCTCGAGTTCTAGCTCATGCCCATACTAGTAACTTGCACTAACATCCTCAAGGATGCTCATTTGGATCCTGGCCTACATGCCTTGCACTCACTAATCCCTAAGAACAACTCACATTCTAGGTCTTGGCCCACATGACCTATCATGGAAACTACCAGTCTGACTTTAAGAGGGTGCCACTGGATCCTCTCTCCACCGACCTCCAGGTATAACTCTCATTTTGAGTCTCAGGCCATATGTGCTATCCCAGTAACTACCTGTTTGACCTTAGAAATGTACCACTAGGCCTCATCCTTTAACTCCTAGGTGTATGCCTCTTAGACCCGGCCAACATGCCTTATCTTGGTAACTATTGATCTCTGACCTTAGGAGTATACCACTAAGTCTCATCTAAACACAATCACAAATAAATCACAATCACGCATATACATCTTTCCGTAACACATAATCCCGTAATCATATCATACCATACGTATCAACTAAAACATGATTCAACAATCTCCCTATGGATGAGGTTCCTATGAGCCCTTCCTCACCTCGTCAGGGTTCATCAACTTATGGACTTTTTCCCATGATCTGGGTTCCTATAAGGCTTACTTCGCCCTGTTGAGCTTCAATGGCTCAGGGACCCATGCATACATCACAAACCACACATACATACACACACACACACACACACACACACACACACACACACACACACACATAATCATCCATGATCCTATCAAAACACAATATTCCATACTCAAGGTATACTACAATACCTGAACCATCCCATAGAGCATCAACATTACTCACATGACCATCTTTAAGGTAAACATACATTCATCCTCGGTTCTTCAAATATGTTACCTATATGGCTCCTAGGGGTGTGCATACATGTGCCTTTTGCCCTCCTAAAATATGTATTATAATCCTACACCTCTCCAAATGTATAGGTATGCAGTCAGTTATAAAATTCAGTTCATAAAGTTATATATTCATGCGTACGTATACAACTATACATTTTTGTGTTTTTATTTTCCAAATTTTAGTTCAAACTAGTTAAGTGGGGGTACACGTCTACACACAAACCACTTAGGATGCCCATCACACTTAAGGGTGTGAGTTGTGTGCCTACCAACACAAATATCAAATTAAAAAACCTATACACGTCACTACATATGACCAAAATTGGCCAGGGCCAAAAATCAATTATTCACATAATCCTTAGCAACAAGCATGGCACGATTCATAAATCACAACTCATGAAAATACTTATATACAAACATATTTTAAGGTTCACATGTGATCATTCCATCATACACTTATTTAACAATTTCTCTAAGGCATATAAATCCTAACCCTGATGCAGTTCAAGTTTCCGTTCCCTATATGGAAGCATTTTTAATAAACCACCCACCTAGGGTGCCAATTATATCCACACATATTGGTAATAATCACAAGTCAACAACCTTAGAGAAAATAATCAAAGAAGCAAGGTAGAGAAATCCCTCACCTCAACTCTAAGCTAGCAAATCCATCCCAATCCTTGATGTTTAAAAGGGTAATCCTTGCTAGGATCCTTTGGAGAGACATCCTAACCATTTAGAATTGAATACACGAGAAAAGGCATAAAAAGCCAAGTTATGGAAGTCCTGGTCGCTACAGCACCTAAAACCTCAACAAAAAAAAAAGAGTTTGCTGCTATTTGCTGTCACTGTAACAATCAAAACTGTCGCTAGAACAACCAGCCATGTCCCCCACATTGACATCCATCACTGCTGCAACGGTTTCCTGCCACAACGATGGGTGCTAGTAAGCCATGCTCTACCCTCCCAAATTTTGCCCCCCTCTCGGTTGTTCTTGATACCCAACTTGATTCTTAACGAAAATTCATAATTTTTATTCTAAATCATACCTTTAATAACTAGGAATCATCCCTAAACAAGAAGATTCAATTCTAACAAAGATTCATCCACGAATCATCCATTTTTTTCACCCAAAACCTTATTTTCCCCAAATTTTGAATTTCATGAATCTCAGCCCAAAACCAGAATTTCCTATTGTTTTCTTCAAATTTCTTATCATTATCAAGTATGTAGGAATGTTTTAAATTAACACCCACACTCAAATTCATCTATATGAACCCCAAATCAACCCAAAATGCTTTATGTTTGAAAATGGACAAAAAAGAGAGAAATTGGGAAACTTACCTCTTTCAAGCTTCTTTAGTGAAGGTTGACCACTGGAAAGGTCACTGCTATGTTACAGAACGATGGTCCGAGGCTTGAAGGAGTGAGGCTCCATGGAGCCGAGGGTGAGAGACGAGAGAGACTCATGAAAGAAGAGAGAGCATGAGAGAATGAGTCTTTTGAGGCTAGTGGGCATGAAATATATATATATATATATATATATATATTCACAGAGGAAATTACAACATTACCCTTAAGTCAATCACAAGATCCGTCCTTTGACGAGGGTAAAATTGAAATGTCTTCTAACTCAGATAATTTTCGTATTTTCACAACACCACCTACCTGCACCACTCATTTTCCTAAATTTCAATTATTTTCCTTCTTCACTGAAGGGTAATATAAAGTAATTATATTTCAATCTAGTCCTTCTGTAGAGTTATGGCTTATTTTGTCTCTTTCGTTCCCTACCATTCACCTAATTTCACAAGGTGCCAAACTCCTTCATGCCATTTTTCTTCTATCAAAAAAATTTCCCTCATATTTCCACACAAACAACACTATTTTATCTACAGTAACACCCAGGAACTTAGGGTGTTACAAAAGCTACAGTGAGCTTTGTGCTTCATGATCTCATCCCAAGCGACCTAGTGCAAGCCTTTGTTTCCGTCATGTTTTCACTAAAGGAATTTCTTCACTTGCATGTTAATTTTGTTGTACACTTTATCAAGAACCCACAAGGTTTGCATGTTGTAAGCTAGGATGGTGGCAATAGCAACTTTAGCAAGAGTGACATGACCTACTTTATTGAAAAGCTTCTCATTCCACAAGCTTAAGCAAGCATTCCACTTTTGAACTAGGTAATTGAAATCCTCACACATCACTCTGCCCTTACAATATAAGAATGCCTAGGTACCTTACTAACTTGTTAGAGAAAGAGATATTGACAATATTAAAAATACTTTCCTTGATATTCTAGGAACCATAGGGAAAAAAACACCTTGGACTTCATTGTATTTGCTTTAAGTCTTGATGCACCAAAAAAAAATTCAAGAGTATTTCTTACTATTTGTTCTTTGTTGTTGTTTGTGAAAAACAAAATCATTGTCAAAAAGCAAGTGAGAAATGGAAGGGCCACCACTAGCCACTTTAATTGGACCCAATTTGTATTGCCAACTTTATGGTTAATGAGGGAAGATAGCTTCTCCATGCAAAGAACAAAAATAAGAGATAAGAGGGAGGATGATCCCTTTGTCTTAGCCCCTTTTTATGCTTGAAAGCAAAAAGCTTAGTGATATTCCTCAAAATAGACAAAGAAGAGGATACACAATGCATGATCAAATTAATAATGATAGTATGGAATATAATCAATATATAGATAGATGACCAAAAACAAAAGTGAAGTTAACTTAAGCTTCATGTTAATGAGTTGATCACTCATTCACAACTTCATTTTCTTTTCAATGGAAAATGCTCGAAAAAATATTAGTTTAATGCATCAACATCTATAAAGTTTCAAAAACACTGAGGAGAATCATCTCAATAATTGACAAGATCCTTTACCTCTAAACTTTGCCAAGAAATGGGCAAAGGTGTTAACACTCCTAGGGACCCACTGAACTTATAGCAATTAAATTGGTGAAGTTGTTCTAAAACATCACTCAGAACAAAAAGTTGCTCCACTACATCACTTAAGAGAGGGATATTAAGAATATCACTTGAAAGTTGCTCCACTACAAAAAAAGTTGTTCTTAAACATCACTTGAGAGAGGGATATAGAGAATATGAACTACATTACTCAGGAACAAAAAGTTGTTCCACTACATCTTTATCCCACTCTTTATTATTCTCTTGAAAAAGGGTCTTTATTGTCAAAAAGGAAGAGGTGTTCACAAAGTGATTATAACAGACTAGATTGACATTTCTTGGTAACCAAGGGTCCAACCAAGTTGCAGTTGAATTTCCATCATGAATGCATCTTCTAATCCCCTTTTTCATAGCATCTCTCTCAGTTAGAATGTTCCTGCAAGTGTACAAAGGACCATGTCCTAAGTTTACATTCAAAAAATAAGAATTAGGAAAAATATCATGCTTTCAAGACTCTAAACAAAAGACTATCTTCATTAGTTAAAATATGCCAAGCTTGTTAGGGAAAGGTTGAAAATCTTCAAGCCCCTAAAACCCATAACCTTAAACTTTTTAGGCAAAGTTAAATGGTCCCATTTGATCCAATGGATTTTTTTTAGTGTTAAAACCCCACCAAAACTTAGCACATAATTGAGAAAGGTCATAACAAAGAGACTTCAGGAGTAAGAAATAACTCATTGAATATGTTGGCACTAATTGGGCTACTACTTTAACGAGCATCTCTATCTTGGTTGTGGTTAGTAGACTTTCCTTCCACCCTTGTACTCTTTTCCAAACCCTCCTCTTTATTGCCTTGAAAGAATCGTTCATGCTTCTACCAACCATCATGGGTAAACCCAGGTACTTTTCACTGTAAGAAAGGACATTAATATTGATAGCGTTCCTTATCCAATCTTGGATTGACATCAGACAACGAGGACTAAAAAAATAGCTGAATTTTTGTAATTAATTTTCTGTCTAGAAGCTTCCTCATAAATAGCTAGAACCTGTCTTAAATTCTTGCAATTAAAGTCGTCAGCTTTAAAAAAGACCATGCTATTGTCAACAACCAGGAGGTGTGAAATGTTGGAGCGTTCTTGGAAAATCTTGCTCCCTGAAGGTTCCTATTCAATTCATAGCTTAACAAAAGGGAGCTAAAGCCTTTCGCACATATAAAAAAGAAGTAAGGAGAGAGGGGATCTCCCTGTCTTAATCCTCTTCTAAGAACAGTCCTCTCACTATCACAACCATTCACATAATTTTTATGCGACATGATTCTAAAATAAGTCATAATCTTCCTAATCCAAGTCTCATGCAAGCCCAACTTGCATATCATGTCCTCCAGAAAGTCCTATTTAACTCTATCATAGGCCTTTCTCACGTCGTTCTTGATGGCCGTTGCATTCTTTTTTTTTCGCACTCTTTTCTCTTTTTAAAGAATGCATAATCTTGTAAAGCCATTTTCACATTATTAGTAACATACTCTGGAAATGAGAAATGATATCTAGAAGCACCACTTTAAGTCTATTAGCCGAAACTCTCACAACAATTTTATATAACACATTATATAGGCTAATAGGTTGAAAGTGAGATTTGCATTCCAAATTCTTAATTTTTGGAATAAGGATGATGAAAGTGATGTCAATATTACTAATAATATCATCATTTTTCAAAAAAAATCTAAAACAACTTTTTTGACATCATTACAAATAATGTCCCAATACTCATGGAAAAATAAAGCGGGAAAGCCATCAACCTTAAAGGGTTTCAAGGGACCTATCAAGCCCCAAACCCAAGCATGTAACAACAACGAGACTCCCTCATTACTGTAAGCCTAACTTTACACTAAAACACTTATATAAACTTGCATAACAAGCATTCCATAATGCTAAGAACTTAGTTCAAAATAAGAATTTTGTGTAACAAGCAATAATTATTCAACAATTAATAGGATTATATTTCTAAAAAGGCAGAAGTTTCCACTCTTACATATAAATAGATTGTACTACAACCTTAGAGTTTCTAAGCAATTTGAAGATCAACATGAGAAATCCAGCAAGAACCTTCATAATCATGTTTTTTGAGGATTCTCTTTTAATTCATACATGCACAAACCATCTCCTCTAATCTAACCTACATGACTAAAGCTGACTGTAGAGTTTTATAGAGAATGATTACAACACAAGGAGCACCCCTAGTATGAAAGGGTTCTTGACTCCATTAGCTCCATTGCTCAATGTAGGAAGGCTCCATATCTAACAATTGACCTAAAGTGTTTCATAAATAAGACACAATGAGTATAAAATTCAATGAGGGAAATAAACCTATCCTACTAATCATCAGTTTAAAATAAAAGTAAACAAAGACTACAATCATGACATTACTAGAATGGTCACCCATCCGAGGGCAATTTTTCTATTACCAAGCCAATCCACACATCAAACTTTTTTCCAATTAAAGGCAAGTTCATAGATTTCCATAACCAAATCACATAGAAATTTCCATAAAAATTCCCTAACAAGTTTTCGGGACCATCCACGTTATCAAGTATGTTGCCTGTGGCCCCAACAACATCCCCCCTTATCTCTCCAATTGTAGTATCCGACCTTATTGACTCTAACCCATCATAAATTATATGTATATATATATACACACGTCTACCCTTATTGACTCCAACCTATGAGACTCAAAGCCATGCCATCCTCTATTTAGCAAAACACACACAAACTCAAACACAATCAAGGATCATGAAAGAGATAATTTCAAGGGTATTTCTCTATGCACATCATGTTTCCAGCACCAACATTTTAAAAGTGCTCAATATAATTTAGCATATCCAAATTCAACCATAACTAGCTATAGTGATCCACTTGGGTGATTATGTGTGTCCAATTGTAATGCAAGTGTCATCATGATATCATATCAAACCACAAAAAAAAAAAGAATATCTTGCTACCATTTCTTTTTCCACCATTAAATCAACATAGCAGTATAAGTTTAATTTCTCATTTCAAGGTGGTACAAATAGGATAAAAGACATATTAAGATACTTCTTATTTTACAATTCTCATTCACAATTTACCCACAACAACAATAACAACCAATAGTTCCAAATGTATAAGATCGTGGAAATAACTGCAAGGCCTAGGGTTTATGTTAATTAACCTTATAATTTTAGTCTCAACAAAAATTTCTATACAAGTTCAAGAGGTGAATACATTACCAACTTATAGTTTGCCTTTTGAGTTCTTAGCGAGACTTAATGACAGGGGAAATATAATCACAAATTTCAAGTTATAAGAAATATGTCAAAAGAACTCAAAGTAGGGTAGGTTATCCACTCACCTTGACTTCGAGTTAAGGATTTCTACCTTTCAGAGGCTGAATCTTGGTTGTTTGATATCCTAAAGATCCTAGGGTGACATAATGTGAGCAAAAGTTAAGAAAAAGGAAAATTTTTTAGGTTATGCAATAATTGGAGCCTCAAGCGCAATCTCTAGCACCTAGGGCTCTAAGCCCTTGGTTAGGGTTGGCAGACCTAAGGCGCTAACCTCTCAAAGAGTAAGACTCTTTGGTCTTGGGCGCCACAACCTAGAGCCTTGCCTCTCCTTTGCAAAAAAAAAAAAACTGCCCGAAATACCCTAAACTTCAATCCAAAAACCCATATCAATCATAAGTGTACTTGGAGCCTCAATATTCTCTTAACATCCTTAAAAGTCATCATTAAACACTCCTCAACAACCATATTGAACCATAAACCACAAATTTCATCATTTACTCCCAAATTCCCAAATGTAAGACACTTAGGGTTCATTTGTGTTCCTTCCTAAATTGAGCCACATCCTGCTATACACATACATGCTCAAATTAATTTTATTAAGAATAGACTCCAGGAAGGCCATTTTAACTCATACTACAAGGTTAAACCTAAACATTGCATAATTCCTAACATAGGGTTAGTAGGGTGCGAAAATTCCAAATGAATGAGGTAAAAGAAAGTTTCTATACCTCAAGCTTTATGTCTCTAGGGTGAAGGCCGATCACCAAAGCATCTAACTTGCCATATTAAACCTTGAGTGATGGAAGGTGGTGGTTTCAGTGGATGGAGGAGGAGAGGAAGAAGTGTAGAGAAGGTAATGTGTGGGTGTGGAAGAGACTAAGTGCAAGGGGCTTAAATAGGGAGAGGGACTAAAATGGAATCTTCAATACATATTATTCTCTAGTATTACATGATCACAAGGTTACTCAACATCATCACAAATTACCATAACTTGCACAAGAATGAAATTTTCACAATTAAACACACTTTTTATTTCCTTTAGTTTGGTCCCTCCAAATAACTTAACCCAAATTTCTCATGAAAAAAAATAGATTACATAGACACACATAGAAAATTGCAGATATTACAGGACCCATTTGAAAAAGAACTAAATTTACCTCCTTATGAGTAAACGGTCTCATTAAATTCTCATTCATAAGGGGAATGACCTTCTCTTGCACAACATTCAAAACAACACCAAACAACTTGTAAGCAAAAGCTTTAAAAATATCCATAAAATAATGAGTAGAAATATTCATAATATCATTTGATCATTTCTCCAAATACCCATGTTGTCCCTAATGCATTTTATCCTCATTTTCCTAGATTTATAAGAGGCTTTGGCATGAAAGAACCTAGTATTTCTATCCCCATGCTTAAGCCAATCTACTCTAGATATTTGTTTCCAAATATACTCCTCATTTTCTAGCAACCAAATCAAGCTTAGATTCAAGATTTTAATAGTGGTACTGTTGGATCCCTTTTCATGTTTTAATTTAATGTTTGCTTGGAGATTCATGATCTTTCTCTCAATGTGTCCATAGGTATGTGGTTCCAATCTTCAAACACCTTACTTGTATGTGATAAAAGCATACTGATGTCATTTAAAGGGTGTTTGGTACAAGGAATATGAGATTCCCAAGAATTTTCACATTCTTAAGAATGTGATTCCTTGGATGTGATTCTCAAGATTATGATATTCCTATTTTTAGTTTATTACAAACATTCCTGGGAATACTTTTCTATATTCCTGGGAATCTAATATTCTTATGTTTGGTTCATGTCAATATTTCTAAGAATATTTGGCAATTTTTTGAATTATCCCTGTCAAGTTTTGACATATACATTGTTGTTAAATTGGGCCAATTTGATAACATATTGACAAAATGACATTATTGGTAATATGTTTATTTGTGAGGGACTAATTTGAAAAATATCCATATGTGAAGGACCAAATTGAAAAGATAATTTAATGAAAGACTAAACTGAGAAATATTTTATGTGAGGGACCAAACTAAAAATGTCCATATGTGAGGGATCAAATTTAAAAGATAATTTTATGAGTGACTAAATTGAGAAATATTCATTTAAGGACCAAATTGAAAAGATAATTTTATAAGTGACTAAATTGAGAAATAGTTCATATGCGAGGCACCAAATTGAAATATATTTATCTGAGAAGGACTAAATTGAAAGGATAATTTTATGAATTACTAAATTGAGAAATATTTCATGAGGGACCAAATTAAAAAAATCCATATGTGAAGGACCAAACGGAAAAGATAATTTTATGTATGACTAAATCGAGAAATAGTTCATATGTGAGGAACTAAATTGAAAAGTATCCATATGTGAAGGACCAAATTGAAAAGATAGTTTTCTGTGTTACTAAATTGAGAAACATTTAATGTGAAGGACCAATTTGAAAAATATCCATATGTGACGGACCAAATTGAAAATATAATTTTATAAGTGACCAAACTGAGAAATATTTCATACGTTAGGGGCCAAATTGAAAAATATCCATATGTAAAGGACCAAATAGACAATTTAATTTTATGAGTGACTAAATTGAGAAATATTTCATATGAGAGACTAAATTGAAAAAATAATTTTATGAGAGACAAAATTGGGAAATATTTCATATGTGAGGGGCTAAATTGAAAAATATCCATATGTGAAGAACCAAATGGAAGAGATAATGTTATGAGTAACTAAATTGATAAATATTTCATGTGAGGGATCAAATTAAAAAGTTAATTTTATAAAAGACCAAATTTAGAAATATTATATTTGTTATGGATTTAGTTTTTGATAATTAGTAGGAAGTATGGATAAAGTAGTAATTTTATGTTAGGAAAATATTCCTACCACATGTGAATCTATTATTCATTTCCACCTTTCTCCATAGGAATGAAAAATGGAGATTTTGTGAGAATATTTGATTTCCTTAAATGTTACATTCCTAGAAATGATTTGTTAAAATCATATATCTAACGTGAAAGTGTAATATTTCTATAAAATATTTTCAAAAATGATTTAACATTGTTGCTAATCAAATACTCCCTTATGTCGCAGTTCACGTCCATGCTTTCTTCATTTTCCGACCAAAGCAGTTTCAATTATGGGTGTTTAAAACTAAATCAAACCAATTAAAAATCAATCGAAATAAAAAAAATTTAAATTAATTTTTAAAATATAAATTTTAATTGGCTCAGTTTGGTTATCAGTTTGGTTTGGTTTATATAAAAAAATTATATTATATATATATAATATATATAATACTATATTTATATATTTTTATGTCATCAAAATTATTTATATATATATATTTTAATTAATTTGACCTATTTCTTTTTATATTTATATTTATATATATATAATTAAAATTAAAAAATTATTATAAACAAAATCACTCAAAATTGAATTAAATCACCTAAAAATTAAAATTAAATAAATTTATAATTTTACAAAGCTAAAAGCTCAATTCAATTTGATTAGTGTTCAAAATCAAATCAAATCAAACATATAAACCACCCTAATTCCAATATGAACCTCCTTTTCTTGATATGCCTCACATAATCCATTCAGTTGCTCCCCTCCACATTCATGACTTAATTTTTAGTCTTATTGTAGTAATTAATGGCATAAACTATTATCATTTTTACACTATGTAATCAATTGTAAATTTTTCAAAGAACTACTTATCATAATAATATGTATGACACTAAAATTTAATTTAATTTTTGAAATATTATGTACGCAACAAATTTTTTATTTAATTGTGCTTATTTTAATTTTAATTATTTTTTAATAAAATTAAAAAATTTATAACCAACAATTTTTAACTTCATTTAGTTATTAAAACTAAAAATTCGAGAATAATACATTTAAAAATTTAATAATAAAAATATTAAATTAGAGTAAATTTACATTTAAAAAATTAAATTAATATAATTGATGTTTCAAAAATTAAATTAAAATAATTATAATATTTTAAAGATTAAACTAATAATTTAATTAAGTAAAAGAATGGCAGTTGAACACGCGCCAGTTGATGGGCGTGGGAGGCCGGAGGGAGGAGGAGGGCATTAAATGAGAGCAGCAGAAGCTGTTGGGAGAAGAGTTGGGATCATTAATGCAAAAGGCCTTTTGGACACTGCCTCCACTTACGTGAGATTGCGACGTTGCAAAAGCGTATGGGTATCTTAAGGTGACGTCGTTTTGGCCACCTGCTCTCTCTCTTCTTCTCTTTCCTCTTTTACTATCACTTCCTTCTCACTTCTGATTCTTCTGTTCTGAATCAGAGAACGGGCAATAAACAAACTTTCTCTTTTTTCCAAGTCGCCGCTTTGGTTTCTACTTTCTATAATTCATGTCTTAATGTGTTTGGTTGCCTGCAAAATATCTCTTTCCTGCTTTTGTGTTTTGCTTTGACTTGGAAGTAATGAGCTTAAGCATGTTAATCTGTTCAATTAGGAATCTCTTCCACTGTCCAATACTTCCCTGACATATAATTTTACGTGAGTTCTTGGGCTTGTGAGGTTTTAAATTTTAGACAAGTTTCTTGCGGTATACAAAGAAAATAAAAAAGCATTTGCAATTTTTAAACAAGATTGAGAAGTGTTAACTAAACAACGAAATTCAACATTTATGCTTTTATTAGGTTTGGTAAATCAACTGAAAGTAATTAGAGATGACAGAGTCTATGTTGGGGATCTCTGTGACGATCATCTATGTGGGAATAAGAAAAGGGGACAAACTTCCTGCCCCATGTTCCTATTGAATAACATTAATATCCTTCATATATATATATATATATATATATGCCTTTATTAATTTAAATGACCTATCTATACCCAAAAAAAAAAAGCAGAGTAAATTACGCTCCCTTTCCCTGTAAGTCTCCCAAAATACAAGGCTTTCCTTTCTATGTTTAAAAGTTACACTTTAGTCCAATTAATTCACCCTGTTAGAAATATTATTTAATACTTTTTAAAATTAAAATTGTATTAAAATAGTTTAAATTTACCAAACTAATCCATTTTCTCATAGCAACCCAATAGTACAACAATTTCTTTTTCTTCTTCCCCTTCTTTTCTCTTGAAATTAATTTATATTTATTTAAACTTTGAATTTAATAATTATCTAATATGCAATTGAAATTATATATTTCATATTTATTTTATATTTGAAGTATAAATGATTATAATAAGAGCCAACCCATTCCTGTAGTATCCATTTCAACAAAAGATGAAGTATATATAAGAAAATGGTTTTAATTAAACTTGTAAACGTAAATAATTGTAGAGATACGATTGCTTCCTCAAACATAAAAACTGGATTCTTTTTTCAAATGATTTTGATTGTATTTCATGATAAAGTTAAATATATGCACCTTATCTATTTCATTTTATCTTGATAGTACATTGGTACCTATGCCAATGCCTCTGAACCTTATATATGTGATTGGACCATGGATTGAAATTATTTAACCTGGATATGTTCTTGGAATTTGACTGGAGTGAATGGTTTAATTCTATCTTTCATAATCATGTACTATATTACTGTTATGTGATGTAATTATACTTGGGTACCGGTATTAATTATGTGCATACATGTAATTAATGTGTGCTGAATTGTGTTGGAATAATTCATGTGTTAGTAAATGTGTAGGAATATTTATTTTGCAGTAGTTGTACGGATCCGGATTCTCTGTTTGGAATGTTGGCTGCTCAGTTTTTAGCAACGGTTTTTACCGTTGTTAAAAACTTTCAACAACAATTTTTTGTTACTAAACTGTTGCTAAAGGTTTTTAGCAACAGTAAAAACCGTTGCTACAAACTAAGCAGGCCTCTGCTTGGTTTTTCTCCAAGCAGAGGATCCATGCGCGTAGTTGTACCCTTATGTGTCTGAATTATGGAATGAGGTGGATTTAACGTATAAGGAAAGTCAACATAGTTATCCTGGTCTATATGACCACATTGTGTGGATGATGTAATGTTTGGGATACTAAAAACATAAAACCATAAGTAATCACTAGTGGCAAGAGACTCCACCCTCGAGGATACCGCCTTTAAGATAGAGAGATGATGAAAATTTCATTCTATGAGACGAATAGACCTATCGAAAAATGAAATAATTACCTCGTTTGTATATGAATTCTGTGTTGGTCATAACTATGTGTTTGTGGTGTATGTATTGTAGTATTGGGATGACAACATTTTGGATTCTTGTACTCATTCGATAAATTGAGTTGAAGACTTTTCTTTGTGTGTGTATAAAATCTTGTGATAAAGGTATGAATTCTTGATAGTTATATTGCAGATGAACTTCAGTATTTAACTGTAGGTTGTTCAATTTCATTTTTGCTTGCCTTGATTGTGTAATTATAAATGCACAATATGTCATGATGAGATCTTGGCATATTATGTTAAGAGAGCTGCTGATTTAGGAAAATTCCTTTGACTTTGTGAATTGTTTTATCTTGGTATTGGCTACTAGAAGTTTCCATATCAATACGCTGGTATTTCCTTTTCTGATCTTTCCATTTTTATGCCTTCGAAACAATCTTTTTCTTTTCAAGTGATTGCTCATTAATTCTGCTAAGATACCATCGAGATTTGACTTTCATTCCTTTTTCATATGGCATAAATTTGATTTGCAACATCCTCACCAGTTATTGCGCAGATACCTCGGCCAAAATCAGTATCCCAGAGATTCCATTAATAAAAAAAATTTGGATTCTCTAATATAAGGGCAAGAACTACACCCTGTAGTTCAATCTGCATTATCGGTTTGCATCAGATTGTGTGTTGTTTATTGCACCGCATCACCCATTGAAATTGAGACAATCCTCTTCTATATTTAGTGGCAGAAAATATAGAATAAATTTAAAATCTTAGTGGTGCGATTGTCAAATAAATAACTAAAATTGCATGGATGAAATTAGAAACACAACTTTTATTTTTTTTAATCTACTCAATCATGACCATCTATTTGATAATCAGATAGATGTGATTTAAACTTCACTATATATTTTCTACCACCAAATATAGAGGAGCTGTTTTCTTGAAATTGACCCTTACTTGTTTCATTATCATCTTTCCCAGATTCACCAATTCCTCATCCTT
This sequence comes from Biancaea sappan, assembly GCA_037074585.1. Lineage (NCBI taxonomy): Eukaryota > Viridiplantae > Streptophyta > Magnoliopsida > Fabales > Fabaceae > Biancaea > Biancaea sappan. The sequence continues at coordinate 29,523,810 of CM073499.1, forward strand.
CCACTTTAGGCTCTCCTCAAACCTCCCCACCTTCTTCTCCAACTGGCTGACCAACTTCATCATATTCAGCTTCTCCCCTCTTCCCTGCTCACACACTCACCATGGAGGCCAAAATGAGATTAAACAGCTCGGAGATGAAAACAAACCCAAATCTTGAACCTGAAAGAGCAATGACTAGCTTCCACACCTTCTCCTTTAATATCTCCTCCTGCTTCTTATCATGTGCTAATGCAGTGAGGTTTTCCACCCTGTTCGAACAAGAAGATTGAGATGTTTTCTCTGGCTAACTGCGTGATGTATACAATCTGTGGGATATTATTCGTATTTTCTCCGTCTTCCAGTCCATGAATGGAGCACCCATACTTTAATAAGAGATATAAACCAATTTAATTTAAACATGTTAGAAGATGAACTGCACGGTGTGGTTACCACCCTCACGTTAGAGAATTCGAACGCTCGATATGTCATCAACCATTTGTGTCATTTTTTGAGCCACCCATATGAAATGGATGGTATACGAATTTGTGAAGTTAAAGGAGCAAGGTCCACTGACGGAATGCTTCCATAAAACTGCATATATTTAGAGTTTCAATGTGATCATGCAATGGAGATTGAACTAAAAATGTGGTGTCCGATTATGCTCTTGAATCCAATTCTTCTCAATCTTACCCTTTAATTGCAATGTATGTAATGGACCTAGGTCAACTGAGTGGATCAGCGATTGGCTATCTTAATGAGAATTGATGAAGCGGAAAATGGGGCGCAGTTCACATTTGTCCTCTCTCTGCAATAATCAAGGATATGGAAATGCACATCTTTAATAAATCTTCTAGTTTTTGTTAATATAAAAATATGTACATAACCTACATTGTTAACCTTAAGATTTGCATATTGAACACTACATTACAGTAAGAAAAAATTGAGGGAGAAGAGCGAGAGGAATGAGGATTTAAGAAAGGGAGGAAGAGTGGGGGAGGGGTTTTCGGTTTGCAAAATGGATTCTAATTATGATGCTTGTCTTATATGCACTGCTAGATTTTAGATCTAACGATTCATATTTTAATATTTTTGTTTTAAAAAAAATTACCGCTTGACATCTAAGCCATTAAATCTAAAATCTAATGATTCTGATAAGACAAGCATGAGACTTTGGGTTTAGAGCGTTATTGATGCCTGTTTTTATGGGTCAGGTAGCCTAAACTATCAAGGATCTTGACGAGCATGATTCATGGAAATCTCACCTGCTAAAGAAATCCTATAGTCAAACCATTGTTAATCCATTAGCAATTATGATAGATTATTTAAAAAAAAAATTAAAAAGAAATGATTAAAGAGGTGATCCATCTATCAACATTAGTTTAGATGGTTCAACATTTATTTTCTTAAGTAAGATTTTGGATTCAAATCTTGCAAATGAAAAAACTAATATTAAAAAATCTTTACACATATAAATATCCGACCTAACTCAAATTAAATTAATTGAAATTTATTAATGGTTCAAATAACAAAAAAAAAAGTGATCCATCTACAAATGTGACATATCACCTTTAAGAGTGTCATATTTGGAAAAATATTTATGAAAATGGGATGTTTGGGAAATTTATTTTATGGGTGGGATACATGGGTGAAAAGCCCCTTTATACCAACCAATAATGTCAGTTACAGATTTGAGAGATCTCAAACAGTTCACACGAACGTGCACCTAACAGCTCTTTTGGGTCGCTTCTAAATTCAGCGTACCATTCATGCACATCCTCTTCCCATCAATTGTTTTCAGTATTGAAAAAAATTAAACATGTTACTTCATTTGTGGTCTCCATTTCACATAGTGACATCTCACCACAACTTACATATCTGAGTATTATTTCTTGTTTTGGGCCCATCCCCTCACAAAATTCGAGATATGCTTTTTGGACTTTAATTAAACTCCTTCAGATGTGCTTGTGTGCATGTGTGAATCAAAGAATTTGTTGAGTGGTGTTTGCCTTGACTCTGAAATTGAAAGATCTGAATTTAAATAATTGTGAGAGTCAATGTTAATTTTCTTTTCCAAACCAAAAAGAGTCGAGAGATATATATCTTAACATAAAATACAAGATAAAATAACGAGGTAAATTTTCATTAATATTTTGTTAGATTTTTCTGATAGGATCAATTATGTATTATTTGGATATTCTAAATATATACATAATTTAGAACTTTTACGTGCATAGATTCTACAGTTCTCAACCTTGGAGGTGCAACTCAAGTTTATAAACTTTAAAGAGAAGTTCTGGGTAACTGAAACAAAGGGAGAGTACGAAATATAAGATTTGAAAAACTCATGCTTCTTGTGAATGAATATCGCATATGACATGAAAACACGTACCAATCAAATCAATGTATATGCAGCGAGCCAGCTGTTAGTGATGAGTCACGAGAACATGAAAAATGTTAGAACTTCCAAGTGTATGGCATGGCATGCTTCCTTTTTTCCCTATTTTGTTGGAAGTGAAGGACCCACTTTGAATTTACTACAAAAACCAACCATTCAATCCACATTACCCCCCATCATGCTTCTCTCTATCTTCATCATTTTTCTAGTAGCTAATAATTCTCTCATGAATTCCAATTTTTGAAACATTTTAAAGTGCCCTTGGTTTATTATATGGTTAAATTAAAACTTTGGTGCCTACAATTTTCACTAAACTTGTAAATTAGTTCTTATACTTTATTTTATTGTAAATTAATTCCCATAATTTCTCAAATATTTGAAAATAGTTCCTGTTGCCGTTATTGAAAGTTAGTCTTTTATTAACTTTGATTTATCATTTTAATTAGATATATACTTCAGTATTGTTTATTTTTGAGAATATTACACGCACTGTCACTAACAAATAAAGTTATTATTTTGTCACTTAGAGTAATAGTGAAATGTAATATTTTTTGTTAATTTAGTTTTTTAAGAATAAGTAGTATTAAAATTTTGGAAAAGAAAAATGAACGAAAGAGTTGTATTGAACAAAATTAAAATTCCAAAGAATCTATTACCAACTTTTAAATATAAAGGAATAAATTACATAGGTGATTAGATTAAAAAATTACTTGATTTTGACCATGTTATTTCCTAATAGTGTCTCCCTGGCCTTGGAATTTTGTGCTTAGGCTTAATCAATTATGAAAAGAAAAAGAAAAAAGAAAAGAAAAGAAAAGGTAGAAGGTAAAAAGAGAGAGAGAGAAAGAAACACGTGAGGATCACAGAATGTAAGAATAATGGTATCAAAAGTCAAATGCCCTCAGTGGGAAAAGAGGAAGGAGGAGACGAAGGGCAATAAAAGTCAAGAAAGTGAGAGGATATCCGAAAGCCGGAATGGCTGCTGGCGCTTTCCTTCACTCATTTTAGCCTTAGCTTTGGAGTGACAGTTTTGGCCTTTACCTTTGGGTCTCTCTATCTCTCTCTCTCTCTTTCTCTCTCTCTCTCTTTCACATGCCCAAGTTCTATTGCCCTACGCTGGGCCCCACTCCACATCCTTCAAAGTTGTGACGCCAATATTTGGATGCATTGCATTGGGGTGTAGGGTTTTGCATGACTCCGTCTCCAATTAAATTATTGTTGGCCCCTCTCACCTCCTCTTCTGAATTGGACATAACCTTTACTTGGATGTCATATTTTTTACTCTATATTCTGATTTTCTTCATGACAATATCAAATGGCAGAAAAGGATGAACGAGTTTTCATCTTGACTTGAATGATGTGATACATTGTATCGATGTAATCTTAACGGTCTAAATTTCGAATGCGTATGAACTCGACATGTGGCGCTCTCCTCCATTTGTTCTCCTCCTTCGTGCTTCTCCTCCATCGTCAATGTGTGTCTTTCAACTTCACTGTGCTCCTCCGTTGTTCTCCATTGTGACATTGTGCTTCTCTTCACAGCATCGCGATGGAGAATAGCGAAGGAGCACAGTGAAGCTGAAGACAAAGCACAACGGAGGAGACACACATTGACGATGGAAGAGAAATACGATAGAGGAGAGTGCCACGTGTTGAGCACCCAAGCCTTTGAAATCTGGGCCGTTAGATCGCATTGATCTAATAACCCATATGATTTAAATCAAATTAAGATTCCGTTTGCCCATTTCTTCCTTCCACGGCTATCATTAAAAAAAAAAGTATTTTTCTTAATAAGAAAAGAAGAAAAGTGACATCCTTTATGCTCTCTATTGCAATTACACAGCATTTAAGTGTATCTCAATTAATTTATTTGTTTTTGAGTTAAAAAGTTGGTAAGGCATTTAAATTAACAATAATCGGTTATTAAAATATTAATAAATTATATATTTTTTATAATATAAATCCGTGTTAAGAGGCCACACAAGCCAAAATTCACAATGATCTCTTTGCTTGGATTTCCTCATCCTCCAATCTTGAAAGCATTCCAGAAAATGTCAAAGGGAGGGGATGGGGCGACGTTGATAGGAGTGTCCCAGATCTGCAACTTGATAGCTTTGCCCATTTAATTATGATGGCCTTTTTGGGGTCCACTTTTCACAGCCCTTTTTATTCATTTAGATTTGATTTTGACGGCCCTCTATTTTCGTATGTATTATTTTATGAACTGGTCAATTTTTTTTTTTTTAATCAAAGGTTAGACCCCAAAAATAATAAGAGTGCCGGCAGGTGATCTCTAGAGAGGTTAACATTCCCATAGACAAATTCTGTTCATTTTAATTCTAAAAAACCTTACAGAAGTGTAGCTCCACACTTTTGCCATTAATGGCCTTTTAGTGTTCCTCAGTTTGCTACTTAATTATGTTTATTTTGCATTTAGGATTCGAAGGGGACAAGGGTTTGCTGGCATTTTATATTACTTTTTCCTGCCAACGAATTTTAAAATTTCTTGTATATAAAAAGCTACGAATTAAGACTTAATTATGAGTTATTTTTCACGGTCTTTGGATTAAAAATATAATATTAAATTTTGATTGATGTTTCTGATAAGAGATTACATAATTTTGACTGTATTTTTGTTGTCTTGACTCAATGTTAGATGCAAAAAGTTCTGCTTTAGTTTTTTTTTAAAAAAATATCTTTTAGTTTTAAAAATTAAATATAATTTTATTTTACCTTAATGTTTGAAGATTATTTTGTTATATTTTAAAATGTATAATGTATTATTTTTATTTATAACTTCATTTTAAAAAATAAGTTGTCCTTTTTGTTATAAAAATATATTAATTTGAGTAAATCACTAATTTAGTATCTAGAAAGTTACAGTTGCCTAAATATAAGTCTTTAAAAAATCAAATATATTAATTTAGTTCTTGAAAGATTATGTTTGTTTTAATTTTGTCAATAAATTTGTCAATGTAATTTTTGATGATGAACCATTCAAGATTTAACAACTATAGATTTAGTAATTTAGCAATGAAAAGAACTAAATTGTGACAAATCTAATCTTTTATGAACTTAATTAAAATGCTAAATCTTTTAGAGATCAAACTAATTAAGGCAACTATAATTTTTTAGAAACTAAATCAATAATTTATTTGACTAAAATAAATTAGTAATTTATTTCTTGAAAGATTATATTTATCTAAATATAATCTTTTTCATTGTTAAATCAAACTTTGGAATCCTTGCATAAGTTCAAAGTTTAGTCCTTTTTGTTACTAAACTTTGAAACTATTGGTCACATTGTGTCATGAACTATGTCAAACTTGTCGTTCAAGTAAGATTGAATTGAAGTATTGTAAGTTAAAGATTAGGGTTCAAGCCCCATTGTTGAACCTCAATTTAAAAAATAAATTGTATTTTTTGTTACAAATAATAAGTTAATTTTTACATTTTAAATTTTTAAAAGTTAATAAAAATTATGCCCATGTAAACGACCTATAACCAAGAATTTTAAGAGTAACATGCACTATGGTCTCATTTGGATAAACAGCTTACTTAAATATTTATAAAAGAAGGCTTTATGTAAAAAGTTTTTATATCATAAGTTCTTTTTAAATTAAATTAATTATTTAGTATTTAAATACATACTTGAAGAAACGCTTTTAAATTAAGATTGAGGAATGAGGGAGGTGAAATGTTTGGTTATCATGGAATTTCAAATTATTATTAGCAATATATTTATCTTGTAAAAGTACAAAATAACTTTCTGGTCATGTAATTTGAACTTTCGCAAAAGGCTTTTTCATAAAGCTTAAAAAATTAACTTAATAAAATAAGCTAAAAAAAACTTTAAGTTCAGAAGCATAATCGAAACTAATAATAAATATATGAATTATAATTGATACTAAATAAAATTTTTAATTATAATTAAAACTTAGAAAAAATTTAAAGATATAAATAATAATTTTTCCTGTATCTTTCTGTAGGTATATCTACTAGCTCAAGACAATTAATTTAACCATGCCCTTTGCTCCAAGAGATTCACATAAAGCACACATACAAGGCTTACTAATTTGTGGCGTCTATAATTGAATGCATGAAGGATATACTCAAATAATAATAATAATAATAATAATAATAATAATAATAATAATAATAATAAAAGATAGCCTTGAGTGTACTGAATCACTTTCTCTAGCTTCTGACCATCCTATATTATCATGGTGGCTATGTTAAGCACAATAGTGCATTGACAGTTCACATAATATGATAATTCAAATTAACTTGTGAGATCCGACAGTGCCATGGAATCATTAAATACCAAAATATATTTTACACTGTAGTTTTAAATAATGGGATCAAGGTCCCCTCCTGTTGACGCAGGAATAGAAAAATCTTGTTCCTACGTTGTAGGCTGTTGAGCTCTAGATTATAGTTTCTTTTTCATTATTTGAAAATTTTCTTATTCTTCACCAATTTTTTTTTTAAAAAATTGATGTTTAATTGTGGGCTATTGATCTCCAAAAATCAATAACTCACAAGGAATATAACAAGACCCTCACGTTCTTACATGGAACAGGAGCAAATCTTGATGAGTATGTATTATTTGTTCTTACTTTTGTATTATTGATATCAATGATGACCCCAGCAGTACAGATCCAACAATGCCATTGAAGTCTACTTCATAGATGTTCCACTATATTGACATTAATTGATTTAAGTAAGTTGATATTTGTTTTTTTAATAAAATTTTGAATTTAAATCTTGTAAATAAAAAAATTAGTTTCACAAAAATTTTTTATTTTGTAATTTGATCCATTTTGAATTAAAATTAATTATCGAAATAAAATTAATTAGAACTTAGTGATTTTTTTTGTTTCTGATATATATATATATATATATATGCAACTATGAGTTCTTATCAGATTGGATTGAATTAAAAAGTCTTTTTTGAGAGTTGTATGTTTCGTAATGTTTATGTATTATTTGTTCTTGGAGGACCTTTTAACGTATCAACCCGTTCTTTGGATAATTGAATCAAGTCTAGCTCATTTTTTAACCAGAGGTAGATCAACTCGTGTAAATCGAGTTAACTTATTTTGACAAGCCTATTTCTAACAGTGGCATTGAAATATGTTTCATAATCATGAATATCCAACCGAAAAGGTGTGGGGCGTCACCATCCACACTTGAATGTTAATAAATGTTGGTACCCAGGTATTTAGGAGCTCAGTTGGCTCTCATTCAATATTTACAGTTAAATGCAAGGTGAAGCCTACCAAGTGCATAGTTAGCCGGTAACGAGTTGTTTTAGTTTAATCATAAATCTTGAGTATGAGTCTTTAATAATATACTTGTGTTAAAATTTGGTATAAAAAATTTTATTATTTATTTTTATCTTATTCAATTTAAATATAAATTAGTCGACACTTATAATTTGGTGTTCAAACACCGACTAATTGTTAAAAAGAAAAAAGAAAGGTGGAGGAGAAATCCTTTGCAACTTGCAACTCAGTATATTCCTCCAACACAAACTCATTTTCAACATCTATCCACTTTTATTTATTGAGGGTCTTAAATTAACTATAGATGTTACCAAAAATAGGGTCTAACGAATTTTTTTTTTGGTTACTGATATTTCATATTTAGTCTGGAAATATTATATCATTTTATTTTATAAATAACATTTTATATAAAAATAAAAATTTCAAAAGTAAAAACTTTTGCCTGTCCATGAGTGAGCTTCTATAATAACACCTTCACCCTAAATAGCTCTTTGGCAGAAGTGTAACATCTACAAAAAAAGTTTAGCCACTTGTAAATATCTTTTAAAATTTTTAAAATTAGTAATTTCGTCCCTGGAATTTTACATTGAAGCAAACAAATCCTTCTGTTTTTTTTTTTTGTTAACAACCTGAATTCATTTGCTATCTTAAATTGTCCACATTTTAATATAGGTATCTTTAAATTATCTTTTTAATACAACGATTTCATGGTTGGCTTAAGCAAATTCAAAGGTGTCAAATGAGTTATCATTTCTTTTTAAAAAGAATGGACAAAAATATGTGTTTGTTTAAAAATTCAATAACCTAAAAATTGTGAATTAAAAAATTAAAAAATTATTTACAAGTGACTTAAAATTCCTTTTTTCTTTTTGACTTTTTTTCTCTAGCTATCACAGCTCGCAAATCAGCGCATGTGACTGGCAAAATACAGAGGGATACACCCCTTGAAATTGTAAGCCTAAACCATTCATTCAAACTCTATGTATAGAAATATACCAAGGTTCATGAAAAGTAGCATTTCATTCCAACATCAGAAAATATTCTTTACATCACTTTATTCCAAGATATTCTGTATCTTACAATTTATCCGTGAACACAAAATAGAATAAAATATATTAAAGTATATTTATACATATCCAAAAAGAGTTCCAAATACAATTCCAAAGGATTCTAGTAGTAAGCGGGCTAGGTCTACTGGCAATATTGTTACTCCTCTGGCAAGTATTCCTCCTCAACAACTAAATCTGAAAATGTTAAAGCCAAAAGGTATGAATTTTCCATAACTAATTAAGTAAATGACTATGCGAGAAAACGATAATCAAGGCATAACACCATATTAACATACTCAAGAGGTATATCACATCACAAACAATGAATACTCAATCATTCAAACAATCACCCAAGCAATCACCAAAATCTTGTCCTGGATTTCATATCCTTCCTAGATTATAGCCCGAGCCTATTCCCATCATATGACATCTATTATCGCTAGGAGTCTATCCAAGGACTCCAGATCAAGCACATATTCAAATCCTGGCATTTTCTTGCGAAAATTTCGTTCCTGTAATAGTGGTTCATGCCTTTATTCGACAATCTCCAATTCATGGCCTCTGAGAGTGTATCACTAAAGCCTTTATCCACAACCATATCAATCACAACCAATATTTCATAAAATTTATCACATAATGAAGTACCATCCCCTAATCATGATTAGCCACATGATTTCAATATCATCTATCACATGATGAGGTACAAGCCCGCATTCATAATTATTTACATGATTTTCAAATCATTTATCACATAATGGGATGCAAGCTCATATTCAAAATTCTTCACATGATTTCAATATCATTCATGGACTTTTCCTAATGGACTCTAAATCACTCATACAAGCATGTAATATGATGTTAAAATTTAAGAAAGTAAGTTAGCAAGGTCGCCTACTTACTTCAATTTGCAAATTACGTTTTTACCTTAGTTTCGTGTGATGATCGAAGTGTACTTGATGTAATTAATAGTTTAGAGTCAATCCCTAATGTTCCCAACATGAAAAGAAGTCAAAAAGAGGTTAAAATGAGAGAAAAAGACTTCAGATGGCCGCTATAGTAGAGGTTTCCACAGCTACAGTGCCATTTGGCAGAGAAGAAAGGATTGGCTGCAGGATCCATCGTTGTAGCGACATATGCTGCCAAAAATCTTTTTATTTCTGTCAAGTACCATTGCAACTTCTAGCGGTGGCACTGCAGCAACAACTGACAGTGTTTAGAATGGGAAAAACATGCATTTTTGTTTTTCCTCCTTTCTTCCCCCAACCTTCTCCCATCAGTCCCAAACCAAAATACCAAGTTTTCCATGTGTTTTGGCCATCAAAGCAAGTATCCAACCCATAAAAACACATCAACAAACTCAATTTCATGAATCAAATTCAAGATTTCCCAAAAACCCTAAGATTGTAAATTTTTATGATATGGCTTAGGTTCCACCATATAAATCAAATTTCCTTCAAATCTTTGACATCCAAAACATCAAGGGAAGAGGGAGGGAGGATTAAGGAACCAAAAGCATACAATTTACCATCTTAAAAACTCAACTCAAAACACCAATTTTCAGCACAAGGGTTCATGACTTTCAAAAATAGGAAGAAGGATGGAAAACCTAGCTCTTATCTTGGTCTTTGATGCGTTGTGGTGTGAAGTTGAGTCACCTGTGACTGAAAAATGAACATCTAACAGAGGAAAAGCAAGGATTTAGGGAGATTTGGTGAATGTGGTGGAAGTGACAAGTGAGCAAGAAGAGAGGGAGAAAAGGGGTGACAAGGTTGAAGAGTTTGAATTTGCTTAAGTGTTGGAGATGTTACTTTTCAAAATTGCTACTTATTCCTCCCCTCATTTCTTCTTGATATCAAGAGGGACTTTTATGCAAAATCACATAATTTCCTCAACCTACTAATTAAATTAGTTCCTTTTTAAAGTACTTCCCACACTTAGCAAATTTCATCTCAACTTTTCAATTACATCCCGAACATCACTATTTTTTAGAAATCACAATTTTTACCCCAGAATTTCAGATTCTTTCATTTAGGTCCCTTTATTAATTATTCAACTACAATCAAATTTCTCCGACTCATAACACATATCCTACGGGTTATTTCCATCATTTTAAATATTATATACATGCATATGTACAAATACTAAATTCAGTTACACAGTTCCAATATATCAATCATACAAATAAATCACATACAAGAATTATGTAACTCGGGGTATTGCACTAGCCTTTTTTTAAAGGAGCTTAAATAAATTTTGACTTGGACTCAAATTTTGGTGTTCATAAATTCTCAAGCAAACTATCAAAAATGAGCCTGGACTATGATATTTAGGCTCACCTGTGGGCTAATGGGTTAGCCCACGGGCTAGGCTTTTTTTTTAAAAAAATTATATTTAAATAATATAATATTAAAAAAATTAATAAAAAATTAATTATTTTTTTATTAAAATTCAATTTATACATGTAAAACATTTCTTTAATATTTTTAAATAATCAATAATTTTAATTTTTTATTTTTTAAAAATAAACTATATTGTATTTAAATTTAAAAATTCTATATTTATTTTTTAAAAAATTAAAAAAAATTTCATATCTAAATTTATTATAATTATTGAATATAATGTTATAAATATAAAGATGTCATAAAGTTAAGTTATTTATACTAAATATAATTTTGTAAAAAAAAATTTAAATGGACAGGTCTACAAGCTTTGCCCATTCAGTCCATGGGCCAAACGGGATCGGCCCGTTTTTAAACAAGCTAAAAAGCTCATGCCCAAACCGTCCAAATACGGGCAGACACGAACTCACATGTAGACTTTGACCTGTTTTGACACTACTAGCAATAAATCCTTGCCAGTGCATTAAGCCAATTGAGCCTTTAACAAGATTTTCTCCCACCTGAAATATAAAACTCTGTCTATCTTTTGGGTTATTATAATTATGGTAACCTCGGATTTCGTCATGGTTCATTAAGTATTTTATTCTCAACATTGTTTTTTAAAATAACTATATCAAAAATTTAAGACAAATATGGCATTGTATTAACTCCTTTGATTGATAGCAAGGAGTTTAATAAACTGCAATTCCTGCTTGGATTAACACTTGAATGCTTGAAAAGCAAGTTGAGTTGCCAAAATATAAATCTAAATCTGCATGCTTTTTTCTCAGAATAACTAGACTTCAACTATAATTTGACATTATAATATTTTAAATTCAAGGAGCCAACCATTTAGTGTGTTTAGACTGAAATAAGACAAAATTAAAAGGAAGTTAAACTTATTTTAAGAAAATGAGAACTTGAGAAAGATGTAATTTGAGAAACAAGATGAATGTTAAACGAACAACTGTTTTTGTGTCTTAAATTTCATTTGGAAATTTAAACTAACTTTAAAAAAGTCAAAATACCAAACTAAACACACTACCAATATTATCAAAAAGAGAAAAAAAGTGGCCAGCCATTGAATAACTTGTGGCATTAAAAACAAATGATTGCGTGCCTAATTGTATTCTTTTGTTCAGAGGCCATGTCAGTAGTTTAGAGACGATGTGGCATATATAATCTAATATGAAGATAATTTTGTTAGTTTTTGGACAGATGTATTAATAAAAAGACCAAATTGCATGAATTTTTAAACTTAGGATAGAGAATAAACTGCATAAACCCTTTAATCATAGAAATTTATGTAACTTTTAGTAGAGATATTTACCGTTCTAAATTGGATTGACTTACTAAAATAAATGTTAAGAAAGTTCTTTAAGTTCTTTCATATTTTTAGTACGAAAGTTAATGTGCGATTTTTAAAATTTTGTTAAATTTTTTTAAGAGTATGATATGTAAATTTTTATTTTGAAGAATTAAAAGTATGATGTTGAATTACAAAAATTATTCACATCTTAATTTTTTTAGTATAAAATATGATAACAAACATCTGAAAAAAAAAAAAAAAAAGCTCTGTCTAGCTTTCCTTTTCTCCTTCAAGTAGCCACCAAGATAAGATGGTTAAAAGCTGAACTATGATTGCCAAAGAAAGTGATTCAGCATAATAGACTCACAGTCTCTCTCTCTCTCTCTCTCTCTCTCTCTCTCTCTCTCTATATATATATATATATGCTTTCAACTGCACACCCAAAATGAGTCATTGATGTATTTTGTAATTTTAGATTTCAACAATAATTTTTATTCATTTACTTTATTTTCCCAATATTGCCCCCATGTTATATGAATGCAAAGCTTATTCTCAAGTGACTCCATATATGTCAACGTGTGTTAATATGAATGCACAAGTGTAATGAATCCACCAAATTTTAGTAGTATTTGGTTAAAAAAATAGTTAAAACTTCAATTTCCAAAAGTAATTCAATTACAAAAGAACTTCACCATCATCAAGTGTTCCAATTAGGGTCCTTGTAAAATGCCTACAAGAATTTCAGAGCTTCTCTCCAATTTCTCGTTTAAACTGACTTCTAATTTGCTATCTTTGCTTTTTCTAATGTATTCAACATTTATTTATTTTTTTTTTGGTAAAAACTCAAGATATTTCCAAGTTACATTAGACTTGAGATTAATTTCTGTCAGACCAAAAACATTTAATGTTAAATTCCTCCCAACATGTGTGTTTCTCAAAATTCAAACTTAGTAATGTTTACGGAAATGAGGCCGCTTATCACCTTGGTAATGTTTCAACTTTTAATAGAACTTCACTTGTCAGATTTTTACTTTATATTATGTAATTTGCTTACCTTTGAGTTCAATTTCTTTTAAAATTGATTGATGTAGGACAAATCATTGAACTCGTGAAAAACCCTATTTGAAAACATCTACCCATATCTAAACTTTGGCTTTACAAATATGCAAGCCAAACATAGGTATAACTGACCAAGTTTGAAGATATCTTCACCATGACATCAACAACGAAAGAGATGTGTATAAATTTAAGCTAGCTAAAGGATATATGAAAGAAAAGACTCCCACATAATTTGTTTTAAGTAATCAAACTTGATATGCACATACCAAACTTGAAGTTCTTATGAGCTAAAAACCAAAATTGTGATTAGCAAAAATCAATTATGATCCTTCTCTTTTTGATGAATAAGTAATGTAAATAAAAGCATTGACTTACTGTTGATCCATAAGGCTAGGACAAAATAAAACCAGCACTGGCTTGTCCTTCCCATATAAATCTGCACAAAGCCTTCTCATCTCTTCACTTCTAAAATCCCAACTTGCTATTACCTCAAATAAATATTGGATCAAGACAGAAAATCCCATATCTTGATGCGTTGAGATTATTTCTTTTAACATTTCCATCCGGGAAAAAAGAGAGGAAAATTTACCTAAATTACAAAGTTGTGTCAGTAAGATGAGAATTAAAGCTTCCACAATGTCTTTGTTGCAACTAGGATTTTTTCTTTGCCATGTGATTCAGGTTCTTGATCATGTATTTTAGGCTCCCACTGTACTGCACTAGCAACACGAGCGACCTTGTTAATCACATCCGGGGTATCCCTCACCACAACGGTTCCTTCAGGGCGTAACATTCGATCTATTTCCACCAGCAAATCAACAATGTTGCACCTGCACCGAAGTCATTAAGTAATCAGAGTGATCTTGTTAATCAATTGTAACAAATTATGATAGAGAGGGTATATCATATTGGAGCTGCGGGCACTTCAATTCGCTACAGGAATCTGGCAATCTAGATTACTCAGAACTCACTTAACTGTCTGTTAAATCACTTACTAATCCATAGTTTATACACAATAAAATTTTCAGAGTTGACCATGAACATCGAATAATCTTTCAATGATGCTGGCTCTATAAATGCAAATTACTGTATATGAAGTAACCGTGTTCATTAAGTAGATAATCAGTTTTTACATTAGAAGTCTAAAATTTGAAATGCATTCAATTTGAAATGAAATAAAAATCTTCAAATTCGAGGAAGTAAAAAATAAAGTCATATATCTCAAAGAGGCAGCAAAGGCATACACTGAAAATGGTGTAACTGTTAGTTTCAAGTAGCACCCTCTATCTCTCTCTCTCTCTCTCACTCACTCACTCACTCACTCACACAGACACACACACACACACATCGCACAGACATACATGTCACATCATGCAAAAGTAAACAAGAAAGCAATGACCATGACTTCCAAACTTCACAAAAATTCAAAATTCATTGACAACATCAACTTGATACTCTAGAAAGTCACAAGTCCACACAGAAGCAGCTGAGGAAGCCAGTTCAGAAGCATGAAAATACCTGCTATTTCCAGAAGCTGGATCTTTTATAAGTGACTGAATGCTTGCTACGTGAATCAGATCATAAGTACGAGGATATGTTGAGAAAGGTTCACACCTGAAATGGTAACCATACAAATTAGATTCATGAAAAATTTTTAATTTCAAATTGTTAACGTGTTCAAATGCACTAAAAAGACTTGGCCAAAGATACAATGAAGGACCCCAGTCCCAGCTAAAACTCAAAAACAGGTTACACTGGTTTTGATCTAATCAAGATATCTAGGAAGTTTTGACTCTTGACTTAACAAACTTTATGAGATCAAGATATTTACACCCGTTTTATTCCTTTATTTTAAAAAAAGAACATTTTCTGTCCTAATCCATTAATCAGTGCTTGGTTCATCAGAATTTAACATAAATTTAGATAGATAAAATTATAGCTAAAATGAGAACCATATCAGACTAATAAGATTTTATACAAGAAAATAGATATTGCAATAGAACTATGCTATCTGAAAGCCCCGGTAGGTTGGACTGAATAAGGGTTCAACTCAGCCTGACTTGAAGTTTTATTGCATTGAATTGATCTCATTATGTAACTAACCTAGAATGATTTTCTGATACTTGATTTGGTTAATTAAATTTTTATTATATAATCTTATTATATTGAAAGTTTTAATCTTCTTAAATTTTTTGTAAACCTTAATTCCTATTTTCTGGAGCAGTGAACTGAAATCCCTCCCTTGGCCAATTCAAATCCCAAATTCAACAAACGCAAGACATATCTTTCCTAAATCCCTCCCTTTTGTCCAACGAAATGCCTAATTAGAGACTTAAATGACCCTATTTCTTCCCTATCCATCACTTTCAGCCAATCCATTATACATTTCAACCGAGAACCATTTTTGATTTGGGAAATTGGGGCTTCCGGTTGGGTATTTGGGGGAAAAGAGAATAAAAGCACTAGACTAGTAGATATTGGTTTGATTTTGGCGAAAGCTTCATGAATATGTATACATGGACTTAATTTTAGCGTCTATAATTGAGTATAGATTAGGAAATTAGGGACTTGGGTACAATTTGGCAGAAAATTTGGGTCACATGCAATTTCTGTCCAAGTTTTCAACCAACAACAACAACAACAGCCTTATCCCACTAGGTGGGGTCGGCTACATGGATCGTCCGAGATCATGCTAACACAAGGTATTAAATTATATTACACCCCAAATTTTTTGTTGTTTAATTTGAATTATTAACAACCTCCTTTGAGTTTGAAATGTTTTTAATTGAAACAAAAACAAAGTCTCCAGTTGAGTTCAAATCTAATAATGTTATGTATGAGTATAGTTCATCTGCATTAGTAGTAGTACTCAGCTAAACTCAACTTAGTTTCACAGCTTCAATCAAAGATATGTAACAAAATACTGGACCAAATACATTAGATCAACTGCCAAGAACAGCACAGCCACTATAAAGCATGGCAGACAAGTCAAAACAGGAGCCCAGGAAGCACCTTATAAAAAATAGAAATTCAATCAACATGCTAGCTGAATCTAATATACTCAGGTTTTTGCCCTAGAGGCAATTTTCTTTGTAACTGACATAAATTCCTCTCACATAACATCTCATTCTAGATTATGAAAATTATTAAAAGGAAACAGAAAGTGTCTTTCCATGGAGACAGTTATATCCCAAAATATCAGAATTCTAGACATTCAATTAAACTATACAATTCAAAAAGAAATTGCATAAATCTTCCAGATAGAACTCACCAATCATGATAGACTCCTATAAGGCCTCTATCAAAGATAAGATCAAGAGTGGAGGGCTTGTGAGCTGGAACAACATTCATTACCCACACTGGATCAGATACTAGTGCTGCTGCAAATCCTCCAAAAAATGCATTCATATCCATGACATTGCGGACAGCTGAAGTCCCCAACTTTAGGTTCAGGGAATTCTTGTAGTAAGCAACCCTCCTTACCCACCTCCTAGAGTCAGCCTCAAATACATCAGCACTGTTTTTCATGATTGTGGCTCTAGCAGGTGATGCCATCAGCCTTGCTGGCCACTTGTGAATCCTGCCGACAGCATAGTCTCCTTTGACAGAAGCTGTAGGACTGACACATTTTTTCAATTTAAAGTACCTGCAAAATATACCATCATAATTCAGCAATCCGGGCTAATTAGTAGGAGTGATCTCTTAACAAAATAACATTCACCCAATTGCTACAATTGCGATAGGGTGAATCAGATTTTAAAATATCTAGATATACAGGAAAGAGCACTGACAATGAAATGACAAAGGAAAATCAATAAAGATAAGAGTAAAAATAAGTCAAACTAGCAATAGTATAATGGAAATTACCAAGTAGGACTTGGATCATCTGATTCATCACATAACTCGAGGCCAAATTCATTTTGATTGGGCATACACGAACTTCCTACTGGTTTTTTCCAGATCACCGTGTTACCATCTACAGCTATCAGTTCATAACACAAAGCTCTGGCCACTGCCTGGAGCTCTGACCATTCTTTGTCTTGCTTAGGCCACTGTACTGGAGGACCAGAGATGACTAAGTATCCACTAGGGCGAAGTAATCTATCCACTTCGATAAAATAACTCGCATCTGCAAGGCAGATTTTCTGCATTAGGGAAGTGACTATTGTTTAGAAGATTACAAGGCATGAAAATGTAAGCTGGAATGAAAAGCTTACTGTAGGCTGTAAAAGGAATTAAACACCGAGAACAATGCACCAAGTCAAATGCAAATGCTGGAAATGGAAGTCTAACAGTGCCAAGCATGGCAACCATAGCTGGTATTCCTCTTTCAAGAGCAAATTGTATCTGCGATTTATGTGAATCTCTTGGAGCAAAGGAAAAGGTTAAGATGTCTTGAGCTAGCATATATCCTCCAAAACTAGCAACCTATAAAACAAGAGATATGTGTACATGTTAAACAATTATTAGTTCTTGTAAGAGTTTAAAAGGAAGTAAGAGAATAGCTCCTACCCCACACCCCATATCAAGAGCTGTCCTCAGAATTCCACCTTTTATTGGAATGTATTGACCAAGTTTTTTAATATACTGAACTGCTCCGTCTGGAAACATTGTGCCACCACCGGGGAAAATAAAGTATGGACCTTCATGTTTCATCCATCCCTGGTGACCTTTCCTGTCTGCAATCTTGTCATGTGGCATATTGCTGTGCCATATCTGTACAAAATGTAGTAATTGTTTTAAATCAGTGGATCAATAATTGAGGAGCAGTTTTTATATCTTGTTAAAGAGAAAAAGAAATATGAAAAATGAAGAAAATAATGTAATCTACATTTCCCCCCTCTTAAGAAAATGTGAAGTTAGAGAAACCTGTTATTGACAACAGAATCAACATTTATGACAGCTATAAGCTAGCAGTCTATTGTCTTTTGCTTAACAATCTTTCAGCTACTCTGACTATACTTAAGAGCCAGGTCTTTGAAACTTCTTAATTAATATATGCAGGTACTAGACTGATGTGATTCCACCACCAAATATCATGAAGTAACTTTTAGATTCTGCCACCATTAAACACCATAGTTACTAATGGCATGACATGGTGTGTGCCACAGCTAATTGGGCAAGGCCACAGCTAGTTGGGCAAGGCCACAGATGTAGTGTTGCAAGTGTCATTTGGCACAGTGTGGCTAGTGCCATATATGCCATGGACCATTGGCCATAGTGCATGGCATGCATCAAATGCTACATGGCAATTTGAAAGAAGCCTATCTGAAATAGGCTCCTTTTGTCGAGGGTTTTTTTAGCCCACTAGCACACTGCCTCCCCTTATAGTTCATTTACTTTGTTCATCCTCTATCTTGCAGCCTTGGTCAGTGAGGTTGGCGTTTCTTCTCCTCTTTCTCTTCTTCTTCAGTTCTGTTCTATTTCTATCTCTTCCTCTCTGTTATTTCATTCTTCCCTTCTCTGATTTCATGGTTCCACCTCCCCCTTCTCTGTTCTTTTAAGTTCTATCTCTCCCTATCTCTTTCTTCTTCTCATTTTCCATATAAGTTAGACTTAGGTAATGGGATACACTATCAGCTGATATGATGGTTTTTGCCACTGTCTATTAATATGCTAACTGTTTATTTAATATGTATAGTTAAGTTGTTAGATTACCTACTGTAATGCTTATATTTTACGAAACATGTTCTAAAACCCTCAAGGGACCATAAATATCCAAAGAGCAAGTTAAAAAATTTGTTCAGGTTGAAACTGAAAGGATTTAGAAAGAAAACTTTGGGCCAAAGGGCAGCCCGGCATCACATGCATAACTCCCTCCGCATCCTAATATATATATATATATATATATATATATATAAAACACACATATATGTCTTATTTTGTTTTCTATATTTATTTGGAATTATACAATTGTATCAACTGCATTTCAATTCTGCCAAGCAGTGCACTGCGAGCCATGACTCCAGGAGTCCTTATTGCAACATTACGCCGCCCACCATTAACAACTATGACTAACACAAATCTAGTTCTTTCTCTCACAATAAAAAAAATATGTATGTGTGTGTACACACATATCCCAGCATTTTCTCAGCATCCAGACAGTGGACTAAATCATACCTTGTGCAAGCTCTCCGGCCACTGAACTGGAACCTTGTAGTCGACAGGAGGGGGAATGAGGCATAATGGCGTGTCCTCTGGCCGCGGGCAGTGTCTCTCTCTGTAGTAATTCATTTCTCTACTGAGCTGACTGTTCAACCTGGGGTCCTCGCATGGCATGTGGTCCACTGTATCATCAGGGCATGCCTCGATGGTTCGCTGCTCTCCGGCCTCGATCACCGCAATGAGGCGGTGGCGCTGCCGTGGATCAGAGGTAGAGCGGAGGAGTGTCTGTCGGCCGGAGGCGGCAAACGAATCACCGAGAGGTGTGAAGACGAGGAGGATGAAGAAGATTACGAGCCCGAAGAACGCCGCAGTTACAATGTCCAAGAGCCGCCATTGACGTACATTACGCTTGGAATGAGGCAAATTCGATTGACCCATTGGAAAAACGAATTGGATCTGATCACATGCGCATCTGGTTATCAGAGGACTTTCGGATTAAAGGATGCAGGACTCTGTAGAAATCAGAAGAAACTGTTTATTTGGTCTCTCTATAATCCAAAAATTTACACTGATAGGAGAACTGAACTTCTGAGTCTCGCTGGTTTTCAGGAGTGGGGGTGGAATGATGAAAGATCTGAGATTCTACATGTACTGAGATTTTGTTTTCAAATATAGAAGTAGAACCGATAGAGAGGGTGAATTTTTTAATTTTAGAAACTAAAATATTAATTTAGTTGTCTTATGAACTAAACAGTATATAAACAATATATATATATATATATATATATATATATATATATTCAGTTTTTAAATATTTAGGTCTTGTTCGATAGCCCTCACTGAAACATTCTGGAAGAAGGAGTCGAAGGATACCGATGATAAAGTCTTTCCAGTCATACGAGTAAGTAAAAGAGTTTACTTCTATATACTAGAAAATTTTTCACGATTAAATGAATAATTTAGTGAGAAGTTTGAGTAGTAAGAAGAAGAGGCCCAAAGTAAAAAACAAAGGAAAATAAAAAAAAATTTCATGTATTGGCATAAATAAGGATTCTTGAGGACGGGAGGGCTGAGTGAGGCTAAGTTACGAAACTGAGGCCGCGAGGATAGTAGGAGTGGTGCCAAGGTGGGATTGTGAGAAGGACCAAAGTGAACGAAATGTAAAATTTTAGTGTTTAAACAAATTTAGGTGAAATAGAGATTATGGGTGCATATGTGTTGTGCTTTAATGAGGGGAGGTTTCGGTGCCTTACTGGTTATTTAAAAAAAAAAGTTTTTAAAATTCCATCAAGATTCCTTTTTGAGTTTGTCACATGAGAGGGACTAAAATAAAAAATTTTGAAAGAAGAAGAGTGGGCCCCACCTTAATTAAACACACCCATTAGCACCCATTTGCTCACATACACATTCATTTTTCCCCCTTACACCCTCACTCCCAATTTCTCTCTTTTCCTTTTTGCTTCTTCTTCCTCCTCTCGCTTTGGAAGCTTCATGAAGGCCTCCACCCCTCTAACGAGGTTCCGGCCACTGGAAGCTCTCCCTCATGGTTGAAGAGGTAAGACATTCTTCTCCTTCTCTTCTTCCTTCCCCCAAAGTAAACCCTAAGAAAGAATGTAAAGAGAGAGCTATGAAATTAGTGTTGATCTTGTATGGGAATGTTGTTGTTTACTTCTAAATGAAAATTAGAACTTAGAGACTTGAGGCCATGGTTGGAGTAATATGAAGAGGAAGAATGGGGTTTGAAAATTTTAAGAAAGAACATAGTTTAATATTGAATGACTTTGTTTCAATCTTGAATTAAAGATGAAATTGACGTTTTAAGATGTTTTTAAATGCTAAAAATAAGAGTTTGATTACCCATATTGATTGAATTGAGCTTTAGGATGTTTAAGGGATCAAAAGGGTGTTTTTTGGGTGTTTTCTCGCGGCCACCACGGATTTCTCTAGTCTTGGTTGCCCAGGGAGCCAAGAGGCCAAGGGGATGAGGCTTAGCGCCCTGGGGCGCCAAGGTGGGTGCCCAAGGCGCAGCTCTTAGGCAATAACTATAAGTCAAATTCAAATTGTCATAACTCTCTTATTTGAGGTCCGTTTTTAGCAAATTATATATTGTTGGAAAACTTGAAGTCTAGTTTCAAAGAAATAAGCTTTATTCAAGAATTCTTTATAGTTTATGATTTATGACCAAGAGAGTGACCAAATATCAAGAATAGTGGCAAACGCTTTCCTATTTTATGACTATGACACATGAAATCAATAGGAATGCTTCCCTAATCACTTAGGATCATTCAATCCTTGGTCATGACAAAGGAGAATGATGACCTTAAGCTTAGAGGTAAGGTAGGTAGTAATTATACTTTTGACTAAGATGAAATTATGGATGCTGCTTGAATTAATGCTTGAAATGTTAGTTGTGAATGAATTTCATAAATCTGTGAATTTCCTTGAAGGTTAACACAAATAGACATTAAGTGGGAGTAGCCTAACTTTGTGTTGTGTTAACAATTGTTAGTGAAATGTGTATATATATGTTTGTGGAATATGGTCAGTATACTTAGTATAAAAAAAAAAGAGATGTATGAAGATATGAGATGTAAATATGATTGTGATGTGTAAGAAAGGTGTTTGAAGTAAATGTGAGGATATAATTCTAGTTCAACCTTGTACCCTGTACCGAGGCTTAAGTGAATGTGAATTAGTGGCTGTACGTAAGATTTTAGTTGATTAGTAATGTTTGAACTTCACTATATTAAGTACTTGTAAAGTAAATGTGCAATTGTGTCAACTCAAATGACGTGGCTTACATGTGTGAATATATATATCTATGTGATTATGGTATGGTTGGGCTTTTATACCCCTGGTCTTACATTGCTGTATGCATAATAAGGCCCGTGTCTTGTAGTCATTGAGTTGCTGAGAAATCGACTGACTTCCATCCTCTGTGTGATTGTGGTATGTTGGGCTTCAATACCCTTGGTCTCACATTGCTACACGCATAATAGGGCCCGTACGTTGTGGTCGTTGAGTTGCTAAGGAATCGACTGGCTTCTAGCCTCTTTGTGACTGTGGTATGGTTGGGCTTCGATACCCTTAGTCTCACGTTGCTGCACGCATAATAGGGCCCATGCGTTGTGGGCGTTTAGTTGCTGAGGAATCGACTGACTTCCTACCCTTGTGTGATTGTGGATCTTGAATGTATTTAAATTGCATGCTAAAAGAAAAATGTGTTTAACATTCATTAAGAGGGTTGATACTGGTCTTGCTAAGGTCGAAGTTAAGGAAAACGTTGTCCTCTGAAATGGTAAGTATCTTATGTTATATTTAATTGCGATGACTTCAATTTGGATCTCGTTGTAAATTGTTTGGCAACATGGAAAGTCCCATGCTATCACAGTCACGAGTTACTTTGGGTAGAAAGAATAGACAATTGTTGCTCCTATTCTCGTGCTGCTGTAAGCACAAATGGGGACATCAAAAGTCCTGTGCTATTGTAGTCATGAGTTGCTTGGGGGGTATATATGTAATATCAATGAAACCCATGGTGGGAATTTGTGTGCATGATTGTTTGTGGTTTACTTACTATGATTGTGTGCCAGGTGTTAGAGGTAATGATTCTTATATTGATTGAAAATTCCTTGATGCTTTGAGGAAATGGATAACTGATGTTGAATTATGTTGACTTGAATCCATGATGTAATCTGTTGCCATGAATTACTGGAAAGATATGACTTGGATTATGTGATATCTACTTACCATATATTGTCTGCGCATATAACCGAGTATGTTGATATTGTGCATGGATGTTTCTTTATGCGTAGTGGGGCCTTGGTCAAGCGAGTCTCTCAAGCGACCCGATGAATTATGCAAATATGCTTTCTCATGATAGATATAGAATGCATGTACTCTTGATTGGTAGAATGATTTTATTTATTGACATAAGCAAGCTAAAGATATCACAATTACATATGATTTGTAGAGTAATAATATGCTATCGTCTAAGAGTGTGCAAGAATATTTTTATATATTTTAAGAAACTACGGTGGTTTCTATTATTCTGGCATTTAAGTCCAAGTATGTAAGGTACATATACAAGAGAGTAATATGAAATAAATGTATGTTACTCATGGCTTAGATAATATTTCCATGTGTTTGAAGGATTCCTGCTAAGGAGACAGACTTACCATGTTAGTGCACGAGTTTGATGATTCACGGATATACGTAAAATGTCTAATGTGAACAATCCTCAATGGATGCACTTATAAGTTCACATGCGTGTTCTTTTTGGTAGATATTTTTGTGTATTGAATTATCTAAACTCACTCCTATAGTTTCCACCTTTCAGATGCAGCTTAGCAGAAGAGTACCCTTTCAAGGGATGGTAGGTTCGGAGCGACCCCAATCTTGGTGAGTTCTTAGCCTTGAGTAACGTTAGTGTAGTATACTCTCTAGCTACATAGGTCACCTAGTTCTTGGTTAAATTATGTATGTTGTGTTATGTATGACTTAAATATTAGAGAATTAGGAAAGTTACATCTTTTGCATAGAAGGCTTACGGTCTAGGGATGACTTGTCCCAAGTTACCGTGCCTGTTACATGCCCCGTTTTGGGGTCGTGACACTTCCCTTCAACCTTTATGAAAAATTTCCATCAGAATTTAGATGGACAGAAAAAAGTAACTTATTCCCTTATTTTTCAAATTTGCCATGTTCCTCATTACGCTCAGAAAGAGAAAGCTCGGCAATTCAAGCCTCATGAAAGCTCATGTTTCTGCATATTGGGGTCTCAGGAGGAACACTAAGAAGGAATCCACAAACTCTTGCTTTCACTGAAGCAAATTGATAGGTCTTTCGGGGCTTCTCCACTGTTGGATCTGAACCCCTATCTTTATGTAGTTATTAGGGTTCTCAGAGAAGCAAGCTTCATCACCACCTCCATTTTCCACTCTTTCTTGGTCTTCCTGTGTACCCTGTTTTGAAACTGAAGCCTAACAAGTGGGCCTCTGTGTCGAGATTGATGTAGAAAGGGCTACTTGTGAGCAATAACGAGTTTGAAAAAGTGGATTTTACACTTAATAGTTTGATTATTGTGAACAATCCAAGCCTACATGGTGAGGTTGCAAAGAAGATTCAATATGCTAATGGAAGGCTAGAGGATTTGGTTGAAGGAACTGAAGAGCTTAAAGGTGGATTGAAGTGTTTATTTAAGCATTTGATCAATTATAGAGTTTCGTTTATGAATATACTTTCTCCTTGACGTGGAGTTCCATAGTTATAAACCTGAGCTGAGTCTAATGAGGCTATGTATGAATCTGCTTATTATAGGATCTGAATGAACCTTGTTGAGATTTTCTAAATGTACAGAGATTTTCTATTATAAAAAAAAATTTTCAGACAAGGGCATTTTAGTCATTCAATCTTACATATTCTCTTTTCTTTCCTTCAATAATTACATACCATTATTTCCTTTTTCTTTAATTTTTTTTTTCCAATCATATACCAAACACATTTTTCCCATCTTTCCTTTCCTTTCCTTTCTATTCCTATCCTGTGTACCAAACAGGCCCGTAACATTATAAAGTAAATCGTTGCAGTACATGAGCAACAGGCAACCGGCAGTTGCCTCTTTCCAACCATGTGTGCACGTATCGGAATCTCAAGGGACCCATTTTTTCAAAATGCTAGAGAAAATAGATGGTTGAATGGAACACATGCGAGTGCAAATCCGCTGCTTGTCTCTTTATGGGTTGTTGGATTTGATATCTAACGACCGAAATTTTAGTAAAAAAAAAATACCTTTTGAAATTTGGACCATTGGATCTCAGATCTAACTTCCCATAGATAGACAAGCAGATTGCTTTTCTCTCTATATAAGCGGCAAATCTACACTAAACACATATTGGCTAGTTTTCAACTGACTCAGTTGGTCATACCTGGTACTACTTCCATGACTCATTGGTTTTCAACTTCTTCCGAACCAAATCAGGATCCGATTTTAATAACAATGGTTGGCACTTCAATTAAACAAAACTATTGATTTAGAAAAAATAATATAATAAAGATAAATGTACATTTTCTTGTCTCTATCATTTATCTCAAGTTTAATTTTGTTCATAATTTTTTTTTTGTCAATTTCATCCCACATATTTTCATTTTGTTTCAAGTTGGTCCTTAAAACTAACATCATCCAAAAGTTGGACAAATAATGTTGACTAAGACATCCATTTCCAACATAGATGCCAGCCTGAGGAAATGACAATGTAGCAACAATTCCAATTCTAGGAGACAATATCAAAGGTTGTGGATGAAATCAAGACAAAAATCAAGCCTTGAACCTGATACCAATAATTTGTGTGACAATGATACAAAGAATGAGGAAGATGATGGTGACAAAGTGGAGAACATAATGACAAGGTGGCAGAAGCAGTCTGAGCTAACCATCGATGACTCAAGAGTATCAAATTTGCACCAGTGCAAACCCTATGTGGGATTGTGTAAAATTTGTGAAAAATCTCGTGGCTTGGTGGGGAAAATTTTCTTGTGGTCCTCTAATGTTGAATAGGGTCTTATACATATAGAAATGGTGGTTTATGATAGATAAATTTTGAGGAAATTCATGAAACCCTAATTGAGATTGATTTGGAAATTTTAATGCAAATTTGCACCAATGCAAACCCTACGTGGGATTGTGTAAAATTTGTGAAAAATCTCGTGGCTTGGTGGGGAAATTTTTCTTATGGTCCTCTAATGTTGAATAGGGTCTTATACATATAAAAATGGTGGTTTATGGTAGATAAATTTTGAGGAAATTCATGAAACCCTAATTGAGATTGATTTGGAAATTTTAATGTAAATTTGTTGTGTTGTTAATGTATGCTTGAATGCTTGTGAACTAAAGGATCTTGGACGAAAATAGTGGTATTTGGGGCATTTATGAAGCCTCATTTGGAACATTTATGATATGAGAGGCTTTGGGATGAAGAAAATATTGGAAAGGAGTTGAATTTTGAAGGAGATGATGCTTTCAAGATGCTGTCGCTCTAGGCGCTAGGGTGGCCTTGAGACCATCAAGGCCACCCAAGAAAGGTCTTGGCTCCTGAGTCACCTGGGGTGGTGCCAAGTGCCTTGAAATTCTCCATTTTCCCTTCTTTTACTCACTCTTCTATTTGGCAACGCCTTAGGTCCTTCGGGAAGCTTTTAAACAATGAGCAATAGCTCAAGGAAAGGTAAAAAACCATCCTTAAAACTCCTTGTCAAGGTGTATAAGCAAATATCTCCCTTCTTAAGTGTCATATTGTGTCATTTCTTATATTTTTTGTATTACTCTTTGTTTAAAGGGAGTTCAATTTCATTAGGAATACAGTGCCTTAAATAGCCGTCCATATGTATATCACTTCATGGGTTATGAATTTTATGGTATTGATCAGAAATATATTGATAACATGCAATTTTCCATATATTTTAGACCCTATTCTAGTCCTTTTTTCATCTTGGTTTCTGCTTAAACTCTAGTTTTATAATGTTTTGAATTCTTTTGGGTGCAAGTTAATCATAGATTTATGTGTTATAACTCCATAAGTTTAGCCCAAATTGGTTCATTTGTGTGTTTTACAGAGTTTTCTAGCATCTGGGCATGAACTGAACAAGAAACAACAACAACAGGGAACAGATTAGAACTTGCTATCAGTAGACCTGGCACTCGGCTCTAGGAACCCAGCGCCTGGCACTTGAACATTAGTGAAGTACACGTCAGTAGGCTATGTGGTAGTGCGCATAGAGCAAAAATTAGGTTAACCAGCGCCCGCTACTGGGATCGCAACGCCTGGTGCTGGAGCTGCAAAGAGCCATTATAAATGTGATTTTTAGGTCAGAACAAAAAGAGACTTCGAACTAGACTTTAGACCTGTGGCTGTTGCAAACAAAGGTGACTCTCCAGACTGGTTTTGAGGGAGAGGAAACCTTCCCACTTGGGAATGGCCCTCCTTCTCCCATTTTCTTCTCTTTTCTTTCATTTTCCTTCATAGTTTCTTAGCTTTCTGCTATATTTTCTATTATCTTTCATGTTCTTCCTTTGTTCTATGTAATTTTCTGTGTTTAAGGGTTGATGTAGTTTGGTTCTATGAAACTTTATTGTTAAACATATTCAGTTTTAATGCATTTTCGTTTAATAGAATGAATTTTACTGATTATTCCTCCTCTTGAATGCTTGATTAACCTTCAATGGGTTTGGGATTTTGATGTCTATGATAGATCTAGCTGGATATTAAGCTTGACCTTGTATTTTCCACTATAAATCAAATTTTCTAGATTTGGATAATTTTATTTATATGGCTTGATTAATTTTCTTGAACTTAACTACTTAACTAAATGTTGAACTAAGGTTTTAGTCAATTATTTTAGTTAAGTTAGATTGTAATTTCAAGGTTTTGGATTCAATCATATTTTAGAAATTGGCCAACATTGAATGGATTGTAATCTAATTCAGTTGTTCTTCAATGATTCAAAATTAATTTGTTCATGAATCAATCAGATTAGACCAATAAAATCAATCTCACTTTCTTGTGTAATCGGTCATTTGATGAAATGAAAATTGTGCTTAAATTCATTTGAACCAATGAGTATTTTTTGGCCAAAGTACTGTTTTAATTCTAATTCTATGAAGCTTGCTATTTATGCATTTATGTGTTTGTTGTGTATGAAGTGAGTGGGATAAGAGTTTGCATGTCAATATGCGTTTGCCAGGCATGAATGTGATTTGAACTTCATCAGATTATATTGGGTTATGGTTAGTGAAGTTCTTTCTAATTATATTCTAATATAATTTAGTCTTGGAAAGTTTTCTGAAAATTTTAGATTGATAATTACATATTGGAATTTAGCCAGAACTTATCTTTAGGAAGGATGATGTTATACAATTCCATGAAATCTTTGATTGGTTACACATATTTCTTGTTTGTCTCCTTCACTGTTTTATTTCTATTTTATTTCAATTATTTATTTTGCGTTGCTTCAATCATCACAAACCCCCTTTTTTATGCAATTTCTATAAATCTTTTAACAAGTCTTAATAGCATTTCACTTAGCTTAATTGAATTTATTTGACACCTCAATCTTTGTGGGACGATACTCTACCTATCAATTTATTAACCCAATATACTTGCTGGAATATTTTATATGCTAAAATAATTTACGCATCAAGTTTTTGGCGCCGTTGCCGAGAATTGATGGTTGTCAAAATTTTCTTTTATGCAAAGTGATGTTATTTTAGACATTGTCTTTTCTTTTTGTTGTTTTTACCATTTCAAGTGTCTTTATTAGTTTCATTTCTTCTTTTGTTTACCTTGCTTATCTAATATATCTCTCACGTTGCTCTTCTTTGCTTTGTGCGAGGTATTGGATCATTTTCCTTTATGAGGTAAACTAAAAATGTAGGAGTAAGGAAAACAGGGAAGGAAGCAATGCTAAGCATGGACACTAAATAAAGTCTGGCTAAGGACTCTAAACAAAGTGCTCTTGGGAGGCAACCCAAGTTTCTTAACATTTTCTTTTCAATTTTGTTTGTTGATTTTATTTCATAATTTTAATTTTTTGTTTTTGTTGTTAATTATTTGATTTTTGTGTGATTTTTCTTTTAGTTTCTTTTCTCTTTTGTTTTTCTTTTTGTGCAAATTTGTAGAGTCCATTTTTTTTGTTTTTAATATTTTTGTATGATTTTATTAGTTTAGATGTTTTTTGTTTTGAAGTTTTAATGTTTTCCTATCTTCTGTGCTGAAAAAAAAAGTTTTCAAAAAAAAAAAAGAAATCTCATTTTTGCATTCTGGGCACTGAAGTTTTTCTTTTTCCTAAAGAAAAATTTTTTAAAAAAAACCAGAGTTTGGCGCTGCGATTTTCTGAAGCTGTGCATTTTAGTGATTTTAGGACCCATTTCCTTTTCATCCTTCACGTTCGCCCAACACTTCACTGTGCCTCCCCCTAATTTTGAACCCTAGCCCTAAAATTCTGCAAATTTCCCCAAATTTCCTCTCAATTCTTTAGCAATTCCTTTTCCCCTGCTGAATTTGGCCTTTCCCTATCAGTTTTTGGCCCTTGTCTGCTGTACCAGATTTCAGTATTTCTCTGTGTTGGGTTCTCTTCCCTTCGTCCATGGGTACTGTTCTACATTTTTCAATTGACAAATTTTATTGAGTTTGTGCATATTGTTGATCAATTGCTGCACTCATTCTTTAATTCACTACTAAAAGTGTTGTTGAGGTGAAACTTTGTTGAATTTGCTGTGAAATGGAGTGAAATTTGTCAAAAAAAAAATTGCATGATGTCACTTGATATTTGATATAGTTCAAATTTGGTTGTACTTAGGCTTATGCATATTTTCATTTAATAATATTTCTGCACTTTCCATGCTTGATTATGCACCAACTTAAGTCAACCATGTTCTTGATTCATTGTGGCAATGCAATTTGGGAGAAAAATTTGATGCTCACAAGGTGTTTGTCAAAATGCCTATGTGAAATTTTAATTAGGAATTTTTGGAAATACAAATGCACATATGTCTTCATGCTTAGCAAGTGTTTTGGTTTTTCTTTTAACCATTCATCAATGTTTCAAAGACATTTCTTATGCTCTAAGTGTTTAGGGAGCTTTGTGAATTCATTGTATTTCTCTTTGTAAATTAGCGTAAATTGTGAATTCATTTACTTAGGAAATAATTGTATATACTTGGCTCTTGGCTTTGAAATAAGATTTTTATTTTTATTCAGTTGGAGAGATATTTTAAATTTGCTTAGTTTTTGTTTTCTTTTTAGTTTATTTTTATTATAGTTTAGTTAAGATTTTATTATTCTCTTTTTAGTCTTCTTTGTTGTGTATTTATTCATTTATTTTCTTTTCTTAGGTTTATTTTAGTTTAAGTTTCTTAGTTTAGTTATTTTTTTTCTTTCTTTTTCCTCTTTGATTGAGATTGATTTATGTTTAACTTAATGCTTTTGTGCATAATTTTGTAGGAATCATGCCTTGCAAACTGATCAAGAGTGATGGACATGATGATGCTCAATCTTGAGGGAGTTTTCTTTCCTTTTTTTTTTAGTTGTTTTGTTTTATTTTATTTTAATTTGTTTTAGCATTTAGATTTGTTTTTGTTTAATTGTTTTAGTTAGTATTTTATTTGTTTTGTTTTGTTTCAAAAAAAAAACTGATCAAGGCTTTTTATTTTTCCCTTTACTATCTTTTATCTGTCCTCCTTTTGCCTGTTAGAATTATTTTGCTGATAATTGTTTGCATTGAGGACAATGCTGAAATTAAGTGTAGGGGGAGGGGGAGAGTAAAATGTCTTGGTTGTTAGTTTAGTTCTTGTTTTTAATTTCATGTCAATTTAAATTATTTTTTTCTTTTTCTTTTTATTTTTTTTGTTATGTTTTTCTTTGTTCCTTTCCTTGTTTTAGCCTCTTTCTTTCTACACAACTCCGTGTTTTTTATGTTCTTCTATTAATTTTTGGTGTTCCTTTTGTTTTCGGGAAGAGTTAGCCTTGTTGTGGAAATATGCATGATGAGATAGTTAGAATTTAGATTGATTTAGCATAAAAAGAATTTAGTCTTATTTCTCCAAGGAATTCAAGTTAAATGACAATGATGTTGACTGTAATGAATTTATAGTAATAGTCTTTCAGGCATGAGGATTTGAGCCTTAATGCAATATGCTATTCTTCTTGTTGTGTGTTCTCTATCATGGATTGTAACTCTAGAACTTGTCTTGAATCTTGGTTGAGGCTACATATCTTATACATGCTTGGAAATGATTTAGGCATTTGTTTCTTGTTACCTACTTTTAGCCAAATAGCTATCCATTACCATTGTTTCCATTGTATGTCATTTTGTGCCTTTTCCATGTCCTTTCTTATGCTTTTCCACCACTTTTCTTCCTAAACAGAATTTTTGCTTTCAACTTAGAATATAAAAAGTATATTAAATTCTTTTATGAGATGTGCTGAAAAGTTTTGTGGATTTTGGGGTAGTCATGAATTGTATTTCTTCTACTTCCTCTAAGCAAAAGAAAAGATTGGCCAATCACAAAGAAAAAGAGAAAAATTGAAGGACGTAATCAAAAGAACTCAAAAAAAAAGAAAAAAGAATATAAAAAAATGATGAAAAAGAGGAGTAGATAGAACTTTGAGACCCAAAATTAGTTTTTATTCAATCTCTTATATATTCAGTTGTAAATGCTCTTCATTTTCTTGAGTTGTTGTCATATTTTGTTTCATTGTTCCATCTTTCCATTTTTTTTCCACCTTCCCTTTTGTTTCCCATTATTTTTCCTACCTACGTTACAACCGTATGAAGTCCTTTTGATTCAATCATGTATTGGATTCTAGTAGTGAAAATTTAGATTCTTGACAAGCTTATGGTAGTAAATTTGTGATAGGATGATTTTGAGTGATTCCATCTTAAACACTTGAGAGAGTAGAGGATAAACAGCTTACCCTGTGAGGAGATTGCTACTTGAATTCATTCTTGTCAAAATAATTTCCATGAAACTTGAACTTTTTAGAAATTTAAGATTTACTTTCTCCTAGCGTTAAATCTTTCTAAATTTTAATTATTTCATTGTTGTATATTTTCTACACCTTAGCTTGTTGTGCTTATTGGGATTCTCTATTGTTTTTAATTGATTTTGCCCAGGAGTGCAAAAGGCTAAGTGTGGGGGATTTGATAACATGCAATTTTTCATATATTTTAAACCCTATTCTAGTCTTTTTTTGCATCTTGGTTTTTGCTTAAATTCTAGTTTTATAATGTTTTGAATTCTTTTGGGTGCAAGTTAATCATAGATTTATGTGCTTTAACTCCATAAGTTTAGCCCAAACTGGTTTATTTGTGTGTTTTATTGAGTTTTCTAACATCTGCGAATGAATTGAACAAGAAACAACAACAACAGTGAACAAATTAGAACTTGCTGTCAGTAGACCTGGCGCCCGGCGTTGGAACATTAGTGAAGTACACGTTAGCAGGCCATGTGGTAGTGCGCATAGAGCAAAAATTAGGTTAACCAGTGCTGGAGTCGCAGAGAGCCATTATAAATATGATTTTTAGGTCAGAACAAAAAGAGACTTCGAACTAGACTTTAGACCCGCGGCTGCTACAGATAGAGGTGACTCTCCAGACTGGTTTTGAGGGAGAGGAAGCCTTCCTGCTTGGGAATAGCTCTCCTTCTCCTATTTTCTTCTCTTTTCTTCCATTTTCTTTCATAGTTTCTTAGCTTCTGCTGTATTTTCTATTATCTTTCATGTTCTTCTTTTCTTCCATGTAATTTTTTGTGTTTAAGGATTGATGTAGTTGGGTTCTATGAAACTTTATTGTTGAACATATTTAGTTTTAATGCATTTTCATTTAATGGAATGGATTTTACTGATTATTCCTCCTCTTGAATGCTTGATTAACCTTCAATGGGTTTGGGATTTTGATGTCTATGATAGATCTAGCTGGATATTAAGCTTGACCTTGTATTTTCCACCATAAATCAGATTATCTAGATTTGGATAATTTTATTTATATGGCTTGATTAATTTTCTTGAGCTTAACTACTTAACTAAATGTTGAACTAAGGTTTTAGTTAATTATTTCAGTTAAGTTAGATTGTAATTTCAAGGTTTTGGATTCAATCATATTTTAGAAATTGGCCAACATTGAATGGATTGTAATCTAATTGAGTTGTTCTTCAATGATTCAAAATTAATTTGTCCATGAATTAATCGAATTAGACCAACGAAATCAATCTCACTTTCTTGTTTAATCAGTCATTTAATGAAATGGAAATTGTGCTTTAATTCATTTGAACCAATGAGTATTTTCTGGATAAAGTACTGTTTTAATTCTTATTCTGTGAAGCTTGCTATTTATGCATTTTTGCGTTTGCTGTGTATGAGTAGTGAGTGGGATAAGAGTTTGCATATCAATATGTGTTTGCGAGGCATGATTGTGATTTGAACTTCATCGAATTATACTAGGTTATGGTTAGTAAAGTTCTTCCTAATTATGATTCTAATATAATTCAGTCTTGGAAAGTTTTCTAAGAATTTTAGATTGATAATTACATAATGGAATTTAGCCAAAGCTAATCTTTGGGAAGGATGATGTTATACAATTCCATGAAATCTTTGACTGGTTACACATATTTCTTGTTTGTCTCTTTCACTATTTTATTTCACTTATTTGTTTTGCATTGCTTCAATCATCACTAACCCCCCTTTTTATACAATTTCTGTAAATCTTTCAACAAGTCTTAATAGCATTTCTCTTAGCTTAATTGAATTTTATTTGACACCTTAATCTCTATGGGACGATACTCTACTTATCACTTTATTACTTGTTGTGACCCAGTATACTTGCTGGAATATTTTGTATGCTAAAATAATTTACGCATCACATATGCTTAATGGTTACTATCACATGAAAATTATTTGTGCGTGAAAATTGATGTGTACATTTTTGATTGGCTAATTCTTTGGTAGATGGCATGGGTTCAAGTCCCATGGGTTGGAGCATAGTATATATATATTAACAACCTCAAACACGGGGACGTGAATGGTACGGTGACTAGGCATAGGTTGTCCCTAGACCGTAAGCCTACTACACTTGTCACTACATCTCCCCTAAATTTCTAACACAAACGCATAAACATCACAAATAAACATAATTCATTCAAGACCTAGGTAATCTATGTAGCTACAGAGAACACTAGACTAACTTACGCAAAGATAAAGAACTTACTAAAGATTGGGGTCACGCCAAACTTGTCGTCCCTCAAAATGGTACTTCTCTGTTAGGTTGCATTTAAAGGGTGAAAACTACAAAAATGTGTCGAGATAACTCAATAAGCAGATCCTACCATACAATAGACATGTATGAACTTATAAGCTCATCCCTCCATATTAGTTCATTTTTAATGATTTCTCGCTCAACCGTGTAATGCTAGACTCATGCAATGATGTGTTGGGTTTTAAAATCGACCCCTAAGACACGAGACATACTCGTCTAAGTCATGAGTAATGTACATACCTTAGATGCTTGGATTTAAATACTAGAAATATGTGGTCCTCTGCACACACACATAAATGCGTGAAAAATATCCTTACACATATCACATACATCACCCTACATTTAACTTGTGTCCACAACTAGGATTGCTTCACATAATCAAGAATACATACATAGCTTATTGGGTCACCTGTGAGACTCACTCAGCTGAGGCCCTCATCACCCATCAAGTCTCTAGGGAAGGTTGACCCATTAAGCCCTTTCGTTGTCAGGGTTGTTATGAACCAAAGGCCCATCAAGCCCTTTCGCTACCAGGGTTACTGTGAGTCCTACTCAACCTAGGCCTTCAACATCCACAAGCACAATCATTCCATGACCCATACTTGCTCAGTTAGATATGCAAACAACATAATGTACATACTGTTAAGTTCTTAACTTAGCACTATTTTGGTCCTATTTACCTTTTCTTTGGATATCTATCTTGCCTATTCTTGCAATTCTTGACTCATGTTTTAGCTAGTTTAGATTAGTTAGGTTTTCTTAGAGTTTCTAATAAATTGAGTGATTTCATGATTCTTTCCTATTGTTTAATGGTGTTATTTGTTGTTTTTGTTGTAGGTTGATTTGATGAGAAGTTTGTGGAAGAAGATGAAATGTTAGAGTTGTAATTCTGAAGATGTTAGAGAGATGGCTGTCTTCCACAGCTATAGCGGTGTCTGCTAGAAGTGAAGCTTTTGAAGCTGTCTTTTCTACCTTTCACCACTATAGTAGTGGCTCGTGGAAAAAAGTGATTTTAAGCCTGAAACTCTGCCTTCCATCGCTATACGGTGGTTTGCGATTCTATGGCTCATTTTACTGATTTAAATAGCATTAGAGTAGAATTTTTAGGGTATTCTAAGTTCGGGGGAAGCCAGAGAATGCCATTTTTATAGAGGGAAGAGGAGGAATCCTGTTCCAAAGCTTTCCGAGCCCGATTTCTGCCAACCCAACCTTGGATTCATGGAGTTTTCTCTATCTTTTACTATTTTCTATTGTTTTAAAGGCCATGTATGGCTAGTTTTCTCCTTCTAAAGTTACTATGAACCTAATTTCATATTAAGGATTGTGATCTTTTTGTATTTATGATTTCTTTTGAATTAATACATGTCTTTTCATTCATCTATGTTGAACTTGCTATGAACTTGATCACTTTATAGTTTGTTTGTTGCTTTTATAGATCTCGGGAGAGGGAGATGAGAGTAAAACTCTGAATTGGAAGGGACGAGTGAGTGACCTTAACCTAAGGGATTTTGCTTGTTAACTAATAGTGATATTAGTTAATCTCGTTTAATCAAAGTTAGGTTGGTTGTATTAGGCTTAACCCACACAAGGAATTGTGTATGTGTTAAGTAGCTTAATCTAGATTCGGGAGAATTATTTTAAGTTATAAGTTAACCTAAGATTAACATGATTAATTGTTTAGAATCACAAATGCAGAGAGAGTTTAGCAATTCCTAGGATGAAAGAGGGGGATTAGTGACTTTAGACTTTTACATTGATTAATTTAGTCGAATCTTTTGTTGGTCATCGTTAATTGCATTTTACTTTTCTGATTTCATTTCTTTCCAATACTTTAATTAGAGCTGCCTTTAATCCAATCTTGATTGTATGACTAATGCAATTAAATTTCTTGAGTAATTAATGAGTTAGTCATGGAAACAATATCTTACTCACTCTTTATTACTTGTGCGATTGGTTCACTTGCCAAATCATTTAACATGTTTTGGCACCATTTCCAAGGCCTAACAGTTTTGATAATACTCAAAGAAATTTAAGGGTGCTAGATTAGACACTGTCTTGCTTTGAGTCTTTGTTTTTATTTTAATTTTCTTCTCTTCTATTTAATTAGTCATTGTTGCATTTAGAATTTTTTTTCCTGATTTCCTATTTGTCAATTATGACTGGAGTTTTCTACTATGTATGTGAGGTACCACTCAAACTTCTGATTTTCTCTTTGAGCCTGAGATTGAAAGACTCACAAGGAGAACTAGAAAAGAAGCGAAAGCTAGAAAAACTCAAGTAAGCTAAGCTACACAAGAAGAAATGGCTGAAGATATCCAAAATCATCGGGGTGTTGAGGTTAATACTGGTAATGGGGTTGGTAATGAGCCTTAGGAGAGACATAGAGCAATATGGGACTATGCTTCACCACACAACATTGGAAACAAATCAAGTAAAGTGAAGCCTACTATTAGTTCTAATAATTTTGAGAAGAAGGTTATGATGCTAAACCTTGTCCAGTAGAATCAGTTTGGGAAAAGCTCCATGGAGGATTCAAACAACCATATCATGAATTTTCTTGATATTTGTGATATGGTCAAGCTAAATGGAGTTACCGATGATGCAATTCACCTTCGGCTATTTCTTTTCTCCTTAAGGGATAGTGCAAAGAATTGATTAATGACTCAACCTCCAAGGAGCATCACTACATGGGATGAGCTCCAAAAGAAATTTCTAGATAAATTCTTCCCTCCTTCAATGTCAGTGAAATTGAGGAATGAGATTACAGCTTTTTATCAATAAGAGAGTGAGAGTTTATATGTTGCTTGGGAGCGATTTAAGGAGGGGTTGAGAAGATGCCCTAGCCATGGTATTTAGGAGTGGCAACAAATTTTGATCTTCTACAGTGGATTGACATATGAAACTAGGGATAGACTGGACACTGTAGCTGGTGGTGCATTGATGGCAAGATCTATTGAACAAGCTCGAGAAATAATTGAAATAATGGGATCTAGTCAAAATGCTTCCATCCGAGCAAGAAGCGTTGCAAAGAAAGGGATACTAGAATTGGATACCCTCAATGCTCTATTGGCTTAGAATGAAGCATTGACTAAGAAGGTCGATATGTTGAGCTCGATTCAACAAGAACCTACAAGAGTGAATGTTGTAATCATTCTAAGACCTAAATGTAATTTTTGTGGTGGGTTTCATGTTAATGGTTGTTGTGAGAAATTTGCTTCATTGGAGCAGTTAAATTATATGGGTAGTCAGCAAGGGAATCAAAATAACCTATATTTTAACAACTACCATCCAAGCTCGAGAAATCATCCAAACTTCTCCTGGAGCAGTAATCACTACCTAAACCCCATTTTTACATCTTCATCTTCTGGTAGGCCTTTTCAACCTCTTAGATTCAGCAACCAGAGTAATTACACTCTTCAAAATAGAGCTCTACCACATCAAGTAGAGAAGAAACCATCAATGGAGGACATGTTCATGAAGTTCATGGAAAGAAGTGAGTCAATGTTTCAAACTTAGAATATAGCCATTAAAAGCTTAGAGACTCATATAGGTCAATTGGCAAATGCTTTGAACAACAAGCTGAAAGGTAATCTCCCTAGTGACATTGAAAATAACCCAAGAATGGAGGGGAAAGAGCAATGTAATGCCATTACCTTAAGGAGTGGCAAGGAGCTTCCTGAGGTTTTCAAACAACATGATCAGACGTAAGGGGTGGTCACTGAAGAAGATAATCAAAAAGTTGTCTAGCCTTAGGAGAAAGCAATTGAGAAAGTTAATGCTTCAAAGGCTAAAGGTAAATGGGAAATGCGATAAAAGATGTGAGGGCTGAGAATTTTGTCCTACCAATGTCCTATCCTTGAGGCATTAAAAAGTTTAATCTAGATTGGCAATATAAAAAATTCTCAGAGATCTTGGAACAACTTCATATCAACATCGCATTTGTGGAGGCGTTGGAACAAATGCCCAGTTATGCAAAGTTCATAAAGGATGTTCTGTCAAGAAAATGCACTTGGGTGAGTTTGAAATTGTTGCTATGACTCAAGAATGTAGCGCCATTCTCCAAAAGAAGTTGCCTAGCAAAATGAAAGATCTGGGTAGCCTTGTGATCCCATGCAACATTAGGAGCAATTTTTTTTGGAAAAGCACTGTGTGATCTGGGAGCAAGTGTGAATCTGATGCCCCTCTCTATTCTCAAGAAACTGGGTTTGGGAAATGCTCGACCCACCACAGTAACTCTTTAATTGGTTGACCGTTCATTATGTTATCTAATAGAGTTATTGAGGATATACTTGTCAAGGTGGACAAGTTAATCTTTTTGGCTGATTTTATTATCATGGACTATGAGGAAGACAAGGAGATCCCAATAATTTTGGGAAGACCTTTTCTAGCTACCAATAGGACTATAATTGATGTTCATAAAGGTGAATTAACTATACGGGTCAATGATCAAGAGATCACCTTTAACATAAACAAGGTAAAGAAAGCTTCTAAGGACATAGAGGAATGCTACTCTTTAAAGATGATTAACAACGATTCTCATGAGTATCTCCATGTTGAGATGTATAAAGATTGCTTGAAGGATGTTGAACACGTGGGAAAAAGAACAAAGGAAATTCTGGGAATTTCAGAGGCCTATGCCAAGTTTCGTAATGATCCCATTAAATTCATACCTCTTGACATTGTGGACAATGTTGTTACTCAGTTGAAAGCATTTAAGAAGTGTCAAAAACTAGAAGATCCACCTTGAGCATAGACACCATTTGTAAAGTCTGGCTAAAGACTATAAACTTAGTGCTCTTGGGAGGTAACCCAAATTTTCTTTCTCTCTTTCATAGTTTTTATTATTTTGTTCTTGTTTTGAATATTTTATCTGTGGTGTTTCTCTTTCTTAGTTGTTGTGTTGTTGGTATGCTTCTTTTCCTCTATTGTGCTAATTTGAGGCAGTGAGAACACTGTCAACTTTAAGTTTGGGGGAAAGGTATTTTGTGTCTTGTGTTTGTTTTTGCTTGTAGTGTGTTTAGTGTGTAAAGTGGTTTTCAGATATGTCAGATTTTCAAAATTTTAAATTTTTTGTTAAAGAACTTTGTAAGGAAACAAATTACATTTGTTTGTGGAAAATTAGAAAAATTTGGTAAAATTAAGATTTGGGATTATTTTTAATAAGAATTAACCTTACTTTTAAGAATAATAGGAGATTTATTTTAAAATTCATTTTAAGTGTTTTGAAGTTTTGAAACTCTTAGAACAAGTACTTTAGCTTGAGTTAAGCTTTCCTAAAATCAAAAGTAAGCTCAATAAAGGGGTTTACTGAAAAAAAGAGAAAAAGATTGGTGTTCTATTTTTACAAATAAGAATAATTAGCTGGCTTGAAGGTAACGTTTATGCTGAGGCGATGCTGTGTGGATTAGGCACACAGACACTTTCTCATCCAATGAAATTTACTTTCAATT
Organism: Biancaea sappan; assembly: GCA_037074585.1. Classification (NCBI taxonomy): domain Eukaryota; kingdom Viridiplantae; phylum Streptophyta; class Magnoliopsida; order Fabales; family Fabaceae; genus Biancaea; species Biancaea sappan. The sequence continues at coordinate 29,563,623 of CM073499.1, forward strand.
AGTTTGAGAGAATGAATGGGTAGGGAAGTTTTGTGTGGATTAGGCGCATAGACACTTTTCTCACATTGAATTTCTCTCCTTAAGTGTGAAGGGGAGGAAGAGTTGTGTGGATTAGGTGCACGGACTCTGCTTCCTACTGGCTACGTTCCTCTTATTCAATTTGTTAATTAATCTAATTGGAATTTGGAATGAAAACTTTTGAGAGTGTAAAAATATAAAAAGGAAAGATTAATTCAAGTGATGATATTTTGCTTTAAGAGGTTTCTGAGGTATCAAGGTATTTATTTGAGCTTTGAATTAAATCTCCAAGTTATTATTGCAAGTATAGTTGTTCTCTAGTAAAAGTACTTCCTAAATCTAATTTTAGTAGATGTTTTTTAATTTTTCTTTGCATATTCCACTCTTTTCTCTTACCCAGTTTAATCATTTTCTAAGCTTGATTGTAAACATGTGTATTTAACTTTTTCTTCACGCAGTCGTCTATGTGAGGTTTGATTTGCTTGAGGGCAAGCAAAGATTCAAGTTTGGGGGAGTGTTAAGTTCTTAACTTAGCACTATTTTGGTGCTATTTACCTTTTCTTTTGATATCTATCTTGCCTATTCTTGCAATTCTTGACTCATGTTTTGGCTAGTTTTAATTAGTTAGGTTTTCTTAGAGCTTCTAATAAATTGAGTGATTTCATGATTCTTTCTTACTATTTAAGGGTGTTATTTGTTGTTTTTGTTGTAGGTTGAGTTGGTGAGAAGTTTGTGCAAGAAGATGGAATGTTAATTTTGAAGATGTTGGAGAGATGGTTGTCTCCCACAACTATAGCGGTGGATTCCACAGCTATAGCGATGGCTGCTGGAAGTGAAGATTTTGAAGTTGTCTTCTCTGCCTTTCATCGCTATAGCAGTAGCTCCTAAAAAAAGTGTTTTTAAGCTCGAAACTTTGCCTTCCACCACTATAGCGGTGGGTATTCATCGCTATAACGGTGGTTTGTGATTCCACAACTTGTTTTACTGATTTAAATAGCGTCAGAGTAGAATTTTTAGGGTATTCTGAGTTCAACGAAAGTCAGAGAACGTCGTTTTTGCAGAGGAAAGAGGAGGAATCCCGTTTCAAAGCTTTCTAGGCCCGATTTCTGCCAACACAACCTCTGATTCATGGAGTTTTCTCTATTTTTTTTACTGATTTATGTAGTTTTAAGGTTATGTATGGCTAATTTTCTGCTTCTATAGTTACTATGAACCCAATTTCAAATTAGGGATTGTGATCTCTTTGTATTTATGATTTCTTTTGAATTAATACATGTCTTTTCATTCATCTATGTTGAACTTGCTATGAACTTGATCACTTTATAGTTTGTTTGTTGCTTTTACTAATTGCAGGAGAGGGAGGTGAGAGTAGAACTCTGAATTGGAAGGGATGAGTGTGTGATCGTAACCTAAGGGATTTCGCTTGTTAACTGATAGGGATATTAGTTAATCTCATTTAATCAAAGTTGGGTTGGTTGTATTAAGCTTAACCCACACAAGGAATTGCATAGGTATTGAGTAGCTTAATCTAGATTTAGGAGAATTATTTGAAGCCATAAGTTAACCTAAGATTAAAATGATTAGTTGTTTAGAATAAAAAATACAGAGAGAGTTCAGCAATTCTTAGGACGAAAGAGGGGGATTAGTGACTCTTTTACATTGATTAATTTAGTCGGATCTTTTGTTGGTCGTCGTTAATTGCATTTTATTTTTCTGATTTCATTTTTTTTGTCTAGTACTTTAATTAGAGCTGTCTTTAATCCAATCTTGATTGTTTGACTAATGCAATTGAATTTTTTAAGTAATTAACGAGTTAGTCCTCATGGAAACGATATCTTACTCACTCTTTATTACTTGTGCAACTGGTGCATTTGCTAATCATTTAACACATACATCACTTACTGAACAACCATAAAGTCATATCTTAACGATATCTAGGCCTGCCAACGGATTCCATAGACCTCATGCACTATGTGAAACCAGGCCTCATGGGTGGAAGCGATGTCCTACCAATCCCCATAAGCTTCATGGACCATATGCCATCGAGCCTACTGGGTTTCTAAGGCTAATGCATCAATGAGATCCATAGACCTCATGGACTAAGCAAAGCTCTACTAGTCTCTATAGGCTTCATGGACCATGTGCCACTAAGCCTACTGGATTACCCCAAGCAATCACATACATAGAGGAATACCATCAAGCTAACAAACATAACTAATGGGCTTTCTTATGCAAAAAAGGGATTCATGCACAATAAATCATCCATATGCTAATTTTCTTATTGTCCTAGCCCTTAGACTTACTCATTATCCATAACCTTATGTTACCACCTTTAAAGCTTTTAGGGGCTTAAGTGAATTATCATACTTATGAGCTAGTTTGTGGAATGCTTCATATTTCCTTTTCTTTAAGAACTCAAAGAGTAGGGTTAGTTACTCACTCATTCTTATTTTTTCTATATAATTGCTTTCTAATTTGGTGTTATGCAACACTTCTTTGGTCCTTAGTTATACTTGCTTTTATCTATCTTATAAAACTTTCCTTAGTTAAAATGGTGACATAAGAACGCACGAACACTATTTATGTTCTCATAAAAGAAAAAACAAGAAGAGCTAACTTTTCTCACATTTTCATCTACTTTGTGTAAGTGTAACCTAGGACTTCATCCCTTAATATGGCCAATCTTATTCATTATATAAAATTACACCATTAGGTACAAAAGCATAGATAGAATCACCACACATCACTTATAGAAATTTAATGTCTAATTTTGTGTGCTTAATATCCTTCTAGATGTAGCCCTGCCATCAAGTCACCTTACATATTTACATATTACGGTGCAAGGCATAGGTATAATCTCTATACATCACAATTTTTACTTATATGTGAAATCACAACTAGTTAAGACATTATGTTTCCCTTTAAGCAATTTGGCATCACGTTACCTTACACTTTATAATTATCTAAAAATAGTCATGCTTGATAGGTTACATGTTCTTTATTCTTATGGAGTAGCCTTGACATTCCTACCTTGGCTAAACTATGGCTTTCATGAAGTGTTGTCCTCACATTTAGAAATATATGCAATTATTCATACTTTGTACTATCATTATCTAACTTAAGGAAAACAACCAAGATAGGGTAGGAATTCCCTTTGCATTGACTCTTCATGTCACAAGTATCCCTGGCATGAAGCATTCAAATCTTAGAGTGGTATGAGGGTAATACCCCTTCTTTTGACTCTCTTAGGCATGCACAATTACTTATATAATTGTACCTCTTATATTGATTTCTTTCATATTTCTTCTAGCTTTATGGAACCTCAAAAGTGAGGATTTGTAACTTAAGAAAAGGAAGTTCACCATACACTAAGCATTCAACATATAGCACCAACAAATTCACATTTGTCAAGGTGGGGTTAGCTACTTACCTTTTTCTGAGCTAAAATTATCATTCTCTTTCATCCTCATCAAGGATTGAATGATCCTAGATGATCAGGGAAGCATTTCTACTGATTCCATCTAGAAAACAAAGTAAAAGATGTCATAATCATAAAATAGGAGAATGCTTGCCACTATTTTTGACCTTTGATCACTCTCTTGGTCATAAACCTTAAACCATATAGAATTCATAAATGAAACTTATCATACTTGAATCTAGACTAAAAGAACTTTCGAATGAATAATTTACTAAAAACAGAGCTCAAATGAGAGAGTTATGATAATTTGAATTAAACTAAAGGTCACAGCCTATGGTGCCTTGGGCACCAAAGCCAGTGCTCTTGGCCCTATGAGTGCCCTAGGCACTAATCCTAGTGCTTTGGAAGCCCATGTCTGGTGGTAGGCACCAAGACTCCACCATTTTACCTTCCAAATCCTTCCAAAGCTCACCCAAATCAATTTGGGTCATCAAATACTTGTTTTTAGCATTTAAAACATTCTAAAAGATCAATTTCAACATTGAATCAAGATTAAAACCAAATCAATCAAAATTCATCTATGTTATTTTTTAGGATTCTCAAATCTTGTTCTTCCTCTACATATGCTTTCAGCCATGTTTTCCTCAAATTTCTAAGTCCTAGTTTCAATTAGAGGCATGAAACAATAATGCCATTCAAGACACAACTCTATTTTCAAAGTTCCCTATTATGACCTGCTTCTCAGTGCACGTGACTAGTATAATGACAACCATCTCGATTGATATTGGGCATTTTCATATACACTGTACTCCCTACCTTAGTCCTATTGCAATTTTAATATTGTCAACTCTATAATTTTCTCATATTTTGGATTTATTGGGTGTAAATTAATTATAAAGCTAATATGTTTTAATTCCATATTTTTATGAGCTTAAATGATAAGACCCAATTTAATCCTTGTCTTAAATTTACAGAATTAATTTAATTAGAGAGTAAATGCTGATATGGACGTTTTGCTTATGTGGATGCCACCTGACATGTTGACTTGACATTTTATGCTGACTAGGATGTTGACCAACTTTGCTGACTGTGTGGCCCAAATTTCTGCAAAAGCAAACAACAGCATCAGAAAAGTGCAACAGAACAAGGGAAACATCAACATGCATGCAAGGGCAGAACATCTGAATAGTAGAAAGGAAGAAAGGGATAGCACATGAACACATTTTAGAAACTACAAATTCATCCTCCCTCCTTGGCTGAAGTTAAAAGACACCTTCTACATCATTTGCCATTGTTGAAGAACTCCATCTTCTTCCATTTTTTCTGTAATTCATAGGTCTACCCCCCAAACATTTTCTTCTTTGTTTTGTTGTATTTTGGCCTCCATGGGAGGGTAAAAAGTGTTGTAATTAGTCAGACATAAATTGGAGTTATGTATCTTGAATCTTTGGCTCAATAATAGATAAGTTTTCTGGTTCTAATCCTATTTCATTTCTGTTCTACATTTGCCTCTGGTTCGTATGGTTATTTCTATTTTGTTATGACTTAGTAGACATTGAACGAAATGACTTGCCTTTGGTGATTGTCAAGCATGATTCGGTTAGGGCTTAAACGAATTATATTAGATTGTGGTTATGATTCTGATATGATTTAAACTTAGAAAGTCTTCTAGGAATTTAAGTTGAAAACTAAATGGTATGATTAAATTAGAAAAAACCAAGGATAAGATGATGATATATGTAGATTCTAAGGATTGAATGACTGATTACATGTTTTATGTGTAATTTCATTTTTTTCTGAGTTTTGTTCTGTATTTAGTGTTCTGTTCTATTAGCTATAGGTTGTTTTAATGTTATATTATGCACTCACCCCCATGGTAATTAGGTAGTTAATTAGTAGGTAATTAAGGTGGATTAGAACAATTAATTAGGTAATTTAGAAGTAAGGCTCCTTGAGGGAATACGATTTGAGACGACCATTATACTGCAAGTTGCCATAAATCTAATTTTGGACGACTTGATGGTCGTAGTGGCTCGAACCAGAATTTTGGTGCCATTTCTGGGGAGCCAATTTGTTTCTTAATCACCTAATTAGTTTTTCATTTGTGTTTTTGTTTGATGCTAAATCGATTGGCTAAAATGGTTTACAAGTTTTGAGTTTTTTTTTTCTCGTTTATTGTTCATTTGGACAATAGGACAAAATTAACTCCGACTGAACTCAAACTTGGTATACCACTAGTTTTTGACATTTTAACCCTAAACCCTAAATCCTAAGCCCAAAACCCTAAACTAAAGGTTCATATTCAAGGTAGACATTTTAGAAAATTCAATCGTTTAGACCTCTTTTCTATTTTTTAATGTCTTTCATGATTTTTCTAATTAATTGTGATTCTTGGTGTGATTTTTGTACATCATATTTTTGAGTTATGTTTGTTGTTTTTGTGCCTTCAACTTGTGAAGGATTTTTCCAAACAAAAATTAGAATTTTCTGAGATACTTCATTTTTAGGTGTCTTCTATAGGGTGGAGCATAGAAGCAATAGCATAATTGCTTTTTTTTTTTTTGCGTTTGTCTTTGTGTTTTCTTTGTAGATTTCATCTTTCTAGACTATATTATGGTCAATCAAGAAAGAATTAGCAAGTTTTGGTCTAAAATTGGATAGACCTTTTCTATAGGATAGTTAAAGTAGTTGTGTTAGGAGTAGTGTAATAGTTGTTATTGTTTGTATTGTTGTTGTAGTGTAGTTGTTATAGTTGTTGTTGTAGCATTGATATTGTTGTAGCATTGTTGTTTTTGGCATAGAATTATAGTTTAATTCTGTTTTGAGGTTGATTATAGTGAATCATATTAGGACCTTACCCATGGATTCATATAGAGTTGAACATAGCTTTGATGAACTAGCATCTATAGTGAGGTACTTAACCCTTAGGCAGGAACAACAAGAGCCACCACCATTTCCCTTTCCCCTTCCTCCATTCATATAGTTGTTATTAGTGGCATAGATTTCTTATCTACATATGGGACAAGCCGATATCCACAATTCCAAGAAAGTACAAAGTCCTATATAGGTGTATTTCATGGCCTTATAGAGTTTCAACAAGATCCTCAATAGTATGACCTCTACCCCACAACATACTACTATGAATTTGAACATCCAAACCTAGGGTATGAGAGCTTATCCTATCCACCATATGAGCTCGAAATTCATGCTCCTTACCTTAGTGATGTACTTCCTCCAGCCACCCCTAAGGAGATCGAGTCAAGTTTGTAAGACTTGATTCAATAATTGGCCACAAATACCCTATAGTTCCAAGAGCGAACTGAGGTGAACTTACAGAGCTTGGAATCTCAATTAGGCCAACCAGCTAGCATAGTGAGTGAGTTGATCAATTAGGGGTTTGATAGTAGTCTACCTTCCTAATCTGTAGGAAACATAGGAGATGTGGATATTATCATTTTTCTAGATGATGGCACTCAATTATATGGTTTATGACCCCAACCTGAATTAGAAGATTTCGATAGGACCAATAGGGAGTCCTCTTCCTCAAGTAGCACAAGTGAGAAAAATGACAATGAGGAAGCTGATAAGGATGAGTTTTCTTTCCTCCATAGACCATCACCTTCTCCAAATAGGGTTACCCAATATGAAGTTGTTGAGCTTGAGCTAGAAAAAGAGATAGAACCCTTAGGAGAAGAAGAGGCAAACATAAAAGTGTTGGAGAAAGAGAAAGAGTCAAAGTTTGTGGGAGATTTTAATTATGACTGTCATATTTGCCATGATGCATTGAAATAGAGAAAGCTATAAATCATGACACCTGTAGCTGCACTTGCTTCTGAATTTGAATATGCATGTGCATCTAATTTTGTACCTGTACTTGAATTCAAGGCATTTGAATCAGAATGTGCAAGTGCATTTGAATTTGAATGTATAACTGCATCTGAAATTGAATCTAAACATGACTCTAATTCTCCCTTTGTTCCTACTGTAAATTTTGATTCCATCCCTTGTGTTTTAAATTCTGTTTCTAAGTTGGATTTTGTTCTAGGTGATAGTCTTAGTTTAGATTCTATTTTAGATAATTCCATTTTAGCTAGCAGTTTTTTTTAGATAGTAATTCTAGCTTGTTGGTGCGTATAATTTATAGCACATAAAATATTCCAGCAAGTATACTGGGTCGCAACAAGTAATAAAGTGATGAGTAGAGTATCGTCCCACAGAGATTGAGGTATCAAATAAAATTTAATTAGGCTAAGTGAAATGCTATTAAGACTTATGAGGGAAATTTCAGAAATTACACAAAAAAAAAGGGGGGTGATGATTGAAACAACACAATATAAATAACTGAAATTTAAATAACTAGATAGAAAACAAAACAGAGAAAAGATGTGGATTGGTCACAAATTTCATGGAATTGTACATCATCATCATTTCCTTTGAATATTCTTGGCTAATTCTATTATGTAATCTTCAATCTAAAATTCTCAGAAAGTCTTCTAAGACTGAATTATATTAAAATTATAGTTAGGAAGATCTTCACTAATCTATAACTCAAATATAATCCGATGAAGTCCTAATCACATCAATGCCCCGCAATCGCATATGACATGTTATCTCTTGTCCTACTCGTTACAAATACATAGCAAACGCATGCATGTATAAATGACAAGCTTCATAGAACAATAAATAAAATAGAACTTTGGCCAAGAAAATACTCATTGGTCCAAATGAATTAAAGTACAATTTCCATTTCATCAAATGACCGACTACACAAGAAAATGAGATTGATTTCGTTGGTCTAATCCGATTAATTCATAGACAAATTAATCTTTGAATCATTGAAGAACAATTCAATTAAATTACAATCCATTCAATGTTGGCCAATTTTCTAAAATATGATTGAATCCAAAAGCTTTGAAATTACAATCTAACTTATCCAAAATAATTGACTAAAATCTTAGATCAACCATTCAATTAAGTCATGAAGCTCAAGAAAATTATTCAAGCCACATAAATAAAACTATCTATATCTAGATAATCTAATTTATGGTGGAAATCACAAGGTCAAGCTCAATATCTAGCTAACTCTAGCATAGACATAAAAATCCCAAACTCATTGAAGGTTCATCAAACATTCAAGAGGAAGAATAATCGGTAAAATCCATTCCATTAAACGAAAATGCATTAAAACTGAATATGTTCAACAATAAAGCTTCATAAAACCGAACTACATCAATCCTTAAACTCAGAAATTACATGGAAGAGAAGAAGAACATGACAGAAAATAGAAAATACAGCAGAAATCTAAGAAACTATGAAGGAAAATGGAAGAAAAGGAAAGAAAATGGGAGAAGGAGAGCCATTCCCAAGTGGGAAGGCTTCCTTTCCCTCTAACCAAGCTAGAGAGTTGCCTCTATGTTGCTCCCAACCACTGCTGCCCAAGGAAGGCAGAAAAATGGTGCTAGGACTTCACATCATAAAAATGACTTAGCCTCCTTAATAAATTTCGATTTTTGCAAATATAAAACTGATCTAACACATGCCTAAAGGGATATTCTGCCCTAGATGCCTCCTTGGATGCCTCTTCCATGATATGGCAGCACTTTGACAGCAAAACAGCAGCAAAATTAATATTTCTGCAGCAGCAGAAAAGTATGGCAGCAGCAGAATGGTATGGCAGCAGCAGCAGAATTAATATTTCTGCAGCAGAAAGTGACAAACAGCAGCAGAACAGCAGCAGAATATCATGGCAAAATTAATATTTCAGCCATGCTTTTCTTGACCTACGAAAATTAATATTTCTGCCCAAAAATTCTGACTACATGGCATTGAATAAGAGTTCAAGTGGGCCCCACATCCAGCATATCCTAGTAAGCATCTACATCACCCAAAAAGTGCCACATTAGCATCCAAATCACCATCTTTGTCCATGTCAACACTTTTCTCTCTAAAATTAAAATTTGTAGGAATTAAATTGAGCATTTTACAATTCAAGTTCTAAAAATATAAAAATTGAGACACATTCAATCCATAAATAGTTTATACCCAATAAATTCCAAAACATAATAAAATTAGAGAATTGACAAAATTAAAGAGGCAAAAAGGACTAAAATAGGGACTAAAATAAATGGAAAAAGTATGTTATCACTTGTATGATAGATTTAATTCTTGTTTTTTCTTGTGTAGGAGTTTTAATTTTAATTTTGTTTTAGAAAGTAGTTCTCTTTTTGTCTTAAATTGTGTTTTATTTAGTAGTCCTTCTTCCCTTTCTTTTTATTTTTCTCTTTGTTCTTCTCACCCCTCTGTGGCAAGTGGAGTTTCTTCTGTTTATCTTCAGCTTGGTGACATAAATTCAATTTTTGCCACTATCCAACTTGCTATTGAGGAAAACTCTTGGAAGAAGCCAGTGCCACGTAATTGGAAGATGTGGAAAAGGCACGCCAAACTGATATGGCTATTTTCTTTTCCCTTTTCTCTCTTTTATTTTCTTGTCCATTGGATAATATGTGCTGATAATTGTTTTCATTAAGGACAATACAAAATTTAAGTATAGGGGGAGAATAAAATGGTTTCTTATTTAAATTTCATGCATTTTAAAATTTTTTTGTTATGTTTTTATGTGCTTTTTTTGTTATGTTTTTAGCCTCTTTTCTGCACTTTTTGTAGTATTTAGCTTTTTTTTTGGTGCAGAATTTTAGATTGCTTTTGCTTTAGTTTTTTATGCTTTCTTTTTGTGTTTTGGAAGAAGATTTTGTTGTGGAAATATGCTTGTTGGAATAGTTGAGGTTTGAATTGTTTATAGCATGATTAGAATTTCATCTTGCTTTTCTAGAGTTCAAGTTTAAATGGCAATAAATTTGGTTTCAATGAATTTTTTGTAGTAGTCTTTTAACCATGAGGATTTGAGCCTTAATGAAAAATGCCCTTCCTTCTTGTTGTATGCACTTATCATGAATTTGCACTCTTGAAATTGTCTTGAATCTTGTTGAGACTAAATTTTACATGTGCATACTTGGGAATGATTTAGGCATTTCTTTGTGAACCATTTTTAGCCAAATAGTCATCCCATGTGTTGTTTCCATTGTGTACCATTTTGTGCCTTGTTTCCACATTCCTTTTTGCATTTTCCACCACTTTTCTTCTGAAACCAAATTTTTGCTTCCCAATTTGAGATGTGAAGAGTTTTTAAATTCTTTGAAAGAAATTGATGTGCTGAAAATTTTTGTAAATTTTGGGGTTCTTCCAAATGAATATTTCTCTCTACTCCTTAGCAAAAAGAAGAAAAATGCTATTCAAGAAGAAAAATTATTATGATTGAAAAGGAAAAATGAGGTCGACGTCGAAAAGAAAAAACAAAAGAAAATAAGAATAGAAAGAAAAATAGGAGAGTAGAAAGAATTTTTAGACCCAAAATTTGTTTATATCCAATCTCTTGCATTGTTTTGATTAATGCTCTTCATTTTCTTAAGTTGTTCGCCCTTCATTTTTTTTAAAGTTGTTTCCTTCACTTTCTTGAGTTGTTTTCCACCCTCTCTAGTTTTTCTTCTCTCTTTCCATTGTTTTTCACCCAATATTACATCCTTGTAAAGTCCTTTTGATTCAAGCATGCATATGAATATGAGTAGTGGAGATTTAGATACTTGACAACCTTATGGTAATGATTTTGTGATAGGTTGAATTTTGAGTAAATTATCCTTAAACACATAAGAGAATAGACTATATACACATTCCTTGTAAGGAGGTTAATTACTTTAGTTCATTCTTATAAAATGAAATTGCAATTATGCTTGGAATTTTAGAAATTTAAGATTCAATTTCTTCAAGTGTTAAACTTTTCAAATTTAAATTATTTCATGCTTGCATGTTTGCACACTTTTCCTTTGGTGTCTTTTGGTGTTCTGAATATGATTTTCCTAGGAGTATAAAAGGCTAAGTGTAGGGAATTTGATATTGGGCATTTTTATATACATTGTAGTCCCTATCTTAGTCCTATTGTCATTTTAATATTGTCAACTCTCTAATTTTATCATATTTTAGATTTATTGGATGTAAATTAATTATAGAGCTAATATGTTTTAATTCCACTTTTTATGAGCTTAAATGATAAGACCCAATTTAATCATTAATTTAATCATTGTCTTAAATTTGTAAAATTAATTTAATTATAGAGCAAATGTTGATGTGGACGTTTTGCTTATGTGGATGCCACCTGGATGTGCTGACTTGGCATTTTATGATGACTAGGATGTTGACCAACTTTGTTGATTGTGTGGGCCCATATTTCTGCAAAAGCAAACAACAACATCCAAAAAGTGTAGCAGAACTAGCAAAAAGAGACAACAACAATAGAAAGAGACAACAACAATAGAACTGCATGTAAGGGCAGAACATCTGAACATCAGAAAAGAAGAAAGGGACAGCACATGAACACATTTTAGAAATTAGAAATTCGTCCTCCCTCTTTGGCTGAAGTTAAAAGACATCTTTTGCATCATTTGCCATTGTTCAAGAACTCCATCTTTTTTCCATTTTCTCTGTAATTCATAGGTCTACCCTCCCAAACATTTTCTTCTTTGTTTTGTTGTATTTTGGCATCCATGGGAGGCTAAAAAGTGTTGTAATTAGTCAAACAAGAACTGGAGCAATGTATCCTAAATCTTTGGCTTAATAACAGATAAGTTTTCTGGTTCTAATCCTATTTCATTTCTATTCTACATTTGCCTCTGGTTCTTATGTTTATTTCTATTCTGTTATGACTTAGTAGACACTGAACGAAATGACTTGCCTTTGGTGATTGTCAAGCATGATTCGGTTAGGGCTTAAACAAATTATATTAGGTTGTGATTTTGATTCTGATATGATTCAGTCTTGGAGAGTCTTCTAGGAATGTTGAAAACTGAATGGTATAATTAAATCTGAATAAACCAAGGATAAGATGATGATAGATGTAGACTATAGAGATTGAATGACTGATTACGTGTTTTGTGTGTAATTTCGTTTTGTTCTGTATTCTGTTCTATATTTAGTGTTCTGTTCTATTAGCTATAGGTTTATGTTTTAATGTTGTATTATGCACTCACCCCCCATGGTAATTAGGTAGTTAATCAGTAGGTAATTAGGGTAGGTTAGTGTAAGAACAATTAATTAGGCAATTTAGAAGCAAGACTCCTTAAGAGAATACGACCTGGGATGACCATTATGCTGCAAGTTGACACAAATCTAATTCTTGGCGACTTGGCGGTCGTAGTGGCTCGAACCACCCACCATCGTAAGCCTTACCCTTTATGTACTACCCTTTGGTTTAATTTAATCCATTATAGATTTAGACATATATTTATGAAATAAATATACAATTGGCTTAGACACTAACATCACCACACAAGGTCATGCATACACACATAGAATAGGGAAGTTCGTACCTGGGTCCCACACTTTGCATATCATATTTAACATTAATAGCATGCATTCATTACATGTTGTACCTATCATACACATAAGCCATATTGATCACTCAACATGCATTAGTAGAAGGAAGAAGGTGCATAGTCTCCATGCCATAGCACGTAACATTATAACAACTAAACATCATGCAACAATTTAACTTTCATAATATTGTCACTACAGGGCTTTCACCCTTAACATCATAAATAGTTTCTCAAGTTAGGAATCATTTCCAATGTTTCCATTTACAATTAAAGATCCCTTTTAGATTTATCATCATTCACACATTATGATTTGAGGTATACCCATGATATACATATCAGTTTTGGGCCATAAACAAGTGTGTAATCCAACACAGTACAATATAGTCTAGAAAAAAAAAACCATTGCATTATATGAAGTTTCACACATCCAATAAGCATTCAAACTACTAAATCTCAAGTAAATATGAAATATCACGTTAAGGTAGCTCCTGACACGACATACCACAATCAAATATCAATATTCGATTTAAAGGTATGAATTAAATTAAAATAAAATAGATGGTCATCCCCAAAATCCCTCCTAGGTGTCCTAAGTGACTACAGAGCAGTCCTAATACATAACTTGTAAAACCAAATGGGCCTACCCTATTGACCCCATTGCTCTTAAAGATTCTCCTAAAACTTTTGATGATTAACAAACACATTTAAATTACAAATTATCCCTTAATGCTCAAGGAAGTTCTTTTATGTGGAACTTAGTTTGAAAATTTCTTGTGAAGATAAAAAGTTGTTATCGATGCCAAAAGCAAAGATTTCTTGAAAAATACCAGATCAGAAGACATCAGTCGACTGATATGCATGTAACAGTCAACTGATGCCTCACTGTCTAATATTTCAACTTAGCATCGATAACAACAGTCGACTGATCGCTTATCATCAGTCGACTGATCAGCCTCTATCTTAAATTCCAAATGTTGTAAGTTTTGATCAGTCGACTGATCTCCTTGCATCAGTCGACTAATAGACTTTGAAGAATTTTAAAATTTTAAGAAAGAGACTCATCAGTCGACTGGCTCGACAATATCAGTCGACTAATCTATCACTGTCTCATTTCGAATTAACCTCCAGTACCCATCAGTCGACTGATCCTCTTCAATCGGTCGACTGATCAAGTCTGAGCTTTTTGAACATTTGAGGCAGGAACAAATCGGTCGACTGCTGCACTCTCATCAGTCGACTATTGAGGCATTAAAGAGCATCAGTCGACTGCCAGCATGATGACATTAGTTTCAACGACTAATTCATGAAGATTTTGGCTGATATCATCAAGGATACACCTCCAACGAACCTGAAACTTTTAGGGCTTATATAGTGACCTTAGAGGCAGCCAAAGAGATACAACACACGAATTCTTACCTCTAATTCTCGAATTGCTATATCTCTTGTCAATCTATTGATTCTATATTGCTTTTCACTTGCACACTCACTCTATTTTAGAGAGTCACATATTTTCTACTCATTCATTTGCTTGTATTGATCAAGGAAAGTGTTCCTTGAGTTTGTTTTGAGAGAAAACAATTTGTAAGGGGAAGATACATCCTTGGAAAGCAAAATTTCTCTGTTGTAGTGGCTCACAAGTGCCCTTTTGTTTAAAACTTGTGGTTCATAGTGGAATACTCAAAAAGTGCTCTTGAGCACTGGATGTAGGCTTGGGTTAAGCTGAATCAGTATAAATATTTGTGTTCTTCTCTCTACTTCATCTCTTCAATTACTTAAAGCTTTATTTTTGATTTATTGCTCTCATTCTCATTCATCTTAATATATCTCTATTTTGCATTGTCAATATTTTTCAAATAAGCATTTGATTCAATTAAACTTCCAATTAGTTTTTTAAAACCCAATTCACCCCCCTCTTGGGTTCTAGCCATTATTCTCATACCCGGCAAAGGGAAGATCGCTCAAAAGTATACTACTCCTTTGACGAGCGCTCTTCGACAACAACCAAATCTAAAAAAAAAAGTTAAACAAACCGTGAGTCATAAAATCAGTGAATGATACAGCTGTACTGTAGCACAAACAAAACAATCAAATATTATATAAAGTGCTCGTCAGGCTATGATCTCAAGCCAAAATCAAAGGTTCTGAAGCATACCAGTCATACAACATTGAATCTAATCAATTAGTGGTACGAGTCAATGATAAGATGCTTATTGGGAGTTAGAGCTCACCCGGGCCACCTCCTTTCCATTACGGCATCGAATCACCCAACTAGAGGTATTTGCTAGCGACAAGGTGCCTATTAGGAGTCACAGCTCATCCAGGCCACATCCCTGCCATGACGTGATCTTACCTCACTGGTTAAGGCCCCTATTGGGAGTCAAGCTCACCTAAGCCACCTCCTCGCCCTCGCCATGAAGGTCACCTCCCATCACTTACCAATCAAGGTGCCTATTGGGAGTCAAGGATCACCTGGGCTACCTCCTTAACCTCGCCATAAGGGGGTGTACCATCCAGCACCAAACATCATCCACACAACAATATAAGCATGTGCATACCACAACAATACATTTATAATAACAGCACTATATGTAACATGCAAATTTTCCAATGCAATAAGAAAATGCTCAAACTTGAAATAATTCCCATTCCACCTGTACATTAATTAAATTCAACATAACCAACAATAATAGTATTCGTACACTAGGCTGTAGGAGCTTTAACCAAATATTAATAACGAACTTATTAAAAATAGGTTAATAATCCAAATTCCCAAATTTGTTTGTTATACTTATTTCATGTCTACATCCATATTCCTTTGATGATGCCAGCATCCCACTAATCTTAGGAGACTACCCTATGTCACCCTATATAATACTTGATGATAGAATCGTGTTAAAATGCCATTGTTCACTCACCTAGGTTCCAATGTTAATCTTTCTACTGTGTTCGGAGAGTTATTTAGAGAGGTATGGGGTGTAAAATAGTCAATCCACAACTATAATACAAAATATTACAAAGAAAGTTCAAAACTACAAAAACAGAAAACTGCATGTTACTGCAAATGACCTATCATCACTGGTTTAGTCATAACTCTCAAAGAGTAAGGAATGTTTGAATAAATTTTATTACATTAGAAAGTAGATTCAAAGGGCTTTCCAGTGATATCTAAATTGTTAAAAATATGAAAAAAGAGTACGATAAGGGGGTTTTCTGATTCTTACCTTGTTTATGTCATTTCCGGAATCTTGTTTTTCTCAAGGCTAATGTATGAAGCTAGGTGAGGCTAGAGATTGTAGAAGAAAGTATGAAAGGTGTTGCTTAGAGCTTTCCTGGAGTGAGTGGCTCCTAGAGTGTAGGAAGTGCAAAAGAAAGCAAGTGGCCTCCTAGGATTTTTACTAAAGGGTGAAAGTGAGGACTCCTAGGTTTTCTCACTAAAAAAGTAGGGTTTCTAGAAAAGGCAAGAGAGGCATGATGTTTCAAGGGGAAGAAATTTGGCCATACATAATTTCTTAGGCTAAATGGCATCCTATGTGCATTTATTTCCTTAAATTCTTAGGTTAAAAACTTTCCTTTTTCTTTGTTTTATTTCTTTCCTTATTTGTTATTATTATTATTATTATTATTATTATTATTATTATTATTATTATTATTATTATTATTACCAATTTCCTTTGAAGGGATCACGCCTAGGTGGGGTTGGGTTTTAGGAAGTTTTAGTCTTTGACTTTCATATAATAATTTCCTTAATTTCCTTCCTAATCTCTTTTCCCAAACTTTCTTTTTTGTTTAATTAGAGTTTTATCTTTATTATCTCTTTCTTGATTGGTACGCCCAAGTCATGCTTATTATTCTTGATTTGCTAAAACTTGCCCTATTTATCTTGTTGACTAATAATAAATCTCATTCCACTATATTTTTTTTATTTGATTTCAAATTGGTCGCCCCTTATTATATTTTGTTCCAATTTATTTATCCAATTATTAATTATGTATGCCTCATAATTTGATTCATCTTTAATTTCTTATTTGATTTGACTTTCAAATTTATTTTTATTTGTTTTCAACTCCTAATGTCACATGTGCTGATCATGCTCCACCAAACAAGGTGTCCCAGATATGGCATCCCAGTCATCAATACCTTAATATTTTAGTACCTATTGTATCTCAAATGAAGCATCAACAATCAACAGAATTCATAGAGAAATGAATATGCATCACATACATTCAATCTTCCACGCACACAAACAAGATAACATATAACTCATAGGCATACAAAATAAAGTAAACAAACATGAAAAATTTTACCCACAGGTATCCGGTGTATTCAAGGAAAAAATTTCCATATGCCCGAACTCACACTTTCTTACGACGTCGTTGTAATACTTTGGGTATTACATTCCTAATCCCATCCTATCGTAGGGTTTACTTTGGGAAAGGAGAAGGGGGAAAAGGAAAGCAATCTTACCTATTCAAACATGAGGGAAAGTTTTCGATAACTAGAGTCTGGCCGAAAGTGAAGATAGAAGCATTCTTAAAGTTCCCTAGCCATGGAGGAGCAAGGGGGAAGAGAGGCAAAGTAAGGAGTGTATATGTTTATAATATGGTGTGTGAAGGTGTTTTTAATAAGGGTGGGCCCACTTTATTTGCAAATTAGTCCCTCTAAATGAAGAATTCTAGTTAGGTCCTCAAGAGTATTTTAGATTTTCTTTTAAATAATCCATAAGGTCCCAAAACTATACCTTAATAAAACACAACACTTACACACCAAAATTACCATTTTACAACATTTTTAGGTAAAAGGCAAAAACCTTATATTTTATTCACTTTGGTCTCTCACACTGTCCCATACACAGCTATGGTCCAGCTTCCACCATCCTTGTGGCACCGACTTCGCAACTAGACCTTACCAAGCTCTCCTCTTCTTAGGGATCTTTACTTATCCAATTCTCACGAAATTACTTATAATTTTCCTTTCTTTTAACTTTAGTCCCTTGCTAGCTACTAAAGCTTCTTATTAAATACTTACCTATACGCGAAAAATTTTACATGTACAAAATTACCCTTTCTTATAAGTTGCGTAATACCTCGAATATTACATATATGTGTGTGTGTGTGTCATGGTATGATTGAACCATAGGGAAGGTCATGAATTATGGAGTATAGGGAAGGAAACAACTGGGGCTGACAATATTGTGACGAGGATCTACCTGCTTGACTAAATGTGAATGTTGTTATTATTGAGTAACTAGTTGTTATTTATTTTAAAATTTTTTATGCTTATTTGCTTTTTGGCGTCATATATATATATATATATATATATATATGTAGCTGTTTGAGGCTTTTGTTTGTTTTGTCATTAAAGGCTTTCACCGTCTTCATTTTCTAGAAGGAGGAGAGTTGTTTTCAATTGATTGGTGAAGTCTTGCTTGGTCTTCGAGAAGGCTAGATAAGCTTATATTTGAGCCTTTTGGTTAAGGCTTAAAAAGGGTAGTAAGTCCACACTTCAATAGAAACTCAAAAGATTGATAATCTTTGTAAGACTATTAAAATACTTTCAAGTCGATATAATGAGGTTGAAAAGGTTGAAAAGGGGATTATGCTCTTTCCTTCCCTATATAATCAGTTTGAAAAAGGGATTTTGCCTACCGAGTAGTAGAGTTGGACAAGTCTCTCCCTTCCCCTTTCTTTTGTTCTCTAAGGGGAATTTTCATATGTAAATGTCTTTGTTCTTTTGTTATTTTAGGAGTGCTTTATAGCTAGATAGAATTTAGAGAGGGTAAAGGTTGATGTATGTGCTTATCATGATAGTTCTATGTCTTTGTTCTTTTAAGCACAAAGTTCTAAAGTATGTCATGTGAATTGTCATGTTGTAACACTAGAATGGTTAGGAACATGGGAAGTTAGCTGTAATTGATTTATAACCATTTTCTTTTGGTAAACGAAATATATATTGTTGGGCGTTCTGGCAAGTGCACCAGTTGTACAAGTAATATAGTGTAAAAATGAGTAAAGAGTTATCGTCTCCACAGGGACTAACGTGCTAAGTACTCCAAAAATTCAAACGCATTATTTAGGCAAACCAATTTTTGATTTTAGAAAGCTCCAATTGAAAGTAAAATCAAATTGCAATAGAATCGAATGGAAATAATTCAAATAAAAGGCCTAGAGTTATTAATCCCCCTTTTTCATTCTAGAAATTGCTAATTCTCCATAACACTTGTGATTCAAATCAATTATACACATTAATCTTAGGTTTTCTAATGGCTTAAAGTGATTCTCCTGAACCTAAATCAAGCTACTTAACGTTACACAATCCCTTATGTGAGTTTAAGTCGAATTAATGTTAACCTAATTTGATTAAACGAGGTTAATTAATATTCTTATTAATTAACAAGTAAAACCCCTAAGTTCTATCACTTGCCCTAATCATTCAGTGTTCTACCAACATCTCCCTCTCCCGAGTTCGACGAAAGCAACAAACAAGTCATAAAGTGGCCAATTTTATAACAAGTACAGTAAACATGAATGATAGGTATGTATGAAATTGAAAAGAATCACAAGTTTCAAGAGAAATACAAATCCTAATCTGAAATTGGGTTCATAGTAACCCTAGAAAAGAAAATTAGCCACTCATGGCTTTAAAACTACAGAAAATAGTAAAAAAAATGAGCAAACTCTATGAATCTGAGGTTGGGTTGACGGAATTTGGGCTTGATCGGCTTCGGGAATGGATTCCTCCTCTCCTCTAGTAGAAATCGGTGCCTCCCCTCTGTCTCCAACTCAGAATTGCCTAGAAAATCTGTTTTGACGCATTTAAATCAGTGCAGGATCGTAAACCACCGCTATAGCGGTGGGAGGCAGAGAAGAAAGCTTAAAAATGAGTTTTTTCAGGTTCTACCACTATAGCGGTGAAGATACACTGCTATAGCGGTGGATGGCAGAGAAGAAGGCTCCAAAATCCTTTTTTCAACACTCCACCGCTATAGCGGTAGATTCTACCGCTATAGCTGTGGGAGACAGCATTCACATCAGCATTTTCAAAATTTCAGCTCTAGCATTCCATCTTTTAACACGAACTTTTTACCAACTCAACCTACATCAAAAATAACAAATAAACCCATTAAATCGCATAAAAGAATCATGAAATCACTCCATTTATTAAAATATCAAAGAAAACTAAAACTAATCTAAACTACTCAAAATATGAGCTAAGAATTACAAGACAACAAGAAAGAGATAAAAAGAGAGGGTATTTAGCATCAAAATGGCACTAAATTGAGAACTCAACATATATATATATATATAAATATATATATATATATTGGAAATGTATATGTTTATATCCGTGAAATTTAATAATCTATTCATTGTTGGATGAGTATGTTTCTTGTTATGTATGGATATGGACACGCGGTTCCTAGGTGTATAGAATTAGGTCTCCTATTGGCTATAGAGAAATGTATCCTTAGTGGGGTCTCTCCTATTGTTGTAGGCTCGGGCAAAACCATGTCAAGAGAGTCCACCAAAGGCCTTATAGGATAATTCATTATTGTTTCTAAAGTGTGTCTAATCAGTCACCTATTTCAATGCTTAGTAATATTGTGAATTAATTAGGTTATTGTGATATGTAGATTGTTGATGGCCTCCACAAGTAGTGAAATTTCTTCTGGCAATGGGGAGCGAGAAGGCTTCAATGGGGCTACCTCCTAAGCCCTTGTTCATCTGGCCTTTGCTCCTGAAGGGGGCCATAAAGAGCCAAGGGCCCAAATTCCTAGAGAGGCTTTGTTGAAGGGCTTGTTCCAAGGAACCAAGAACCTCCCCAAGTTGATCCCATCACCATCATGACCATGCTCATTGCAGTGCAAGGCAACATGGCGACCCTAATGGCCCTGCTAGAGAGGCAAGTTATCATGAACTAACATTTACTTACTGCAACACCAGTTTAGGATCTCTTAGTACCATCTGTGCTGTATCCCCCTCTTCCTTAGCATAGGAAAGAGTCGGTAACCTTATAAGAGCTCTGAAAGCTATACCCTCCCACCTTTTTTAGGTTTGAGGACCAAGAAGATTCATATGAGTTCCTTGAGAAAGTAGAAAAGATCAATTTAGCCATAAGGTGCATAGAGACTTGGTTCGTGGGCATGGTAGCCTTTCAATTAAAGGGCAAGGCAAACTCTTGGTACACTACTTGGAGGGCTGGACACCCTATTGGCACACCGCCACCATCTTGAGATAAGTTCAAAGAAGCCTTCACAAAACGCTTTCTCCCACAAAGTGTTTAGTTAGCCAAGGCATAAGAGTTTGAGATGCTATGCCAAGGGAGCATGAGCATAGCAAAATATGATACCCAATTCTACAATTTAGCTTGGTATGCTTCTCATGTGGCATTGGATAAATGACAAAGGATTTAGCAGTTTGTCATGGGACTTTGTCCCTTGTTATATCATTAATAGCCCCTCAAATGGGGACATATCCTTCTCATTTTGCGTTGTTGATGTTGCTAGATTTGTTAAGATTAGGGAGACCGAAGAGAATGCCTCCGTGAAGAATCACAATTGAGGGTTTAAGGGGAGGTCACTGACTTTTGGAAGATCAGTTAGAGGCTTTAGACCTCAAATAATGGTTAATAAGCTCTTATAGCTTTTGCAGCCTCTATTCAGTCAATGGATGGTAATCCCTGACCTAAGTTAAAATCCAAGGGATACCAATTATTAATCATACTACATATAGAAAACATGAGAGGGTACGGGTATTACAGTTTCCCCCTTAAGAAATTCAGTCCCCCAAATTTCTGACCATGGGTCCTAAGGGTCAAACAAGAATGGGAACTTAGATTGTATTTCCTTTTCTACTTCCCAAGTTACCTTTTCTTGGGAGTGGTTCTTCTAAAGGATCTTTACTGATGGTATCTCTTTGGACTAGAGCTTTTTAACTTACCAGTCAAGGATGGCTATTGGACTTTCTCATAGCTAAGAAAGTTGTCAAGTTGTACCTCATGAGGTTGCAACACATAAGAAAGATTATGGATGTATTTCTACAACATCAGTACATGAAACGATAGATGTACTCCATCCAGATCTGCATGTAAGGCCAATCTATAAGCCACATTACCCACCATTTCCAAGACTTCAAAGGGTCCAATGTACCTTGGATTTAGTTTCCCTTTCTGACTTAACCTCATGGTCCCCTTCATGGGAGACACCTTGAGAAACACTATATCTCCCATCGAGAACTCTAGATCTCTACGCTGATGATCAGTATAAGCTTTTTGTTTGTCTTAAGCCACCAATAACCTTTCTTTGATGAGCTTTACCTTCTCAATAGTATCGTAGATTAAATTGGGCCCAAGGATCTTAGCTTCCCTAACCTCAAACCATCCCACCGGGGATCTACATCGCCTACCATACAGAGCTTTAAAAATGCAGAGGGTAAGGGGTATTGCAGTAGGTATGAATTGTCCATCATATTGGTTTACTCTAATATGGTTGCTAAACCACCGAGAATTAGATTTTGTGGCAATTTGCAATATAATTGTCCCTAAGTCATATTCACTCAAGGAGCCTCACTTTTAACACCAAATTAATTGTTCAGATTACAACACATGACTAAATAACTACAAACATAAAACAAAGGGTTTTGACAGAAAACATAATTTGTTTAAATGAACAGAACAGAGCAATAAAAGAGTAGCACAAGGAACAAGCATGTAACCAGCCTTGGTTTTTATCATAAAATTGAAATCTTCCTATTTCCTCTTCAAATGTTAAGTCCTTGTTCTATCTATTATCTAATTTTATAATAAAGTGTCAAAAAAAACCTTTTAGACTAAATCACACTAAGTTATAATCAAGAAACCTCCTCTACCATTATCTCAATGTAACCCCCAGAAAATGTAATCAGATTCATGCAAGACAACCATCATTACAGACCATTTCCATCTCATTTATTATCTCAATTAAGTGCAGTAAACAAATCCTCAAATAGAGAGTATAAAATCAGAAAATGAATCTTTGTTACTTTAACTAGAACAACATAAATCATAAACCAGAGGCAGAAAAGAAATGGAAATGGAATAATAGAACAATACTTATCTTATTAAATGCAAAAACTTATATTACAACTTTAGTTCTAACCAAGACTGATCACATAATGTTTCTAGCCCTCCATAAGAGAAAAAACGTGAAGAACAAAGGGGGAAAAGGGTGCTGGAGCTAAACCTATGAAAAATGACTAAGTGTAAGTGCAGAATACAATTTGAATATTACAAAAATATTGCCTTCAAATTTGCTGGAATAATTCCTCTAAAGATGCTTTAAGGTTTGACTTTGGATAAGGCTTTTTCCTCTGGTTTTTGCAGCAAATATGGAACCTTCTTCCTATGGTTAACCTCATTCCTCAGCTTCCTTTACCATCATGGGTACTTACATTATCACCCAAGGCACCAAAGCCTAAACTCTCGGCTATATGGGCGTCTTGGGTGCCAAGACTGTCACCTCAGGCGCATATGACTGGGTAGTCCATTAAGATTGCATGAATGCCTCCAAAATCTATGATTTTTGCCTCTTACTTTGTTTAGATGCTCATCCTTGCTTCCTTAAGGCCCAAACACTTGGTTTGGCATTTGAAAATATTTCAAAGACCAATTTTAATCATTGACCCAATATGATGTCCTCCTAGGTTCGTCCATATACATATAAGAGCCTTCCCTAGACCTCATGAAACTAACACACAACATCTTATCCTTGGTCATTCCAATGAGAAGTACCAATTTGACCTCTTATTAATTCACTTCAAGAAGCCTCTTCCACTTATACTTATCTTCCTTTGACAGCGTCTTAAGAAATTCTTAAGATTTGACATTCTCAATGACTTTTACAGATAAATTTCCCAGGACTCTTTAGCCTCATTAAATCTTCTTCCTTACTTTGGGTTCCTAGATATGGTTCTTTCCCATGGGATTTAGCCACGAGTCCTCTACCCTTCTTTTGGCAGTAAACTGTTAGCTCCTTTCTATATCCTATCTCCTAACCTTGAGGCATAAAACACTGCAAATCATGACAGATGAACATAGACCATGAGTCTTTGGCAGACTCAATATGTTTCTTAGAAAAAGATGAGACGTTAAAGGATGAGAGAATACATCCTATAGGGCCTTTGGTGGAACCTTTTCTCTATAACTGTGCCTGGGTTCACAATAATAGAGGAGGGCCCACTAAGGTTACCTTGCTCTGTAATCAGTAGGAGATCTAATCCCAATGCTCTGATACCATCTTTGTCAGGAACCCAAACTGGGAATGTGACATGCGCGGATAGTGCCTTGACCAAACGGTTGCAAGCCTAGACCTCTACAACTCAACCTCTATAAAACTAAGTATTTCATTACATAAACTCATAAAACATCTTCATCTCTAATATTAAACAAATTCATTCATAAACGTTTCTCAGAAATGCATTTACACAACGTAGCATAACCTACCTAATTACAAAGCCTTTCTAGAATTTCCTATTTATTTCATAAATAAGTAAATCCACCTAAGATGACATCGTACCCTGAACAAAGGGGAGGTCTTCTGGTATCGGGCATTTTCATATGCAATTTAGTCCCTATCTTATCTTATTTACATTTCCCAACATTGTAAACTCTCCAATTTTAACATGTTTTGGATTTATTGGGTGTAAATTAATTATAGAATTAATATACTTCAATTTCATAATTTTATCTCAATTAATTCAATTGTGTATTTTTCAAATAAATTATTGGAGAGTAATTTGCTAACTTGGAGGCCACCTAGATGTTGACATGGCATTCTAGGGTTGACTGGGCATTGACTGGACTGAGGCCCATATTTTACACTATTCTAGTTCTTTTTCTGCACTTTATAGTAAAAGACAGCATCAGAAAAGTGCAGCAAAACCAGCAAAAAAGTAACTAGCAGCATACGTTAGAAACAACAGCAGTAGCAGAGAAAGGGACATCACAATAAAGTCAAAGAAGCTGAAATTCATCCCTCTCTCTCCTTGGCTGAATATAGAGACTTCAGACCACATTTTCACCTGGTTAAAGACTTTCTTCTTCCACATTTTCTGTAGTATTTCGTAAGTCTACTCCCCCATTTTCTCTTTTGTTTTGGCCTCCATAGAAGGCTGAAATTTGTGTTGTAATCAGTCCATGATGAACTAAAAATGTAACCTGAATTCTTGGAGCAATTAGTAAGTTTTTCTTGTTGTTTCTTTGTTGCATTTCTGTTCTTTAATTGCCTCCAGTTTTTATGTTGATACTTGCTCTGATGTGAGTTAATGTAACAAGTAGAATGGAAATAGCTTGCTTTGTTCGGGCTTAATCAGATTACATGTGGTTAGGTTTTAACTTATATGTAATCTAGTTTTAAGAAGTCTCTTGGAAATATTAGTTAGAAAACCTAATGATAGATAACACGAATTAATTTGAAGACAAGAATGATAATAGTTGCAACTCTAGATTTTATGATTAATTGCATTTCTACTATTTTGTAATTTTGTTTATGTGTTCTGTTTTATTATTCTGTTCTGTTCTATTATAGCTTTAATTTATGTTTAAGTTTTGTTTTATGAACTTACCCCCATGGTAATCAATAGATAATTAGGCTGTAATTAGGGTATATTAGTGTTAAAATAATTAATTAGGCAATTAGAAGCAAGACACTTTGAGAGAATACGACCTGGGATGATCACTATACTGCAAGTTATCACAAATTCAATTCTGGGCGACTAGATAATCGTAGTGGCTCCAACCATCTTCAAGAACCCGCGCCTCCAGATAGTAGAAACCACCAAACCTGAAACTATAAAGGGATGAGTCCAAACCACGAGACTCATAATCAACCCTACCTATCAATAAACATAAGACATATATACTGATATACTAAAGAAAAAAATGTTAAGTATAAAATATCATTTCAGGCAAACAAGTTCAACATATATTCTAACTGACTCTTACTATGCTACATGCATTTATTCCATATTTATTCGATCCATTTGTAACATTTAACTTTATCCATGTCCCATCATTTAGTAATCGGGAATAATTCTTATACATTAGCATATAGTCACACAATCCATTTAAACCATGTTACACATGAGTCGATAGCCAATCGACTCCTCAGCAACTCAACAACCACAACCCATTGGCCATGTGCGTGCAGCAATGTGAGACCAAGGATGACGAAGCTCGACTATATCACAATCATATAGAGGTTAGAAGCTAGTCGATTCCTCAGTAACTCAACGACCAAAATGCACTGGCCCTGGGCATGCAGTAATGTGAGACTAAGGATATCGAAGTCCAACCATATCACATTCAATGGTACACATAATGTACAACACATGTTTTTGTATGACATAACAAACACAAACACAATTCGAAATGTTGTTACTTCCGGCCATCATACAATACCAGGATTTCAATGAACGAAAATAACATTAATTAACATGCTAAACATGGCAACAATATTCATGAACTAATCATAAGAAACATCTTTATTTTTCTCTAAGTACGCAAGTCTTGGAGATTCATATGCTTTCATATTCTTGTAATTACACTCACTTCATTCACATTTTTAAATAACAAAGTGTTCCCTTCATACTCATTTGCACACTTTAATGTCAAAGCAACATAACCACAATACACAACGTTGTTATTCATGATGCTTTAATTAAATGCATTGCCCTTTACAAGTTTGCATTACGTTTTCACATGTCATAGAGATTTAATACATATGCTTGATGAGAATGGTTACAAGGACTTTCTCTATCATGAATAATTTACTCTTCTCTAAGAAAATAACAAATTAGTCTTTTCTACTTAACTGAGCACATTTAAGCCGAAACAGAAGTGAATACATCCCTAGGCCACAATTGAGTACATATAATGCATTCATCATTTTTATTTCATTCATCATATTTATACATAGGATCTAAAATCTCATCTTTGATTTATATAGTGACATGATACCCATTAACTTACAACCATACACAACAAGAAGGATTTCACATTCACCATGCATTGGAGCATTTTACTTTACCTATGCTATGCTTCACATTAGTCATGTCCTTCATATAAAGCTATTTACCTTACTTATGCAACATCTATGGTTCCTATTCTTTCTTGTATTCACTATTCTCAAGCAATTGTGAGACTTTGCTTACTGGAAACAAGTAAACTTTTAACATACCACACATTATTATAATGCTCATGTAGTCATAATAATTACATTCTAAGAATGAAATCATAGCAAATGAGACATTAAAAGGTAAGGTTCCCTCACCTTTGTTCAAGCTTCTCGGATGATTCCACCTCGTTAAAAGTGGCTTTGCAAGCTCCAAAGAGTTCAAAGAAGTCCCCAAAACATCATCCAAAGCATACAGACCAAGGAACTTGTAAGAGGGATCAAAACCATCAAAAAGAAAGAAAAATGTAGGGTGCATAGACGGTGGTGCCTCGGGCACCCTTGTTGGCATCCATGGAACCACCCATCTCCTTCAACCCGAGGGTAGCCATGGATTCTCAGCCAAGAGCTCCAAAGATCCCTCCTTTTGGTTCCAAGGATTCAAGGGTTCAACAATAGGTGTTTGGGGATGATTAATGTGTATAAAACTAGTCCAAATGCATGAAAAACTTCTATACACCATCAATTTCATCATCATTAGGACTTCTTTCAATTTCTCTTTAAGAATATCATTCCCCCACACCTATCTTTCTCCATTCAAGAACATCATCCCACTAGGTTTTTGTAAAACACATTATCTTATAAGAAAACCATGAAAATTTCATCCCCACTGGTTAATAACAACATAATATAGATTTTTCCCTTATTTCTCTTGCCTAGGGTTTATCTTGCATAAGGGATGAAGGAAGAAGTAGAAGAAGGAATAAAAAGGAGAATAATTTCACTTACCTCATTCTTACTCTATCCATGGCCGGCCATGATCTGCCGAGAAGGAGAAAGAAGATGGGAAGCTTTTGGACAAGAGAGAGAGAGTCATGCGAGAGAGATTAGAAAATAAGAAGGTGAGTCATATTAATTTTGTGTGAGTGGGGTCCACAAAATTCTTTCCAATTTGGTCTCTTTTAGAAAAACAAATTTAATTAGGACCCTTCAAGAATATTAAAAATAACCTTTGGCCCATAATTTGGGTATCCAACTACACTTCCTCAATAGTACCCATCATCACATTAAATTTTCATTAAAATCCTAAATTGCACATTTATTAACTTTAGTCCCTCTTTGATGTCTCAAAATCGGTTCGAGCTAGGCACACCCTGTTTCCTTAATGAGCTTTAGGACCTCTTGTTCCTTTAGCTCGAGCTCTTAATCCACAAAAAAAGAAAAAAAAATTTCCATCCTCACGAATTTACTTATTCGTAATACCAGGGGTATTACAATGCATGTCAAAAGTATCTTTGCATCATGTAGATCCCATGTTCCATGTCATCAAGTCATCCAAAAAGTCATACCTAGTCATCAAAAGGTGCCAAGTCAGTGTCTAACTCATCCATCATGTCCATATCAGCATCTATGTTAGTAAGAGTGCCATGTCATCAGTTTCTCTCCATTTAATTTTATCTGCAAAACACACAAATAGATTAAATTGGGTCTTTAATTATTTAAGTCCTAAAAATATGAAAATAAAGCATTTTCAATCCATAATTAATTCAAACCCAATAAATCACAAAGCATAATAAAATTAGAGAGTTTTTAGGAATAATTTGCAATAAGACTAAGTTAAGGACTAAAGTGGGCATAAAAATGCCCAATATCATATACCACATCTCGGTAATGCACATATTCCAAGTGTGAGTATGAACTATCGATCATACCACATCATGATAAA
The DNA here is from genome assembly GCA_037074585.1 of Biancaea sappan. Lineage (NCBI taxonomy): Eukaryota > Viridiplantae > Streptophyta > Magnoliopsida > Fabales > Fabaceae > Biancaea > Biancaea sappan. Next base: position 29,592,350 of record CM073499.1, read on the forward strand.
AAATAATCACCAAAGGTATGAGCTGTCTGCGATATCACACTGCAACAGACAATGATCTCCTAGAGGTATGAACTATCCATCATACCATGCTACAATAAATAATGAACATTACTAAATCTGTGGATATGAACTATACATCATACCATAGTCTTGTGACATACAATGGTCCTCGTCATCACTCACATTGATATTACACCCAAACAAGCTACGTTATGAGAATGCACCCACTAAGCCCAAACAAGCCAAACCCATGCCCATGACTACCCATAGCATGGTAAGACTCAACCTCAATCCTATATTACTCTACGACATCTTCCCACCCTACCCGTGGGCATATAGCACAATAATTCACAAACCTAAACACACACCACCTATGGGTTAAGTACATGTATAAAATGTACACTTCCAATTCTATACCATTATGTATCATACTACCCATGTTACTATTCACATACTTATATTCTCATTCTTCACCCTTAAAGGCCCATTTGAAAGAGCTTATTTTGAGCTTATCTAGCTTTTTTTATGGCATAAGTGCTTATATATGCGTTAGGGAGAGCTTACAGAAATAGCTTATAGCATGTCAATAAGCTATTTTCAGCTTATTTTCATAAGCTCTCCAGAATAGCTTATGAAAATAAGCTAAAAATAGCTTATGTGAAATTTGTCCTCATAAACTCTTCAATTATAAAAATAACATATATAAGCGCTTATATGATAAGCGTTTATTCTATAAACACTTAAATAAGTTGTTTACCCAAACAGGGCTAAGTGCCAAGTCGTCGATGACACTAACATTCATTAACGCATAGGATTCTAAATTCCCATCTCCGATATGAGTAACCAAGTTGTCACTTACGGCAACACCCACATCTATTTTCTTGCTCATTCAAATATCTATCACTTGTTGCCATTCTATTATGATTATCCTCCCTCAAAAGAGTCTAAGCTATGTATACCTCTATCTCACCCTGACTCAAATATCTATATTGCCAATACCCATCTCTCTTAGGCTACCTAACACTCAATGTAAAACTAGATATACTTCCAGTATCCTCTAAATGGTATGAGTTAAACAATGCAAACGTATATAAGAGTTTGGGTTATATACCCTTTAAATATATATATATATATATATATATATCAAAACTACATTTTATTGAAGTTTCCAAGATGAGACTTCCCCTCATCTTCCTCAGAGCCTCACTTACTCTCATGTAACATGTATATAAGTTACAACAACTAATTCACATCAACTTAGGTAGGGTTAGCTACTTACCTCAATTTCAAGATAACATTATTATTCCCCTAATGCTTACTTAAAAAGAAGATGTCCCAAGATGTTTTGGAAAAAACCCCTAATGATTCCCATATGAAAAAAAATCAAAAACATGTTAAAAATAGTAGGAATGAAGGTCGTCAGGCACTGCAGTGAAAATCCCACTATTCTAGTTCCAGAACACAGAAGTTGTAGGATTTTTACTGGGCTCTACCATTGCAGTGCCCAGACATAGTAAGAAATTTAACTTTGGCTACTGTAGCACCAACTTGCAGTAGTTTAGTTTGAAAGCTACTTTTTCTTACCTTTTGCTTCTAAACCTTCCCCTTTCAACTCCTATTCAAATCAAACCTTATTCTCAACATTTTTTGTCATTAAATAAAAGTTTTGCATTAATCAAAAACACATTTAAAGCTTCAATAACAAGATGAGTTCAAGATTAAACCATTCATTTTTAAATATTTCTCTGTTTACGTGGTTCTACAACTAAATGCAAATCCTACTCATAAATTCATATTTCTCACTCAAATCAACCAACCAAATTGTTGAGAATAAAGGGAAGAAGGTTTGTAAACAAAGAACACAAGTTTGAAAGTACAAACCATACCCAAATCACCCAAATTCTTCTGATTTCCAAGTAGGGCATCATTGTGTGAAAATGAAAAAGAGTTGAGGAATCTTCCCCTTAACTTGAATCTTGTAGTTTTCTTATGTGAGGGTGAGTCACCAGTGGCTGGAAATACGCTGAAGATTGAAGAGAAGTAAAAGATTGCAAGGATTTTAGTGATTAGGGTTTGAGAGCATGTAATACCCATGGTTTTAAGGTGGTTCAAGTAATAACATATCTTGCTAATTATATGGGAAAAGGTTTTGAGGACCTGATTGAAACTTGTATCAGTTGATTTTGGAATTTTGAGAACTTGTCTGGGTATTTCCATCATGGAAACTTCTATTTGCATGTTTGGATGGTTGTAAATCAAAATATGATCATGGGTTATAGTTTGGTATTGTGTGTGGTGGTCACGGTGTAGATTTGGCCCTTGAGCCCCTTGTGTAGGGACTAAACTAAAAATTTGTAGAGGTTTTTGAAAGAGAGAGGATCATGATAAATTCATAATCTGCATTGGTGTGAAGGCTGTGAGGGGTAGTTGGCAGCAAAGGTGTGTGTTAGATACTCAATTTCATATTTTGAGAAATCATTATTTACGCCCTTGGAACTTACCGGCGTGTCAGAATTAAGGAGGGCAAAATGGTAAAAATTTGGATGGCTTATAAATTTGAGGACACACACTCCAACCCTTCATCTTCCTCTCATGCCACTCCTCTCTTTACTGTGTATATTCTCTCCCTTCTTTCATCCTCCTTCTCCAAGCCTCCAATCGTGGCCTCCCACTCAGACCTCTTCGACAAGGTTTTAGTCCAGTGATGTCTTTTTAGCTTGGAATCATGGATTAAGGTGAGTTCATGAATAAATTTCCTTCTTTCTTCTTCTTTTCTCATTTTCACTCAATGAAAACCCTAGGTGGAAATTTAGTGGAATTTGAATGTTTTAGGTAAATTGATTACTTCAATCTCTTCTTTTGTTTATCAAAATGTGTTAGGAAATCTAGAATCATGATTTATGGTGCTTTAAATGGATTAAGCTTGAAGATTTGTCATAAATTACATGGTTGCTTCATGGTTGTGTTTGTGTTGTCTTAAAGGTGAAAACTTGTAAATCTCATCAACCTAAACTTGTTTTTATGTGTTGGAAGGTTTTTAGATTGATTTTAGTGAGTTTAAGTGCATATGTATCAATTGGGAATCATGGAAAGTGGATTAGAAGGCATGGGAATGGATTAGAATGAGTTGGAGGTATTTTAGGACGAATAACAGGGGTTCTTCTTGGGTTTGAGCATATTTAGGTATGCAAATGCATGCCTAAGTGCATGCTCGTGTGTGTGCAAGAGAAGCCTATATTCCTAAGTGGATGATAGTATGCATTTTTATGTTCATTTTAGTCTTTATCTTAGTCTTTATTGACTCTTTAATATTGCCAAAACTCTAGTTTTATAATGTTTTGAATATTATTGGGTGTAATTTAATCATAGGATTTATATGCTTCAATTCCATAATTTTACCCTAATTAATCCAGTTATGTATTTTATAGAGAGTTTATTATCATTTGGGCATTTACCAGATCAGAAACGACACCAAAACAGCAATAGAACATAACCAAATTTTTTATGCCTGAACTTAGCGATGAGCATTGTGTATCCAATGATCAGCATTAAGGTAACAGAAAGCACAACATTCAGCATTTATAAACAGAATGGTACTCGTAAGTCAGAAAACCCAACGCTGAGCACTGGAGACCCAGCAGCAATGTTAGATCTGGAAGTTAGGTCATATTTGGAAAATTAGGTGAGCCAGCTGAGCATTGGCATCGTAACGCTCAACATTGGTGCATGTCCTGATAGTATATAAGCTTATTTTTGCACATTTTAACCTAAGTCTTTAGATTTGGAATTTTCTTGAGCAACTGCTGTAAACCCTAGGTGGCCTCTAGAGCTTGGTTTGAGGGAAAGGAAGCCTTCCCACTTGGGAATGGCTCTCCTTCTCCCATTTCTTTCCCTTTTCTTCGATTTTTCTTCATGTTTTCTTAGTTTTCTACTGTATTTTCTATTTTCTTCCATTTTCTTCTTCTATTTTTTGTAATCTTCTATGTTAAAAGATTGATGTAGTTCAATTTTATGAAGCTTTGTTGTTGAACATATTCAAATTTAATATAATTTTTGTTAATGGAGTGAATTTTACCATGTAATCTTCCTCTTGAATGCTTGATCATTATTTAATGAGCTTGGAATTTTTATCTATGCTAGATCTAGCTGGATTTAAAGCTTACCTTGTAATTTTCACCATAAATCAGATTATTTAGATTTAGATAATTTTATTTATATGGCTTGAATAATTTCTTTAGCTTAAATTATTTAAGTAAATGGTTGATCTAAGGTTTTAGTCAATTATTTTAATTAAGTCAAATTATTCTTCAAGGTTTTAGGTTTGAAAAATTAGCCAACCTTAGAGGAATTATAATTAAATTGAATTGTTCTTCAATAATTCAAAGATTAATTTGTCTATATATTTATCAGAGTAAACCAAATGAAATCAATCCCATTTTCTTGTGTAATTAGTTATTTGATGAATGGAAATTGTGTTTTAAATCATTTAGCCCAATGAGCATTTTCTTGGTAAAAGTTCTATTTCAATTCTTATTCTGTGAAGTTTGCAATTTATGCATGAATGCAATTGTTGTGTATGAGTAGTGAATAGGATAAGAATTGACATGTTAGTGTGTGATTGCGGGGCATGAATGTAATTAGGATTTAATGAGATTATATTGAGTTATGGATTAGTAAAAATCTTCTTAATTATAATTCTAATAGAATCCAATCTTGGAAGATTTTCAGGGAATTTTAGATTGATAATTACATAATAGAATTTAACAAGAAATAATCAAAGGAAAGGATGATGATAAATACAATTCCATGGAGTGAATGACTAGTTATGTCATGCCCCGAAAATCAGACACGTGAATATACATAAATTCTAGGGTATACCTCAATGGTAACCTATAATTCCTTGAGTAGTCATAATATCCACAACTATGCATAATGTAAATTTTCAAAGAAAATTTAAGTTACAACATAAATTACAACCCAAAAATATTAAATTTCCTAATACACAGCAAGATCTAGGTAGTCTATAGGATTACATAGCATTTTCCTAGGCATATAGCCCAAAAATTGGTTCCATGAACCCTCCAAACAAAAACAGAGTATATCTCCAAAGCTACCAAACTTCTAGTGGTTTCTCATCCTCCTCAGTTGCTAAATCCGAAATAAATAACCATAGAGGTTGTGAGTTTATCAAAACTCAATGAGCAAATGACTATGCAATAAAACAAGACACAAGTACAAATACCATAATCACAACCATTAAATAAATAAAAAAAATACCTTTAGCATGTACAGACACGTATAGATACACAAATACTAGCCTACCTTGTCATGCAACTATAACGTGATGTCTTGTCACAAGTCTACACTCTCGCAACTCCTCATTAAATCACACCAATATTCTAACACAACTTCTAAGCATGTATAAGCATAAATAACTCATACACAGAATATGATAATGCAACAAAGGCATGCCTTCCTACTCGTGAGTCTACGTTCTCATGTGTGCCTCATTGAGTTATCACCTAACAGCTCATATACCTCATCAAGTCATCATCTGACGGCAATGTCCTAAGGGTCTATATTCCCTTAGAAAAGAAAACCATGTGTTTGGTCTCTTAGGTTATGCCTATCCAGCCTCTTAGGTTATTCCCTTAGCCATAACATGTATCTGGTCTCTCGAGTTATGCCCTAAATCATAACATGTATCACACACAAACAACACAACATATCCCATATCCCCTTTCCCTTTCTCTTTATTTATGCAATGCATTCACACAATGCAATATATCTCATAATGCACAATGCAACCATCCGCTATCCCCATACACATTTCACATAATAATCTCTCAAGTCACAACCATCACAAGAAATTCCATACTCTCGTTAATATCACTAACTAGAGAATTTGACGAATTTAAATTCACTCATGGTGTGGGTGGGATTTATATTATACTTGAGTAATTTTAAATAAAACTCAGTTAGCAAGGTCACCTACTCACCTTGATACCAACAAGGTTTACTGTATAAGAAATCCTAGGAAACAAAGCCAATGAAGTTTCCAAGTCACTTAGAACCAACCAAAATCAATAAATAAATAAAACAAGGAAAATTCTTAACAATAATTATGACATTTGCTTACTCATTTGGTCATAACTCTTAACTAGTAAATAATTTCCAAATAAACCTTATACCACTAGAAACTAAGCTCAAAGATCTTTCCAATGATATAAAGTTTTCTAAAAAAAGAGTCTGAATGAAGGAGTTATTACCATTTAAAGAAAGTTCCAACAAAACAAAACACTGAAGCTTGATGTCAGCATGACTTCACAATGCTTGGTGCTTGGGCACCACAACTGGATTTAGCCGCTACACACACTTGGTGCCTGGGCGCCACGACCTTCTTCCCCCTTTCCTTTTGAATTGTAGCGCCTGGGCACCACGATCACGAATTAACCCTCAGTTTTGGCTGAATATTCACCATTTTCATGACTTCTTCTATAGATTTTGCATTTAGATACCAAAACCTCCAATTTTCACCCATAAACCAAGCTCCAATCCTCAAATCTACCCCAAGAATCCAAAAACTCAAAAATAGAGAAAAGTTCAGAAAATCAAAATTCTTACATCAATTCTTTACTTTCCCTAAGTCAGTTAGTCGTCGACGACTCACCCCACTACTAAAGAATCGCTCACTGGAGCTTGGTTAGAGGATTTGGGTTGAGATGGTAGAGAGAGAGAGGGGAGAGAAACAGAGAAGAGAAAGTGAGGAGAAAGAGAGAGTGAAAAGTGAGAAAAGGAAAAAAAAGGGTGGGGCCACCTATATATACCTGTCCATGGTGAAATTACTACTTTGTTCCCAAGTCAACCCCCAATCAATCTAAGTAGTGGCAAATATGTAATTTATCCTAATTTAGGCATTTCTCATATTCTAGGTGCCAACCTAGTTCCTTATTTCATTTTAGTCCCTCTTTGGACTCGATAGATATCAGGTTCCCTCAACACCTCATGACTGCTCTCTCTCAATTCCCGATCCCTTAACACTATTTCCATAAATAAGATTCAAAGAACCCAATTAAATATGAAAAATTAAAATGAACAAAATAATTTCATTAAAATAATGCATTAAAAATAACGTTACTAAAATAACGCTATAAAATAATGCTACTAAAATAATGGCAATTACTATTATAAATACCATAATACTGCTAATCATGTGGTCCTAAAATTAGCTAGTATTATAGGTATCTTTCTTGTTTATTACCTTTACTATTTTATTTCTATTTTAGTCATTTAAATTTTTGTTTTATTTTTATTTTATTTTATGCTATTTTAATTATTCATCAAACCCCCCTTTTATGAAAATTATGTAATATATCAAATAAATTGTCTAAATAATATTCTACTTAGCTTCATGAATATTTGACACTTTAATCTCTGTGGAACGATACTCTACTCACTTTTTTATTACTCGATGCGACCCACTATACTTATTTGATGAAAAAATAAAATTTTACGCATCAGTGGGTGCACCTAGGTTGGTAGGTGGCCGAGAGTACACCACTTTGCAAGCTTATGCAATTGTACTATGTGTTGACTCAACTGCATATTTTCATCGTTTTTAAAAAGGGAGTAAGACTAAAATGGTTTGGGAGTCCATCCTTCTAGCTAAATTTATGATGTGTGTAATACCTTCGGTATTACGAGGTCATAAGAAAGCATGACTGCGGGCACGTGAAAATTTTTTCTTGAATAAATGAGTACTCGAGGGGAATTCAAACCTTCCCGGTAGGATTTTTAGCATGTATTTGCTCATTTAAATGTTTTGTTTCTTGTTCACATTGCCCTAGAGGAGTGTGTGTCAATTTCGGATGCATTAGGTTACTAGTGCTACCGTTATATGTATTTGGTAATTGAGGGACTAAAATGAAAATTAAAACTTGTGAAAGAGTTAAATAAAGTACACTAAAGATATGGCGTGTGGTTTAGGAATAAATTAATAAGAGTGGCGTGAGGCTTTTGGGGTAAGAATAAGTGAAAAAAATTAAGTAATATAAAAATTAGTTAAAATTAGGAAATGGTTTGCATAAAGGAATAAAGAAAATAAACTAATTAAATAGCCTAAGTTAAGGGAAGTAAATATATAAGATTATAAGAAAAAAATAAAAATAACCAAAATGGGAAAAAGAAAAAGACTTCTTATGAATTAAATAAAATAAATATGGGATAATTTAATTTCAATCAAGGAATAAATAGGAGAATTAATAAATGAATTAATAAAGGAAATAAGTTTCGTGCCCCAATTTGGACATATAACCGACACGGAGGTGGATCCCACACCACCACCGTAAGCCTTAACAAAAGTCACTGTTATAAACAAAACACTATAATTTCAAGGAAACTTTAGAGTGCCAAAGTCAAAGGAAAGTTATATATATATATATATGTAAACAATCCTTTAGTTTTCACCATTCACTTATACAAGTTTTATAAGCAATAATCCAACATCAAAATCATCCACAACGTCCACTACAATTCTAGGTGTTCTATTCTACTACAGAGTGACTCAACCCAAAGGACTACTGCTACAAATACCCACTCGACATAAAAAATGATCAAGAACTCAGAAGCCCTGTTACTCCTTGGAAAGAGACTCGCTAACTACACCGAAGACCTGCAAGCATACACAAGAGGGAGAGAGTGAGTATAAAATACTCAGTGATGACCAAGTTAAATAATTAAAAGAAAATGCAAACCATGGACAACTTGTAGATATAGGACCTTGTTTAGTCCCACCCAGCACCAAATACCTGCAAGCATACACAAGAGGGAGAAAGTGAGTATAAAATACTCAGTGATGACCAAGTTAAATAATTAAAAGAAAATGCAAACCATGTACAACTTGTAGATATAGGACCTTGTTTAGTCCCACCCAGCACCAAATACCTATTCCACACAAGTAACCACAACATATTCTGTAGGATACTAAATTACCACAACTATATCATAGAAACATTCCAGCACACAACATGAGAACATTTTCACATATTTTTCAACATCCACCAATTGCTAAAGGTTACAATACAATGCCATCCAAGTACAAATAAATCCAGCTATCAATTACCGAAAATATAAAGTAAAACCATATCACTATGTTAAGCTTTGCCTTATGGGCATTCATATCATTCCATTATCATGGAGTATAGGTAGGAGGGCCACACAAGCTTCCTTATCACCCTACATAAGTGTTTTCATCTAGGCCGCCTCTACATTACCCAACATAGAGGTTTTCATCTAGGCTATACAGGCCTCTACATTACCCTACACAAGGTTTTTCATTGTTTACCATATACGCATAGGTCTCAATCTGAAAGGGCTCCCACCAACTCCTCTCATCCCACACCATAATAGAGAGGGCCACACAGGCTTCCCATAGTATCATCATTAATCATCTTTAGGAGAACTACACAGGTTTCCCATAATATCACCATTAATTATCTCAAGGAGAACTACACAGGTTTTCCATAATATCCTTAGTCATAGTGCGAGAGGGTTACGATGCCCTTCGTACTACCACTAACTTAGTCATGTCAATACACCACATATGCCACCTTTTTAACATACAATACTCATCCATGTCATACGCAACTAACAAAGGATGTAGCACAAGGAAGATTACAACTCATTCAACAGGAATAAAACATTCAAATAAAATATGGCAAAGAACTATTCATCCACATTATGCAACCTATCAGACAAGTCTTAATAATAATGTAAAGTAAAGCATGTCTTTCATTCATAACTCAAAGTAGCCAAATTCCATTCTCATGATCACTATAGGACTATTCCACATTACACCATTTCCAACAATTGTGGTCATCCATGGTATTACTAGGAAGGCTACACAACTTCCCTTTTTCAATTCTCAATCATATACTCAACTCATGTTCAAGCATAGCAGTAAGTTCAGTATATCTAAACACAACAAGGTCACAGACCAACCAATCATCATTCATACATAAAACAAACTCACATACATGGGATATTAATATGAGATAATCAGTGTAATCATGCTTTCCATTCATAAGCCAAGAGGTAGTCATCAAATGGTAGTTCTCTCTTCTCTTTCCCCAGCGTAGATATCATACATAAATAAAATTTTTAGCTCTACTAGAGTGAGGGAGAACACTCAAAATGGAATTCACCCAAGCATACCTCATAGGTTAGGAGTTTTAACATATATGCATTCACACATTCACATGGTCGTAGCAAAATATTTTATTTCAATCATTAATTATGTTAAAAAACAATATGATGAGAGATAAACAAGAGCAAGGTAGAGAAGTCCCTCACCTCTACTCCAAGCTAGCCATTACGCCCTAAAAGGTATGGAAGATGCATCAAGAAATCTAATCCTATGTAAAAACTATGTAAAATACATGTCAAGGACACATGGGAGGAAAATGCTTGGCATCAACCCTGACCTTTATTCACTCTTTTGGTCATAACTCCTAAACGGTAAAGAATTTTGAATTGAAACTCATATCATTAGAAACTAGACTTAAAGGGATTTCCAACGATATATGATTTTCTAAAAATAGAGATCGGATGAGAGGGTTATGATTATTTGAAAATTGACTAGAGGATACACTGTGAACCAGTGCTACAGCGGTGGAAACTAGCAGAAAAGTTTTTCTTTCTTTCAAATACCGCTGCAGCGCCAAATGATAGATCCCATGACAGTAAAAATGCAATTTTTGGGTCCTCTTCTTCCTCTAACCTTCTCCCATCAATCCCAAACCAAAATCCAAAATTTTCCATGTGTTTTGACCATCAAAGCAGGTATTTAACCTATCAAACCACATCTACGAATCATTTCTATCTCTAATCCTATGAATCTAGTTCAAAAATTCCAGAAACCTAACCTTTTGAATTTTTCTGATATGGCTCAAGTCCTACCATGGAAATCAAGTTTCTTTCCATTCTTTGACAGCCAAATCACCAAGAAAAGGGGAAGAGATGATTGAGGATATCAAAAGCACCCAATATACTACCATAAAAACACCTAACTCACCTTTGAAAATGGGGAAGATATTCAAGAATCTAGATCTTACCTTAGTTCTTGAAGCTTTCCATCATGAAGATGAGCCACCAGTGACTAGAAATGCACCACCACCGGAGAGTAGCCAAGGTTTTTGAGAAATTTAGTGAGGGGAGAATTGAAGTGTGAAGGAAGATAATAAGGAGGAAAAACAGACAGAAAATAAAGGGGAAGAAATGAAAGGTTAGATTTTTCTAAGTGTTGGCCCGTTATCTTTCAAAAATTACAACTTAGCCCTCTTCTAATTTCTTCATGAATTCAAGAAGGGCTTAAGAGCAAAATTAGACATTCTTCCCAATCAATTCAATTAAATTGTTCTCTTTCTGAAAAATACTCCCCCATACTTAGCAAATTTTTATTTGAACACACCACTTACTTTCCCAACCACTATTTTTCAAAACAACACAATTTTATCCTAAAACTTTAAATGCTTTCACATTGGTCCCTCTCTTTAATTTTTCAACTAAAATCAACTTTCTCCGACTCATCACACATACCCTGTGGAATATTTTCCCTCGTTTTAAACATCATATTTATATGTATGAATAAGCAATAAGTTCAATCACATACATCATGTTCCTTTTAAGTAAGCAAAAAAAAAAATTTCCCGCAACCAATTATTTATCCACAAAACCATACACGCTAATACCTAAATGCCTCGGGTATCACAATAAGCATGCGGGACGTGCAAGTTAAAAACATATTATGTTGGAACCCATTTAATTGGAAAACCCATTTAATTTAATTAGGATATGATTAGACTTTAATAATAATAATAATAATAATAATAATAATAATAATAATAATAATAATAATAATAATAATAATAATAATAATAATAATATATCAATAAGGTAATTAGCTTATATATGCACTAGTGGAAGTGTGCATAATTGTTAGGATATGGTTAATTGAAGAGGGAAAAAAAGAATGAGGAGGTAAGATTGATTTAGGCGTGTAGAGTGATTTTACTTAGATATAATTGAGTCTAATGGAGAATATTATTTAAAAAAAAAGAAATAAAAGGCAACCAAATTAGAAAGATAGAAGAAGACTTTTGTTTTTTTCAAATTGTAAGAGCTTGGCCGTGCACCCCTATGAGTTAGCTCAAATTTAAATCTTAATTGGTGTTGAAATCGGTTAGGATGATTGAAAATATTTTGGGAAAGAAATGAAGAGATTTGATATGTTGACTTGAAGAAAATTTCCTTACCTAGGTGTGGGAGAAAAAGGAAACATTCTTAAGCAAATTCAAAACCAATCAAAAGGTCCAATCTAGCCACACCATACGGCTATCTCCATATCTTTCCCGTGAACCCTAATTCACACCACCTTAGAGAAAAACCCTAGGCGTGCTTCCTTTAGTGGAAACCTTAGGCTCCTCACTTTGCCCTCTTATACCCACACATTCCTAGTCACCACTCTCTTCTCTCTTCTCTCTTCTCTCGTCTCCTTCCTCTCATTCTTCTCTCTCAAAACACAAGAACCCTATACACCATATCTCTACATATAAACCTTCAAGAACACATCATCGGTGGTCTTTCTGATGTTAGAAATTTTCAAGAAAACAAGGTAAGAATGAGAAAATCCAATTTTTGTACTTTATTTTTTCACGTTGATTAAAACAGTCAAAACTCCCTCTTCCGAACTCCATATTTAATAAGTTAGATATCACTGAAAATCCCTGAGAGTCAATTTTCCAACAAAACAAAATTTGTTCAGAAATTCTCTTACCGTTTGGGAGTTATGACCAAAACAATGATAATAGGTCGTGTACAGTAACATGCAGTTTTTCTAGTTTTGTAGTTTTGACCTTTTCCTTACAATATTTTGTATTATAGTTGTAAATTGGATTTTTACATCCCACTTCTCTCTGAATAATGCTCGAGACACGATAGAAAGGCTAACGTTGGAATTCAGGTGAGTGAAATAGACAAGCTTTAACATAAAGTGATGTAGGGTAATCTCCTGGACTTAGATACAAAAAACTGTCATTAACAAAATAAGATTGGAAAATTTCAAATTTTAAACCCTTATTGGGAAATTAACATAAAAATTTACAATATTAAAGTATGTGGAACTATTTCATTTAAATATGCTTTTTTTTTTCAAAAAATTGTCATTCATGGATGATGTAAGAATTTATAAAATAGATGATGTAGGAGAAAATCCCATAATTTAACTGGATAGTGCATAATATATAATTTGAAGGTTCTTTTATCTAAATTCAAGTGATCAAACTATGTCAATGGTACCTCCAACCATGGGAAGTTTTATAATTAGATGTTAGTACATGTTAAAATTGTAGATATACACTGCCTAGTACTACTATATGCTTTTATTGCAAACATGTGTTGTTTGGTGCTATATCATGTTTATATTATGCACATGCATTGGTTGATAATGTTACATGATGGTATTCGTGAATATGTGCTGTGTGGTACTAGTTGGTACATACCCCTATGTCGGGGTCAAGGAGGTAACCAAGGTAAGCGTGGCTCCCGATTGGTCCTTGAGTGGTAGGTGGTGGAAGTGACCTTCATCGCAAGGTAGAAAGGTGGCTTGGGCAAACATGGCTCCTAATTTGTGCCTCGATCGATAAAGTGATATCGCATCATGGCAAGGAGGTAGCCTGGGTAAGGTCGATTCCCGATTGGCACCTTATCATTGACATATACCTCTAGTTGGATGACTTGGTGCTACATGACAAGGGGTGGCCTGGATGAGCTAAGCTCCTGATTGGTGCCTTGTCATGTGCACCCTATTGGTGCTTTGCAAATGTTGAATATTTGGTATGGTTGCCAAACTTTGTTTCTGGTTTGAAATGTAGGCCCCATAGCCAATTTATGTAATGTTTAATTGTTTAATTTGTATTACAGCTTGGCCGTGTCATTGATTGAGTTTGAAACTTATAGTCGTTGCTTTATCCTTTTCTGTAGATGAGGTCATGGAGAGGCACTCGCCTGAAGAGTAATGGGTACTTGTGTGTGACCTTCCCGTTGCCAGGTAGGCCATCTAGGATACTTAGGAAGGGTTTTAGGTTATGTTATTTATTACATTGTACTTTCATTTGAGTTATTTTCTGCATTATGTTGTTGATGGATTTATTGTACTAGTCTCCTCTAAGTCAATTGGTTGATTTGATTGATGGGTAATTTAATTTATGGATTCTATCTTTCACTGGATGTGGTGAAGTTGTCCTTATGAACTGCATGAGTTGCTATTAACTCTAGTAATTATGTTGTTATGTGCAGACTTAGAGTATAATACACGCCACAACGCCTTCCCCATCTCTTTCTTTCTCTGTTTCTCTCCCTATTTCCTATAACATCATTACATCACCTTATCACCGTGCTCCTCTTCTATCTCTCACTCTCTCACTCTCTATTTCCTTCCCGTCGCACACTAATCTTCTCTTTCTTTTTTAGTTTTTCTGACAGTGGCATTTATATAAAAGCTCTTACTATTTCAATGTCCATGAGGGATAATACGCTTCCAAGTTTCGATCGATCTATCTTCCCCATGTTACTGGCCCTTCTTCTTCTTCTTTTTCTTCTCCCATTGTCTATGGCTAAAGATATGAAGTTGTTCTTCTTCTTCTCTGACTGTCCATGGTTGAAGTTGTTTTTTTTTTTTATTAAACCATTTAACCCATTAAACTAGCCAGTTTGGCTAGTTCAACTAGTTTAAACATTAACCAATTTTCTAGGCTCACCCAGACTGGACCACTGGCCAGTTCTTTGGTTCTTCGATCTGACCGGCTTGTCCAGTTTTCTTATACATGATAAATACCACCCAAGCCCTCAACACATATTAACCCAAGACGCCTTCCACACCTTTTCTACTAGAAAAACCTAGATGTCTCCCCTCATCTCTCTCACTAGGGAACACGAGTCACCACTCTCATCCACCCAACCACTTGATGCCATACCATTGACTAAAATCACACATGCAACACATCTCTAGTGGTCCTTCCCAATGTCAAAAAAATTCGAGAAACAAAGCTAAGTACTAGAAATCCTAGTTTATCGTACATTTGGTTTTCACAAACATTAAATCAGTCATAAATCCCTCAATCATGCTCCATTTTCAGCACATTAGATATCATTGGAAATCCCTTTAAGTCTAGTTTCTAAAGCAATAGGTTTCGTCAAAAAGTTCCATACCGTTATGGAGATATGACCAAACAGTGACCAAAGTTCAAAAGCAAAAATGAGAAGTTTTCTAATTCCATGATTTTGATTTTTTTCACAACCCTTTTTTTATAACTATTAGAATTTCATCTCAAAACCTTGCACACACCTCCCCTTTCTCTGGACAACATGCAAAACCCAGTAAACATAACGTTGGAATCTAAGTGAGTGGCACGACTTCTCTTTAACATTGTTTTAGTGTCGAATATTATAAAAGATGACGTAGGGTAATCTCCCAAATGTTGTAGGGCTATATTGTTAAATTTCAGGATGAGATGATAATCAGGAAATAGGCATGGCCTATGGGATAAAGGATGTAAACTGTTAAATCATCATAACAGAATTATTATTTTGATTTAGCTAAGTCCCTATGACAGATGGTAATGCATAGTTCAATGATTAGCATGATTATAATTAATTTATATCTGAATATGTTAGAATCAAAAGGTTATCAAATGTTTGACTTTTTGAATAGTATGCATGTCTATGTATAAACCGCTTGGTTGATACTAGTGGTACCTCCTTCTCATGACGAGGTCAAGGAGGGTGGTCGGATGAGTATAGCTCCCGATGGTGCCTTGACTAATGAGGTGCTAGTGCATTAGGGTAAGGAAGGTGGCCGGGTGAGCATGACTCCCAATGCTATCTTACCACTAGCCAGTATCACTAGTTGGATGCGATTGAATGTTGATTGACTGGTACATTTTCTTATTTACAAATTTGGTATTTGAGAATTAGCCCGACGGGCATTTTTATAATGTTTGACATATCTGAACTTTGTTATGGTGAAGTCATATCATTCACTGAGTTTTGAAAACCTACACTCTCCGTGGCTTATTTTTCCTACAGATCCTATTATCGTCGAGGACAAAATAATTCTTAGATGTAACATCACTATCACAATAGTGGATAACAATGACAATAGTGTTGGATAAAGAGACCAACTTGTACAATGATTTAAACATCCAAGGACTAAAAAGTACACCAATCATCTTTCAAGGACCGATTTGCAACCGAGTATATCTTTTAGGGACAAAAAGTGATATACTGATTAAAATCTAAAAAGCATGATAACTTTAAAAGCAAAACTAGCATGTGTATCTTGCGAAAGTTTTAGGGAGAAAAAGTTAAATCCCAAGTTTTTGAACCTTCATTCAAGTTTAATCAACTAAAGTATTATGTCATGTCCAATTTGTTATTTTTGATGTGTTGAAGAGTCTAAAGTTTTTTCTCTTATTTTATTTTCTTTTGTCAAATTGACCTTTCCTTTTGCTTTTGTAATTCAAAACTCTAAAGTTAAGTTTTCCTCAAACTACAAAATATTGATTGAGTAAAAATATTTAAGTGATATAAGCAATTATTTTTAGATCAAGAGTTGAGCCATGAATTAAGACTTTAATTTACTCTTTATTACTCTTTATTTTATTATTTTTAGCATTTTTTAATAAACCATTAGCTCTAGACTTTTCATTCAATTTAGTGATAGAAAAAAAAATATCAATATTTATTTTCTACCATGTCACATCCTTTAGAGCCTTGTGAATGGATTGTGGAGCCAAGAAATCAATAGGGTCCAAAATGGCACCCACGTGCAAATGACATTGTACATTTATTAAAAAAATGAAAACAAGAACACATGGAATAATGCCACAGTTGGATGCCCTTTGATTTGCCATTAGAGGCTGTCACGGCCCAATTAGGCTCGTGACTAGCATAGCCGGTGAGCCTTTCCTCATCACCGTAAGCCTAACATACTTATCCACAAACAAGAGAACAAATTTAAAGAGTAAAACATACAAGCCAATGAATAATAATAGGTAGTGATTTGCATTCACACAAAACAATAGAAGGTAAATTTTCTTCCATTAAAAAGGGTATAGTTCTATAGAAAAGAATCAACCATGTTCCTAGACATTTTGGTGTTAACCACCACAACACATCACATGAAATGCCTAGGAACCGGGTCCCAAAATAATCAATAAAGGGTATAATATGCATTGCCAACAAACACATAACATCATCCATATAAACATAGGCCATACCTCTATCAAATCCTACACTACTACAGAGCACGTCTAGAGTTACAAAGTGATAAAATGATTACATCAAGATAGCCCTTTTGAGAACAAAAGAAAAGAAGCACAAGACTATGTTGACTTCACTACTCAGAAGGTAGAACTTTTTCCTTGACTAGGTGATCTGAAAAGGGAAATAAGATGAGTATAACAACTCAATAAAGGAGCAAAGCTACTGTATACAAATAACGTCATGAACAAGTATAAACATAAACAATGCTAGGTGAGATTGAATGAGATATATGCATACAAATAAATCTATGATGATCGTAGGGTAAATAATGCCACACATTTATAATCCCTTTTACAATAGCATCAGCCCCCACTATGTCCTTCCCTATACTCCAAAGATATCAGTAGTATACGCATACACATAGAGCCATTCCCTATATGTCAAACCATGGGACTTGAACCCATTCCAGTCTCTGATGGTTCAACCACCACATATCCATACAAGCATGCTATGTATACAATTTCCATATAAAAGAAAATCACCAAGATTCAATAAAACTTAATCTACATCACAATAATCATTACAAGACATAATTTAGTGCTCCACCATAGAGCAAGGCGTAATTCACATGTGTGAGAGTATTCAATGGCTCAAGAGAAACTTCACACAATTTCAAAGAAAGGTAATACAAAAAGTCATTCAAGATAGAGTAAGTTTACCCACACACCTCAACTACGAATTTAGAGATTTTCTACCTTTCTCGAACTAAGACATGATGGCTAGAGATCCCCCAAGAATCCTATGAAGATGCCACAAGAAAAGATAAGGAATAAAAGGGGAAAAGATGGTGAATGATAGTGCTCGGTGCCTGACATGCCAAGCCCCATCTTCGGTGGCTGACCTTGGGTGCAAACTTGGGCGATATGGCCTCTAAAGCTCAACTCTAAACTAAAAACAAAAATGGCCTTTCTCTCACTCCAAACCTTTACCCAACCCTCCACTTCATAAATGCACTCATTTAGGCTTCATGAATGTTCTAACAATCCCCAAAATCATTTTAAAACACCAATTAAGAAAGAATTAAAGCAAACATCATCAATTCATCAATTAACACAAAAATTCCAAATTTCTTTCATCTAGGGTTTCATGAGCTTTTCTCCTAATTTTAGCCATGAAACATCAATATCGTTACATTTTAAACTAGATTCATCATTAGAAAACTCAAGGGAGTCTTAGTAAATCCATCCCACAAGATTTTTCATGAATACCATAGATTCCAACCCTAGGGCCATCGAGGGTACGAATTCTTCAAGGAGGAAGAAAATAGGGTTCCTTATCTTGAATCCTTGTTCTAAGAT
Organism: Biancaea sappan; assembly: GCA_037074585.1. Taxonomy (NCBI): domain Eukaryota; kingdom Viridiplantae; phylum Streptophyta; class Magnoliopsida; order Fabales; family Fabaceae; genus Biancaea; species Biancaea sappan. Next base: position 29,611,027 of record CM073499.1, read on the forward strand.
GTTGGGGAGAAATGCTGGAGTGCCCAAGATTGTCAAAGTGAAGGATTAGTAGTGGAAGTGGAGGAGAATGTGTGTGTGAGAAGAAGAGGAAAGAAGAAAGTGTTTAAGTGTTTGGAGGGTGGAGATATATATATCTGTGTGTGTGTGTGTGTGTGTGTGTGTGTGTGTGTGTGTGTGTGTGTGTGTAAGGGGAGGGACCAAATTAAAATTTTTGCCCCAATGCATGGTCAAGCATTATATATCCAAATTCATTAAGAGCATCATAAATGGTTATACTAAACACATAAAAGTGAAAATTTTCATGCAGAACCATTAGGGCCCGTTTGGTTTGTGAAAACATTTCTTGTTTTCATTTTCAGTCTTTATTTCTTGAAATGCATTTTCATTTTCAGTTTTTATTATTTTAAGAAACTTGTTTGGTTTGTAAAGTTGAAAACTGTTTCCCAAAAATGAAAATAATGAAAACATGCTTGGTATGAATATTTCTGGAAATGAAAATTTTAAAAACATGTTTGGTTAATGTGTTTTCGATTCTTTTCTTATCAATTTTCAACTAAGGTTCCTTATCAAACTCCAGGAGGTTGAAGAACGTCTTACAATTAAAGGATTTTACCAACCCCTTAGCGATGACGACATGATCACTATCTACTTTGTCCTTTGCAACCTTCAGCTCCTTTGCCTCTCCAACTACCTTTGCTATGGAAAGGGCAGCTCAAGCCTTCACTTCCTCATCAAACTCTAAAGAGGCCCTAAGTTTATGGACTTCATAAATCCCTCAACAACAATGATATAATCATTCTCTTCTTCATGCTCCGCTATCTCAATCTCCCTAACTATTTCAATATATAGTGGCCCTGCCCCAAGGACAACATGTGCAGGTAATGGGTGAGTTTGCACATTGGTGGCCAACTCAGGCTCTTCATTCTTGTATGGTTGTTGGAAGATTTGCCTCAATTGGTAGCAATTCTCAATGGAATAAGTGGTACTATGGTGGAACCTGCAGAAATAGGCGTTTTTTCTATTTGCCTCAGTGACTTGATGTTTGACCTCGGGCAACTCTATGTGCCATTTTTGATCCACATTCTAATAGGGCATACACATCCTCCATGGGGAAAGGGTGAAGAGTTGTTGGAAGATTTGCCTCAATTGGTAGCAATTTTCAATGGAATAAGTGGTACTATGGTGGAACCTGCAGAAATAGGCGTTTTTTCTATTTGCCTCAGTGACTTGATGTTTGACCTTGGGCAACTCTATGTACCATTTTTGATCCACATCTCTAATAGGGCATACACATCCTCCATGGGGAAAGGGTAAGTTGCTGGTGGCCTTCGTCTCCATGACGATGGCTTGGACCCTTAATCGGTTTCATAGGTAGGTGGGGGCACCCTATTGTATTGCCTCTTGTTGCCTTGTTCATTAGAGGTCTAAGGTCATGGCCCTCCACAACTGTTACTGGCATGAGGGATACTCCTCCATCTCGTGGCATCTTTGTCTGCTTGTTGGCCTTAAGTATTGACAATACCATCCTCTGGGCTTTATTGATCATCTTTTCAAAAGTGGTATCTTAGCTTGCTCCAAGAAGATCCTTATAGATTTCTGCATGTTAGTGACACAATCATACACCAAATCTGCCTCAAGCATGGACTCTTTGCACTCCAACGCTGAGTCTTGGTACCTCTTGATGAATGAGATAGTGACTTCCTCGAGCCAAGTCCATGATACGGACTGTAGTGCAAGACTCGAAGAACTTTCCACAAAAAACTACTACCATCTTCTCCTAGGAATGAATGGACTCTGGGGTCAACTTGGTATACCAAGTATACGCCTTCCCAATTAGGGACTTAGAGAACTCCTTCAGGCGCAAAACCTTGTTTTGTCTGAAGATGCTTAAGTCATTAACATATAAAGAAATCAAAAAACAAATATGTTCAACTTTACAGATCACTTTATAGATTGCCAAATAAGATAATATATTTAATTAAACTTAACCAAATCATATCAAATATATAAAATTAGCTCTACTAATCAGAGTCTTTTATATGTAAAAATAATACTAATGAGTTCTATTTGCCCACATTTCATTGGCAATATTTTCTCTAATTTGTGCCATTTGAGCAGTCTGAGCAACATCAACAGTAATCCCCTCTTGGTGTCCTAATCCATGTTCTCCTGGTATTGTTGCACCTTCTTGAGAATAATCTTCAAACAGTCTATCGGTAGTATGTTGCATCCTAATGAAGTTATGAATAGTGCAACATGCTGTAGGAATTTGTCTTTGTCTTCGTATTGGATAATTTGGCATTAATTTTAAAATGGGAAATCTTGCCTTCAATACACCAAAACACCTTTCAATGACATTCCGTAATGAAGAGTGTCTATGATTAAACAATTCATACTTGCCCCTAGGTCGACTTTGTCCATGATAATCTCGTAAATGGTATCTCTGGCCACGATATGGAGCAAGATATCCAGGCATATTAGGATAACCAGAATCAACAAGATAAAATTGATCTGTTAAAAGAAAAACAAATGATTTCATGAGATAACTCAAATGTTCATAAAATATTAATTTAACTACTAATATTTTAATATGTTGATATACCTCCATGAGGTTTCGAAAAATTGTTTTCAGGTTTCAAGGCATCTAAAAACACCCTTGAATCATTTTCTGTCCCTTCCCATCCAGTATACACAAAGGTGAACAATATATCAAAATTGCATACTGCCATGACGTTTTGTGTCACTAAAACTTTTCTTCCACGAAAGGCAGTTTGTTTTGTTGTAGGAGCCCAAGCAGCAACATGTGTGCCATCAATAGCACCAATGTAATTCTATAATTGAAACAAAAATTAACTATTATAACTTCAAAAAACTCATTATCTAAAATACAATAACAACATAAGTAATAGTTTACCTTAAAATAGGGAAAGTATTTTCGATTCTCCAAAATGCGTCTGTGAGTACTCCCTTGATTTCTAGGTCTGATGATTGTTGTGCCCAACACGCAAACAGCTCGAAGTACTCTTCTAAACCATTTGCTTACTGTATGAAGAGAATGTTGAAAACGCTCTGCAACAATTCTGTGCCGCAAGCTATGACAAACTATGATCAAGAACATTGCCACTGCTTCCTCTACACTTACTTTTTTACCATCTTTCCCGTCAACATGGAAGTTCTACAAGGCACCTTGTCAATAAAAGACTGTTGGTACTCCATGATTAATTGAATCATAATTAAGTCTCCTAAATCATCATCCAAGTCACTTGACTCCGTACTACTCTCAATGAGTAAATTATCTCTATTTTCATCCATGGACATACTGATCTGTTCAAAAGTTTAACATAAATTAATACTAAACTATTAAAACATGTAAAACTGACATAACTTAGACATAATTGTAGTAAGCATAATCACTTCAAATATATCGATTGCGTATAATAAAGTTATACAATTTATAAGTACTAAATAATGTGTTAAAAGCCAAAATGATAAGAAATAACAATAATACTGATAAGTTATACAATCAAGTAATGCATCCTACTCAAAGGATTCTAGCCAACCCTTTCGTCTACAAGCTGACATCTTAATGAACATGCATCTCCAATCTGGATCCTTGAATATTTTTGTTGCCTTGTTGTACAAAAAATTTGAAACGTCATCCATAGAGTCTAATAACTCTATGAACCTATCAATAGAATATGGATCAACTACAGGAGTTGCTTGTGCTTTATATCGTTCTGCCCTAGCCTTACTCGCCTCTGTTCTTGCACTCATTGTTTCTGACCATTGTTCCAAGCATGCTTCTAGTTTTTCTAACTTCGATATCTTTGGCTCTTTTCGTCGACGTTCACTTGATGAACTAATTGCCTTATTTTTTTTACTACCCTCCTTAAAACCTTCATCCTCAACATCAACAACATGCACACCTTTTGAAAGAAAATCTTCCTCTAGCTCTCACTCCTCATCTGAATTTGGTGGCTCTTGAGTGGAGGCATGACTTAACGCACCAGTTGCAGTGCTAGTATTGAATATCTCACCTAAGATTTCATAGTTGTGATCAAAACCATGCCTCTTGAATTGCCGGTAAAATCGTCCTTTCTGTATAAAAAAATGAAATAAATTTTATTAAAATGCATTTGCAAATATAATAAAAATAATCAATAAATTTTGCACGCACCGGAATAAGGTCTTGCCAAACTTCTTCATTAGCATTTACACGATTTGATTCCATATCCCATGTAACTCCAGTGCGACCCAACAAAGTTGAAAACTCTCGATGTTGAATCCGAAGACGGTTAAACTTTCCTTTCAATCTCTCAACACCATAATTTTGTCCAATGATTTTTGTCAATTCATCATTTACTTCATTCCAAATCTTCAACTTAAATGTTGATGATTGTAATTTATTGTTCTTCACTTGATCATATATTAGTTGAATGAAAATCTTCGTATTTTGAACTGACCATTCCATAGTATCTCCTTTTTCACTTTTTCCTCCCATTTTGTTCTAATTACATAATATGAAATTTCAATTTATCAAGAAAATTTTCATGGGATATTTAAAAAAATATATAAAGTACTAAATAGGGAAAATGGGACACTAATAATATATCTATTAACAATGATAAACAATCAACAAACAAATTTGATTTAAATTTAAAGAGAGTAAGTACCATCAGCAACTTGTTGTCCAAACACAAATTAGAGCCTTTATAAAAAAAAATAATCATAAGCCCATATATTAAGGCCTTCTATTCTTAATTTCTCCTTTTTTTTTTAAATACTATCATTTAACAGCAACAACTTTCTAATCCAACAAGTCTATATTACATCATCTTTCTCAGGAACCCACAAGAAGTCTCAGCCAAATTTATTCTTTCAATAAAACCCTACCTATAGAATTGATACATAAGGCAACAAAACTTCTATGAACGCTTGCAGCACATAGCATTAAACAAAAAAAGGTTAAGACATTAAAAAATTTCAAGAGTCACAGAAACCCACAAATATAGTCCATCCTTCAAACTCGACAATAACATAAATCTAGAGGAGCAAATGTTAAGGGGAAAATAGAACAACAAAAGGAACAAGGGGAAAGGGAAGGAAGAGAAAGGCTATATTTGCAAGAAAGACTAAACCTCATTCCAGTAGAAATTTTTATCGATATGTTCATAAACTGATTGCTTATAAAAGGAATGATTGACTATTTGAAAAGAAATTTTCTCCTTTTTTTTAAATACTATCATTTAATAATATTTTTATAAAAAATTAAAATAAATAAAGTTACAACAATGATAACAGTAAGAGAATATACATATGCTATTCAAACCTCAATTTAAAAGACAATTATAGATCAAACAAAAAAACATTTTGAATACCCAAGGTTCATACTCTCATATTAAAAAGAAGTAATGTAATTGATTTATTGATAGATGATGGGGTGTACGCACAGTGGATGAAGGGGAGAAAGTAGGATTACATTAAAATAGCAACATTGGTAGAGTTATACAATAATGTGGGCTTATTGTGTCTGGTTTTGATCTTCTTGGCTGCGGAATTCCCACTGCAACACTGGCCTCAGAGATACACTCAACAGAGAATGCAAGAATCACAAGCCTTTCCATTCTGTCTCTCATTGTAGAAATATGTATGATGCACCAGGATCTATATATATATATATATATATATATATGGAGCTTGCTAGCTAACAAGAGAAATGGAATGATAGAGAAAAAAGGCAAGCTTGAAGAACTGGACAGTACATAGCTTAGGAATATAGCAGTTTAGCTAGAAGGAGGCTTCATATATATATATATATATATATATATCACTCCACACTAGCTCTGTTATGAAGACACAACTATGTTACGTATGCAGAGTGTGGCCACACTTAAAACCATTTGGTAGGTGATCGATATGTTTGGAGGATTCACCAATTAGTGAATTATTCAAATACAAGTGATAATGATCAATGTCAATATAGACAAGTTTAACCTAAACACACTATCAATTCACGTATATGTCTCTAACGAACACCATATTGAAAAAAGTGACTAAAGCTGACCTATGACTGTGATCAGGCCTATCCTTTTCCACTCCTAAATTCCCTTCACTTATCTCTCTTGTAGAACAAGCATCACAGAAAAGTTTCTTTATGAGTGGATTTACCAACTGCCCCACCACTTCTCTTTCCCAGAAAATCAAGTAGAATGGAAAGGATATGAAATCTGATAGTAGTGTCACGACAGCTAGGAAAAACAACACTTGCATTCCTATTTAAAAAAATATCTCATTTGCTTGACTACACCAACGCCAACGTCTCAAATTCTCATTGACTTTTGCCTCACTCTATACATACTCTTTCACAGTCAGGTTTCCACAATCAGGTGAAGGTCACAATTCAATCAATTAAAAAAAACAGAGACAATACTGACCCAATTTTAAAATGTAGAGACAATACAAGACCTAATGTTAAAATAAAAGAATATGTAAATACCCTAGGTTCAAGCGAAGCCATATCAAGAAGCAAGCTTAAAATCAAGAGTATATTCTTACCTCGCCGGATTTGAGAGATGAAGGCTTCGGAAAAGAATGAATGACGTTGCGCCGATGAGTAGACAGCAAAATGGTGACTGCGCCTAGAAGCAACAAAAGTACACCGAAAGAAAGAGCACACTAGAAACGGCGAACTAGACTTGAACGGCGGCAAGAGAGGGAGGAGCACGGCAGAACTAGATGAAGTAGGGTGGAAGAATGAACAGAAGCGTCGTCTTGGTCTTCACTGATTTGGTTTTCAATTTATTTACAAAAATACCACCGCATTTCCAATAGTTTTCAATTTATTTACAAAAATGCCACCTTGTTTTCACTTTTTCATTTCTTTATTTTCAAAATTTGAAAAGGAAACACTGAAAACATTTTTTTGATGTTTTCAGTTTTGGGCCTATTTTCAGAAATGTTTTCAAAAAAATGTTTTCATTAAATTCAACCAAACGCATTTTCAAGCCCGTTTTATATTTTCAGTGAAAATGAAAACAGGAAATGCCCAAACCAAACGAACCCTTAATTTTCCACTTCTTTCAATTAAGTCTCTCACTAACATACATACACAAGTCATAAAATACATTAGCATTATCTCATCCAAAAGAACTTTACAGATTTTATAAAGTCAAAACTTGAACTCCAATGAGGTCAAAAGCGTATAGTGAAAAAAGAGTAGGTGTTTGATGAGTTTTTATAAAAAGAAATGATGGAGCTTTTTGGAAGGTAGAGAATGATTTTTTGTGAGAGGGACTTTTCAATTTTTGGTGGGAAACAATGTGAGGGCTTTATTGGTGGAACTATCAACATCAAAAAGTGTAGGCAAACATTACAATGAGAAAAAGAGAGAATAAGAAATTGTGAGCTTGAAAGAGAAGCATTTGTTAATTTTATTGTGGTGGTACAATTCACAAACAATTTGTCCTTGAAACTTCTTCTTTTGTAAGAAAAATAGTCCTTGGATACCACATCACAACTTGGTGGGACACATTAACAAATAAAATAATCTCTAAATGTTATGTTGCTGCCACGTCAATATGTAACAATGACTATGACGACAATGTTGGACAGAGGGACTAAATTATGCAACGATTTGAACTCCCAAGGACCAAAGAGTGCAGCAGTTATCCTTCAAGGACCAACTTGCATCTTGCAAAACATTATTCTATTTTAAAAGATAATGAGATAGGGGAAGTTAAATCCCAAGTTGCTACAGTTCTGGTTCAAGTTTTATCAACTAAAGTATGTGAATTTGTGATTCTTGATGTGTTGGAAGTGTCTAAAGTTTTTTTTTTTGCTTAATTGTTTTTATTTTATCAAATTGACCTTTCCCAGATGTCATGTTACCACTTGATGTGACATATCAACAAACAAAATAATCCTTACATGTATCATTGCCACAACAATAAATAACAATAATTTTTATGGCAATGTTGGACAAAGAGACTACTTGTGCAACGATTTTAACTTTCAAGGACTAGAAAGTATAGCAGTCATCTTTCAGGGACCGATTTGCAACTAAGTATAATACAAGGACCGTTTGTAATCGAGTATATCTTTAGGTACCAATAAGTGGGTTAACTCATTAAAAATTAAAAAACATGATGATTTTAAAAGAAAAGTTAGCACGTGCATCTTTCAAAAGATTATTCAATGTTGAAAGATAATGAGACAAAGGAAGTTAAATCCCAAATTGCTGAAGTCCCTGGTCAAGTGTAGTCAACTTAAGTATTATGTCATGTCAAATTTGACATTTGTTAATCTTGATGTGTTGAAGAGTCTGGAGTTTTTTTTCAGTTTTTGCTGGCAAATTGACCTTTCCTTTTGCTTTTGTAATTCAGAATAAGTTTTCCTCATACTACGAGATATTGAATAAATATTTAACGTGATATAAGCAATTAATTGTAGATCAAGAGTTGACCCATGAATAAAGACTTTAATACACTCTTTACTATTTCTTTTATCGTTTTAAGCATATATTTTTAGTTTTTAATAAACCCTTAGTTCTAGACTTTTCATTCAATCTAGTGATAGAAAACAAATATCAATAGTTATTTTCTCGCTCTTTCTTCCCCTTTCTCCATCTTTTTGTTTTCATCCTTTCTCTGTCGTTCATCCTCTGTATTTTTACCTACTCCCTCTTTTACCTATATTTCCTATACTGGTGCTACAACACCAGGACATCAGCACAATTAGTCAAATGTCATAAAATAGTCTATACAGAGCTTTCTATGTCTTATTTGCTCCAAAATATGTGAACTAACATGGAAGAAATATAGCAGCGGAAGTGCAAGAGAAATAACGAGCATGATTCTGAACCATGGATGGAAGACTCAGGCGCTGATATACAAAAAGCATATCAAAATTAAATAAATTGTTCTCTGCCCTAATATCTATGCCAAAGAAGCAAATTAATGGTAGAAAATAGATATCTTGTTAAGAATTTATCAAACTGAGTATATACACAACATCAGCCATGATTGGCAACTGTAGCACAAGTGTAGTGCAAGTATGCTACTCACCACAAGGTAAGGCAATCTTTAACTTCAGAGTGGAACCCTGGTCCATCATGGTTGATCAATGCCTATGAATATACATAAACCTTGGTCCCACTCCATCAAAGTTTCCTGGGTGTGGCCTGCGAATCTAGTCGTGCTTGATAAGTTTTGTTCTCAGCAGCACGGCCTTAAGATTGCGATCAAATTCCATTCCGTTTTCTAGAACCCTTTAAAAGGTAGCCTTCCTTTGGTCTGCATGCCGTGCATACAAAATTTTGTTGTGTGAATCAATTCGAGCCTACAAGGTTGCAATATGGTCCAGAGTAATGCTTAAATAAAGGTTGATAAAACCCCATATAAATGGTTTTCTAGTAAAACTAGCATTTACAGCTTCAAAATCATCTCAAGTTATTTGGTCAGGGCCAAACAAATGTGACCGCCCGCTGTTATCTACAGACACCAGATTGCTTCTCTCTCTAAAATAGGGGAGTCCCACTTAATTTCAAGAGATCCCAGAAAAAGTATTCCGCTTGCTGTTTTTAGAAAACAGGAAAGTCGTATGTATATTTTTAATGACACTGGGACTTTTGCCATTATTTACACAACCTAGTTAGCTGCAAACAGTGGAGGAAAAACAAAAGCGTAGTAACCCCAAACACACCTGCATCTGGTTATCAGCAATCAAAACTTCGAGTTCTTTCTCAAGTCCCGCAACATCCGTCTTGAATGCATTAGCCATCATAAATATATCAACAGACAAAAATGGGTGTGTATACTGGATGAGGGCTTTGTGACGGATTTGATCATAAAGTCTCTCAACATGGTCATGTAAATGTATGTCAAGCAGCAAATTTGCTTTGAGATTGCTTAGGTAATTCATACAGGATGCATAATGGCTGCAAGAGTGAGAGGAGTTAATTATTTGCGTACACACACACTTGTGCTCATATAGAGGGCGGGAGAAACAAGTACTCAACTAACATAAGTATTTAAAGATGCCAATCAGCCACTTGTTACCAATATCCCCCCCATTATTAAGATAATGATTTAAAACATTTCAATATGCAGAAGACAAATGAATAGGATTAAAGGATGATGATTAAAATTTCCAATCACCTCCAACCTTCCCCTCTATTAAAAACAAAAATAAAAAAGATTCGTGACATAAATACTCTAGTCATATGAATAATTTGATAACTATAATTGAAAGCCAACCCTGGGAGAAAAATTAAAATTCATTAATCTCTTGTCAATTTGCACAAGACATTTCTCAATTAATAGCATTCTCTGTACACCATGCAATCCAATCCAATTATCATTAAAATTTTGTCATATATATAGGCACGCAACTTAGAACCTCGTGAATGAGTCAGATTGGCTACTGGTTAGCACTTAGCAGTTAGCAGTTTGAAATACATGTTAAATGGGATTATTACTAGTTGTAATTAATTGAATGATCAGTTAGTTACTAGTTCTGTCAATCAGTCAATCAGTTAGAAGTTATCAGCAATGTCAATCTGTTAGTTGTTGAATGGGTCTGTTATTGGTAGTTGTTAGTTAATCCCTAGAAGTCTATATAACAAAGGACTAAATCATTGTTCTAAGCATCTGAAGTAATAAGATATTTTACTTGATAGCTTGAGGCTATCTTTTCCCGGTTTTCTGGAACTGATTGGTAGCAGAACACCGATGTTGGAGAGCCATGGCACTGGGGACAGGATCAAAACATATCTTCAAAAACCTGGAGAAAGAAATCAAACAGACTCGTTCATATGTGAAGGAGCCGTGGAACTTGATGACAAGAATGGAAGGCATGCTCGTTGAAATAGCATTAAAGCTTCTTCAAGCTGGAATGAGTCCCAATGAAGATGTAAACAGTACAGCAGCTAATGAGAAGGGGGAATTGAGCTCTAATGGGAATAGTAAACGTGCACCAGAAAACACAAAACGGAGAGCATTCACAACCGTAGACCTACTACTACTTGTTCTCAATAATATTCCTAACGGGATGATCTGCTGGCAGTGACATAGCTGGAATACATAGATTGCCCGGGAAATAGATTTGGAGAAGTATTGCATGTGGACTCCATGGCAGAATTAATGAACCTGAAGCAAGGAGGAGAGACGACTTCAAAAGAAAAAAAAAAAAAAAACTCGTCATATTGAATTGAAGATGGACCTATCCATAAACTTCTGTCTTGGAAGCCTCAAGAAGAAGCCCTAAAGGAAGGTTTAAACCCAATAACTTAATTAACAGCATGTGTTTAACAAGATTGCAAGAAACCACAAGTGAACAATGCTGTAAAATCTCTGGATTATTCTTGATATGATGCATGATAAGGGAGAAAAGAACAAGACATTGCAATGGTGGATTCAAATGATCATCGATAAGCATGGGAAATTATTCAAGAATCTGCAATATCCTGGACAAAAATTCTGAAGCATACAAATGTGAAGTTGGAAAACAGCTGACTTTTCAATCTCCTAAACTATATCAATCCTTGAGGACAAGGATTGTTTTGAAGGGGGCAATAATTTTACATGGGATTGTTAGTAGCTGTAACTAATTGAATGGCTAGTTATGAGTTCTGTCAATTAGTTATTAGTAATGTCAATCAGTTAGTTGCCGGTTGATTGGGCCTATATAACAAAGGACTAAATTATTATTGTTGTACTTAATAGCTGAAGGCTATCTTTTCCTGGTTTTCTGGTGTCATAAATGCAAGTGTACAACAATACAAGCAGAAAGTAAAAATCATTTATCAGTTACCTTAGTTCAGGTACTAACTCTAGGAAATTCCAGAAGTTGAGATTGTTTAAAACTTTGGTCTGCCAAATATAAAAGATTCAAATCATAAACGTGATATTATCAATGTCCCAAAAAGATCACACAGAAGCAAACTATCATCATAAGAATATAACACAGTACATGCCTTTAACTCCGATCAAATGTTGCAAGTGCACAAAGTCCACCATATGTTGCAACATCTTGAGGTGCAATCACTTCATTGTAGTGACCACCCAGGTCAGAGTCCGTTTCTAGGAACTGCATTAATGATAGACAAGATTGCCAATGTGGAACTGCAAAGTCAGTAAGTTATAAAACGATTGCCATTGAATATTAAATCATCAAAATCCTACTCAGGAATTTCATAGCACATGTAATAGTCCTAGAAAGCTCTATTCTGACATAACTCAGATTCTGAATTAGAGAACTGTGTATCTGTGTGTGTGTGTGTGTGTGTGTGTGTGTGTGTGTGTGTGTGAGAGAGAGAGAGAGAGAGAGAGAGATTTCCTGAGAAATTCAACCAAAGTATTAGTCAACTATATCAACAAACAAAATTTTAGGATTGAAATAAATCAATAAAAGAAAAATGTACATTCACCACCAAGTTAAGAGTCAAATGTCAGACATTTAACTTGGAAACCAACCAGTAAAAATATCAAACTTGGTTATTATCAGTATCTTCCACTAACATTCTCTGATTGCCTTTTGCATTCACAGCTCCTTTAAAAAACATTTCCACTCCAGAACACCTCAATCCATACAATGATTGGACCAGCAAACAAAATACTAAATTCAAATTCAAGGACAATCCCCAAGATAAGAATTAATGTGCTGCATCTGCATGAGTGCAGCAGAGGAATTGACATCATATATTCATAACAACCTCAAGCCTAATATCAACCCAATAAACCAAGCCTGAGCCATAATTTATCAGCTTTCAACAATAAACAAGCTCTGATCAGAATGACAAAGTTACAAGTACATTCAATAGGAATAGCAGAAATCTAAACAAGGATCAAACCTTTTGAGCAGCAGGCTTGTACTCTTTAGCTCAGTTGTAATCTGGTCAAGGGCCTCAAGTGTCTGTTCTGCCTTGCTAATATAGCTTCTAACATGAGTGAAGTGACCCATCTCAATGCCAACCAGAATCGCACTCATACACATATTAATAATATGCTTTGATGTAGTGCAATAATCCAGGTACGGACATAACTTTTAAAAGCATCTCCCAATAGGCCATGAGCATAATAAAAATCACCAAAATCATTGTAGCCCATTCTTATGCTTTCTTTGATCAAGTTCGTCTGCAGAAACAAAAGGAAGTTGAAAAAATAGATAGGAAAAAGTAGATAAAAATGTACAAGACAAAAGCATGTCATAATATATATATATATATATATATATATATAAATACAAGAAGAGATGAGGATGTTGCGTTGGATGTGTGGTCATACAAGAAGAGATATGATCCGTAATAATCGTATACGAGGGAGAATTGGAGTGGCACCTATTGAGGAAAAAATGACTGAAAATCGTTTAAGGTGGTTTAGACATGTTCAAAGAAGACCATTAGAAGCGCCAGTAAGGAGAGTTGAGCAGATGGTTTGGAGCCTTGTAAAAAAATGTCAAGGAAAATCAAGAAGGACACTTAAAGAAATTATTGAGAGGGATCTTCTGGTAAATGAGATCCCTAAAGAGTTAGTCATTGATAGAGCTCAATAGCGTCGGGCGATTCATGTAGCCGACCCCACCTAGTGGGATAAGGCTATTGTTGTTGTTGTTGTTGTTATATATAAATACAGGTCTATTTGTGCAAAAGAACTAACAGAAAGCCAGAAACAAGCCATGTAAACTATCCACACTCTAGCATCCTTTTCATTTGAATGAAACATACTCTAACTTCTAAATCATCTTTGTGTTATGACCAACAAACATCTTGAAGTTATTAAAATAAAGCTCCAATAAGACAACATTGATAGAATTGGCAATCACATCAAATGGTAATGGCACTTCAATCTGCGTGAATTGAAATAATAATACTAACTCCAGAGATGTGGAATATGGTCCACAACTGCAGTTGTGGCTGTAATATTGCAATTGAAGTGGGTTCCCCAACCATATAAAGCCACAGTCTCACAAATGCAGTCTACTATAGCCACATTTTCCCACCGCTGCAGTATTTCCATTGAAGTGGGTTATGCAACCACATTAACTGCAACAGTCTGCAATAGCCACATTTTCTCGCATTCACCACAATCACATGGACAATTTAAGACCATGCAATCTCCATCCTCCAGGTAGGACCAGAGGCAGAATAATTAGTCTCACAGCGTAAGAAATAACAACCATTTATTTTCATAGGTTCACTGAACATGGTAAATTTATCATTGCTTATGGAAATAGCTATCAGCAAAAGTCACTGAATCAGAATGAAAATATCCACTCTGTATCTTGTCTCTAGCTACACATGTGACCTCACAGATGACCGCTATTAATAAGCAAAGCGTGACGTGCTCAATACCAGCACATTCAAACGTCATGCCTTCATTGCAAGAATAACAGAAGAACATATATAGTTAAACATTGCAATCCATCCAAAAGCAAATATTATGAAGCATGAGCACTTCCAAAAAGGAGCCATGTCCAGTCCAACAAGACGGACATTTGTGTTAGGCATAGCACATTTCAAATTACATATGGACGCTTCAAATTTTGTGTGCTCATTATCAGTGTCCATGCTTCCAAGGCACCTACATAATCGGCGTAAACTTAAATGGATTCATTGTGAACAGAACCTACTAACAACGCCCAGAACATACAGTAAACTTAAAAATCATATACTCAACCTACTTAAACGACACTTCCATACGTATACAGAAACAAAATTAACTTCACAGAAGAATACCCGATAGGCATTGAGCTCGTTCTCCAGCTTCTCCTTCCTCTGCTCCGCTCTTTGATCCACCGTCTCACACCAAGCTGCATCCATCCCGTAATCGAGGCCCAATCGGCCATCAATCTTCTGCACGACTTCTCTAAACAACTGGGTATTCTGCTCCTTCTTAGTCTCATTGTAGGTCATGCGAAGCGCCTCAAGCTGCATGGCGGAGTCGGCTTGGCAGTGATCGGCGATGAAAAAGAGGCGCATTATCTTGGTGCTACCCGTATAGAGGCTTGCATAAGCTTCAACGTCGAGGGGGTCACCCGCCGGTGGTTCCGATTCTCATCTTCGCCGCCGGTGGCTCCGATTTCACCGTCACCCTCCATGCAGAGTATGAGGTAATGCTTAATGTAGAATTTGAACTGGGGATTAGGGTTAGATTTTGGCAGAGCCTTCGATTTTGCAGTGGCTCTTTTACTCATTTGTGAAGTGAAAGTCCCCGGAGATCCATTTCCATCGCCCAATTTCTAGGGCAGTATTGGAAGCTAGGGCAACATACATACCGGCCGCCTTTAGTTTGCTTACTTAATGAATATGATGTTCTGGTTTAATTATTTAAAATAGAAATAAATCGTCTAAACAATTCAATGTATTTATGTTAACTTATTTGATTAAAATTTTAAAATAAACTTAGCTTAGTTTGTACCAATTGAATTAATATCAATATTATAAAGAAATAAATTACTACAAAATCTTAAATGCGTCTACTTAGAAGGTGTTTGGTTCTGCGTTGTCGCAGGTTTGTTTGCTCATAATCACGATTGGATGAAAATAGATATTGTTTGGTTTTGCGATTACGCACTAAGAAGAATCGATTTTTCTTGCAAAATTTAGGTTTTGTTCAACACAATAAGATGTAGTTTCTGGCCTCTAAATGTGGTTATTGAAAATCTTTACTACTCTGCTGTATCTTTTCTTTCCTTTGTTACCCTCCCTGTGTCTTTTTGTTTGTAAACTCTTTGCCGGTCTCTCTAGGAGAGGAAGAGGGAAAGAGAAAAAAAAAAAAAGGAAGAAAATGAAGGAAAAATGAAGTTGCATAACGTAAAGAGTGCTACAATAGAGGTTTATTTTGGTGAAAATTAGACTATTGAGTCCTTTTTAAAAAAATTGCATTTTAACCCAATTCTATTTGTTTATCTTTCATTTTGGTCCCTATTTATCGCCTTGTGAAGCTTTGGCATGACTATCATATTGAAGCTCTATTTTCTCCATTTTGTATTCCCCTTCTATTTATCTCTATATTTTAACCTCAATCCTGTTTGTCTCCACGTTGGGTTGGGAAAAAAAAAAAAGACCAGAAAAAGGTATTAAAAATTAATAAAGGATAAAAATAGTAAAATAAATTTTTTTGTAGAATATTAATTTGAATACTATATTAAAATTAATAAAAATAATGAAATTAATTTGAAATTAAAAAAGACTAAATAAAATAAAATAATATAAAATTCATACCCTTTCTGCTAATTAAACATTTAAAAGTGCTTTTGCTAACTAATGTCCAAACAAAATCTATTTTCCAAAATCACTTTTCTAATAAGAGTTTTCAAACATAAGTCATGTTCATGCAAACCTAGGTTTGCCCAAAATCAATTATGCTGAAACTTAGGTGTTAGTCCAAGAGTATACTCAAGAGAGAGTGAATTAAATATATGCACTTTTTCGTAAAAGAAAACTTTTTCTTTAAAACCTATTAGGGTCCACTTATATTATTAGGGTCCTGTTAAGAATTTTTTCAATAAATAACTAATAATATAAATGTAAGGAGAATGAGAGAGAAATGACACTGCAATTTATAGTGGTTAAAAAGAATCACAATAATTCACCTACATCTACTCCTCACAACACACAATTAAAACAAGATCACCAATACAAAGTAATCAGACTAAGGCTCAGCCACCAACTTTTATGCTACTTAATAGCAACCTTCAATCTAGGTCCGTAGGACCTTGCTTTTATACTACAACCACTAGGACTTCACATATCCCTAGCAAATGCACACAGGGAAACCTTCTCAACAGAAAAGTGCAGCTCAACAGCTTTTACTCCACACCAACTAGATACCCTACCTACCAGGTACCTGCTACCAATCCTTACAAGGATAGTAAATACAAAGTTTAGATGGTTTCTTTTTGCTTACTCAGAACACAAGATAAAGAGAAATCTCACTCAGAGAATATGAATAATACAGGTCTCTCTTACACAAGGAACAAAGAGTTACAATAGAAGTATACCTAGACTAGAATTCTCTTTGTCAGCTTTAGTGATTCAGAGTTGTTGTTGCTTTTGCCTTTTATAACTTTCAAATGGGTAGCCGTTGATGATAGGCGCTCCTCATTTAATATGAGAATTAATTCTAAGTGAAGATGGCACTTGCTTCTTTAACTGGTACCTTGTGCCAAATATGGAAATAAACAGCTACAACTTGATTGCATTTTGATTTGACAAAGAATCTTTCCTTCTATCAATTTAGTCCATTCCATCTATATGGATTTCCTTGATCAATGCGTGATCTGGTTGTCTTTGATTAATAGCAGAATCCTTCCTTATGTGTTCCTTGATTTACAGCTTGAATCATGCTAGCAGAAGGCCACAGAGGCCAGAGAACAACAACATAATGTCTAGGAACCGGATGGTGAGCTAGTCTTAGCAGTAGATGGTGAAATGGTTGAGAGAGCATGGGCGGTAATAGCAAGGAATGAGACCATAGACTGTAACTTATTGATATTTGCCTCCAAAGAATCAATGTGGCTAGTTATGTGTACATTGAATTTTTGCATAGCCCCATCCATATGTTCTTATATTTTCAATAATTCTTCAGCCACAAAGGAACATAGACCATTAACCATTTCACTGATACCATTAAAAGGGTCTCAGCCCCAATTAGGTGGTGGCGAGGCAGGAGCAGCTTTAGTTGGTGCATGGGCAGTAAAATTAGGATTCCCGATAGCAGTAGTGGACTAACCGGTATTGAGAATCCTAATTTTAGTAGCAGCAATGGTAATAGCAGCAACAGCAAGTGGACTAACTGGTTCCTGAACTACAGCCTTAGGAATATTAAGGGTCAGAGCAACAAGTTCTTGATGAACCAGTTCTGGTAAGGAGAGGGCTGGAGTCACAGCAACTGGAGAGCTTTCTGCAGAATATTTAGTGAATCCTTCTATCTTCTCAGGGTCTTCCTCGGATACCTCTAAACTATCTTTCATCTCAAGATGTTTGGGAGTTAGTTCAGGACTCTCTGAGGACTCATATGCTTCTGCTTTCTTGGTACGAGTTCTTCCATGAGCCAACCTATAGGATTTGTGAGGTAGTGTCTGCTTCTTGGAAGTAGATCCCAGTTTTCTCTTACACTTAGATGTACTGAGGCCCTCATTTGAGCTAGGGTCCTCTAGCCTAACCCAACCTCTTTTTGTTCTCCTTGAAAAATTTTGTAATAATCTATTGTTATTTGTACCCTAATGGGATGCTAGGGCTACAGTATAGTTACCTATGAATACATTTCTTTGTTTAGCAATAATTGTGATAATGGATCCGTATGGGAGCTCAGCCTTCTTGTTTCCCAAGGCAAACCTCATATGACTCAGAATAATGAAAGGCAAATTTAGAAGGATACAATGGAGAGTAGACTATGCAATGAAAATCTCTTCATAAGGTACCTTCTAATGACCGTAGTATCTCTCCACGCATTCGTTGGAATACCCAATGATATCAACCAGAAACTCCCTAGAGAGTTCAATATTTCGCCCTTTCAGCATAGTCACGACCTTCAAATCATCGTCAAACACCATGTTAGCATAGAACTCCTTTACCATTTCTGGGTCAATGGGCTCATTTATTGTGAAAAATGGTCCCCATCCTATTGCCTCAAATTTTTGGAATGTATCTATATTTGAGTTGACAAACCTAAAGCCCACAAACCTTGCAATAGAAAATTGACAATGGCAGAAATCAGAGGTATATTTTTGCTTTGCTTCCTCTGATTTGTAGGTTTTTTTAGGTCCTCTTCCTCCTATGGTAGCCATAGATGCGTTAGACCCATGCTTCTTCATTAGAGATGCCATTGAGATAGATGTTGAGTGTGAGAGAGAGTGTGCTCGAAGGATCTGTAAGCAATGAATTCAAAAGGCTCTTTGTGATTATGGTGGCCTAATCTTCACTCAATCCCTAATTTATAAAGTGGTCCCCAACAGTTACATTTTTAAAATCTCAACAGTGGTAAAGCAGTAATTACTGCTTCAATGAATGTGGGCCACGAGGCGTACTCCGTGCAGTGATAGGCTTAACTGCCTCTGGACATGTGGAGGGCTAGGGGATATGCAATGATTGTAATGGATAAAGACAAGGGATTTTAATTAAAATAAATGTCATGGGTGCATATAAATAAATGCCATGATTTTTACACACACATATAACACTATTTAAACATGATAAATGCCATAAAAATAAAACTTCAAGCATACAAAAGTCAATAGGGTCCAGAAAGTATACCTTAGAATTAAAGAATAAAATTTTAGGCATTTAAATCGATCATACCTAGTTCACGTCTGAGTCTCAAAAATTGATCTTCTGCAAGTGGTTTGGTGAATATTTCAACCACTTGATTGAGTATCTACATACTCTACACAGATGTCCCCCCTTTTGGAATGGTCCATCAAGAAATGGTGTAATACCCGCTAATTTTGGAGTGTAATACGTTTGAAAGTATTCTGAAATTTTATAGTGTTATTTTGGTTGTTCATTTTAGTCATTTAAATTTTCATATTTAATTGTTCTCTTTGAATATTATTTATAGAAATAGAGTTAAATGACTATACTAGATATTCGTAACGTTGTGTGATGTATTTCTTTGAATAGTAGAATTTGTGGAAAAAGGACTGAATTTAATTAATTGGAGAATTAATTAAGATATTTTGTATGTTAGGTCAAATAGGTTTGGATACCCATTGGGTTATACAATTAACCCACCTCACCACTTTAAGTCTTCAGCTTTCTCTCTCCTTCTTCATTTCACGTTCTCAGTAGCATAAGGCAATGAAGAGTTCTCTCAAACCCTCAAGTCTCCTTTCCAATTCTTCCTTTGATTTGGTGTTTTTATGGAAATTGTTCGGTTCAAAAGCCTTGTAAGGATCAAATGTAAGCTTTAATCTCATTATTTTCCTCAAATTTCAGTTTATGTAGAAGATTATAGGATATTTTATTCTTGAAGATTTTGATGATAATTCATGGATTTGAGTTATTTTAAAGGTTTTTGAGTTACGATTGAGTTATGGTAGGTTAAGAGTGATGAAATTCTAGTTTGGAAAAAAAAAAGAATTAAAGGATGAGAATTTTTGGTGAATTTTCTACAAAATTTGAATTTACTGTAGCAATCAAAAATCTGTGAAATTTTTGATTTTACTGTAGCAGTTACTATAATGCCGGTAGTCAATGGTATTATAGCAGTCAACATATTATAGTAAACCGTTACTGTAGCAAACTGAAATTTTTGCATATTTTCATAATTTTGTTCCCTTTCTTATGTTTCCTTGTGATATCTTTTACTAGGAAAATTCCCCTACATAAATTCTAGTGAGGAGCATGGTAAGTTTGGACAAATATCAAGGTGAGTAGATGACCTTGCTAAACTAAATTATTACAATCAATCAATGCACAATATAAGTCTCATTTGCAATATTATTGGAACATTGGATATATATTCTTTTTTATTAAAGATGATTATTAGATTACTTTAACTCTTGGAAGAGATAAAAGAGGACATTGATGTATGTTTAAGATGAGGAATGATGTGATACCGATTATATCTTATATTACTTTGTTATTGAGTATATATCTCTATTTGTTTTTGCATGGAAGGTTAAGGGTTAAATTCCCAAGAAATCTGATGCAAGATTGTAATTGAATTTTAAGCATGGAAGGTTGAGGGCTTGATCTCCCAAGAAATCTGATGTTAGGATATAACTGAATTTAAGCATGGAAGATTGAGGGCTTGATCTCCCAAGAAATCTGATGCTTGGATATAACCAAATATAATGCATGGATGGTTGAGGGCATGATTACCCAAGAAACCTAATGCAAGTTATTGTTTATATAAAGATGTATGGTATATAAAATTAAATTATGGTTTAGCTATATTAGCAAATGAGGTCTTTGTGCTTGAGATAGTTTATATTGCACAGTCATTTACTTGCTGATTTTTTAAACAAACTCATACTCTATGTGATTGTCTTTTCAGATACAGTAGGAGAGGAAGAAGATCATCCTTTTGAGGATTAGAAGCTTTGGAGTTATTCTCCAATTTTGTCTGGTGGGATGTCAGTAATAAACTTGTAAAAGCTTAGGGAATGCTCTGTAATCCTTATAGGTCTCCTAGGCTTGTGATATTTATAATGTATCAGTTATGTTTGGTTGTGTTTTATCACTCTGACAATTTTAATTTCGTTATTTAGAATTTGAAACGAAGCTTGAACATTAAACTTTTCAGAATGTAAGTACATAGTCTATATTTGAATAAATATTGAACTATATAGCTATGGATATTAGGCTTGTTCAAGAAGTTCTTGGATTACCAGAGAGGCTTATCCTTAGAATTTGTATGATTTTCACATGCTCACTTTTTTGGGATGCGACAACTTGGTATCAAAGGAATGGTTTTTATGTCCCCTATAAATTACAGAGTAAAAGTGTTCTTTGTGGACCCTTCTCCATTGTCGTGAGCCACGACATGACTATAGGATTAGGATCCATAAAAAATCTTATAGAGTTGAGTATCTTTTTATAACTTATTCCTTAGTGGGATATAGTAAGATATAACTCATTTTATTTGAAAAAGTGTTTTTTTATGTGTAGATTTATGATTGTGCAATTTCGGAAGGATCTTTGAATACTGGTGAGCATTTAATTCAAAGAAGAGTCTCAATTCCACCAGCTCATATACAGACAATCCTAATCTTGCAGATGGTGCACAGGACCAAAATGTTGAGGATGCATTAAGCGGTAAAGTAAGGAAAGTTGAACCTATTGCTCAGAACGATTATGCAAATATAGTAGAAATGATTAATTTAATTAATGAGCGACTGGACAGAATAGAGGCAGAAGGGCGAGAACAAGCAGCACAGGTTAACTCACCAGTGGTACCTCCTATTATTGGAGTTGGAATTATACCACCACCCCCTCTGGCTGAGAAGGTAATATTAGAGAAGTAAAGATGTCATAATTTCAGAAAATGAGGCTGCCTATTTTTACAAGGGAAGATCCCAATGAGGATCCACAAAGTTTCTTAGATGATTGTGAAGCGATTTGTGATGATCTAGGGTGTTCATATTCAAAAGGTAGAGATCATTTCTTTTCAGTTGAAAGGTAGTGCAAGCAAGTGGTGGAGGAATTTGAAGAAAGAAAGAACCCAAGGCGCACCACCAATTGTATAGGCAAAGTTTCATAGTATGGTGATGGATGAGTTTCTTCCATTAAGCGTACGATCATCAAGGGCGAAGGATTTTCTATACTTAAGGCAAAGATCTATGTTTGTTGATGATTATTCGGCTCAGTTTGTCAAACTGTCTGACTATGCCCCTCAAATGATTCCTTCTAAAAAGGCAAAAATAGAGAAATTTGTAGAGGGACTTCGTGGATCCCTTTTCTCACAAGTGGGGCCAAATATGAAAAATTACTCTTCTTATTCAGAAGTTGTGGATATTGGCCGTATGATGGAAAAAAGATCAAAAAAAGACGAAGAGTTTAAGAAAAAGAAGAATGTTAGATTTAGGAGACCTCTTAACCAAGGAGGGGATACAGGAACTCCAAAGCCTCTCACCAAGTCACAGCAAGCTCTGGCCATATCTGCTAGGCCATCCCCATCCATAGCAAGCGTATCTAAGCCTGATACTAAATTTAGGGATAGTTTTAACCCTACTAGTAAGGGTAGTTCTGAACAGGTGGAAGAAAACCACAATGTCCTCAGTATGGGAGACTTCATATAGGTGAATGCTTTGTAAAAATGTATGGTTCAGGTTACTATCATTGTGGGTAGGAAGGACACTTTAAGAGGGAATGCCCTCAGCTTATCTCAGGGATTGGCTAAGGATCTGTTCTTCAGTCTTACTCAATTTGCTTCTACCCTGATTACCCATGCACTAACAACTACGTTAGGAGGTAATATGGGAAGAGGTTATGGTTGAGGCCAAAGGGGCCGTGGACAACAGGCAGATGGCAGAGGTGGTGTTAGAGTTTATGCTTTAACCTGACAGGATACCCAAGCATCCAATGCTATTGTTACATGTATATTATCCATTAGTACTTTTCCTGCTCATATATTATTTGATCTCGGTTCTACATATTCATATGTATCACCTCTATTTTCTAAGAGGTTTAAGTCTAATTTAGTTTTGTTGAAAGAACCATTTTTGGTTTCTACGCTAATAGAAGAGATAGTAAGATCGAGGTATTATTCTTGTAAAGTGACTATTGGGGATATGGAGACAGAGGTAGATTTCATGCTCCTCAATATGTCAAATTTCGATGTGATCTTGGTTGTGGACTAGTTGTGCTCATGTCATGCTACTATGAACTGTCACGATAAGACCATCTCTTTTAGTATGCCAAGGGGACATGATTTTGTGTTTCAAGGAGGCCGGATGAGGTGCCTTATAACATGGTATCTTTATTATGTGCCTAGCGTATGTTACGAAAAGGTTGTCAAAGATTTCTAGCTTTTGTTAAGGATGTAGAGAAAATGAAGCAAATATTAAAAGAAGCACCTATGGTTAATGAATTCTTAGACGTGTTTCCAGAAGATTTACCTGGATTACCACCCAAAAGAGATATTGAGTTTGGTATTGATTTGGTCCCAGATACACGACCGATCTCAATTCTCCCTTATCGCATGACGCTTGCTAAATTGAAGAAACTTAAAGGACAATTAGAAAATTTACTGAATAAAGGATTTATTCACCCAAGTTTTTCACCATGGGGTGCTCTTGTACTTTTTTTTCAAAAAGAAAGATGGTTCCTTAAGGTTATGCATAGATTACTGGTAGTTGAACAAAGTCACAGTGAAGAACAAATATCATTTACCAAGGATAGATGACTTGTTTGATCAACTTCAAAGGACACGGTATTTCTCAAAGATTGATCTAAGGTCTGGATATCATCAATTGAGAATTAAGAATGATGATATATTTAAGACTACCTTTCGGATGCATTATGGACATTATGAATTTCTTGTAATAACTTTTACGTTAACTAATGCACTGGCAGCATTTATGGATTTGATGAACAAAGTCTTCAAACCTTTTCTCGATAGGTTTGTTTTCATTGATGACATTCTGGCGTATTCAAAGAGTCAAGAGGAATATAACAAACATTTGAGAACAATGCTTTAGACTTTGAGAGAACACCAATTATATGCAAAGTTCTCAAAATGTGAGTTTTGGATGAGTCATGTAACTTTCTTGGGGCATGTAATTTCCCAGGAAGGAATTCATGTAGATCAAAATTAAGATTGAGGCAGTAAAACAATGGCCTAGACCAATAACTGTATCTGAGGTTTGTAGGTGTCTAATGTCAGCTCCAGTTTTAGTTCTACCAATAGGACCGGGGGGTTACTTTGTGTATTGTAATGCTTCAAAGGTAGGATTAGGGTGCGTATTAATGCAACATGGTAGAGTCACTGCTTATGGCTCACGATAACTCAAGAAACATGAATTAAATTATCTCGCTCATGATTTGGAAATGGCGACTATAGTGTTTGCCTTAAATATTTGGAAACACTACTTGTATGAGGAAACATGTGAGAATTTCACATACCACAAGAGTCTTAAGTATATTTTTTATCAGAGAGATTTTAATCTAAGACAATGAAGATGGATGGAACTCCTGAAAGATTATGATTGTACTATTCTCTACCATCCAAGAAAAGCAAATGTGGTAGCAGATGCCCTAAGTCGAAAATCTATGGGAAGTTTAGCCCATATTGCCACAAAGAGAAGGTCTCTAATTCAAGAACTTCAAGAGTTATAGGCTAGTGGAGTATTCTTCGAGATTACTGAAACGGTGCATTTTTGGCCCATTTACCAGCTAAATCCTCTCTTGTGGAAAAAGTAAAAGTAGCATTTGAAAACAACATCGAAATGGTTTAAATCAGAGATAAGACAAGATAAGGTTTAGCACCAGGTTTCTCAGTGGATGAAGAAGGTGTGTTATGGTTTGATGGAAGGCTTCGTGTCCTAATCATCGAACCATTGGAATAGGAAATTTTGGTAAAAGCTTACAGTTCACCATATGTCATGCATCTTAATGCCATTAAAATGTACCAAGACTTGAAATAGGTATATTGGTGGGAGGGCATGAAACGAGATGTAACTGACTTTGTGGCTCGATGCTTAACATGTCAGCAAGTTAAAGATGAACATCAGAGACCACCTAATCTAATGCAAAGACTTGAAATTCCCGAATGGAAATGGGAACGTGTCACTATGGATTTTGTAGTTGGCTTACCTCGGTTATCAAAAAGTAATGACTCAATATGGGTCATTGTAGATTGACTCACCAAGCCTGCACATTTTCTTCCTGTTCATACCACTTTTAGTGTGGCGAAACTTGCTCGTTTGTATGTAAAAGAAATAGTGGAGTTCCACGGTGTACCAATGTCTATCATATCAGATCGAAGACCTCAATTCACTTCTCGATTTTAGAGAACCTTTTAAAAGGAATTGGGTACTAGAGTGGATCTTAGCATAGCATTCCATCCTCAAACAAATGGTCAGTCTAAAAGAACCATTCAAACTTTAGAAGATATACTAAGAGCATGTGTGATGGATTTTGGTGGAAGCTAGAAGGATCATTTATCACTTGTTGAGTTTACTTATAATAACAATTATCAAGCTAGTATTTAGATGGAACCTTTTGAAACTTTATATGGAAGATGATGTCGATCTCCTGTTGGTTGGTTTGAGCTTGGTAAGACCAAAATGATTGGACCTGATATGGTACAGGAAGCCATAGATAAAATTAAACTGATTAGAGAAAATTTACTAGTTGCTCAAAGTAGACAAAAGTCATATGCAGACAACCGATGTCGTGATCTTGAGTTTGCTGTAGGCGATATGGTTTTCTTCCAAGTCTCACCAATGAAGGGATTAATGAGGTTCAGAAAGAAAGAAAAGCTCTGTCCAAGATATATTAGTCATTATGAGATTATAGAAAGAGTGGGTAATGTGACATATTGCGTAGCCTTACCCTAGACCTAGAAGGTATACATCTAGTGGTCCACGTGTCGATGTTTCGGAAGTATCTTCCTGACCCTTCTCATATAATTTGACCTCAAGAAGTGCAGTTTGATGAAACTCTCACTTATGAAGAGGTGCCTGTAGCCATTCTTGACAAGCAAATCAAGAAACTACGCTCAAAGGAAATTCTTATAGTTAAGGTCCTGTGGAGGAATCACTCTCATCATGAAAAGGCTACGTGGGAGGCAGAAGATGAGATGCGGATGAAGTATCCACATTTGTTTGAAACTTGGGGTGAGATTTTAATTCAGAGGATCGAATTATTTTAAGGGGGCAGAATGTAAAACCTGTCAATTTTGGAGTATAATACATTTGAGAGTATTCTAGAATTTTAATCATTATTTTGGTTGTCTATTTTAGTCATTTTAATTTTCATATTTAATAGTTCTTTTTGAATATTATTTATGAAAATTGAGTTAAATAACCAGACTAGCTATTTTTAATGTTGTGTGATGTATTTCTTTGAATAGTAGAATCTATGGAAAAATGGACTGAATTTAATTAATTGCAGAATTGATTAAGGTATTTTGTATATTGGGTCAAATGGGTTTGGATAATGGGTATGGATACCCATTGGGTTATCCAATTAACCCATCTCACCACTTTAAGTCTTCAGCTCTTTCTCCTTCTTCATTTCACGTTCTCAACAACATAAGGCAACAAGGAGTTCTCTCAAACCCTCAAGTCTCCTTTCCAATTCTTCTTTTGATTTGATGTTTTTTTGGAAATTGTTCGGTTCAAAAGTTTTGTAAGGATCAAAAGTAAGCTTTAATCTCATTATTTCCCTCAAATTTCAGTTTATGTGAAAGATTAGAAGAGATTTTAGTCTTGAAGATTTTGATGATAATTCATGGATTTGAGTTGTCAGGTTTTTGAGTTAGGATTGAGTTATGGTAGGTTAAGAGTGATGAAATTCTAGTTTGGAAACAAAGAATTAAAGGATGAGAATTTTGGGTGAATTTTCTGCAAAATTCGAATTTATTGTAGCAATCAGAAATCTGGGAAATTTTTGATTTTCCTGTAGCAATTACTATAGTGTTGGCAATCAACAGTACTGTAGCGATCAACATATTGTAGCAAACCGTTACTATAGCAAACCAAAATTTTTGCATTATTTCATGATTTTGTTCCCTTTCTTATGTTTCCTTGTGATATCTTTTACTAGGAAAATTCTCCTACGTAAATTCTAGTGAGGAGCATGGTAAGTTTGGACAAATATCAAGGTGAGTAGATGACCTTGCTAAACTAAATTATTACAATCAATCAATGCACCATATAAGTCCCATTTGCAATATTGTTGAAACATTGGATATATATTCATTTTTATTAAAGATGATTATTGATTACTTTAACTCTTGAAAGAGATTAAAGAGGACGTTGATGTATATTTAAGATGAGAAATGATGTGATAGCGATTATATCTTATATTACTTTGTTATTGAGTATATATCTCTATTTGTTGTTGCATGGAAGGTTGATGGTTAAATTCCCAAGAAATCTAATGTAAGGTTGTAATTGAATTTTCAGCATGGAAGGTTGAGGGCTTGATCTCTCAAGAAATCTAATGCTATGATATAACTGAATTTTAAGCATGGAAGAATGAGGGCTTGATCTCTCAAGAAATCTGATGCTAGGATATAACCGAATATAACGCATGGATGGTTGAGGGCATGATCACCCAAGAAACCTTATGCAAGTTATAGTTTATATAAAGATGTATGGTCTATAAAATTAAATTATGGTTTAGATATATTAGCAAATGAGGTATTTGTGCTTGAGATATTTTATATTGCACAGTCATTTACTTGTTGAGTTTTTAAACAAACTCACACTCTATGTGATTGTCTTTTTAGATACAGTAGGAAAGGAAGAAGAACATCCTTTGAGGATTAGAAGCTTTGAAGTTATTCTCCAATTCTGTCTGGTGGTTTGTCAGTAATAAACTTGTAAAAGCTTAGGGAACACTCTGTAATCCTTATAGGTCTCCTATGCTTGTGATGTTTATAATGTATTAGTTATGTTTGGTTGTGTTTTATCACTCTGACAATTTTAATTCCGTTATTTGGAATTTGGAATGAAGCTTGAACGTTAAACTTTTCAGAATGTAAGTACGTAATCTATATTTGAGTAAATATTGAACTATATAGTTATGGATATTAGGCTTGTTTAGGTAGTTCTTGGATTACCAGAAAGGCTTATCCTTAGAATTTGTATGATTTTCATATGCTTATTTTTTGGGATGTGACAACTGGTGTCTAATTTCAATGCTCTTCATTCGAGAATGTAGTACTAGATTTTTGGAAATATTAATTGTACTAGTGTTATCACAAAATATAGGTATCTTGTCATATCTTTTGTCAAAGTCTTGTAATTGTTGTTTGATCCATAGCACTTGTGTGCAGCAAGACCCTACTTCAACATACTTTGCCTCAACAATAAACAAGGCAACATAAGACTGTTTCTTGCTATGCCAAGAGACAAGACAGTGACCTAAGATTCAATAGGTACCACTAGTGCTCTTTCTATCAATTCTACATCTTCCAAAGCCAACATCAGAAAAAGCAGTTAAATCAAAAACCATTCTTTGGGTACCACAAACCAAGGTCCAATGTACCTTTTCAGGTACCTGAAAACTCTTTTGACAGCAACTAGATGGGATTCCTTAGGGTCCGCTGGAATCTTGCACATAAGCACATGCTGAACATAATGTCTGGATGACTTGCTGTGAAGTAGAGTAGGGACCAATCATGCCTTGATATAGTTTCTGGTCCACACTCTTTCCTGACTCGTCCTTGTCCAGTTTCTGTGTAGAACCCATTGGGGTCCTAGCCTCTTTCAAATTGTCCATCTTGAACTTCTTTAGAAGTTCTTTTATGTGTTTTACCTGACTAATGAAGATTCCTTCAAGCATTGCTTGACTTGTAGTCCAAGGAAGAATTCTAACTCCTCCATCATGGTCATCTTAAACTCATTGGTCATAAGCTTAGAGAAATTCTTACACATATCTTCATTAGTGGAACCAAACACAATATCGTCTACATATATTTGGATAATCAAAATATCTTTGTTTTTTGTCTTAGTAAAAAGTGTTGTGTCAATTTTACTCTTGTAAAACCATTTTCAAATAAAAACTGGTTTAACCTATTATACCAAGCACGAGGGAGCCTATTTCAAACCATATAAAGCTTTTGATAATTTGAACACATGATTTGGAAAGTTAGGGTCCTCGAACCCAGGTGGTTGTTTTACCAACACTTCTTCGTTTATAACATCATTTAAAAACACTTTTTTTACATCCATTTGATATAATTTGAAATTCATAAAATAGGCAAATGCAAAAAGGATCCTGATAGATTCTAACCTTGCAACAGATGCCAATATCTCCTTAAAATCAATACCTTGCTACTAGTTGTATCCTTGTACTACTAGCTTTACCTTATTTTGAGCAATGTCACCTTGTTCATTTAACTTGTTTTCGAATACCCACTTGGCTCCAATTATGGACTTGTCTTCCATACCTTATTCCTTTCGAACTTATTTAGCTCTTCTTGCATGGCCACAATTGAAGAATCATGAACTAGAGCCTTATATATGTTCTTTGGCTAAATTTGTGATACAAATGTCATATGGTTCATTCTTCGAATTAACGACTTAGTCCCTCTCTCTTCTATAGGATCACCAATGATGAAGTCATATGGGTAACTGGTGGTACATCTCCATTCTCATGGGACCCTTTGATGATCTCTTGGAAGTATTTCTTTGAGTCTTGTTCAAGTTCCTTATGTGTTTCCAAATTCTGGTAACTAGGGCCCTCATCAACTTCTTCAGCAACAAGGACCTGATTTTCTCATGTATTCTTTGTTGATTCACTAGTCGCCATCTAAAGCTTAGGTGGATCATCATTGTCATTTGTTCTATTTATAACCTCAAGAGATGGATTAATATCATCAAATTTCACATGTATAGTTTCCTGAATAGGTTTTTATCTCATATTATCAATGTTTTAAAAATCATACCAGACATTCAACTGGTGGAGGCACTAGTTCAAAGTTTAATGGTCAGATCGTGAATCGAATCAGTATTATTTAAAAAATATTAAAAAAATATACATAATTAAAAATTATGCATATATAAATTTTGTATTAATATAATAATAATTAATCATTATTTCTAATATTTTTTATATTTTTTTTATATTTTTAAAATTTTAAAATTCAAATTTTTAAATATAAAAAATAATTTTTTTAATAAATAAGCTTTCTTTCACTAATGTACGATATCTTATTGAGATATGGCTATTACACATTATCAACTTTTTCATCCTTGATTTGATTTCAAATTTCAATCATCATTATGACTTACAATTATCAACTGCAAAACAAACCAATGAGTTAGATGAGGTATTGGTCAAGGCTGCTTTCTTGGTGAAATTACAGTGGGATTCAAGGTTGAAGCTGCTCTGAGAGAAAAAAACAAAGGAAAATTACATACATTCTCTCTTCTCCTCTCTCTCTCTCTTTTACATACAAGATCCTTCTTCTTTTTCTTCTTTCTCCATTTTTCTTCTTTCATGACCAGAAGAAGGCCTGGCAGCAACGTCAACAGTAGCACAGCAATAGAGGCTTTATGGTTTTTTTCTCTTGACAGCAACACAACAGCATTCTCAACCTCTGGCTCTTGGCAACATCAATGGCAGCACAGTGGCACAGCAGCATTCTCTCTATTTTTCTTTTTTCTTTAGGGGTTTAAGGCAAAAAAAAAGAGGAAATAGGCTGGTTCACCTGATTTTGCTAGTTTGAAACCGGTTCTGTATCGGTTTGATAGCAAAATAGTTATTTAGGTTGACTGGACCAGACCTCTCACCGATCACCGGTCCAAATGATCTGACTGGCCTGTCCAATCTAGTTTTAAAATCCTTGCATATTAGACACACAATAAGTCTTTATGCTATTGGAATACCTAACCACGATTCCTACATTTGATTTAGCCTCAAATGTTCCAAGGTTATCTTTGAGGTTTATGATGTATTATTTGTAGCCAAAAACATGAAAATAATTTATATTTGGTTTCCTTCCTTTTCATAGTTCATATGGCATATTGTTTAAAAAGGGCCATATAAAACATTTGTTTAGGACATAATATGAGGTGATGACAGCCTCAACCTAAAGATATTTGGGGATGTTATTGTCATAGAGCAGAGTCCTAACCATATCTAGTAGGGACCTATTTTTCCTTTCCGCAGCACCATTCTATTAGGGAGTCCTAGGGATAGAGGAGTTATGCATATTCCTTTTTTATTACAAAATTCTTTAAAGAGAAAGTTTTGAAACTCAGTTCCATGATTGCCTCAAATACTTGAAATTTGAAAATCCTTTTCATTTTAAACTTTCTTGAAATACATTTTAAAACATTGAAAGTAATCACTTTTGTTTGCAAGAAAGTAGACCTAAGTAAAAATAGAGATAATCATCAACTAACACAAACCCATAAACTTCCCTCCTAAAATGTGTGTCCTAATGGGACCAAAAAGATCATATGAACTAGTTAGATGGGCCTTGTGGTTGACACATGCTCTTTTGATGGAAATGAGTTTCAATGTTTTCCTTTTGACATGCTTCACACACATGGTCCTTCACATATTAGATCTAAGGAAATCTAACAACTAGATCCTTATTGGCAAGTTTTGAAATCAGTTTTATACTAAGGTATACCTGTAATATCGAGAAACCAGCTCCCTTACTTTTGTTTTGTCCTTAGGCATACTTGCAAGAGATAAATTTTTAGGTGTCCATTATGTGGATCCTTAGGGGGTCAGCAGGTAGCACTTTTGTGCCTATTGGAACCCAAATTCTTTTTACAGTAAACCTTTTTATATAGCTCATATAGTGATATGAAATGTGTCCTCCTTTCCACAGTTATAACATTTTTTTATGATGTTAAGGCTTCATTTTTTGAAATAGGTTTTGCTTTCTTTTCCTTTCTTATATAACCCATACTGCTTTGTCAAGCGTTTTCTTTTAGTTGCCTAACATCAGATCTAAGTTCTTTTGTCCTTAGACAAATCTACTTAGGTCGTTTTTCAAGCCTTCAATTTTGGCCTTTAAGGCCTTGTTTCTGAAAAATAGATATGGAAGAGATTGCTCTTCTTCCAGTCGTTTTATTTTAACTTCAAGAAAATGATTTTCACTTACATGATTTTCAAAATCTTTTAGAAGCTTGACATGGGCAACTTTAAGACTATAATATTTTTCTGAAATATGTTTTGAATCCTCAATTAATTCATCAAAAGCGTGAGATAATTCATCATAAGTGAAGGGAGTATTTACCTCTACTTCCTCCTCATCAAACTTACTATCTGTTATAAGACTGAGGTTTGCTATATTAAGGTCCTCAAGGTCTAAGTCATTCTCAAGTAGATCATCATCGCTCCATGATGCATCTGCTACTATGTTTCTTCGTTCGCTTTTGTTTCTAGCCATCTTTGGACATTCTGTTTATACATGTCTTATCTTTTTGCATTTGCAACATGTAATGGATTCACGATTCTATCTAGTGATGCTTCGTTTCTATTGTTATGATATTTCTTCTTGTGATAATTGAAAATTTTCTTTGATATTAATCTCATGTCTCTTTTGTCAAGTTCTTCATCTTGAAGAGATGACTCTTCTTTAATTTTTTCTTTTAGAGCTCTTTTGTCTTTCTTTTGTAGTATTTCTTCTGTTTCTCTCCGAAGATAAGTATTCTCGTAGGCCATGATTTTGCCATGAAGTTCATTTATTGTCATTATGGCTATCTTTCTGGATCCTTAATGGATGTGGCTTTAATTCTCTAGGGTCCTGTTAGATTCTGCAAGACCTTTCTATCAATCTTTTCATGATTGTAGATTACTCCCACGAGATCGAGCTTATGTGTGATATTCACAAGCCTTTAGAACATCTTTTCTATAGTCTCATCACCTTTCATCTTGAAGTTATCAAACTTTTCTTCAAGACTATCTGTTCTTGTCTTTTTTTACCTCACTTGTTCTTTCATGAGTGATACGAAGTTTTTCCCACATTTCTTTTACAGAATAACATCTCGAGAGTTTTTTGAACTCTTCTGCATTTATTGCATAAAATAGAAAATTAATAACCTTAAAATTTAATTCATTTTTCATCATCAATCATTTTTGACAATGCTTTAGGGACCTCCTTCTTATCCACCTTCTTCATAGGTGTGGCAATCACCAACCACATATAAACATTAAGAAATTTTAGAAAAAGCTACATTCTAGTTCTCCAATACGTGTAGTTTGTTCCTTCAAAGAATGGGGGTCTATGTACACTCTGACCTTGTGCACTAAGAACCTGCATCATCTTTTGGATCTTTACCCTAGGATGTTAATCCTGAAAGCCTTGAGACCTACTCTGATACCAAATAGTCCAAGAGTATACTCATGAGGGGGTTAATTAAGTATATACACTTTTTAACAAAAGAAAACTTTTTCTTTAAAACCTATTAGGGTCCACTTATACTACTAGGGTCCTGTTAAGAACCTTTTTCAACAAATAACTAATAATATAAATTTAAGTAGAATGAGAGAGAAATGACACTACACTTTATAGTGGTTCAGAAGAATCACAAGGATTCACCTACATTCACTCCTCATAACCCACATTTATGAGTATTTTACTAGAGAAACAAGATCACTAATACAAAGTAACCAAACTAAGGCTTAGCCACCAACTTTTATGCTACCTAGTAGCAACCTTCAATTTGGATCTGCAGAACCCTACTTTTACACTTCAACCACTAGGACGTCACACGTTCCTAGCAAACCCACATAAGTAAACCTTTTCAGTAGAAAGGTGCAGCTTAGCGACTTTTACTCCACACCAGCCAGATATCCTACCAAGTACCTACTACTAGTTCTTAATGGGACAGTAAATACAAAGTACAGATAGTTTCTTTGGGTTCACTTAGAACACAAGATAGAGAGAAATCTCACTCGAAGAATATGAACAATACAAGTCTCTCTCACATAAGGAACAAAGAGTTACAATAGAAGTATGCTCAGACTAGAATTCTTTGTCAACTTCGGTGATTCAAAATGTTAGGACTTCACACATCCCTAGCAAATGTACACAGGGAAACCTTCTCAACAGAAAGGTACAGTCAGATACCCTACTAAGTTTTATAGCTACCTTTAGTTTAGGTCCGCAGGACCCTACTTTTACACTTCAACTGCTAAGACTTCACATGTCCTTAGCAAACATAAAGGTACAAGTCAGCAGATTTTACTCCATACTAGCAAGATACCTTACCAGGTACCTACTACCACTCCTCACAACGACAGTAAATACAAAGTACAGATGATTTCTTTTGGTTCACTCAGAACACAAGATAAGGAGAAATCTCACTCAGAGAATATGAGCAATACAAGTCTTTCTCACACAAGGAACAAAGAGTGACAATAGAAGTATGCTCAAACTAATTGCCACATCACTTAAACTAATGCCACATAAGCTACACACATCAAACAATGACTACCAAATATGTTTGACATATCAAACTCCTACCATCCCCTTGCAAACTCAAGTGAAGGATGAATAAGAGGTTAAATCCACGAGATTAAGTTTCCTACGCAGTACCAAAAATTGAGTACTAGACAGGGGCTTTGTAAAGATGTTCTCTATTTGATGAGCAGAAGGAAAATGAGTAACAAAAATGTCACCTATTAACATTTTCTCACGAACAAAGAAGATATCAATTTTCATATGTTTAGTGCGCTAATGAAGTACTGGATTTTGAGATAACAGCACTGCACTAAGGTTATCACAAAATAAAATCAGTTTAGCAGGTAATTGAACATTCAGCTTATGTAGAAACGATTTCACCTACATCAATTTAGCTACTAGAGCCACAAGGCTACGATATTCAGCCTCAACACTAGACTTGGAGATAGTACTTTGTTTCTTACAACACCAAGATATGAGCTTGGGACCAAGATATAGACAAAACCTAGAAGTAAACCGCTTATCTAGTGGATTGCTAGCCCCATCTACATCAGCATAGCATTTGAAAGAGAAACTAGGGGCTTTGGTGAAATACAATCCATATGTCATAGCCCTTTTCAAATATCGTAAAATTCATTGAACAGATATCCAATGATCCTCAGAAAGTAATAGCATAAACTGACTAACTTTGTTAACTGCAAAGTTTATCTTCGGATGTGTGATGGTGGCATAGTGCAATAAGTCCACCACTAATCCATATAACTGAGGATTGTGAAGCATTAGACTACCATCATAGGCTAATTTAAAGTAATAATCCTTGTAGTAGACATACCTACCTTCTTGAGTATGTCAAAAATATATTTTATTGTGACAATAAGAGAGCACCATTAGAATAGTTAGTAACCTTGATACCCAAGAAATAACTAAGGTCCCCAAGTCCTTGAGGGCAAACTCCTTGTGTAGTAGTTGTTTGAGATTAGAGATGACCATAGGAGAGGATCTCGTAATGATTATGTCATCAACATTGACTAACATATACGTCACACTAGTAGAAGTAAGTTTCATGAAAAGAGATGAATCACATCTACCCTTTTTAAAACCAAATTTAAATAAAGTTGTAGTTAATTTCTCAAACCAAGCTCGAAGAGCCTGTTAAAAACCATATAGTACATTTTCAAGTTTACACACAAAGGTTCTGTCAAACATTTCAACATCAGAGGGATTTATCATATACACTTCCTCCTTTAGTTGACCATTAAGGAAAGTGTTATTAATATCTAACTAAGCTAGGGACTATCTTTTAGCAAGAGCTAGAGATAAAATGATTCTGATAGCCGTAGATTTCACTACCAGAGATATGGTTTTATTGTAATCAAAACCTTATTATTGATGAAATCCTTTAGCAAACAAACGAGCTTTATACCGATTTATTGTACCATCAAAATTTTGTTTTACTTTAAACACCTACTTACAGCCTATGGCACGTCGGTTAGGAGGTAAAAAGACCAACTTCTAAGTGTTATTTTTAAGTAGAGCATTGTACTCTTCCTTCATGGAAGCCAACCATACCAGATATGTGGTGCCTCCTATATATTTTTAGGTTTTGTATGAGCAAGGAATACCTTGGGTTTGAATACCCTTCATTTCAACCATGTAAGCATGGGATGAGAATTTGTCACTTGTTAGGGAGTTGAAGTTAAAGCTAACTACACTGGGGAAGTTGACTGACCTTGAGCAGTGAACATGGTCGGGGCAGCCGACTGCTCACTAGTGGGAGTAGTCAACTGGTCATTAAAGGTAGCAGTATAAGTGATGTGATATACAACATCCGAAGAAAAAAAAACTCTATACCCCTCGGATTAGTGGATGAATGCTCAGCTACGACTGAAGGGGAAGCTATACAATTACTCGCTACATTTTAGAAACATCTAGAATCATATTAGTATATGTAGCAGATGAAGACAAAGGTTTGAAATGTGAAACACACTAGTATTCAACAAAGGAGGTGAAGTAGAAGGAAAAAGCTAACTGTATTGTGACTTAGAATATAAAGTATCATGGTTCTACCATATTTTATAAGGGAAAGAAAATTCATTAAATTTCACATATTGAGAGGTATATATTTTTCTAATTTGTCTATGTAATGTCTAAGCAATTTCACATGAAAAACCAAAGATATATTAAACTTTTAAAGTGAATTTGTGTACTTTCTTAATTGAGTTCTACCAAATTCTTGTAAAATTACAATTAGTAGAAGTTTAGGGAAATTTTAGGGCATTTAAATATAAAAATCTCATAATGGGTAGAGGGTTATCAGTTGACTGCCAGACCCCTGTCGGTCGACTGGTGGACTGCTGTCCAAGTTTTCTACCACTCTGCAAGGTGGCAGTCGACTGCATGTAATATGGTGGTTGACTAGTAGTTTGCAAATTTACTTTAAATACCAAGAAATAAGCCTTTTTTCCTGCTATTTCTGATAAGTTTCCTTAACCAAGTATACACACTATAAATTTACACAAATATGATCATCTTGTAAATACATATACTCTATTACATGTATATATCTCTTAGAAGATACACCTAACCGAAGATTTACATAAGTCTACAAAGATGGTCTCAAGACATGCAAGGGGATTACATTAATCATTCTAGTTTCTAGACACAAGGAAATACTTAAGCTTTCTCCTCTCTTTTCTTTTCAACTTCATCACCTGACATGGTTAGTGATGACATAATTTATGAGATACATAAATCTCAGTAGCTAGAATAACACCTTAAAACATGAAGTAACCATTTCAATTTACAAAAGCATTTATAAATCATCCTAAGTACTTTCATGAATATAGGCATTCTCATAAGACATAGTATCTTTCTTCTTGCTTTAGCATACCACAAGTCTACCCATTTCATAAGGGTTTACAATGCAACATAAGTTTACCTACTATAAGGTTTTATATTGCATCATAAGTCTACCCTACATATAGGTTCATAATACACTAAGAGTTTATCCTTCATAAGGGTTCTTGGTGCACTAGGACTCTACCCACCTATGGGTTTGTAATGCACTAATTTTATAACATATTTCCTCATATAGTCAATGGGAGATTTTTCATAACTTATCATGATATCATTATTATATCTTTCATGGTTTATAACAATCATATCAATCATCATAGATTCATCATAGAATTATCCTTAAATCATGATATAAACACACAACATTATGATTAATTATTTTAAAGAAACACTAGCTGCCTTTACTCCTTGTTAGAGATGAAGTTGGTGAATGCCCTCTAATTTCCTCTTGGTCCTTCAATTTCAGACTTCTTTCTCTTTTCTTAGTCTGAAATTTTCTATTCTACCAATTCTTTGAACTTACAGTTAATCTAAGCTCGAGGAAACAAGTTAAAAGGGTTATCTTTGGTAGTTTCTTGTTCTTTTCAGCTAGAAAACCCTTCCTTCTCATCGTCCTTCTCTCTCACATTCTTCTCTTTCTCTCTCTTTCTTTGCTTAAAATTCTGTAAAATTCCATTTTCTTTTAGCTTAATTATGAAGAGTATTCTACAAGCTTTTGTGTAAAAAGACTTTGTTGCTCTTCATTATTTATTTCTGAGCTTTCCTAAACATGGTAGGGATATTTTGGTCACTTCTAACATAAAAATCTTGATTTTCCACTACCTAAAACATGTTTATTTCGCATCTTAGAAAGCTACTAGTCAACTACTAAGGAGTCAACAGTTGATTGGTTGCTTCTGGGTTTCAAATTTCTAGCTTACAGAGAGTTGCCAGTCAACTGTTACCCTATCATCAGTTGATTGCCTGCATATATTAAATAATGTTTTTCCTAGTTTTTCTATAATTAGTTGACTTTTAACAACAAAATAGTAGATTGGTTCTCCCAAAAGTCAGTTTTCTTACATTTTTGGCTATTTTCTCATGATCATTCCTAATTCCTTTATGTAGCTTTCCTTCTAAGTGTTTAGAAATAATCATATTTCAATTTATAACTTAGAGGAGAAATTTTTGGGATGTTATAGTCTAGGCACCTATACCTTGTATGGTGTGGGTTATAACTTAAAAAGACACACTCAGTACTCTCAAATTGAAATTTGTGCTTACTGAAAGATACTAATAGTGGATAGCAAGCACAACCAAATACCTTGAGGAAGGTGAAATTAGGTGTAATACCCGTAATAATTTGTATAAATGTGTATTCACAAACTACAGTTACTATTATAATATATAGTACTATTCACATATACTGTACGGTTTACATACATAATCATCTTGTCAAATATAAGATGTGGTTTAGGCTTAAAGGGATCGTAGGAAGAAATTGGGAAACCAAGTGATGTTTTATGTGAGAAAATCCCTTAGGGACTAAACTGAAAAGTTAAAAGTGGAACTGGTAGATGAGACTGGTAGATGAAAACTGGTAAGCGAAACTGGTAGATGAGACTGGTAGATGAAAACTGGTAGATGAAAACCGGTAGATGAAATAGTATAGGAGAACGGTAGATGGAATAGTAGCAAATAGTACTATAACTTCTCCTATAAATAGGTCTTTCCATTTCATTTCTAATCACACCTTCAGTTTCTCTTCTCTTCTCTCCTCAAAAGTTCTCTTACTCCGACGTTAGGTTTCTGAAATTCTAGATCTTTCTTCCTTAGCCTAGATCCAAGGTAAGGATACTATGCTCTTCTTATGTCTTTAAAATTTTTAGAGATTATGCTTTTAGGTATTCTCTATGGATGCAGCTTATACAACTGTATGTATGAATAGTAATCGTACATATAAATAGTGCATATATATATATAAATAGTAACCGTACGTATAAATAGTGCATGCATATATGAATAGTAACCGTATGTATAAATAGTATATGTATGTATGAATAATAACTATATATAAATAGTATTTATACGTATTTTTGAATAGTACATATGCGTGTACATTTTTATACATATTTTTTAATAGTACACGTACGTATACGTGATTATATGTATTTATAATAAAGAATTATATTAATTGAATCCATTAAATGTGATTGTGTAGATTTAAAGAAGATATAGTAACTTGGATTTCAGGTGAGTAGCTAACCTACTTGGATATTTATTTAATTATATGAATAGTCCAAGTAATTTACATATTCAGAGTATATCTACTATTATCTTTGACTAAATATTTCAATTAATATGAATATGGCTGTGTGCCAAATATGATTATGGTCATATGCTATGGCTGTGTGCCGAATGTGGAGATGGCTATGTGCCGAATATGAATATGGTCATATGCTATGGCTGTGTACCGAATGTGGAGATGGCTGTGTGCCGAATATGATTATGGTCATATGCTATGGCTGTGTGCTGAATGTAAAGATGGCTGTGGGCCGAATGTGAATATGGCTGTGTGCCAAATATGATTATGGTCATATGCTATGGCTGTGTGCCGAATGTGGATATGGCTGTGTGCCGAATATGATTATGGTCATATGCTATGGCTGTGTGCCGATTATGAGTATGATATGATTACAGTTATATGCTAAGGATCGAAAAATTTTACTTATGTATTTTTATACATATACCTTGTGTATTGTTAATCACTTGATGATTATCTGTAATTAAGTTTCTATCCTTGTAATGTTATCTATTCATTGAGATTATTATCTCTTATTGTGGTAGATATATTTTTCAGATCCTGAGGTTAACGAAAAACATCCACCTGAGGAGTAGCGGAAGTTCAATATCCTAAGCCTCTTTGCTCCAAGGGTTAGTGTTTCTTTGAATTAGAGCTGTTTCTTCAGTTTTAAATTCTAGAAAGCTCTGCAGTCAAATAGGACATCTAGGAGGAAGTGGTTATTGTACATAATTATGTTATTACAGTGCTTTAAGTTTACTGTATGTTCTGTGAGATTGTAATTTATTAAGTAAAATTGGAGTGTTTAAATAAGATAAGTCCTTGCTATATTATTACTCTCACATTTTAGAATGATTATTCTATAGTGATATGAGTATTATATGGAGCTAAAAGCATAGGCTTACAACTAGAGAGTATCTCTAAGTTGTGCCGGTCACGTACCATTTTGAGGGTCGTGACAAAGTTGGTATCAAAGGTATTGGGTTTTTAGGTCTCCTATTGACTACAGAGCAAAGGTGTCCTTGGTAGACCCTCCCCTATTATTGTGAACCGCGGCACAATCATAGGATGAGGTTCCACAGAAGGCACCGTAGGATGTCATTAATATTCCTTTTGTGTCATACTCCTTAATTAGTATTGCGCTCTAAGGTATTCTTAACATCTAAAGGTGTTTGCTAAATCTGTGTAGATTTTGACACCTTTAATGGCAAGAGGAAGACTGTCTAACCAAGGTAGGTGTATGGGCTCTAGAAGAGTGCTAACACCTTCCTCCTCAGTAGATGCATCACAAGAAAGCAGTGAACGTACTGAGACTGTAGGTGCTGATGAGATACCTCCTCCAAATGATCCATTTCTAAGGGCTATGTTCAATACTATCCAAGACCAAATGGACAGAATGGAGACAATGATAATAGGGCAATCTATTCTGAACAATCCTCCAGTGGCACCTCAAACAAATACGGTCCAACCAATGCCACAAGCACCACCTCTTCCCCAGCAGGAGGAGATTTTGACAGAAAAACAACTTACGAGCTTTCTAAAGCTCAAACCTCCATCATTCTCTGGAGAAGATCCAAATGAAGACCCAAGAAAATTCTTGGATGGTATTGAAAAAGCCTGCACAGCTTTGGGATGTTCAAGTGTCCGGAAAGTGGCATTAGCTGTTTACCAATTGAATGGAGTTGCTGAAGAATGGTGGAATAGCTTTAAAGGGGGTAGAGCTAGTAATGCCCTACCAGTGGAATGGGAAGAATTTGAGAGGATGTTCATGGAAAGATTCCTCCCTCAAAGTGTACGAGGCGCAAAAACCCAAGAATTTGAAACCCTCAAGCAAGGGTCCATGTCAATCCACAATTATAACACTAAGTTCATACAGCTTTCCCGATTTACAGCTAACAAAAATCTTGATGAAAGAGAAAAGATAAGGAGATTTGTCGTGGGCCTTCGCCCCTTTTTAAGATAACTTGTGGGGACCCAAATTGAAACATATCCTTCATATGCCGCAATGATAAGTACTGCAAGATTCATGGAAATGGTAAAAAAAGTGAACGATGAACAAAGAATGAAGAAAAAGCGAGGACGGGAAGAAAAGCCCTACAATAGCTCAGCAGGAGCACCAAAGCCTCCAAATCAAGGCCAATCAAATCCTATAGCATTTTCGGGGCACACTATTGCGTCATCCAGTGTAGTACAACCGAGTTTCAATCAAAGGAGGGATGATCAAGCACCAATTCAACAAAGGCATGCTAAGCCTACGTGCCGGCAATGTGGGAAGTTTCATTCGGGAATATGTTATAAAGAGAGCAAAATTTGCTACCATTGTGGTCAAGCGGGTCACTTTGCAAGGGAATGTCCACAATTACTTATTGGGGCTAGGTCTGCACAACCATCACATCCTCAAGCAATGACAACATCAGCTAGTGTAGCTCATTCATCTGCAGGAAGGGGTGGACTAGGAAGAAGAGCCAGAAGAGGAGCAGGAGGAAGAGGGCAGCAGTCTTTTAGTCATGGTCCAGCTAGGGTGTTTGCTCTTACCAGACAAGACGCCCAAGCATCTAATGCTGTTGTCAGAGGTATTTTGACCATTTGCTCACATAAAGCTCATGTATTATTCGACCCTGGATCTACCCATTCATATATATCTCTAAATTTTGTTCAATACATCCTTAAGAAACCGATAAGTTTAGAACAACCGTTTCTTGTGTCTACCCCTATGGGACAAAGGGTTCTAATAGAGGAAAAGTATAAAGAGTGTAGTGTGGTTGTAGGAGGGCTAGAAACCGTGGCTGATCTTATGATCCTTGATATGATAGATTTTGATATACTTTTAGGCATGGATTGGTTGGCTTCATGCCACGCAACCCTCGATTGTCATAGTAAATCCATAAAAATTTCTATACCCGAAGAAGCCACATTTGTATTCCAGGGAGACCAAAGTAGGACACCGCATAACTTGATCTCCCTAATGGATGCCCAACGATTATTGAGAAAAGGGTGCAGAGGGTTCTTAGCCTTCGTACAAGACGTAGAGAAGGAAAAGCTCAAACCTGAAGATGTGCCAATTGTGAGAGAGTTTTTAGACGTGTTTCCAGACGAATTACCAGGACTACCCTCGGATCGGGAAATTGAGTTCAATATAGATCTGGCACCAGAAACTCAACCTATCTCAATTCCACCTTACAGAATGGCACCGACTGAGCTGAAAGAACTCAAGGAACAATTGCAGGATCTTCTGGACAAGGGTTTCATAAGACCCAGTTATTCCCTGTGGGGTGCCCCTGTTCTCTTC
This sequence comes from Biancaea sappan, assembly GCA_037074585.1. Classification (NCBI taxonomy): domain Eukaryota; kingdom Viridiplantae; phylum Streptophyta; class Magnoliopsida; order Fabales; family Fabaceae; genus Biancaea; species Biancaea sappan. The sequence goes on from CM073499.1 coordinate 29,653,994, forward strand.
GTAAAGAAGAAAGATGGATCAATGAGACTTTGCATTGATTACAGGCAACTGAATAGGGTCACTATAAAAAATAAGTTCCCTCTGCCTCGTATAGATGATCTCTTTGATCAGTTGCAGGGAGCTAAGCATTTTTCTAAGGTTGACTTGAGGTCTGCATATCACCAACTCAAGGTCAAAGAGGCAGATATACCCAAGACAGTAGTTCGTACTAGGTATGGACATTACGAGTTCACAGTTATGTCTTTAGGACTAACAAATGCCCAGGCAGCTTTCATGGATCTCATGAACCGGGTATTTAAACCATACCTTGATCGATTTGTCATAGTATTCATAGATGATATATTAGTTTACTCAAGGAGCTCAGAGGAGCACGAGCAACATCTTCGTATGGCATTGCAGAAACTGAGAGAACATCAACTTTATGCGAAGTTCTCAAAGTGTAAGTTCTGGATTGACCGAGTAACCTTTTTAGGTCATATGATTTCAAAAGATGGCATATAGGCGGACCCAAGCAAGGTTGAAGCGATCAAGATGTGGCCGAGACCTACTTCGATAACAAAAATTCAGAGCTTCCTAGGATTAGCTGGTTATTACCGACGTTTCATCCAGGACTTTTCAAAGATAGCTGCCCCTCTCACACGGCTAACACGGAAGAATGTAAAGTATTAGTGGGATGATGAATGCGAGAAGAGTTTCTTACAACTTAACCTGCAGTTGGTTACAGCGCCAATACTTATATTACCATCTGGACCAGGAGGGTTCACGGTATATTGTGACGCCTCTCGAATAGGACTTGGTTGTGTCCTCATGCAGAATGGTAAGGTGATAGCTTATGCCTCCAGACAACTCAAGAAACATGAGCAGAATTACCCGACACATGACCTAGAAATGGCAGCAGTTGTGTTTGCACTTAAGATATGGTGGCACTATCTCTATGGGGAAAAGTGTGAAATATTCACTGATCATAAGAGCCTTAAATATATTTTTGATCAGCGTGACCTTAATTTACGACAAAGGCGCTGGATGGAGTTGATGAAGGATTATGACTGCAATATCCTATACCACCCTAGAAAAGTAAATGTGGTAGCAGATGCCTTAAGTAGAAAATCCTCAGGTAGTCTTGCACATATAACTGAGGTAAGAAAGCCCTTAGTACATGAGTTACAGGAATTAGAGTCTCGTGGGGTATACTTTGAGATATCCGACTCTGGCATGTTCTTGGCTCACGTTAAGGCTAAATCTTCCTTATCCGACCACATTCGTCTATTTCAGAAGGATGACCTAGAATTGGCCAAGATCATGGACAAGGTACATAGTGGAGATACCCAAGAGTTTACACTTGATGACACAGGCACACTTTGGTTTAAAAATCGATTGTGTGTTCCTAATATGCCGGCTCTGAGGAGAAAGATTCTGGAGGAAGGACATAACACGGCATACATAGTTCACCCTGGTATGGCTAAGATGTACCAAGACTTGAAATAAATTTACTGGTGGGACGGAATGAAGCGTAACGTGGCAGATTTTGTATCAAGATGTTTAACTTGTCAGCAAGTTAAAGCTGAACACCTGAGATCGGCAGGGAAACTTCAGTAAATTAAAATTCCTGAGTGGAAATGGGAAGATGTGACGATGGACTTCGTAGTAGGATTACCACATTCTTCTAGTGGCTATGATTCTATCTGGGTCATCAATGACCAGTTGACAAAGACGGCCCAATTTATACCAGTTAAGACAACATACAGTGTGTCTAGACTGGCTGAACTCTACATCAAAGAAGTTGTGAAGTTACATGGAGTGCCTTTGACAATTATCTCCGATCGAGGGCCACAATTCACGTCCCGATTTTGGAGAACTTTTCAGGAAGCCCTTGGCACCAAAGTAAATCTTAGCACAGCTTTTCACCCGCAGACTGATTGACAAATAGAGCGGACTATTCAGACTTTGGAAGACATGTTGAGGGCATGCATCCTTGACTTTAATGGAAGCTGGGAAAAGCATATTCCGCTAGTGGAGTTTGCCTACAACAACAGTTACCAATCAAGTATCAAGATGGCACCTTATGAGGCCTTGTATGGCCGCTGGTGTCGATCACCAATTGGATGGTTCGAGACGGGTGAGGCAAAAGTCTTGGGACCCGATTTGGTGCAAGAGGCAATCACCAAGGTCAAAGTTATCTGAGAACGGATGTTAGCAGCCCAGAGTAGGCAGAAAGCCTACACTGACCATAGACGAAGAGACTTAGAGTTCATCATTGGAGACATGGTGTTTCTCAAGGTTTCACCCATGAAAGGCATAATGAGGTCTGGGAAGAAAGGGAAATTAAGCCCCAGGTATATTGGACCTTATGAGATCCTAGAGAGAATATGCAATGTTGCCTACAAGCTAGCCTTACCCACAGAATTAGGGGGAATCCACCCCGTCTTCCATGTGTCTATGTTAAGGAAGTACCTTCCTGATCCTTCACACATACTTTATCAAGATACCCTCCAATTAGATGAAGATTTGTCATATGAGGAAGTATCGATAGCTATCCTGGATAGCCAGATTAAGAAACTCCAATCTAGAGAGATTCCATCGGTAAAAGTACTGTGGCGGAATCAGACTCACAGTAGGCCACATGGGAAGCCGAGGCTGATATGCGAATTAGACACCCACATCTATTTGAATCTTCAAGGTAATTTAAATTCGGGGACCAAATTTCTTTAAGGGGGAAGTAATGTAATACCCATAATAATTTGTATAAATTTGTGTTCACAAACTATGGTTACTATTATAATATACAGTACTATTCACATATACTGTACGGTTTACATACATAATCATCTTGTCAAATATAAGATGTGGTTTAGGCTTAAAGGGATCGTAGGAAGAAATTGGGAAACCAAGTGATGTTTTATGTGAGAAAATCCCTTAGGGACTAAACTAAAAAGATAAAAGTGGAACTGGTAGATGAGACTGGTAGATGAAAACTGGTAAGCGAAACTGGTAGATGAGACTGGTAGATAAAAACTGGTAAGTGAAACTGGTAATTGAAACTGGTAGATGAAAACCTGTAGATGAAATAGTATAGGAGAACGGTAGATGGAATAGTAGCAAATAGTACCATAACTTCTCCTATAAATAGGTCCTTCCATTTCATTTCTAATCACACCTTTAGTTTCTCTTTTCTTCTCTCCTCAAAAGTTCTCTTACTCCGACGTTAGGTTTCTGAAATTCTAGATCTTTCTTCCTTAGCCTAGATCCAAGGTAAGGATACTATGCTCTTCTTATGTCTTTAAAATTTTTAGAGATTATGTTTTTAGGTATTCTCTATGGATGCAGCTTATACAACTGTATGTATGAATAGTAACTGTACGTATAAATAGTGTATGCATATATGAATAGTAACCGTACGTATAAATAGTACATGTATGTATGAATAATAACTATATATAAATAGTATTTATACATATTTTTTGAATAGTACATATATGTGTACATTTTTATATGTATTTTTAATAGTACACATACGTATACGTGATTATATGTATTTATAATAAAGAATTATATTAATTGAATCCATTAAATGTGATTGTGTAGATTTAAAGAAGATATAGTAACTTGGATTTCAGGTGAGTAGCTAACCTACTTGGATATTTATTTAATTATAAGAATAGTCCAAGTAATTTACATATTCAGAGTATATCTACTATTATCTTTGACTAAATATTTCAATTAATATGAATATGGCTGTGTGCCAAATATGATTATGGTCATATGCTATGGCTGTGTGCCGAATGTAGAGATGGTTGTGTGCCGAATATGATTATGGTCATATGTTATGGCTGTGTGCCGAATGTGGAGATGGCTGTGTGCCGAATATGATTATGGTCATATGCTATGGCTGTGTGCCGAATGTGAAGATGGTTGTGTGCCGAATATGAATATGGCTGTGTGCCAAATATGATTATGGTCATATGCTATGGCTGTGTGCCGAATGTGGAAATGGCTGTGTGCGGAATATGAATATGGCTGTGTGCCGAATATGATTATGGTCATATGCTATGGCTGTGTGCCGATTATGAGTATGATATGATTACAGTTATATGCTAAGGATCGAAAAATTTTACTTATGTATTTTATACATATACTTTGTTTATTGTTAATCACTTGATGATTATCTGTAATTAAGTTTCTATCCTTGTAACGTTATCTATTCATTGAGATTATTATCTCTTATTGTGGTGGATATATTTTTCAGATCCTGAGGTTAACAAGAAACATCCGCCTGAGGAGTAGCGGAAGTTCAATATCCTAACCCTCTTTGCTCCAAGGGTTGGTGTTTCTTTGAATTAAAGCTGTTTCTTCAGTTTTAAATTCTAGAAAGCTCTCCAGTCAAATAGGACATCTAGGAGGAAGTGGTTATTGTATATAATTATGTTATTACAGTACTTTAAGTTTACTGTATGTTCTGTGAGATTGTAGTTTATTAAGTAAAATTGGAGTGTTTAAATAAGATAAGTCCTTGCTATATTATTACTCTCACATTTTAGAATGATTATTCTATAGTGATATGAGTATTATATGGAGCTAAAAGCATAGGCTTACAACTAGAGAGTATCTCCAAGTTGTGCCAGTCACGTACCATTTTGAGGGTCGTGACATTAGGATTATCTTTAAAGAGTATGAAATAAAGGAGAGTTATTATCAGGTCTTGTCGGAGATTGTGTTAAGTTAATGGGGTTGATTGATGTAGTAAACGCCTCTTCCTAGAATTTAAAAGGTAAAAGGGCTTGGGATAGCAAGATGAGGGCCATTTGAAAAATATGCTTGTGTTTATGCTCAATTGTTTCATTTTGTTGATGAGCATAAGGACAAGTAACACGGTGAAGAATGCCATGAGCTTTAATGACATTTTGAAATGCTCAAAACTCACCACCCTAATCAGTTTGAATAGCTTTTATGGTGGTTCCAAGTCGGTTGTCCATGAGACTTTTAAAATGAATGAACGTTTGCAAGGCATCAAATTTTCTCTTAATGGGATAGATCTAAGTATATCTAGAAAATGTATCTATAATGTTCAAATAGTACAAGTTGTCACTAGTAGATGGAATGGAGGCTGATCCCCACATATCACTATATAACAAGTCTAGTGGTCTTTCATAGACATTTGTAGAAGCACAAACAGAACAAAAGATATTAAATTGTTTATTGAAAAAGGAAATGTTACAATCCTTTAAGGTTTTCCATACAACTGGAAAGCTAGGGTGAGCTAGTCTACAATGCCATAACTTTAGAACAAGTACAAAAGAAACATTTAGAGAGAAAGAAAGTGAGTGTGAAACTAGATTGCTATTGAACTTTGATAAATTGAGAGTGAGGATTGAGATGTGGGATGATTAGGCATGGAATCTACAGAGGACCTTTCAAGGTATTGAAGTTGGAAATCATTAAACTGATAGAGTCCATCTTGGTCAATTTTTCCTTCCAAGATGATTTTGTGGGTATCATACAGTTTAACACAGCAAAGAGATAGGTGAAATTCAAAGAAAACCTTGTTATCTTTAGCAAACTTTAACACACTGACTAAGTTCTTTTTTATATGAGGGATATGTAATAAATTGTCAAGGATAGAGAAATATTTGGGTCAAAGGGAGAATTTACACATGAATACATAACATGTTTAACATTTAAAACTTTTCCATTACCAATGTGTACTTGCTCTTGCCCACTGTACTTAGTTCTGTGCATCAAATTGACATAGTCTGTAATCGGGTGATTTGAAGCCCCTGAAACTAGGTACCACCTTTGGTCAATGAAATTATCTAATCCTCGACAAATAGTTTCAACATTAGCAGAGGGCCTAAATCTAGGTATCACCTTTGGTCATTAAAGTTCTTTGATCCTTAACACACAATTGCAACATTAGAAGAGAGCCTTTGCAACTGAGATGATATAGTTTGTGGTTGAAAATATTGATCATAGTGGATATAACATTGTGGCACTACATGATCAGGTTTATTGCACAATTGACATGCTAGATATCTTCTTACATTTCATCCCCCTCTTCCTCTGAATCGATTAAAGCCTCTACCTTCTATATTGTTTTACTGATTTCCTTGAAAATTGCCTTGAGTGTTGTTTTGATTCAGCTTGCTCGAGTTGCTAAAGGACTTGCCTTTGTTGTTAGAAGTTGTCGGATTCACAGAGACCTTATCTACTACAATGTTAATTTTGTTATGTTTTTCTAGCCTTACCTCATGACCAATCAACAGACTCTCGACTTCAGACACAATGTATGGCTCTAACCTTGTGTTAATTGACAATTTGAATAGGTAATAATCTTCGGATAACCCATTGAAGATCATCTCAATATGCTTGGACTGGGTTATCTTGTCTCCAATTAAGATCAAGGAGTCCACAATAGCTTTGATTTGCAATAAGTATTCATTCATCAGTTTTTCTCCTTTTCGAGTATTACAGAGCTCATTTTTAATGTGTTTGATCTTTGCTCTATTATTGGGTCTAAAAAACTCACTTAAATAGATGCTAGCAAAGAAGTTATGAACAAAACAAAGTAAGACTTGTACTATTTGTGATATGAGAACACAATATTGACATTAGGTTCTTCATAGAGTCAGACTTATGGTATGGGGTGGTCCCATGCCATGTCAGTCATTCCCAGAGTAGGATGTGACAAACAAGGTAGGATCCTTAACATTGGGACCACCAACCATGTAACTTACAATAAAACCTCGCTTATTAACGTCAGATCTTTAAATATTCACATGCCTTATTGTTAAGTTATGGCATTTAATACCATTTTGGTGCTCAATGCCCTTTTTTTTTATCTCTTTCTTGTGTAGCTTGTGATTCTTAACCTATGTTTTTATGTGTTTTAGCTCAGTTTAGGATTTCTTAATTTTTAGATTGTTTTGAGTGATTTCATGATTAAGAGCTATTAATAATTAACAATTTATTGTTCTTTGATGTAGTTGAGTTGGGGAGGAGCTAATGCAAGAAGAAGGACTTATGCAGCTGCATTTCTGAGGATGTTGAAGCTGCCTCTCTACCATCCACTGCTATAATAGTGGTTACTAGAACTCTCCATTTTTAAAGCCATCTTCTTTGCCATCCACCACTATAGCAGTGGCTCTTCACCGCTATAGCGACGTCTCCTGGGTCAAATGTTTTAAGAAGCTGCCATTCTGTCCTCCACCGCTATAGTAGCAGTTCACAAATCTACAGAACACTAGCTTGGTTTAAATAGTAGAAAGGAAGGGTTTTTAGAATATTTTGAGTTCGGGGGGAAGCCAGAAGATGCTAATTTTGTAGAGGGAAAAAGAGGAATCCCATTTCGAAGCTCTCCGGGCCTTATTTTTATCAACCCAACCTTAGATTCGTGGAGTTTTCTCTATCTTTTACTGTTTTATGTAGTTTTAAGGCCATGAATGGCTAATTCTCTCCTTTCAGAGTTGTTATAAACCTAATTTTAGATTATGGATTATTTCTCTCTCAGTATTTGTGATAACTTTTAATCAATATATGTCTTTTCATTCATTTACCTTGAGCTTGCTATAAACTTGATCAATTTATAGTTTTCATGTTGCTCTTACCGATCTCAAGAAAGGGAAGTAAGAGTAGAACTCTTATTGAAAGGGACGAGTGCGTGACCTTAACTTAATGGATTTCACTTGTTAACTGATAGGGATATTAGTTGACCTCGTTTAATCAAATTTAGGTTGATGTGTATTAGACTTAGCCTATGTAAGGGATTGCATAGGAGTTGAGTAGCTTAATTTAGATTTAGGACAATTATTTCAAGTCATAAGATAACCTAAGATTAACATGTATAATTAATTAGAATCACTAGTGCGAGAGAGATTAGTAATTTCTAGGACGGAAGAGGGGAATTAGTAACTCTAGGCTTTTACATATATTAATTTAATCGAATTGTTTGTTGATTATTGTTAATTGCATTCTATTTTACTGATTTTATTTCTTTTCCAATTCTTTAAATAAAGCTTCCTTTAATCCAATCTTGGCTTGTCTAACTAATACGTTTAAGTTTCTTGAGTAATTAACGAGTTAGTCCCCGAGGGAATGATAATCTTTACTCTTTCACTATATTACTTGTACAACTGGTACGCTTGCCAAGTCGCTAACAAGTTTTGCTGATATTCAAGAAATTTAAGGATAATAGATTAGTCATTGTTTTTATTTTAGTTTTGTTCTTAATAGTCATTTTTTTCTTTTATATTTGACTTTTTCATTTCCTTTTTTTGGCAATTCTAATTGGTATTTTCTACTGTTCATGTGAGGTGCCACTCACACTTTTGATCTTCTCTTTGAGCCTGAGATTGAAAGACACGCAAGGAGAGCTAAGAAGGAAGTGAGAGCTAGAAAATGAAAGTGAGACAAGTTACACACTAAAGATAACCAGAATCATCGGGGTGTTGAAGTTAATGTTGGTAATGGGGCTAGCAATGAGCCTCAGGAGGGACAGAGAGCAATTTGGGACTATGCTTCACCCATAATGCTGGAAACACTTTGAGTATAGTGAAGCCTACTATCAATTCTAATAACTTCGAGATTAAGGTTGTATTGATGAATTTGGTTCAATAAACCAGTTTGAAGGAAGTTCCATAGAAGACCTAAACAACCATATCACATATTTTCTGAATATCTGTGATATGGTTAAACTTAATGGAGTAAGTGATGATGCCATACGTCTCTCCTTGAGGGATATGGCATAAAACTAGTTGAATGCTCAACCAAATGGGAGTATCATGACTTGGGATGCACTCCAAAAGAAGTTTTTAGACAAATTCCCTCCATCAAAGTTAGTCAAATTGAGGAATAACATCATAGCCTTTTATCAGCACGAAGGCGAAGGCTTATATAAAGCTTAGGAATAGTTCAAAAACCTATGATGAAGTGTCCAAATCATGGCGTTCACGAGTGGCAACAACTTACTATCTTCCATAATGGCCTAACATATGAGACAAGAGATAAATTGGATATCGTAGCTGGTGGTGCTTTGATAGCTAAGTTGATTGAACAAGCTCGGGACATAATTGAGACTATGGGGGCTAGTCAGAATGCTTCCATTAGAGCCAGAAGCAATCCAAAGAAAGTGATACTGGAATTGATACCTTTAATGCTATTTTGGCTCAGAATAAAGCATTGACCAAGATAGTCGATATGTTGTGCTCAAGGAAACAAGAAACTGCAAGAGTGAATGTTGTAGTGACTTTTTAAGCTAATTATGATTTTTGTGGTGGTGCCTATATCAATGGTGTTGTGATGCGTCGACTATAATGGAGCAACTGAATTACGTGGTTAATGCTCAAAGGAATCAAAACAATTCTTATTTAAATTCATACCATCCGGGGAATAGGAATCAGCCAAATTTCTTATGGAGTAACAACTATTGTCTAAACCCCACATCTTTATCATCTTCTGGTAGGCCATTTCAACCTCCTAGCTTTAGTAACCAGAACAATTACCCTCCTCAAAATAGAGCTCCACCACATCAACTAGAGAAAAAGTCTTCAATAGAGGATATGTTCATGAAGTTCATGGAAAGGAGTAAGCCAATGTTTCAAACTCAAAATGTGGTAATTAAAAATTTAGAAACACAGATGGGACAACTGGTATTTGCTCTGAATAATAAGCCACAAAGCAGTCTCCCTAGTGCTGCTAAAAATAACCCAAGAAGGTAAGGGAAAAAGTACTATAATGCCATTACCTTAAGGAGTGGCAAGGAGCTTCCTGATGTTGTCAAATAGAATGATCAGACGCAATAGGAGGTCACTAAAGAAGAGAATGAAAAAGTTGTCGAGCCTCAAGAGAAGGCAACTAAGAAAGTAGATGCTTTGATGCTAAAGGTAAGGGTGAAAATACAAAGCAAGGCATGAGGGCTAAAAATTTTATTCCATTAGAGGCATAAAAAGCTCAATATGGACCGGCAATATAAAAAATTCTTAGAGATCCTGAAGCAACTTCACATAAATATTCCATTCGTGGAGGCATTGGAACAAATGCCGAGCTATGCAAAGTTCATAAAGGATGTTTTATCAAGAAAAAAGTGTTTGGGTAAGTTTGAAATTGTTGCTATGACTCAAGAACGTAGCACCATTCTCCAAAAGAAGATACCTATAAAAACGCAAGATTCGAGTAGCTTTGTGATCTTATGCAACATTGGAAAAAAATTTACCAATAAAGTACTGTGTGATCTAGAAGCAAGTGTAAATCTGATAGAGCTCTATATTTTCAAGAAATTGGGTTTGGGAAATTCTTGGCCCACCACAATGACTCTTCAACTAGCTAACCATTCATTTGCTATCTGAAAGGAGTTATTGAAGATGTACTTGTCAAGGTTGACAAGTTGATTTTTCCAACGGACTTTTTTATCATGGATTTTGAAGAAGACAAGGAGATCCCAATCATTTTAAGAAGGCCTTTTCTAGCTACTATGAGGAGACTATAATTGATGTTCATAAAGGTGAATTAACCATAAGGGTCAACAATCAAGAGATCACCTTTAACATGAACAATGTAAAGAAAACTTCTGATGACCCAGAAATGCTATTTTGTGAAGATGATTGGGTATATTTAAGATGAGATGAGTAAAAATTGTTTGCAGGGAGATAAATACATGGGGAAAAGAAAAATGGGAGTTCTTGGAGTTCCAAAGGCTTATGTCAAGTTTCATAATGATCCCATTAAATTCAAACCTCTTGACATTGCAAACAATGTTGTTACTTAGCTGAAAGCATTTAAGAAGCGACAAAAATTGGAACATCCACCTTGAGCATAGGTGCCCTAGTAAAGTCTGGCTGAAGACTATAGACTAAAGGCTCTTGGGAGGTAACCCAAGTTTCTCACTTTCATAGTTTTTGTTTTTTTTTTTTGGTTGTAATTATTGCTAATGCTGCTATTTGTATCTGATTTATTACATATGGCTAGTGAAAGAAGCTGATATTGTTGTTAAACTTGGTTGATCTTGATTGTGTAAATGTTTAGTTGGTTATTGAGGGTTGAGAATGTGTTTAATTAGTTAAAAATAGTGTTTTGGTCTGATGTGATATTTGCTATTGGATTGAGAATGCTGATCTTGATTTAAGTTTGATTAAATATGATAGGATTGTGGTTTAGAGGGTTGGTTGTGTGAGAGGATTGTGTAGATTGATTTGTTTAGAAAAATGATTGAGGGAAAATGTAATTAATGCTTATGAAGGTTTCATTTGCTGGGGAGCTTTTCTATCTTGAATTTTGCAATTTGTAGGAGAAATTCTATCATCCACTACTATAGCGGTGAACCCTGAAGAAACTGACAAATTCTCTACCTGCCACCGCTATAGATGTGGAAGTCAAAATTTAAAAAAAAAAAAAGAGAGAGGCAACTCTCTGCCATGCACCACTAGCGGTGGGTTCTAGCCACTATAGCGGTACGTTAGGTTTTAAAAGCTTCTGAACTCTAATTTCTCACTTCCCTCGCTGTCACACCTCCTTCCCTACTCATTCTCTCTGAGCAAATAACCTCCTAGTTCACTTTTTGACCTATCCCCACCATAATCTCCAAACTTTTCATCGTTTCCATTGGTCATTGTGTGGTTAGAGTGTTTTGCTTCAACTTATTCTTACTTTATAGGTATTATCGTCTCCTGCTTGCTTTTGTGTGTGTTCTTGGGTCTTTAAAATTCTTGGTAAGTAGTTTCCCCCTCTTGTCTTTAGTTTTTATTTATTCTATTTGTGGTTTTATGAATTTTTGGTTTAGTGATTAGTTTTAATGTTGAATTTTTATTCATCTTCTATTTTGAGATTAGGGCAGATTAGTTTCAGTCGTTGGTGTAGCTTTCCTTAGCATTTTGAAGGGTTGTTTTTATAAATTCTTCCATTATTGTGGTTGCTTGGTATGGATTTGATGATTGAGGAAGAATTTGAGGCTTAAAATTGCAGTAAACACATATTCATAAATCTATGCACATAAGGTGTTTAATGAAATGTCTTAATAAGTTTCCCTTTGTTGTTGGTGCATGATTTTGATGAATTTGCAACCATCGGATATTTTAATGAGTGCATTGTTGAGTTTTTTGGTGGTTAATGTACAACAACTTTGAGAATTTCATATCCCTAAAGTGTTTGATAAAATGCCTAAGTGAAAGAAAATGTTTGATCTAGACCCTTTTTGCACTGGGAATTGTTTTGCCTAAGTCGTAAGTTGAGTCTTCTATTGTATTATTGTCTTTAAGTTTGGGGGATAACTATTTTTATCAATGTTTATAATTAGAAGAACATGTTGATTTTGCTTCTAATGCCCTAAACTTATGTGAAATAGGTTATTGTGGCTAAACTGTATGTTTATAAGTGTAGGGCTTATGATCATCCTTGTTTTCCTTATCGCCCTGCCAGCTCCTAAAAGGAAGAAGCTCCCCACAGAAAAGAAAGAAACTATAAGGGCCTCTTCATCATCAGTAGAATATCTTACATTTAGGACTCCTAAACATGGTTAGAGATATTCTGATGCCTTGATTGATAGAACAGTGAAGATGGAGAAGGTGTTTGACTTGGTGCCTCATGAATACCTTGAGATTCAAGAGCAGATAAATGATAGGGGATAGACTAAGATCTGCAATATGCCAAAGTTTGCAAACATAAGCCTGGTAAAAGAATTGTATGCAGACACGTTCAAAATTAGAGGTGACACCCTTGGGAAATATAAAACCGAAGTCAGGAGGAAAGAAATCAGTTTCACAGAAGGTGCAATAGATAAAGCTTTTAATTTGTAGAATCCAAGAAGTTAAGATTATCATAGCTTGACAACTTGGAAAAATTGGGACCCTAAAGAAGTGCAAACAACAATTTGTAAGCTAGAAGTGAAATAGGAATTGGATTCTAAGGGAGAGATCTATAGGGTGAGGCGCACATATTTGAATCCATTAGCAAAGGCGTGGTTCAGCTTTATATAGTGCACAATCATGCCAACATGTAATTTCTCTTATGTTTTTGCAAAAAGGGTTATCATGCTACCTTTTTCCCTTTTGTTCAAAGCATTTGCCAATTGGCCCATTTTAGTTTCTAGATTATTGATTGTAGCACTTTGAGTCTGACTTATTACCTCAGTCCTATCCATAAATTTCATGAACATTTCCTCCATAGATGACTTCTTTTACACCTGAGATGGTGGAACTCTATTTTGGGGAGGATAGTTATTTTGATTATTAAAGCCATGAGAGTAAGATGGCTTACCAGAAGATGAGGTTGAGGGATTCAAGCAATGATTATTGCTCCAGGAGAAATTTGTATGCTTTCTTGAGCTTGGATGATATTTATTGGAATATGGGTTCTAGTTCCTTTGCACATTACTCATGTAGTTCAGTTGCTCCATTGAAGCAAATTCTTCACAACACCCATTGACATAAGCCCCTTCACAAAAATCACATTTTTCTCCCGAAGTAACCAATGCATTTGTTTTTGCCAATGCTTGTTGCCTTAGACATAACGTGTCAACTTTTTTCGTTAACGCTTCATTTTGAGCCAATAAAGCGTTAAGAGAATCTAATTCCAAAACTCATTTCCTTGACATATTTCTGTCACGGTTGGAAGCATTTTGGCTTGCCCCCATGGTCTCTATTATCTCTTTGACTTGCATCATTGATTTTGCCATCAGAGCACCGCCAGCTACAGTATCCAATTTTTTGTGAGTTTCATAAGTGAGACCACTCTGAAAGATGGTGAGTTGCTGCCTGTAATACCCCAAGAATTTATGTTAATATTTTTTTAGTCTAATTAGGAGTTTATTAAAAAAATTAATTAATTAATTGAGTTATGTGGATTTTTTTATTATTAGGGATTTATTTGAAAATTTTAATATGTTGTGTGGAACAAATGAATTGTTGTGGAAAAGTAAAGAAAAATAAAATAAATTATAAGGACCCAAGTGAATGAATTTTATAAGTTAGAGTAGTTTTGAGGAATTTTAACTAAAGAGATCTAATGGCCTAAAAAGGGACAAGGGTATACCTTACCTCCATTGGATTGGAATTTGGAGCTTGTGGGGAAGCTTCATCGGGAGAAGCATTCATTAAGGAAAAAAAAAAGAAAAAGAAAATGATGAGAGATAGTCTGGGAGATGAGGAGAGAAGAAAATCATATAGGCAAGGAAGAGAGCTTCTTTACCTTTTCTCTCTCCTTCTTCAACCCTTGCTTCCAATCTCTACAACTGATTTCTAGTTTTGATTATTGACAGGGTCAACCTACTATAGCATTGACTTAGTCAACAATATTGTAGCATTGACTTTGGTCAAAATTATTGTAGCTGTGTTGACCATTAACAGTTACTATAGCATCAGTTTTAAAATGTTCATAACTCTTTCATTCAGACTCCTTTTTTAGTAAATGAGATACCGTTGGAAAGCTATTTGAGTCTAATTTCCAATGGTATAAGTTTCATTTGAAAATTCTTTATCATTTGAGAGTTATGTTCAGAGGAGTGATCGAATGTTAAAATCATAGTAGGGAATTTCCCTATTTTGTGACCTTGACATATTTTTACATAATCATCTTATAGGGATGGATTTTTTGATGCATCTTCCACATATTTTGGAATGTTGTGACTAGTTTGGATGCAGAGAAAATTACCTTCCATCATCATACACATTTTTTAGGAAGGTTCAAGGTAAAATTAGGCAAATATCAGGGTGAGAGATCTTACCGTACCTTATATGCTTATTTCATGTTTATACTAAAGGTGTACTACATATATATATATGTGTGTATGTGTGTGTGTGTGTGTGTGTGTGTGTATGTGTGTGTGTGTATGTGTGTGTGTGTGTGTGTGTGTGTGTGTGTATGTGTGTGATATGAAGTTGATGCATTCATGTTATGCATTGAAATGTGAAAGTGAGACTATTGTTACTTCATTTATAAATTTGTGAGCATGAGAATACATTTATTAAGTCAGGATGTATGATGATAAATATCATGAAATTGTCATGAAATTAGATGTGTTGGTTGTTTATGTTTGTGTGATGTGATTGATGATAGATGTTGCAAGGATGGGTCCCCATATGGGAGTAAAAAGGGAGGAGTAGGAATTAATAACGGTGGAATGAAACTACTATTGGCCATGTGATATTAAATATGATATTTGTCCCTTTAAGGCAGGGTGAAATAAGGTTGGACTATAGATTTGTCCCTTTGAGAGCGGGAGTGAAATAAAGAGGATGCGGTGGGAGCCATGGGGCAATGGCCACTTTATGTGGATAGGAGACAAAAAATGTCTGGAAACTTAAATTGGAACTGTATGAATTGTTTGAAATATAATTTGACTTGATTTGGAATGTATCTGTTAATAATTGCAAGGTGATTTCAATGCGTATGTCTTGATAAATATCTTATACACCAAAACATAGATGATTGTACTGGTAGATTAAATACGTATATCTGCATGTATATGTATACCTATATTGTGTGTGAATGTAGTAAGATTCTCTCAAGTAAAAGTTGTCTTCAGTTTCAGGTAAGGAAGACTTCCTAGTTCAATAACGTTCACGCCAAGATTATCTTCCGATTTGTTCAGGGTAAAGGTATAATATTTAGGTCATATTATAAGTTATATAAATCGAGAAATGCTCTATAATCAGGTAGGTTAGTTCTGCGATGTAATATGTATGACTGTAGTGTGTATAAGAAACTCAGTTTAGCCATACTTTCTTATCTTTTATGAGAAGAGAAATAGTTCTCTTATTTTAATTCTTAAATTGTGTAATTTAAATTAATTACATTTAAAAGAATAACTAAAATATATGCTTAAGAAAAAATAGGCTTACAGAGGTGAAGTGAAATTCATCTTCCGTACCGGTCATATACTCAGATTTTGGGGCTTGACAAAGTTGGTATCAGAGGGTTGGGTTTAGGTCTCCTACCGATTACAGAGCTAGGTAACCTTAGTGGGTCCTTCTTTATCATTGTGAACCCAGCCACAACTATAGAGAGATGGCTCCACCGAAGGCCTTATAGGATGTTTTTATTTCTTTTCCCTTCGAGACTTGTCTTTTCTTAGGAATTATGTTTTCACTTTTAGTTTTGGACAAATATGGCTATGCTTTTGAATTAGGTAATGGAAAGGTTGTTATTTGTTTGATTCAATTGCCATCAGTTTTGGATTTTTATGTGATGGGTTTTATAAGCTGGATTCATAATTGATTTTGTGTTGTTAATCTTCTTTATCTTTCTTTTATTTTATTTTATTTTTGAGAGTATCATCCCGCAAAAGAAACCACTGGCATTAAAAACTAAAGGATTACATTGCTAAAAAAAAAGTTTACTTATGCATAAGTAATCTACAGGCGAAGTGGTCTCGGATTAGGAGGGTTGTATTATAATATCACCCCTCTACCATTCCTTGGAGTGAGAGACAAAGAAATTTCACAGAGGGTAGTGTAAATCTCATTCATACAATCAATACTTTTTTGTTGTTGATTGCAGAAGCACTATGTAGACTAATAGAAAAACCTTTCTATTCTCAAAGTCATTGATGCATTATTGCGTTTAGCTAACTTCTCTTGGTCCTCTATCATCTTCTTCAGATCCTTCACCTCTTACTCTAGATAAGCGATTTTATCTTCTGAGGTACAGCTAATCTCCTCAGGTTCCTTATTCTTCTTCTTCTTCTTCTTCTCCTTTTGCTTCTCTTGAGATTCCTCGAAAGGTTTTTTACCCTTATACTTGCCTAAACTCAAGTTTAAGTCGAGCTCTTCTTCCTTGACCTCCATTGTGAGATCAATGAACTTCCTTGTATCCATGATTTGTAAGATTTAGAAGCTTTTGTAAGAATATACGGAGAAAGGAATGCTTGAAAGTTATAGGCACAGAAATGATAACTCTTTGCGGTGTGGTAGATAAGAACTCTGGAGTAGTTTTTATAGAGAAAATTTTGGACTTAGAGTCAAAGAAGACATCTCTTCGCCCCACCCCTACACGCTCAACCTATGGCTTTCTGCAAGTTGGAAGCCAGAAGTTTAAGGTAGGCATGCACTCCAACAGTGCGTTGCATTAATGCTAAAATCACGAAAGTCAACTTTCGATGGATTTACGGCTGATTCAATTTGTTTTGATTGAAAATTTTAAAGAATAATGAAATGGTGATGAACTGAACTATATTTCTCTGCTTTGTTGTGTTGTTCTTGAGAGCCTTCAGTGGAGTATAATATACATGAATGATTAAATCAAGCTGTGATTACATGTATCTAATAATATATGATGTGTATGCTATTCGTGCATAATGAGTAAAGGCTACGGCCAAGAATATTATATAATGATTCCACATGCACTCATAGAGAATAAGAAGTCAAAAATTTAAAATGACTTGAATAAAATGAAATATGTAAAGGATGATGCATTTTCATGTTTACACATATATAGATATAATGCTCATGTGGGCAAATGGAAGGCAATAATTTTCTTGCACTATGATAATGCTTGATGCATGCGATATAAGCAGTTAACTCTATTTTAACATATATACTTTGAAAATTTGTAAGCCTAGAGAAAAGACACAGACTAAAAACCAAGATAACGCTAGTATGAGATTACTCGATCATAAAGTGATATTGTGAAATGGGATTACACTATAAGACAAGTATAGAGTGAGGAAATCATAGATTGAAGTGGTGATTAGTCGAAAATTTTGATGAAGAGTCAAAAGTTAGCCGAATTTTTTTAGGAAATCTTCGACTTATGTTAATTGCATTAAATTATATTTACTATTTACTTGTATGTCTCACATCAATTGCTGGCATTGCGACGAATGTGATCTGTAAACCTCTTAGGGAGTGGCATGTAGGCGGTAGTGATTTTAGTTCAAAGGGCTTCAGGTTGCCTATAAATCTTGTATGCCCATTACCCTATTTATTACACCAAGCAAACTTGCTTCTTTCATTACATACCTATTCCTCAATCTTCATTTGTTTTGCATTTGAACTTATTTCAGAGATCCTTAGAGTACTAGCCAGCAATAAATCTTTCAACCTGAATTTTGAGACCGGAAACATAAAGCTTGATTTGAATCTAAGCTCGGAAACAACAAAGGGAAGAGACTTGTAAATAGGTCACTAAAAATTTAAAAGGGAAAGAGGGATGTAATAGAGTTGGAGGATGTTAGCACTACAACATCCTCAGAAAACAAGCTTGCACTCCTAGAGCATAAGATAGAGAATGTGGAGCGTAAGATAGAGAGCTTAGAACATAAGACAGAGGACCAAATGAGGCAGATAAATCGTCTCTTTAAAGAATAAGAGAAGCTGATAAACTATCATTTCGAGGAACTAGCTAATCGAGTTGATAGACATTCGATGTTTGCAACTCAAAACTTTCGTGATCAACAAGTAAGGTGTATTGATTATATGAACAAAATAAATTCTGCTCTTCACTAAATTTCCCAGGCGCTTCCTCCAGAAACCCTTTCTAGGCTGCAACGATTAGCTTCCTCTTTAAGGTTTGAAACACCTTTCTCTTTTAGACCTGGAGCACCTTCTACATCTCATAAGCCTCCTCATCCTTATCCTTTCTTTTGTTTGTACCTAAAGCTGATGTTTGATCTAAGCTTCACGTATTAAAATTATCTGTTTTGTAAATCAAGTTAAGCTTATTATCTGTAACTTATGTACCAAAAATAAAATAAGTTTCCAGATCTTCTTTTGTTGAGGTGATTCTTTTACTGAAGGAACTTGAGAAATGAAAATATGTTGGACTTGTTATATTTTGTACTTGATTGTGAAAATTCTAAAACAACGAATGAGATATAGACAAAATATCTATAGTTGTTTCAGTCTTGAGGTGAGATTTGAATTCGAGAACCAAATTTTGTTAAGGGGGGAAGAATGTAATACCCCAAGAATTTATATTCATATTTTTTTTAGTCTATTTAGGAGTTTATTAAAAAAATTAATTAATTAATTAAGTTATGTGGATTTTTTTTATTATTAGGGATTTATTTGAAAATTTTATTATGTTGTGTAGAACAAATGAATTGTCGTGGAAAATTAAAGAGGAATAAAATAAATTACAAGGACCTAAGTGAATAAATTTT
Source organism: Biancaea sappan (assembly GCA_037074585.1). NCBI lineage: Eukaryota > Viridiplantae > Streptophyta > Magnoliopsida > Fabales > Fabaceae > Biancaea > Biancaea sappan. The sequence continues at coordinate 29,673,072 of CM073499.1, forward strand.
ACAAGTTAGAGTGGTTTTGAGGAATTTTAACCAAGGAGATCTAATGGCCTAAAAAGGGACAAGTGTATACCTTACCTCCATTGGATTGGAATTTGGAACTTGTGGGGAAGCTTCATCTGGAGAAGCTTTCACTTAGAAAAAAAAAAAAAAGAATAGGAGGAGGAGAGATAGTCTAGTAGACGAGGGAAAGAAGAAAAGCATATGGGCAAGGAGGAGAAAGCTTCTTCACCATTTTTCTCTCCTTCTTCAACCCTTGCTTCCAATCTCTACAACTGATTCCTTGTTTTGATTATTGACTCAGTCAGCGTACTGTAGGATTGACTCGATTAATGATACTGTAGCATCGACTTTGGTCAAAGTTACTATAGCTGAGTTGACCATTGACAGTTACTATAGCATCAGTTTTAAAAAGTTCATAAATCTTTCATCCTTACTTCTTTTTCAGCAAATGAGATACCTTTAGAAAGCTATTTGAGTCTAATTTCTAATGGTATAAGTTTGATTTGAAAATACTTTATCATTTGAGAGTTATATTTAGAGGAATGATCAAAGGTCAAAATCGTAGTAGGGAATTTCCTTATTTTGTGACCTTGACATGTTTTTGCATAATCATCTTATAGGCGTGGATTCTTTGATGCATATTCCACAAATTTTGGAATGTTGTGACTAGTTTGGATGTAGATGAAATTACCTTCCATCATCTTACACATCTTCGAGGAAGGTTTAAGGTAAAATTGAGTAAATATTAAGGTAAAAGGTCCTACCTTATCTTGTATGCTTATTTCATGTATATATTAAAGGTGTACTACATATATATGTGTGTGTGTGTGTGTGTGTACGTGTGATATGAAGTTGATGCATTCATGTTATATATTGAAATGTAAAAGTGAGACTATTGTTACTTTATTTATAAATTTGTGAGCATGAGAATACATTTATAAAGTCATGATATATGATGATAAATATCATAAAATTAGATGTGTTTAATTGTTTATATTTCTGTGATGTGATTGATGACAGACGTTACGGGGATGGGTCCCCGTATGAGAGTAAAACGGGAGGAGCAGAAGTTAATAAGGGTGGAATGAAACTATTGTTAGCCATGTGATATTGAATATGTTATTTGTCTATTTAAGGGCGAAGTGAAATAAGGGAGGATACGGTGGAGGCTACAGGGCAACAGCCACTTATGTGGACGAGACCCGAAAAATGTCTGGGAACTTAAATTAAAACTGTGTGAATTGTTTGAAATATGATTTGACTTCATTTGGAATGTATCTGTTAATGATTACAAGGTGATTTCAATGTGTGTATCTTGATAAATATCTTATACACCAAAAAATAAATGATTGTACTATTAGATCAAATACGTATATCTGTATGTATATATATACCTATATTGTGTGTGAATGTAGTAGGATTCTCTCAAGTAGAAGTTGTTTTCAGTTTCAGGTATAGAGGACTTCTTAGTTCGATGATGTTCATGCCAAGATTACCTTCCCATTTGTTCAGGGTAAAGGTATAATATTTAGGTCTTATTATAAGTTGTATAAATCTAGAAAAACTCTGTAATCGGGTAGGTTAGTTCTGCAATGTAATGTGTATGACTGTAGCATATATGGAAAACTTGATTTAGCCATACTTTCTTATCTTTTTGTGAGAAGAGAAATAGTTCTTATTTTAATTCTTAAATTGTGTAATTTAAATTAATTGCATTTAAAAGAATAACCAAAATATGTTCTTAAGAGAAAAATAAGCTTACGGAGGTGAGATGAAATTTACCTTCCACGCCAGTCACGTGCTCGGATTTTGGGTTTGACACTACCACTCTAAAAGACATTAGCCCTTGAACCATTCCCAAGCCTCATAAAGACTTTAGCCTTGATAAAATGTCGTGATCTCATTCCTCAGTTTGACTGACCTTGATGAAGGAAAGAACTTACCCAAGAATCTTTTCTATAGCTTATCCCAAGTCGTGATACTTCCTCTTGGCTGAGCATTCAACCAACTCTTAGCTATATCCCTCAAGGAAAAGGGAAATAGACGAAGTCATATGGCATCGTCACTGGCTCCATTGATCTTAACCATGTCACAAATATCTAAAAAATTTGTGATGTGGTTATTCGGGTCCTCCATAGAACTTCCTTCATATTGATTCTGTTGAACCAAATTTAGCAATACAGCCTTAATTTTGAAGTTGTTAGCGCCGAGTAGTGGTTTTACTATACTAGAAGCATGTCCAGCATTATTTGGTGAGGCACAGTCCCATATAGCTTTATTTTCATCTTGTTGGAAATTTGCTGCACCATTTTTCCTATTATTTTCAATACCTCCCAAATTTATATTATCATCTGCCATTTCTTCTTGAGAAAGTTGCCCCTCTTGGGTTCTTCTAGCTCTAGCTTCTTTTCAAGTTCTCCTTGCAAGCCTCTCGATTTGGGGTCGAAAAGAAGATCAGTGTGATTAATAGTACCTCGCATGCACAATAGGGAGATACCAATTAGCAATGAAAAATGCAGCAGCAAAAATCAACACAAGAAAAACTAAAATGACTAAATAATCAAACGAAACCAGAAAGAAAGAAAACAAAATAAAACAAAACAAAACACAAAGCAAGAAGCGTCTAAGCTAGCACTTTCAAATTTCTTTGAATATTAGCACAACCCTTAGTCCCCGGCAATGGTGCCAAAAACTTGTTGACGATTTGGCAAGCGTACCAGTCACACAAATAATATAGTGAATTAAAGAGTAAAAGTATCGTTCTCACGAGGACTAAGTGGCTAACTACCCAAGAAATTTAACCGAATTAGTTAGACGAAAACGTTGGATCGAAGATAGCTCTAATCAAGAATTGACAAAGTAAAAGCAAATGATAGTAAATTTTAATGAAGTTTTCTTAAGTGACAACAAACAAACACTCAGATTAAAGAAATTAATCTATTTAAAAGCTTGGAGTTACTAATCCCTCTCCTCTGTCCTAAAAATTGTAAAACCCCTCTCACACACTTACAACTCTATCAACTATATAAGTTAATCCTAGGTTATTCTAATAATTTAAAAGAATTCTCTCAAATCTCAATTAAAATACTTAATGCCTACTCAATTCCTTAAGTGAGTTAAGTCTTTATTAACTAACCTAGTTTTGATTAAACGAGATTAACTAATATTCCTATTAGCTAACAAGCGGAAACACTTAAGGTTCATACACTCGTCCTCCCTATTCAATGTTCTACTCTCACCTCCCTCTCCTAAGATCGATGACAGCAATAGGCAATTATAAAGATTGATCAAGTCTATATAAATGTAACAGTAAAATGAATAAAAAGACTTATATTGAGTGAATAAAAGTTATAGATACATGAGAGAAGACAAAATCTAATTTGGAGTTGAGTTCATAGTAACCCTAGAAGGAAAATCTAGCTGCTCATGAAATACAAATGCCAAAAAGCAGAAATAAGGATAGAAATAACCATGAATCTGATGTTGGATGATGTATTTGAGTCCCCAAGCCTTCAAAATTGGATTCCTCCTTCTATTCTCAGTAAAAACAGCATTCTCCACTCTCCTCTGGATCAGAATACCCTAAAAAATTCACCTCTGCAGCTATTCCTGATGTGCTTGAAAACTTGCTCCACCGCTGCAGTGGTATGTCTTCATCGCTGCAGTGATAGAACACAGAAAATGAGAGCTAATGAACAACTTCAGAGTGGCGCTTAGACAGGCAATGGGAGTAATCCCGCTGCAGTGGTGCAAACTCACTGCTGTAACAGTGGATGGCCGAGCGCGTTGTAGAGAAACTGCTACTCCAACACTAGGCGCTGGATAGCTAGCGCCAAGCGTTGGGCTATTGGGTAAGAATTCCTCTTTTGAAATGCAAGGCTGAAAGCTGAGAATCGAATGCAATGGTTTTCTTTCTTCTAATTGGTGATCATTCTTTGGACCCTGAAATATAAAATAAAATACCAATTTATTAACATAAAAATAAAGGTACATCAAGAAAGTAACATAGAGCTTAGAGAATTCCAAATTAGAAAATCTTCAGGCCAAAAGAATTACATCAGTAAAATTCAACCAAAATCAAGGTTTAGATGTCAAGAAAAAAGTACACAAAAATCATGTTAATTAGGAAATTAACATATCGCAGGCTTGGGCACATTGCTTTTGTAAAACTTAGAAATTTATTTTCAATAAAGAATTGTATTACTGATTCTGAGTGTATCAAGAATTGCCATGTTTGCCCTTTAGCAAAACAAACAAGAACTTCCTTTCCTGCTAGAAACTCTGAATATGTTGCTGCTTTTGATCTGTTACATTTAGAACTATGGGGTCCTTATAAGCATGATATGCATGATTATAAGAGATTTTTTGTTATTGTTGTGGATGATCACACTAAATATATATGGATTTTTTTTTGGTAAAGTTTAAAAATGATATTGTGTTGTTTTTGAAAATTTTCTTTGCCTATGTTAAAAATCATTTTTCAAAAGGTGTTAAAGTTATTAGAATAAATAATGGAACCAAATTTGTTAACCAAGAAATGAAAAATCTGCTTGATAGTCTTGGTATTGTCCATCAAAAGAGCTATGTTAATACTTCTCAACAAAATGGTGTCACCGAGAGAAAACATAGGCACCAATTAGAAGTCGCTAAGGATATTAGGTTTCAAAGTGCTTTGTCTATTGTGTTATAGGGAGAGTGTGTTTTAAACGCTTCTTATTAATAAATAGAATGTCTAGTAAGGGCTTGGGCTATAAAACCCCTTGTGAAGTGTTGTACAATAAAGAGCCTAACATTGACCATCTAAGGACTATTGGTTGCTTAGTTTATACTACTAATACCCAAACCAAAGACAAATTAAGCCTTAGAGCCATTCCCTCTATGTTGTTAGGGTATTCTGAAACCCAAAAGATTGTTCAATTTGCAAGAAAAAAGAATCTATGTTTGTTGTGATATTCAATTTCTTGAGGATGTTTTTCCTTTTAAGAAAGAAAGCAATAATGAGTTTAGTATATTCCCTCAGAAACAATCTAGTGAATCTGACTTAATATAGCTTTTGGTAATTAGTGAAACATCAAGTCTTTTATAAGCCAATACCAACAATGAAAATCATCAAAGCATTCTTTTTCCTCCTCCTGATAATAACACCAATTCTGCTACTCCTAGGAGATCCTCTAGAAATGTTAAGCCTCCTATTTGGCACAAGGACTATGTCTTAAATGCTAAAACTAATGCTTGCAAATACACTATCATGACCACATTACTTTTGATCATTTATCCCAACAATATTAGTGTTTCTTGACTAAGATCTCTAACATTAAACAACCCACATCTTTTGAGGAAGCTAAAACATATTAGAATTAGGTGAATGCTATGCAAGAAGAAATATTTGTCTTAGAAGCTAACAAAGCTTGCGATTTGGTTAGTTTACCTCTTGGAAAAAAAAAACACTATAGGGCGTAAGTGGATATACAAAGCCAAATATGATTCTAAAGGAAATTTGGAAAAATACTAGGCTAGATTAGTTGCTAAAAGGTTTAGTCAAAATGAGGGAATAGATTATGTTGAGACCTTTTCTCTTGTTGCCATAATTGTCACTATTAGGATCTTGTTTGCCTTGGCATCTATGTTTGATTGGCCTATATACCATATGGATGTCAACAATGCCTTCCTTCAAGGAGACTTGGAGGAAGAGGTCCACATGGAGTTACCCTAAGATTTTATTTATAAAGGAGAACAAGGGAAAGTTTGTAGGTTAAGGAAATCTTTATATGGGCTAAACCAAGCCTTTAGACAATGGAATCAAAAGTTGACCCAAAATTTTAAAAAAAAAACATAGATATCAACAAAGCAAAAATAATTACTCCTTGTTCACTAAAAGAAAGGGGGAGTTGTTATTTTTCTTGTTCATGTCAATGATATTGTGATTGCTGGAAATGACAACTCTCTGATCAAAGAATTAAAGGATGTTCTATCTAATAACTTCAAAATTAAAGATTTAGGGGAAATGAAATATTTTTTGGGTATAGAAGTGACTAGGTCCAAACAAGGGATCACTCTAAATCAAAGAAAATATGCTTTGGAACTCATAAGTGAAATGGGATGTTCTGGAGCTAAGTCTTTCCACACCCCTCTTGAACAAAATGTTAAATTTACCACTAAAGAATATGATGAGAAGTTTTATCCATAAACTCAAGATAAATGTGTTGAGAATGTTGTTGTTTATATTAAAAAAAAACTCATATGCAGGTTATTATATTTAAATCTAACTAGGCCTGACCTTATGTTTGTTGTGCAACACCTTACTCAATTTATGCATGAACCAAAATTATGTCATTTAAATACTGCTAAAAAAGGATTGTTCAATATGTTAAGTCTAAGCTAGGACTAGGTCTTTATTTCCTACCAAGCGAAGTCTTTGCATCTCTACCTTTTGTGACTCTGATTGGGCCAGTTGTAACCTTACCAGAAGATCGGTCTCTAATTTCATTATCAAAATTGGTGAGTCTTTAGTTTCTTGGAAGGCAAAGAAACAACATACAGTTTCAAGATCCTCTTCTGAATCAGAGTACAAAAGTATGGCCTTAGTTGTTACTGAAGTTCTATAGATTAGGAGTCTCTTTAATTATTTAGGATTTCAGAACCCTCAACCCACTGCTCTTCACTGTGATAACAAAGTAGCCATCCGAATAGCCACTGGCCCAATTTTTCATGAGAAAACCAAGTCACTTTCTCAGAGAGAAAATCCAAGATAAGGTCATTGAAACACAATTCACAACTTCTAAAGACCAGCTTGCTGACATCATGACTAAGGCATTGAGACAAAGCCAGCACGAAAGATTACTGAATAAGCTGGGGGTTATAGATATATATGATGCCATCAGGGGATGTTGAGTCAGACAAGTTTACTCTCTTGCTGTAATAGTAATTTTGCCCTATTGTAATTATCAAACTTTGCTTGGAAAAATAATCATATCCTTAGTCCATAAGAATGATCTCACCCATGTTGCCCCTCATTTGATAAATCTTTTTTCTAAAGACATTATAACCACTCTGCTTCATAACAATATAATGATTGGGAATTTCTGAAACGTATCATATTTTGCTCCTTTCTGCACCTTCTTAATTCTTCAACTTAGATTGTCCAGTTGTGATTATAGATGGGTCATCATGATATCGAGCATTTTTATATACAATTTAGTCCCTATCTTAGTCCTTTTTGCATCTTAAATATTGTGAACTCTCTAATTTTACTGTGTTCTAGATTTATTGGGTGTAAATTAATTATAGAATTAATATGCTTCAATTTCATAATTTTATCCCAATTAATTCTTGTGATTAATTTTCAGAATTAAATTCATTGGAGAGTAATTTGCTGACCTAGATGCTGACATGGACGAATTTACTGATGTGGCACTAACTTGAAACATTCTAGGGCTAATTGGGTGTTGACTAGACTGGGGCCCACTATTTCTGCACAAACCAGAAAGCATTCTACAGTAGAAAACAACATCAAAAACAACAGCAACAACAGCATCAGAAAAAGCATCGGAAGCCAAAAATGGAAACCACTTTCTGCACCAGCAAAAGGGAATTTCTGTAGCATCTATTGTGTGATATGCTTCTGCCCAATGTACTAAACTTTCTAGTCAAAAGCATATGGAAAATGACAGCTCAAGCATGCAAATTCGTCCTCCCTCCTTGGCTAAAGTTTAAGAACACATTCAGACTCCATTTTCTGAGGTTGAAGAAACCTATCTTCTTCCACTTTCTGTACTTTTGTTTTTCTTCTTCCCCCTCCCCTCCCTCCCCCTCCCTTTTGTGTATTTTAGCCTCCATGGAAGGCTAGAAGTTTCTTGTAATCAGTCCATGGAAGAATAGAGTTTGTAACATAAATTCTTTGAGCTTAATCAGTAAGTTTCTCTTGTTGTTTCTTCTATTCCATTTATGTTCTTGGCTATTATCTCTGTTTCTATGCTTTTATTTATTTGGTTGGGTTCATATGAGCATAATCTGAGGCGGTTCTTGTTATTACTATTTGGTTTAGCAAGTAGACTAGAAATGGCTTGATTAGATAATTATCTAACTTGAATAGGTTGGGCTTAATTAGATTACATGTGGTTAGATTCAATTTATGTGTAATCTAGTTCTAGGAAGTCTCCTGGAAATATTAGTTAGACACCTAATGATAGAGAACACTAGAATTAATTTAAAGATAAGAATGATGATAGTTGCAACTCTAGGGATTCCATGACTGATTGCATATTTGTGTTCTGTTTAATTTTGTTTCTGCTCTGTTATGTTCTATTTAGCTGCTGTTAGTTTCGTTTTACATGTTAATTATGCAATCACCCCTCCCCCCTTTGTGGTAGTTAATCAATAGATAATTAGGTAGATTAGTGTAGAACAATTAATTAAGTAATTTAGAAACAAGGCTCTAAGAGTGAAATAACCTGGGAAGACTACTATACTGCAAGTTGTCACGAATTTAATTTTGGGCGACTCGGCGGTCGTAGTGGCTCCAACCGCATCACCATCATTCAACTGGTTTCTAATTATATAATTAATCATATTTAACTTAATCTTTAATTTGTAAGTTAATTGTAATCAATTTAGTTATAATATTTTTACTTGTCTAAAAGAGAAGTCATAGTATTTTAAGAAATACATCAATAGTTTTACTCTTGACCTAAGAGTTGATACACAAATTTAAAATACATCTTATCACACAGTGACTCTTACACCCACTTTTCAATTGGGAATGCGATCCCTAATTGGGTTAGACCATTAGAGTCAAACTAAAAATTAAAATATTTTTTAGAGTCAAACTAAAAATTAAAATAATTTTTTTAAAAAAAAGTATGACTAAATTGATGACAATTAATTATTAAGAACTAAATTGATGAGTGTAATATCTTCTATAAATCAATATAAGAATTTACTCTATCAATCAATAAGATGTTAAACATTTGTTCAATTATTTTCAGTTTTTTTAATTAATATATATGGAATAATTAGTTAATAATTAAAACTAGTTGAATAAATTTTTATTAATAACTGCTTTAATTGATTTTTATATATTTTTCACCATCTAAGCACCTATCTTAAATCTCAATCTCTTTAAAAATAGATTGTCAATTCTCTTACAGAAACAGACAGCCCAAACGAGACGACTATAGTGGGTGGCCCGATAGCTGACCTTTGTTTCTTTTTTTTTTGGGTAATCAATGCCTACCTATATATATATATATATATATATATATATTGCATTAAAAGAGAAATACTAGATTAGCAAGGTAGCTGTCTACAATAGTTTGTGCACTATTTTGAGTATTGCTTATAATACAGAAGTCTTTGCATTAACGTAATTTTATACTCAAATTATAATTTCAGTAAAAGTTTTAAGTTATTATTTTTAAAAATCATGATTTATTAAAATTGTAATTTTTTCCAAAATCAATTCTCAACTTGCCCAAATATAAATTTTTTTAACTGTTTTCCATACAAACAGAGTGTTTGGATGGAACAAGAATAACACAATGCTTAGTTTCAGTGTAAAGCAAAAACTTCAAAAAGCCCATAACATTCTGATGAACCCCCCTTACCCAAAAACAGGATCAAGATAGCAGAAATATAACTGAATAATGCGAATATTATTGATAGATGAATACCCAGAGATAATATACAAGATTCCTAAGCTTTCGAGTGGCTAGGACACTCCTGACACTACTAATTCCTTTTCTCCCCTTTTTCCTAACAACTGCCTCAGTATTTATAAACCTCCCAATCCCCTTCCAGAACCTAGGTAGTTAGTTAGTTACAAACATACCCCAACTAACCTACCGCCCCATTCCCTCCATCAAGCGTTTTTATTAGATGTCTTCCTCCTGCTATACTTTAATAGGGGCTCATCAATACCCCCCCAATTGAGAGGCACCTTGTCCTCAAGGTGAAAATCAGGGAACTGCTTTTGTATTACTTCAAAAAACTCCCATGAGTTCTCAAAATCGGGTAGTCCCTTCCACTTTACCAACACTTCCTTTTGGCCATTAGTCCACTTCCATTGCTGCAATATCTCTTCAGGCTCAACCAGCAGCTCTTTTTCTTCAGTTAAACCCGAGGGTAATTGCTGAGGCTGAATGTGTGGCTGTAGTGACTTTTTTAACTGAGAAATGTGAAATGTTGGATGAATCCTTGCTGATTGGGGCAATTCCAACTTGTATGCTACTTCCCCAATTTTTTCCAGAACTTTAAAAGGTCCATAAAACCTGGGACTGAGTTTTTCATTAATTTTCCAAGCTACTGATCTCATCCTATATGGCCTGAGTTTCAGAAAAACAAAATCTCCAACTTGTAATTGCACATTCCTATTCTTTTTATCAGCATAACCCTTCATTCTATCTTGTGCAGATAATAAATGCTCCTTTAATTCAGAAATGACAGCATTCCTTGATCTGATTTGTTGGTTTACCTCCTCTACATCAGATAGAGAGTCTTCCATCTTTAAAAATGTAGGTGGTTCCCGGCCATATAATGCTTTAAAGGGAGTCATTCCAATAGCTCTATTGTATGTAGAATTAAACCAATATTCTGCCCAAGGTAGCCACTTCACCCATTGCTTTGGCTTGTCTCCCACAAAACACCTCAAATAAGTCTCTAATGTACGATTCACAACTCCGTTTGGCCATCCGTTTCTGGATGGTATGCTGAACTAAACTTGAGTATTGTTCCGGAACATTTGAATAGCTCCTGCCAAAATTGGCTCATAAATAGTCTGTCTCTGTCAGAAATAATAGTCTTAGGGAATCCATGGAGCTTGACGATGTTCTGGACAAAGGCTACTGCTACATCTTTAGCTGTGTATGGGTGAGAGAGAGGAATAAAATGACTGTATTTAGTCAATCTGTCCACTACCACCAAGATAGAGTCAAAATGAAGAGACTTGGGGAGTCCAGCTATAAAATCCATGCTTATGTCCTCCCAAACTTGTTGGGGAATAGGTAAAGGTTGTAATAACCCAGCTGGTGCAAGGGCATCATACTTATTTTGCTGGCAGATGGTACATCTGGCCACAAAATCCTGAACATCCTTCTTCATACCTTCCCAATGCACGAAGGCAGCTGCTCTTTTGTATGTGCGTAAGTAACCCGAATGCCCTCCTATTGGCGTGATATGAAATTCCTGAAGGAGTATGGGAATCCATGCAGACGATTTTGGTAAAACCAATCTGCCTTCAAACAAAAGGCATCTTTTCTTCATAGTGTACCCTGCAGGAGGGTTATTATTACTGACCACCTGCTGCCAAATAGTGAAGAGTCGCTCATCCTTTCGAATCTCCTCCTCCCAAGTATTTAAATCATCATATTGCCAAACAGAAATAGCTTTTAGCTCCATGTCAGGTCTACGAGATAAAGCATCCGCCACTCGATTTTCCTTCCCCAGTTTATAGTGAATCTCAAACTTATAACCCATCAGTTTGGAGACCCATTGTTGCTGGTTTTCATCTAAAACACGATGTTCCAGTAAATATTTAATGGCCTTTTGATTAGTTTTAATTATAAAGGGATGCCCACACAAATAATGGTGCCATCTCTTCACCGCCAATGCTACTGCCATTAATTCTCATTCATACACAGAGCTGTGCCGCCCTTTTGATGATAAGGCTTGGCTAAAATATGCAATGGGCTGCTGATTCTGCATCAAAACAGCTCCCACTCCAATTCCTGAAGCATCAGTTTCCAAGGTAAACGGTTTGGAGAAATATGGTAATGCTAACACCGGCACCTTGGTCATAGCATCCTTAAGCTCCTCAAAGGCCTTTTAGGCCTTTTCGTCCCAATGAAAGGCATCCTTTCTAAGAAGGGCAGTTAGTGGTGCAGCTATAGTTCCATACCCACGAACAAACTTCCGATAATAACCGGTTAGCCCCAAAAATCCTCTTAAAGCCTTGATATTTTTAGGTGTTGGCCAGCTGGTCATTGCAGAGATCTTTGCCGGGTCAGCTTTAACTCCAATTTCTGAAATGATGTGCCCCAAGTATTCTAGTTGCTGTTGATAGAATACACACTTCTTAAGGTTGAGCACTAATTTATTCTCCTGTAATATAGTCAGAGCCATCTTGAGATGTTCAAAATGAGTATCGAGGGTAGGGCTATAGATAAGGATATCATCAAAAAACACCAGAATAAATTTCCTCAGGTACTTTTGAAAGAGATCATTCATAAGGAATTGGAAGGTAGCAGGGGCATTTGTCAACCCGAATGGCATAACCATAAATTCGTAGTGGCCCAAATGAGTGCGAAAGGCGGTTTTCTCTTCATCTCTAGCCTTCATCCTAATTTGGTGATATCCAGATTTGAGATCCAACTTTGAAAACACCCTTGACCTACCTAATTCATCCAACAGCTCATCAATGGCAAGTATAGGGAATTTGTCTGCTATAGTAATTTTATTTAATGCCCGGTAATCTATACATAGTCGCCAACTTCCATCCTTCTTTTTAACCAATAATACAGGACTGGAATATAGGCTTTGACTGGGGCGAATGATACCAGCTACTAGCATTTCATTAACCAACCTTTCGATTTCGGACTTCTGGGAATGCGGGTAGCGGTAGGGACGGATGTTCGGGGGTTGCTCGCCTGGCTTGAATGGAATGTTGTGGTCTCTTGATCTATGTGGGGGTAATTTCCCAGCAGCTTTTCTAACATCAGGGAATCCCATCAGTAATTTTCTTACAGCATCAGGAATTGGATTTTCAGGATCTGTTGATAGAGACATCTCCCCAAATTCTATAAGGTATCCCTGATCTTCTGCTTGTAAATTTTTTAGCATGGTTTTTAGTGAAACAATGGTTCTGGATAATGATGGGTCCCCACTTAAGCATTTCTCTCCTATTTTCGTTTTGAATTTCATTGTGAGCTGTCCCCAATCCACCCGAACTTCACCCAATGATTTTAACCAGTCAATGCCCAGTACTAAGTCTGCACCTCCCATGTCAAAAACATAAAATGTTTGTTTGATAGGTAGCCCTTGAACCTCCAGTTCCACATCTAAACATTTTTGTTTCCTCGAACTGAATACCCATCTCCCACAAAAACGTTGTAGGACTTGGTGGTTGTCACTGGAATCTTTAATTGCTGAACTACTTCAGAAGAAATGAAGTTATCAGTGGCCCCACTATCTATTAATATTACAACGTCCTTCCCTTGTAGTTGTCCTCGGACCTTCATGGTTTTGTTTCCGGTTATTCCCACTATAGAATTCATAGAAAGTTCCATAGGGTTTTCTTCCAATGAATTGTTCTTTCCATCATCATCCTTTTGTTTTACTGGTGGTTCATCCTCTGTTTCGGTGTCCGATTCAACTTCCTGTAAAACCATGGTCTGATAAAGCCTGTTTTTGTACCTATGTCCAAGGTTGAACTTTTCATTACACTTAAAACAAATTCCCTGCTCTCTTCTTTTAATTACTTTTGTTTCAGTAAGTTTTCTAAGTGAAGAACTTGGTTTTCTCTGTACAGAGTTTTGCGAAGATGATGACGCTAATTTCCCTTCTTCAGAATTTAATTCTCCAGTCTTCAATTTGTTGCTGTCTCGGTTTGATTCCACTGGGCTCCATGATTTGACCCAATTCGACTTGGGTTGTGTCCAGCGTGAGCCTATATTAGAATGGTAAGATTTCAGAGGTTTTTCTTGGGCTGTAGACATCATTCCATTCCTCTCCTCAATGCATTGGGCCAAGCCCATTACTTCTGTGAGGGACCCAGTTTCAAATAAATGGAGTTCTGCTCGTATCTCGGGTTTTAACCCATTTTTAAATGCTCCAACGAGGACATCTTCAGGTGCGTTCTTCAAAGGTGCTGTCAAGGTCTCGAAATTTTCTCGATAACTGTCCACGGTGGTAGTTTGCCTCAATCCCATTACTCTTTCATACAGATCGCCGATTTGTGGACCACGAAATCGACTAAATAATTCCTTCTTGAATACTGCCCACCCTTGGATGGGTTTTCTCGTCTCTAGCCACTGGAACCATGTGAGGGCTTTTCCTTCAAGACAGACAGCAACGGCGGCCATCTTTTCGGCCTCGGAAATGCCATTGATGCTGAAATAACGCTCCACTCGAAAGACCCACCCCATCGGATCTTCTCCGGAAAATATGGGTATTTCAAGCCTTCGAAATTTCGAGACTTCATCCCCTACCTTGTGCGAAACTGGTGCTGGTCCTCCTTCGTTGGTTCCACTGGTCTCACTCGACAAGTGCGATTCTACCATTTGACCAAACCTTTCCATCCTTGCCATTGATTCGGAGTCCCTGAACTATATCTTTGACCGTCCCTACTTCCTCTTTTAGTGTCTCCATTTCATTCTTGAGACCTCCTACTTCTTTTTCAAGAACGTCAACCTTTCCGTCAGTCCTAGTGTTCACCATCTTCTTGCAAATCCCTTGATCGAGACTGCTCTTATACCACTGATGAACCCCCCTTACCCAAAATCAGAATCAAGATAGCAGAAATATAACTGAATAATGCGAATATTATTGATAGATGAATACCCGAAGGTAATATACAAGATTCCTAAGCTTTCGAGTGGCTAGGACACTCCTGACACTACTAATTCCTTTTCTCCCCTTTTTCCTAACAACTGCCTCAGTATTTATAAACCTCCCAATCCCCTTCCAGAACCTAGGTAGTTAGTTAGTTACAAACATACCCCAACTAACCTACTGCCCCATTCCCTCCATCAAGCGTTTTTATTAGATGTCTTCCTCCTGCTATACTTTAATAGGGGCTCATCACATTCTTCTAATATTAGCAGTTGGTTGTTAACTTTGCAATTTTTGACATCATTAAGTGCCCTAAAACTAGAATTGTCGTACAACCTTGCTGCAAAATAGTTGTTTCATGCGATGCTTCTTCAAATAACAACGAAGTGACACTTGTGTTACATTTTAGTATAGAGAAAGGAAATAAAAATAAAAATGGGTTATTTTAATATAGCTTTACTAACTTAAAGATAAATAGAGAGCTTAGTGTTTTTCAAGAGGGTAATTTGGATGATTTAATAAAAACATTTCACTCCCTCTTCTTTTTCTCTACACTCTATCAAACATGCCATATAAAACATGCCATAGGAGAATTTATACTGTAGTCACTAGCTCCCTTTGATATCTAAGAACCAAGTATGAATTTGCATTCAAGGAACTAGAGATAACATCATTCCGATGCATATAGAAACTCCAACAAACGAAGATTGGTGTTGTAAGAAAGTAGACTCTCTCATATTTGTGACAAGAACACAACTATTGTGTCCTTAATCACAACTATTCATTTTAGATTGAGAGTTCAAAATCAAAGTAAAAAAAAAAAAAAACCTTAAGAGACTTGACTTTTTATAAAAATTTTCTTTTAATCCAAACCATTCAATTTAAAATGAATGATTGTGATAAAAAATATAAGAACTATATTCCCACGACAAATATAAGACAATCCCGACTGGTGCCCTGCTTCTAAAGATTTTGACGTGGGTTATAATACCCTTTTCCATTTATTTACATTTAGACCAAAACATCATTTTGGTCCCTCACATATGCCTTTTTTCTTAAGTTAGTCTCTTACAAATTTTTATTCTCAATTTGGTCACTTATAGATTAATTTGATCATTTATAGATTAATATATTATCAATTTAGTCCCTTATAGATTTTAATTCTCAATATGTTCCCTCACAAATTGATATGTTATTAATTTAACCCTTCACATATTTTTGTTTTCAATTTGGTCCCTCATAAATTTATATATTATCAATTTAGTCCCTTTATCAAAAGTTATGGCCAGCAAAAAAGACTAAATTAATATCATATCAATCTTTGAGAAACCAATTGAAAATGAAATTTTTGAAGGACTGAATTGATAACATATCAATCTATAAGGGATTAAATTGAGAATAAAAATTTATGAATAATCAAATATATATCTATGTATATGTGAGAGACTAAAATAAAATTTTAGTCTTTACATTCATGTAGTCTAACTTTTGCGCCATGCATGGTGGATGGTGATGAGTATTGCACTGGCCTTGATTGTTGTATAGAACTTTTTCAAAATTTTTGGGGTTTGAAGGGAAAGAATAGGATTTTTTGGACAGTTAAATTGAAAAATAAAAGAAGATGAAATGAAAACTAGGATGTGGATTGTTGTGGATGATTGTGGTGAAGAGGAGGAGCAGTCCAATACTGCTTCACTGCCAAAAGGATCTTCTCTCTGTGGAGAGGTCCCGTCTCGTGGTCTGCAATTCTGGTCTCCCACTGCATTGCCTCTGCTATGGCCTTCACCTTTATCAACACGTCCACGTCATCACGCAATATCACACTGCCCTCAGGCCTCAGCACCCTGTCCATCTCCAACACTATGTCCTCCATTTTACACCTGCGCCATTTCAACCATTTTGATTTAATTCATAAATAATTACAATTATTTTAATTTAGTCCTTGTATTCAAAATGTGACTTTGATAAATGATAAGTACAAGGACAAAATTAAGACAAATATAATATTTCAAAAACTAAATCGAGACGATTAATGTTTCAAAGACTAAACTGAGGCAACAGTAATTTTTGAAAACTAAATTAGTAATTTATTCTATAATAAGGTATAGAGTAAAAATATAAATCAATCCCTAAAAGATGTACTTTTCATTATTTAGTCCATCAAATTTTAATTATTAAATAAGTTAGTCTTTATAAGTTACGAACTCAATATAAATAAGTCATTTTTTAATATTGCATTGTATATTTACTTATCTGTAAGAACTAATTCAACAACAGTTTATAATAAGCTTACAACATTCAAGACTACATTTTATGGGGTTCAACTTTCGAAAAATTAGAAGAAAAAAAATTTGACTTGTATATCTTTTAAGGACTAAATTGTTAATATAATCTCAATTAAGTCCCTAAATATTCAAGCATTATGACTTAATTCATAAATAATTACAATTATTTTAATTTAGTCCTTGTTGTCAAAACGTGACTTTGACAAATGGCAAACACATAAGGACAAAATTAAGACAAATATAATCTTTTAAAAATTAAATTGAGATGTTTTCAAGACCAAATTGAGACAACAGTAACTTTTAGAAACCAAATTAGTAATTTAGTCTACAATGATATATAGTAAATATACAAATCGGTCCCTAAAAGATGCACTTTTCATTATTTAGTCTCTCAAATTTTAAGTATTGAATAAGTTACAAACTCAATATAAATAAATCTTTTTATAAGATTGCATTGCATATTTACTTATTTTTAAGGACTAATTTAATAACAGCATATAATGAGCTTACAACATTCAAAACTACATTTATAGAGTTCAATTTTCAAAAAATTAAAAAAAAATCAACCTATACTAAACTGTTAATATATTTGAAATTTTACTATTTCATTTCATAGCCCATAAGGTTTGGCAATCTTCATTTATATATTCACTATTTAAGGGTCATTGCCTATAAAACATGAATACTCCTATAATTCGGCCTTCCACACTCATTAATCATGACAAGACACTTCACAATATACCTGAATACTTTCATATTTTGTTGTACCTCCGTATGAATAATTTTCTCTCCAAAATATTCATGGATTAATTGTTTAATTTTTAAAAATTTAATTTTACATAATTTAACTTCTAAAATATTATAAACTCGTTAAATATTATTATTAAATTAGTTGAAGATAAATAAATATATAATTTAATTTTATAAAAATTAAATTTTATTAAATTTATAATTTATAAAAATTAACTCGTTTAATACTTAAATTTCAGAATATATATATATATATATATATATATATATATATATATATATATATATATGTTTTAAAGATGAATTTGTATGTTATGTGATTGTCAGAATATTTTAGATATGATTGCTTCGCAAACCAAGATTGCAGTTACCTGTGTTGGTAGAGGCTGAAAACTGAAGCACCATGGATGAAGTCATAAGTTCTTGGGTAAGTGGACATGGCTTCACACCTGAGGGGAGACAAAAAGAGTCGGTATTAAAGTCTAACTACCATGTGCGCAAAAGCACACACAGACCAAAGTTGTAAGTTTCTCATTTGGTATCAGTACCACATTTTTCTGTAAGAACGACAAAGATTTGATAGAACTTTATTTCAATTTACCTAATAATCTGACATAATAGGCAATCATGTTCATACCTACTTCAAAAGTCTGAATATTTTTATGATAGGCACATTAGAAAGCAACTTTCAAATTCAACTAGCTATGATGTGGCAAATTATTTGATCCCCTAACTTTTTCCTAACTTGTTTGTTTTGCGGGCCCACAGTTCGTCTAATTAACTGGATTTTGGCCTAAGTTTGACATTTGAATTTTGAACCGATGAATTAATACGTGATAACCAAAATTTTTATAATTGAATCGGTTATTAAATCAAAAAATGTATTAATTAACTGGATTTTGGCCTAAGTTTGATATTTGAATTTTGAACCGATGAATTCATACGTGATAACCAAAATTTTTATAATTGAATCGGTTATTAAATCAAAAAATGTATTGATTTAAAGTTTAATGGTTGGACAGCATTCAAACTATAGTCGAATTGATGGTGATTAAAAAAATAAAATATATACATAAAAATAATAAAATAAGTTATTTCAAATAACTATACAAATATAATTACATATCAACATATCATAATTCACATATATAAAAATATAAAATTAATTAAAAATAATATTTAATATTTAATTACACAAAACGTGTTTTGACAAGATAACATATTGAAATAAATATTTACAAGTAATAATAAAAATAAATCAATTAACCAAAAAAAATTATCATTTATCAGTCATTACTTCATCAATTGACTGTATAATTGGTTGGTTTTCAATTTCTTCAACATCTAATAATAGAATAAGAAAAACAAAGTGACCAAAAAAAAATCGATCAGATCATTGTACTTGCTGGTTTGGCCGGTTCAACCAGTTTTTGACGATTTAAAGGCTAACTGATTTTTAAAGGTCGACCGAATCAGACATAAAATTAATTCTTAGTCTAACCGGTCAAACCGATCGATTTGATCCAATTCTAAAAACTATGGTGATAACTCAAACAAGCATGTTCTTATAAAATAGTATTACATTGACTATGGATTAGTTTTGTTGACATTTTTTTAATAAAAGTTGTCAAACTTACCACAGTTTTTTATTTGTTTTATTTTTGGAAAATTGATCAAATTTATTTTTATGTGCGAGCAAACGTAAGTCAAGTCTAGGTTTTGTCTGTTAAGTTTTGATCAATATCTGACCCTACACCCAAAGCACTTTGGATTGGAGCAAGCTGTTAAAGAAGTGAGCACTTTCTCAGTCGGTTTTATTTTAACTATTGGATTTGTAAATTTGATGGCTAAGATTACGTAAAATTTTTTAATTTTTTCAAACGATCAATCCAACAATTAAAATAAGATAAACACTAGAAAAACCGCTCACGCCCAAAAATAGGTCACCCTCAATACCAAAACAAAATATAATGTATTTTGATAGAAAAATAACACTATTTTTTTTTTTGGCAAGTACTATCTGAATGGTTCGTTCCAAAAGGAATTTGGAAATATACTATGTCTTTGTCCAAAACTTAAAAAACAAATATTATTATTTTTTAATAACAAGGTTTGACCTACAAGACAGCTTGTTTTAGTCCACCAATTATATAGATTTAGACACTTTAAATTTGGCCCGATTAAAAATAAATTTAAACAGATTGGAGCGACCTTTTTATTATTTGAAAATTTTAATTAATTTTACATGAAAACCTAATATAAATTCATATTTCATGTCATTTCAATAAATATAGCAGTATGGAATGAATTCTAACTTTTAAATGAATATAATATTTACATATAATATAATTAATTTGAAAACCATTAAAAAAAATTAAAGTTATGGATAATTTAAAAATTGACAAACAAACAATATTCTACAAACATAAGTTTCTTTCTAAAAAATTATTGAATTTTTTACTAAAATAATATTAATATTTAATTAATTAAATTTAAAAAAGAGACCTCAAGCCAACTCGTTTAGCCTACATATCACAATAGGCAAGTATAAATTATCAAAATATAGACCATGTAATAAAGAGTAAAAATTACTTGGTTAGCCCCTAAAAAATTATAATTTTAGAATTTGGTACTCGAAAATCATATGTTTCAATTTAATTTTTAAAATATTATGTTTATCTTAATTTAATCTTTTTTTTTGTTGTTAGATCACAAAATATACTATTGCTAAATTTCAAATAAAGGTGCTCAAAACCAAACCAAGCTGACCGAAACCAAACCAAATCGACCAAAATAGGAGATCCAAATCGGCTTTTAAAACATAACAACCAAACAATCTAATTTAGTTGTCAATTTTAATTTGATTTGATTAAAACTGAACTAAACCATATATATATAATATTAAAAAATCTACATTGATGCACTAGTTTTATTTTTATTATGATTGTCAATTAGATATATTATCACAAATTTATACATCTAACACTAATCCATTAAACTATGATTTGTATTATTAATAGATAGTCTAAGAGGAGAAATGTGAAGTTATGAAAAAAAAAAAAATTAAAACTAGGTGTTCCATGTGTTTATAAAATAACATGTTACAAAAAAAAATTTTCTTCCAAATATAATAATGAAAAGCCTCAAATAATATACAAGAATTTTATTATAATTTTTTTCTTCAAACTGCTCCAAATTGTACCAAATTGTCCCAAAAAAAAAATTAAATAGGTCCACGTTTTCCCAAATCCATTAGTTTGATTTGATTTTCAAAATTTTCATTGTTAAAAGTAATTTTATCAAAAAAAAAAGGAGACCAAATTAATACTAACATAATCTTTTAAATATTAAATTAAAAACTTAAAACTTTTAATCTTTTAGAGATTAAATTTAAACACTTGTAATATAAAATCAATAATTTGCTCAGGCCAGAAAAAACAAGAAAAGGGAGAAAAGCATACCAGTTCTGATAAGTTCCAATGAATCCACGTTCATAGATGATGCCAAGTGTGTTAATGTCAGCCTCCACGGGGACGACGTTCATGACCCACACAGGATCATCCACCAGAGCAGCCGCAAAGCCTCCCAAATGAGAGTTCATATCAAGCACATTTCTGTACCTCCCACGCTCAGCGAGCTGATGGTCAAGAGCCTTGTATCGCCTCACTCTCTCCTTCCACATTTCACTGTCTTCTCTGAACTTCTCCCCTGTGATTCCCCCCACACTTCCGCTGCTGATCCTCGGAGGGATTGCCGTCGCCCTTGCCGGCCACTTGGCCAGATTTCCCCCACTCACCTCTTTTATGTCCGATACCTCTGGTAGTGGAGTCAAGCATGTCTCCATCTTGGTGTACCTACCATTACGATGTGTTCACTTCAGGAGGTACAAAGAATCTTCTATTCTAAAGGACTTGAGTAATAAACAAGATAGAGAGAGTAACACAAATTAGCTGAAAAGAAACATACATAGCGTGTGATTTCTCTGTTTTTCTTGAAGAGAGTTGGTTATTGGATCTATAATCTAACAGTCACTAATAATTTTTTTTTTGTATCTGCTTTTAAAGACCTATTTGAAAGAAAAAAAGAAAGCATTGGTCCCTAAAATTTTTTTCTTCAAATACGTCCTAAAAACATATACAAAGAAAAAAAATATTGGGACTTATCTAAAATTTTTTTTCTTTAAATAGGCCTCTGAAAGTAAACATATAAAAAAAAAATATATATTGGTGGCTATTGGATCCTAGAGTGCTTGTCTCTCTAGAAGAAGCAGAGAAACCACAAGTATGTTATGTTCCACTGAAAATTGCATATGACTAACAATGACATTCTCAGGTATAATGTACTGACTAATTATACAATGAACCAAAAGGAAATCATTAAAGTGGATGCTTCAACTAGTAGAGCTTACTGACGTATCTATCCTGGTAAGTTTTTGTTGACCTTTACACTGGCTAGTTGTGTACTCTATATATATATATAATTCCTAAAACATGCTTAAAAGGAATTAACAAGGGAAAAAACACAACTTAGCTGGTTAGTTACTTGAATAGGTTAACTGATTAAATATGGAGAAATTCTTATGTAAATGTAGTCTGCTGGTAAACGAAGTTAATTAGAAATAGACATGTAGTCATATTAAAAGTATTCCTTGCGGAACAAACAAAAAGAAAAGAAAAGTTTCTGATATGCTTAATTGTTTATTGTAACTCTGCCTATGTTTTATAGCCAGTCCCAAACCCGGATAAAAGAGGGTTATGTTAGGCCCTCGACAGCCAACGTAAAACTTTGTTGAAAATCTCATGAACATGGATCAACGACAATATTATGCTAATGCTAGGACGTTGCCCGGAAACAACGCACTGTATGGCCCAAGTATAGTGTCAAGTGAGCTAGAGCCACTGCATCGGCGACTGGATGTAGTGTTAAATGAGCAAAGTTCCACTAATACTAGGTCGTTGTCCAGAAGTAACTCGCTGTATGGCTCAAGTACAGTGTCAAATGAGCTAGAGCCACTGCATCGTCGATCAAATGTAGTGTTAATTGAGCATGTTCTTATATGGTTGAGGGTAAAGAAGCTAGTCCAAGAGAGTAAAATAAAGATTGATATGTGAAATATTAGGACCATGACAGGGAAATCTATAGAGGTTGTGGACACTATGAAGAGGAGGAAAATTAACATCTTGTGCCTTCAAGAGACTAAACGGGTTGAAGAAAAGGTTAAGAAGTTTGATTGTTCAAGTTTTAAGTTTTGGTACACGGGAAAAGTAAGAACAAAGAATGGTGTAGGTATTATGGTTGACAGGGAATGGACGCAGAGTATAGTGGAGGTAAAAAGGATTGGGGATAAGATTCTATGCTTAAAAATAATTGTTGTAAGAGATACTATCCATATCATATGTGCCTATGCACCCCAAGTAGGAACGGATGCATATCTTAAGGAAAAGTTTTCAGAAAATTTGGAGGGGTTGGTCAAAAGCATACCTTTAGAAGAGAAGATTTTTATCGAGGGGGGGGGAGGGGGGACCTTAATGGCACATAGGAAAAGAAGCAGGACAGTATGAGATGGTACATAGTGGTTTTGGTTTTAGGGAGCTTAACGAGAAAAGACAGTCTATACTTGATTTCTCAATGGCTTATAATTTTAAGGTTGTCAACACCTGCTTCAAGAAGCGAGAGAAGCATTTAATCACTTATAAGAGTGAAGCCTCAAAGTCACAAATTAACTTCTTTTTGGTAAGGAATCCAGATAGAAAAATCTATCAAAATTGTAAAGTTATTTTTGGGGAACCCGTGGCAACTCAACATAGGATTTTGGTCCTTGCCATGTTTATTAAGGGTCAGAAACAAAAGTATCGACAGTTGATGAAACCTAAGATCAAGTGGTGGCAGCTAAAGGAGGAGAATCAACAGACTTTCAAGAGAAAACTGTTGGAGGAAGGGTCTTGAGAGTTACGAGAAAATGTTAACATCATGTGAGATGAGATGTCCAAGAGGATTAGAAAGGCAGCTAAAGCACTTTTAGGAAAATCAAAAGGTTTTGGACAAAGAGATAAGGAATCTTGGAGGTGGAATGAGACCGTTCAAGAGAAGATCAAATTTAAAAGAGAATGCTTTAAAGCTATCTATTTGTGCAATAATACAAAAAATTAGGAAAGGTATCGAAAGGCTAATAAGAAGACTAAAAAAACAGTAAGTGAAGCACAATCTAGAATATTTGAAGAGTTTTACAAGGACTTAAGAACGAAAAAGGGGGAATAAAAGATTTACAAAATTGTGAAGACTAAAGAA
This sequence comes from Biancaea sappan, assembly GCA_037074585.1. Classification (NCBI taxonomy): domain Eukaryota; kingdom Viridiplantae; phylum Streptophyta; class Magnoliopsida; order Fabales; family Fabaceae; genus Biancaea; species Biancaea sappan. The sequence goes on from CM073499.1 coordinate 29,696,936, forward strand.
AGGAAATCTAGATATTTGAATCAAGTAAGATGTGTTAAGAATGAAGAAGGAAAAGTTTTGGTTATAGATGGAGATATTAAAAACAGATTGCATGGTTACTTTTACAAGCTCTTTAATGACGGAGCAGGGTCAACTAGTGATATAGAAAATTTAACAACCGTGGAGAGAGAACAAAATTTGGCATATTATCACAGGATTAAGGTTGATGAAGTCAAGGAAGCTCTTAGAAGGATGGATAATAGTAAAGCAGTTGGTCTTGATGCTATTCCTATTAAAGTTTGGAAGTATTTAGGAGAGGAGGGTACTATCTGGCTAACTAAACTCTTTAATAAGATTTTAAGGTCCAAAAAAATGCCTGAAGAATGGAGAAGAAGCACTTTAGTACCTATTTACAAAAACAAAGGGGACATCCAGAACTGCGCAAACAACGGAGAGATAAGTTTATGAGTCACACTATAAAATTATGAGAAAGAGTGATTGAACGTAGGTTAAAAATTGAGACAAGTATTTTTAAAATCAATTTGGATTCATGCTAGGGTGGTCTATTGTGGAAACTATTTATCTACTAAGAGGGTTGATGGAAAGGTATCGAAGTAAACAAAAAGACTTGTATATAGCATTTATTGATTTGGAAAAAGCTTATGATCGAATACCAAGAGAGGTGCTGTGGAAAGCTTTAAAAAAATGTACAGGTTGCGTATATTAGAACTATAAAAATATGTATGAGAGGGCTACAACTAGTGTGAAAACGTCTGGAGAGGAGACAAGAGACTTCTCTATTAAGATTTGGCTGCATCAGGAATCATCTTTGAGCCCTTATTTGTTTGAATTGGTTTTAGATGTTCTAACGAAACACATCCAAGAAGAAATCCCCAAATGCATGCTTTTGCAGATGATATTGTTCTCATGGCAGAGTCAAGGGAAGAGATTAATTACAAACTCGAGTTATGGAGAGCTACTTTGGAATTGAAGGATTTTTGTCTAAGTAGGAGTAAGATAGAATATATGCATCGTAAGTTTAACAAGCGACAAGCTAGAAACGAGTTGGAAGTTAAAATTGAAAATCAGGTTGTATCACAAGTGCCAAAGTTTAGGTATCTGGGATCACTTATACAACATGACGGCGAAATTATTGGAGATGTGGCACATAGGATACAAATTGAGTGGTTGAAGTAGAGAATGCATCAGGAGTTGTTTGTGATCGGAAAGTACCTGATAAGCTTAAAAGAAAGTTTTATCGTACTGCTATAAGACCAGCAATTTTATATAAGAGTGAATGTTGGGCGATGAAAGACAACAAGAACAAAAAATTGGGTAGCAGAGATGAGAATATTGCGATGGATATATAGTCATACAAGAAGAGATATGATCCGTAATAATTATATACAAAGTAGAGTTGGAGTGGCACTTATTGAGGAAAAAATAGTTGAAAACCGTTTAAGTGGTTTGGGCATATTCAAAGAACACCGTTAGAAGTGCCAGTAAGGAAAATTAAGCAAATGGTTTGGAGTCATGTGAAAAAAGATCGAGCAAGACCAAGAAGGACACTAAGAGAAATTATTGAACGGGATCTTCTGGTAAATGAGATGTCTAAAGAGTTAGTCATTGATAGAGCTCAATAGCGTCATGCGATCCATGCAGCCGATCCCACCTAGTGAGATAAAACTTTGTTATTGTTGTTGTTGTTGTTGTTGTTATTGTATGCTTAATTGTTTATTATATAATTGACTCAACTACTTTAGAATTTTTTTCATAAAGAAATAATTATATACTAACTACTCTTTTTCATCCAACTGATTTTGGTATCTCTGCTAACCTCCCTCTTGCAGCAAGAATATTTAGCTTTTCTTCTTTGACAAGATAGAGCCAAAAATCAAGGCTCAAAGGAAACCCAAAATAACAAAACAAAGAACTAACATGAATAGTGACCAAAAGGCAATCTCCCTAAACTGTTTCCAAACAAACAGAAAGATTCATTATGAGAGAAAAGAGTTACCATGCTTTGTCTGGATCCTGTGGCTCACAAAAGGGTCGATTCTTGAAGATTTTTCTGGTGATTTTGCAGTGAACATGATTGGTAGGCTTCTGCCAGATTGCAAGGTCATTCTTCTGAACCAGTTTCTTCCAGCATAAGCTTTTTGCGACTCCCTCAATGCCATCTTGTTCTTGCTTAAGACTCTCGCGACTCCTCTCCCACCCTTTCCAGTGTCTCTCCCAGTTTATGGGTGGCCCTGACAGAATCCAGTACCCTCCAGGACGTAGCACTCTGTCCACTTCGGTTAAGTATATCCCATCTGTTCATTTCAAACCACAGTTAGATTTTGTGACAAAAATAACTAATAAGCTAGCTGAAAGTTTAAACGTTAGCTGAAAATTTAAAAATTAATTTTTAAAAGTTAATTTTTAATTAAAAACTGAAAGCTATTAAGCTAACTTATTGAATTAGATGTGTTTAATAAAAGTAATTATTGAATTAGTTGATAGATGTAAAATAATATAAAAGGATATACTTATATAATATTTTGTAATTCCAAAATAATACAAAATAAATGTATTATTATTTTTTAATTAAATTAATTTAAATTATTTTATATATAATTAATTATATATATAATATTAAATTTATATATATAATTATAATATATTTTATAATATTATAACATTATTTATATATATATATATTAAATTTTATATGTATATAAGGAGTAAGGATAGAATAGAAATTTTAATAAATTAATAAGGGTAAAAATAGAAGAAAAATATAAAAACTATAAGTTATAAACTATTCAAAATAGCGTTTCAAAATTAACTATAAACTACTCAAATAAGTTTATTTACCAAATACATCTAGCTTGATAAAACAAATTTATAAACTAGTTAAATAAGCTATAAACTAGCTTAACAGTCACACTAAAAATAGCTTGTCTCTGTTTTCTTATTTTCTACTCAAAAATCTTAATCAAACTATTAAACAACACCAATTTGGCAATGAAAAGAATCAAATTATGACAAATATGATGTTTGGGGACTAAACTGAAGTTTTAATTTTAAAGAGTGAAAGTGAGACAAAAATAATAAGGAAGTTACCATATTGGCCCCAGGGAATAAGGCAACGAGAGCAATGAGCCATGTCGAAGGCTCTGGAAGGGTAGGGAAGCCTAATGGAGGCAAGAACTCCAATCAACGCAGGAACCCCTCGTTCAAGAGCGAATTGGACCTGAGCCTCATGCGTATCTCTTGGTGCAAATGACACTGTTAATATGTCACGGGACATTAAGTATGCTCCCCAACTTGCGACCTGAATTCCCACATTTTTATTAAATTTCTCACACATCCATCCCAAAAAAAAAGTTAAATTATAATTTTAGTTTTTATAATTTTATCAAAAATTGTGAATTAGTCCCTATATTTTATTTTTATATAAAACAGTCCTTATAGTTTCTCCATCAATGTAAGTTAATCCATACCGTTAATATGGTTAACTATGCTGTTAAAATGGTCCTATATGACAATTTATGTTTATATTTATGAATATGTCAACATGTTCAGTCATTAATTTTGTCCAACTCAGCTACTTGTTAACAAAATTTTTATTTTGCCCTTAATTCTCAATTTCTCTAACCTAGTGTTTACATTAGAAATTAAGGGTAAAATGAGAATTTTGTTGATATGACGGCTCAATTGTATAAAAATTAATGATTGGACATGCTAACAAATGTATGCATCATTTGCCATGTACGTCATTTTAATAGCAAAGTTAATCATAATAATAGCAAGGATTAACTTACATTAATAAAAAAACTATAAGAACTATTTTATATAAAAATAAAATATAAGAAGTAATTTACAATTTTGATAAAATTATAGAGACCAAAATTATAATGTAACCAAAAAATAAATTCGTCATCCACAATTATGATTTTGCAAGAATCGGAAAGGATTTTTTTTCTTTTGAGATCCTTTTTTCCGTTTGGTCAACACAGAAATGTTCCTAAAAGACAAGAATTTTGGTTCAATTAGTATTTTGATCCCCTGACTTTAATTCAAAGTGTTAAATTGATCATTATACAAAACATGTCAACATGATCCTTTTATATTTTATTCTGTAATATAGCTGTCCTAAATTATTAACTCTAGAGTAAATTACTAATTAATCCTTAAAAGATTATAATTATTCAGTTTAGTCCTTGAACCATTAAGTATCTCAATTATGTTTCTAAAAGATTATATTTGCTTCAATTTAATCTTTTTTATTACCAAATTACAAAATTTTTCTTCGTTAAATCTCAACATTTTCGTTTTTAAAAATCACTTTAACAAAAATAAAAATTAATTAAAATTATTATTTTTAAAAAATTAAATTGAGACAATTATAATTTTTTTAAGACTAAATTAGTAATTTACTCAAGTCTATCAACCCAGATTTTGTTGAGATGGCATCCCACTTGATTATTGGCTCTTAGTTGTCTAATTTTAGATAACCGTAAAATGAGATGTGAACCACTTTGGGATAGAAATTGTGAAGAGGTCAGGTGAAATCTAATAGAGTCCACTAAAATATAAGACGCTATCTCAATAGAATTGGGTGGAGGAACTTTAATGATTTAAAAATTTCATATATGAAATAAAATATAGGAGACTATTCTGATATTTTAAAATTTGGAAACTAATTCAAAAGTTTAAATAAAATGATCAGAATAAAATATCAATTTAACCATAAATTTATTTCCTTTCACAGTAAAAGATAAGCAGAAAGTCAATAGTTCTTGTAAAAATATCACATCAAACTATAAAAATAGTTAAAACTGTTTATATGCACGCAACAAGAGTAAAATTAAAAAATAATAATAATAAATTATGCATGCTACCTTGCCTGTTCATTGTTGGTTTATGGTATAGTCAGACTTAGAAAAGAAAAAGAGCAAATTGTTGATTTAGTCCCAAAAAATTATAATTATTTTAATTTAATTTTAAAAAATTGAAGTATTTCAATTTAATATTTAAAAAATTACAATTTTTAATTTTGTCTTTACATTTGTCAAAGTGATTTTTGATAATAAAAAAAATTAAAATTTAACAATAATATATTTTGAGTTTTAACAATAAAAATGACCACATTGAAACTAAAACAATGTTATAAAAACTAAAATTAAAATAAATATAATTTTTTAAAAATTAAATTAAAATACTAAATCTTTTAATAATTAGATTAAACTAACCGAAATATTTCATAGACTAAATCAACAATTTACTCAAAACATAATAAAACCAATTTATAAACTATAGAAACATGAGACTGTTAAATCAGACTTAATGAACCTTGGAATCCTCTAATACTTGTTGCCTATGAACTGTTGGATCAAGAATAGGCATCTAAATATGTAGAACCCATCCCATCTAACGAGTCACATACCATAAATACTATGCTTGTCACCAAAAACAAACAGAGGAGCTCGTCCCTCCTAATGAACACCGAATGGGACAAAGAAATGATGATAGAGTTCAATGATATTATTAGCACTATCAAAACGGGTTGCCCGGCCCGACCCGTAACGAGCTTGGCCAAAAAACAAGTTGGGCAGGGATGGCCTATTTTTGGGCGGGCTTGGATTCTCTAAACGGGCCGGCCTACGGGCTAAGCTTTTTTTTTTTAATTTTTAATAATATAATATAAAATTAATTTAATTATTTTTTGGGTAAAAAATAGAAAATATATTAAGCAAAAAACAAAAAAAAAGTTAATATATTCCAAAATTGTATGTTTTATGAAATTTTAGAATTTATCCATTCCAAAATTGTATGTTAACTCATCCAAATCAATTATTTAAGATAAATTCCAAAATGAATTGATGAGTTAAGTAAAAAAAAAACTAAAATAGATGGATAAATTCTAAAATTATGGGATAAACAAAAAAATTTAAGATAAATTCTAAAATTGTACGATATGAAACTATGAATTTATCCTAAATTTTTTTAAGAAAAAAATATGAGCCAGCCTGTGAAATTCACAAACTAAACAAACCAGCTAAATTTACCTAAATGTTGGCAGGTCGGGTTTGGTCCGCGTGCCAAAGTCCATTTCGCACTATTGCTAATAGATGTGACCGAAGACATTACCACAAGCACGTGGACAGTGTTAATAGGTCTAAAATATATCTTTCCCTTTTATTTTCTCTGAAAGAAATTAAAGGTGGAAGTGAATTTTAACGGAGTGAGTGATAAATCAGGACGCAAACATGATTGAGACAATTCAGCTGTAAGCAACGTACACCTATATATCTCTGATTTTTCAACCAACACAAGCTTTCAAGCAGATTATCATTACCACAAAGTGCATATTGAAGATAAGTTTGGTAAACCCACTAATTAACCAAATCTTCGAGTTTATGATTTCCAATGAATTAAGTAAAGGAAAGCTCTGGCAAAACCAAAAAGAAAAAAAGGAAAGTAAAAAATAATTATAATTTACTAACTACTTTACTTCAGTTTGAAGACTTTGTAAGTTGCCACTTGCCAAAGCAATTCTAGATTATTGCTTTCCACTTTTTACACTCTGTTACATAAGGAACAATTCAAAGCGCAGAATTTAGATCCTCATGTAATCCTATTTAATATCTTGGGTGAGTAATTTATATTTTAGAGATCTATCCCATGGTTAAAAATATTCTTAAAGACAGTTTATGAAAACGGTCAAATTAGTCATAAAATACACAGATAAACATAAAAAAAGATATTTAGTTTTAAAAACTTGCTTCAGAAAATTTCACCAATTATAAATATTATTTTAATGAAATTTATGAAGCTGCAGATGACATTAAAATTAATCAATTTATGCCATAATTTCCTTCCCTACTTGGAGGCAACCAGCATCTACTAAAACGCACAAGGTTTTTTTTTTACTTGTTAGATGCGTACTCGATATACAAAAACTGTTTGATTGGTATAGATTTCACCAATTCATGTGAGATCCACACCAATAAAGACTCTAGTGCACTATGCACGACAAACAGAGAAACTATGTGTGTGTGCTTGGTATATGTGTGCGGATTTATCTTTCCTTTTCGAACTATTCTAATCAATCATCCACAAGAAATTTCGTCATGTAACTAGATTTTTTAAAAATGGAAATTGTCTAAAGAGAACGTGTATGCAGAGTTCACAAATGATTTATATTAAAAAAAATGCAGCAAATGGACATGAAAATTATTTTAAAATCGATTTCATTAATTAAAAGTTTGGAAAAGATGGTGACAAAAGGGGAAAAAAAAAAGGAAATTTCCATCCTGGCACTTCCTTGATTTCCCAATAAAATAATTAATCACATATTTCCATGCAAAGTCTTTTTTTTTTTTTGAAAAGAAAAATTGCAAGGTAAGAGATGAGGCATATATTCTCATCCAACACACAAATGGCATTTGAATTCTCAAACATTTCGAATCAAACAAGTTTTAATTATTTCCAAAATTCACCTTCAGAAGCGAAAAATATAATGGAAAGAAAAAAGAAAAGAAGAGGAAATTTGTCAAACTAAAATATACGAAAAAGCATTGAAACGAGTCAATAAATACTCATTAAAACGAATTTATCAATACTATTTTTAACATACACTTTAATAACTTTTTTATTTAATTCATTTTACAATAACTTAAACATCCACCTTAAAATCTACCTTCAAACAGGGTTCCAACAGATCTCAAAGAAGAAACCAGATGCCCAAAACAAAAACATTTTAAAAAAATGTATTCAATTAATCCTTCGACACGGATCACCTAAAAATTAAAGACGAAGTAAAATTACCAATCAAAGAGAGAAATCCAAGATGCGCAGATGCAATTCAATCAATTGTGTGAATTTATCTAGGCAAAAATCTTTTAAATGAGAGAGAGAAGATCGTCAAAAAATAAAACATAAAAAGAACCTTAAATGGAGATATACATGACACTAATTATCTATTTGATTTCAAAAAATTTTAATTATCTTAATTTATCCCTTAAAAAATTAATTATTTTAATTTAGTTCTAAAATATTATATTTATCTTAATTAAATCACTTTTGTTAAAAAATATTAAAATTTAATAATGATATATTTAACAATTTAATAATAAAAGTGACGAATTAAAATAAATATAATATTTTAAATACTAAATCTAAACACTTAATTTTTTAAGAATAAAATTAAAATATATATAATTTTTCAAGCATATAACCTACTTAAAAAATGCATGGCACTATGAATTTGGATCAAATTAACGAATCCAATTCGCTGCCGGTTCAACAAAAAAATGAACCGGGAGGGCCGGTTCAAGAATAGGAGGAAAACCGAAAGAAAGAATTAATAGATGGAGAGACATACCCCGCAACCGGTATCAATGGCGGTTCTGATGGACCCATCCTTCAAGTTGATGAACTTCCCCATGTCGTCGATGTACGCGTCCGCACCACGCGGGAACATGGTCCCTCCCCCAGGGAATCGAAACCGCTCCCCTTCGAATCGCACCCAGTTCTGATTCTTCTTCTCCACAGTCAGCTCCTTGTGCGGCACGTTCGCGTACCACGCCGAGTCACGACTCGCCGGCCACCGCACCGGAACTCGGTACCCGTGAGGAGCCGGAATCCGGCACCTCAGCTTCTCCTCCGCCGCCGGACAGTGCCTCTCGCGGTAGATTAATCGGTTCCGTTGGAATCTCAGGGACCGCCCGACGTCCTCGCACGGTGTGTACTCGGAGAGCGACGCGTCGCAGGGTGGGAAGTGGAGGTCACGCGCCACGGCCGCCGTCGATGGCAGCGGGTCGGGGACGTAGTGGTGCGCTTTGAAGTCGAGGCTCTTGGAGGCTGATTGCGGCGGAGGAGGAGACGATGAGGTGGAATTGCGGCTGATGCAGATGGAATCGGCGACGACGTAGCCGGCGTCGATGGCGAGGGGGCGGGAGGAATGCTGCCAGAGGCCGATGAGGTAGAAGATGGTGCAGAAGACGGTGGCGAAGACGATGAATGGGAGGTTAGGGAGCCATCTGTTGGGATTCCTTGAGGCACAGTTGTGAATTAGGATTAGGGAATTGGCCATTGTGGCTGGTGAGGTGAAAGTCTCGTTTCACTTCTTGTGAGAGAAAGAAAGAGAGAGAGAGAGAGAATGAGTGGGGGATTTCGAATGTCGAGGATTTGTATATATGGGGAGGCGAGTGAGGTGGACGCGCCTAGGTGCGTTGCTGGTGAAGAGTGGTTTTTCAGAGAACAAAGAAGAGAGAGAAAGAAGAGAGGAAGGAGAGGGAGGCTAAGGTTATTGCTTCCCCCGGGTGTGTCTGGATCTGAATTCTGAAACCACTCCTAGTTGGAACTTGGAAGTACCGTCTGTATTAAAACAAAACAAAACAAAAACAAAAATCAAACAAAAACGTTCCCCTCTCTCTCTCTCTCTCTCTCTCTCTCTCTCTTTCTCTCTCTCTCCATAGTCTCTTTATTGGTTGGCCAACTGCTGGATCCCCTCTTTTTAAAATAATAATAATAATAATAATAATAATAATAATAATAATAATAATAATAATTCATAATTAGGAAAATGTTACAGTTAAATAAGTAAATATCTAACAATAAAGGCTGAAATTTTGTTTTACCAATATTTCTTATAAAATATTGAGTGAATTATTGATTTGGTCTTAAAAAAAGTATAAGTTTCTCAATTTAGTCATTAAAAAAATTAAGTTTTTAAATTTTATTTATAAAAGATTATATTTGTTTTAATTTAGGTCTCGTTTAGGTAAATAATTTATTCAAACGCTTATAAAAAAAGGCCTTATGTGACCATAAACTTATTTTAAATTAAGTTATTTAGTATTTGAATACATACTCGAAGAAACACTTTAAAAATTATGATTGAGGAATGAGGTGAAGAGTTTAGTTTTTATGAAATTTTAAATTATTATTAAGGATATATTTGTCTTGTAAAAGTGGAAAACATTTTTCCAATCATGTGAATTTGAGATTTCATATAAAGCTTTTCCAAAAAGTTTAAAAATTTAGCTTAATAAAATAAGTTAAAAATAATTTTTTGGGATTAATAAGTTACTTATTTAAATTTATCTAAACACTATTTCTTCTACATAAAAGCACTTGTACTAGTATCAAAACTCTAATAAGCTATAAATTATGCTATTCAAATGAGGCCTTATAAGAACACAAAATTTGAGATTTAGCCCTATAGATATTTTGCAATTTAGCAATGAAAAAAGTTAAATTAAGATAGATGTAATATTTCAAAAATTGAATTGAAACATTTGATATTTTAAACACCAAATTGAAATAGCTTTAATTTTTTAAGAACTAAATCAATAATTTACTCTGAAATATTTAAAAGAGAACTTATTTTACAGGTAAATTTCAAAGATGACAATCAAATGAAGAAGAGCAAGATTATTTGGTTTTGTAGAGTATATATAATATCATTCTATTAATTCAATTTCAGTAAGAAATTTAAATTGTTAAGTGAAAATGATTAATTGGATTGGTTTTAAATAATTGTATGGTGATGTGAAAATGATTAATTGGATTGGTTTTAAATAATTGTATGGTGATAATTGTGTACTTTTAGTATTAAGGTCAAGTCCAAATATTGTTTAATTATTTTTTCACACAATTTATAAGGTAGATTAATTCTTTCATGTTAATCTATATATTATAATTAAGATTTTAGTTATAATTTTTAAAATAAAAGTTGAACTTAAGTTGCTAACACTACAAGAAAACATAAAATTAGAGACAAAAAATTTTGTCTCTAATTGATTAGAGAAGAAATTATAAACGAAATTTATTCTGTTTTTAATTTTTTTCATTACAAAGCATTTGATATGGAGACAAATTTTGTCTCAAAGGTAGGGACGAAACTATTCATCTCAAAAATGAATTTCTGTCTCAAAATTAATTCTCTTAAATTTATCTTAAATTTTGTCTCAAAATTTCTGCTCTTTGATTCTATCTCAAATATGGAACCGAATTTCTTACTTGCATATGTATTTTTTTTTCTTTCTATAAATCATATCACCACAAATTATTTTTATTACAAAATATAGGGGAGAAAAAACAGACAGATAAAGAATTATCCGACACTTACATATATAGAAGGTATGCATCACTGTCGATAGCATGACTCTTCGACACCGCAAATGAGTCTTAGTACCTTACCCAAAAAAAAAGTTAATATCTAAATATATTTTTGTTTTTAATAGGTATCGTAATTAATTATTAGAGAAATTTGGTTTTTTTAATTAATTGCTAATATAAAGACGAATGTATCAAGAGTAATGAAGAATATTACAAAGTGGCAATTCTTTAAATGTTGGGAAGAAACTATTTCATAATAATTCATCTGATCAACCTAGATTTGTTATGTTTCTTTTTATGCAAAGTGATATTGATTATATGCTCGACTTTATGGTTAATTTTGCTAGTTAAACAGAAAAATACATGTTTAGTTTATATATTCCATTATTGGTTACCTCCTAATCAATGTTTCAGAATTATGGAGGTGGGGCAGAAGAGTGATCTTTCTGCTTGTTAAGATAAGACAAGTATAGTTCTTGTCTTATATTAACTGTCGAATCTTGATCCAATAATTGAGAGTGACTGATCGTTTAAAAAAAATTTTACTTGTGTATAATTTCAGTCGTCAGATCTACAGATCTGACGGTTTGTTTATCTCGTTCTCATATGGGGAAGAAATATTTAATGTTTTGGTGCATGGTATTGATTGTATAACACTGCATCCTGAAGTTAATTTCTAGTTTAATAATTAAACTGAAAATTATTAATTTACCCAAGAAAAAACTGAAGTTTAGGGATTGGATATTTATTTAATTTAAATATCATTCTACTGGTTTTTTCAAATTATATAAAAGATAAAGTGAAATTGTTTAAACATACGGCAATTATAGACTTGGGATGACAGATCATGATGCACGCAGTTGGCAGGCTGTAATATCATATGATAATAAGTTTCCAAAAATGGAAAAAGGTATCTTTAATGATTTGTTTTCGACTTTTTGCATCATCTATCAAAACTAGCTAATATAATATATAATATTTTGATACTTTCTTTTTTTCAAAACTACTATATGATGAAATTACAAAAACCAGTAATTGCGATACAATGAATATTTTCAATTTATCAGGCCATAAAAGTGTTACCGATTATGTATATATTTATTATTGAAATTAAATTTAGGTAAGAAGGTACTTTATACTCCTAATATTTTTCTTGGTTTTCATTTATATCTCTGAAAATTTTTTTATTCAAATGTCTCTTATGTTTCTTTTTTTTTATCAAATATGCTCCAAAATGATCAAAATATTATACATACTCCCTCTGCTCTCTTTGTCTTTCTCTCTTCTTGCTAAACTTTTCTGTTTGTTCACCTATGTCCCTAGCTAATATTTTTTCTTTTGTATTTTGGATGATTTAATATCATATTTAGTTTCATCTAGGTCCATAGATTGTGAGTATATTTGTTCTATAATTAAATCAACCCCTATAAACTGTTAATTTTATTCATTTTAGTCCCTGTCATGTACGTTTTTCTCTCCATCTCTCAATTTTTCATTCCAAACTAGTCCAGAACTTCATCTTAGATTTTTTAGGACATTTTCGGTCATTTTCATCCCTAAGCAAGGCAAGTAGTGGATTAATTAAAACCAGAAAAAATGAAAAAACAGAGGCAAAGTGACATTTTTTTCTCTCCAAAACTTGGTTTTAATCCACTACTTGCCTTGCTTTGGGATGGAAATGACTCAAAATATTCTAAAAACATCTAAGATGAAGTTTTAGACTGGTTTAGAAAGAAAAACTGAGAGATGGAGAGAAAAACGTGCATGATAGGAACTAAACTGAATAAACTCAAAAATTTACATGGATTGATTTAATTATATAACAAAATATATTCACAATCTATGGACCTAGAAGAAGCTAAATATGATCTTAAATCATTCAAAAGACACAAGAAAAAATATTAGCTATGGACCTAGGGGAATAAATAGAAAAGTTTAGTGAGGAGAGAGAGAGAGGACAAAGAGAGAAGAGGGAGGATGGATGGTATTTTGGTTATTATGGGGCATATTTGATAAAAAATGAAATATAAGGGACATATTTGAACAAAAAAAATTTAAAAATATAAATAAAAATTGAGGTAAATGTTAGGGGTATAAAGTACCATTTTACCTAAATTTAAATTAAATTAAATTATAAAACTAGTAATTCCTTTTTTTAAGTTTTGAAACTTTTTCCCATCTTATGCCATTAGTGCTACAGCCTACTCACCAAGAGTTCCTCCAATGGATCTTCGACTTAAGGGCTAAATTCCAAGTCTCTTGCATGCACATGCATGTGAGCAAAGACAAGTTGGGAAGGTGTCTTTTGTTTCATCATCTCATTTAGTTTGTTAGAATTTCTCTCATCCATTTTCAATGCACGTTATAAATCTAGAAAATGTATGCAATCTATATATATCTTTTATTTCTTTCTTTTGTAATATAATAAGACATTTAATTGAAAATCATAGATACAATTTTGTTTCCATGGATAAAGGTCAAAATTTTAAAACATTGTTTTCATTGAAATTAAGCTGTTTCAAGGTTGAGGAAGCAAGCCGAAGTTATATACTTGTTTTGAGTTAAACTACATTTTATTGTCTTCATATATATATATATATATATATATATATTCATTTTTGTATAATTTTCCTCTTTATATATATTTATAAAGTTTACAATTAACCCTAGGGTTTATTGTCTCGTTAGAAAAATTTCCACCTTGTGTAAATTCAACGTTATGAAATTAATGACTAACCTTGTGTGTATGACACTATGACATGAGAAAAATTGTACTTACCCATGTATTCTATTTGTCCCTAATTACAATTTTTACATAATAGATTGATTGCACTGTCAAAAGTAAATGACTTGGTTTATTAATTTCAAAATTTGAGTATTTTTTTACTCTTTTTTTTTTAATTACTTGTATTACGCAGTGTGAGTTTCGTTTAAGATAGTTTGGGCATGTGCAAAGGAGACCGTTGGAAGCGCCAGTTAGGAGAGTTGAGCAGATAGTTTGGAGCCCTATGAAAAAAGGTCGAGGAAGACCAAAAAGGACACTTAGAGAAATTATTGAACGGGATCTTTTAGTAAATGAGATATCTAAAGAGTTGGTCATTGATAGAGCTCAATGGCGTCGTGCGATCCATGTAGCCGACCCCACTTAGTGGGATAAGGCTATGTTGTTGTTGTTGTTGTTGTTGTTGTATTACGCAGTGTGAGTTAATTTTTTTCGTTCTCCAACACTTTTCATTCAAATAAAAAGATTTCGTAAGATTAAAATTCAAATCTATGTGCGGACAGTAAAAGAAATTTATCAATTAATGTTGACCTAACTGACGCCTTCTCAACTCATTTAATCAGTTTAACAATAATATAGTAACTATAGTTTTGATTTAAAAAAATCAATGAAGTTTGTCCCTTTCTAAACAGATTGGTGTCAAGTGAATTAATTAAGCTAGTGAGTGAAATTTATGTATATGTTTTTTAGTGTAATATAACAACACTTTATGTCGGTTGATCATCAGTTTTCTGATGACGTATCAGATCAAAATGACGATGTATAATAAATTCAAAAGGAGTTACATCTCAAGCAGGTCTACAACAATTTGAAGGTTCTAGATAGCTACTTTCTCAGTTACTCTTTCCTTGGTTGTATGCATGCATGCTTTTTTCATTACTTAATTCAGTGGGGAGTGGGACAAATTTAAAACTGCGCTATGGCAGAGACAACTTAAATAATAAGCAAATATATGCAGTGGCGGATGTAGGACCCCTTGGTTAGGGGGGGTAAAATATAAATTTTAAAATATTGTAAGAGCTAAAATTTAAAAAAAGTTTAAAATTTAGGACTAAAATATAAGTTTTTAAAATATTATATTTAAAATTGTAATTTTAGCTAAAAAAATAGGGGCTAAAGTGAAAAAGAGTTTAAAATTTATGACTAAAATATAAATATTCAAAATATTATACTTATAAATATAACTTTTGCAAAAACTTAGAGTGCACAACATGGATCCCCTCTAAAAATATAAAGTTTAAAAAATTTTAGGGGTCAAAAATAAAAATTAAGGGGGGACAAAAAGTAAAAAAATAATTTTTTATAAGAAATTTTTGAAATTTCAGGGGGTGCAGATGTACCCCCTCAGCAAAGCGTGGTTCCGCCACTGAATATATGTATGTGTGTGTCTACATATATATATATATATATATATATATAAGATCTAAATTATCCTTTTTTAAACAAGATACTAAATGAGGTCAAAAAGAAAAACAAATTATTTATAAAAGGAGGACTCAATCTAAGAATTACCTAGAGCCTACTTACTCATGAAAATGATATTAAAGTTTACGTAGTTTAAAATTTTGAAAAATAGTTGAGGAGGCAAGGATTAAATTTTTTTTGCGAGAATAGCTAAATGAAATTACTTGCTTTCATATAGGTGATGATTTTGAGATGGTGAGGATGTGTTTGAATTTACAGAAAACAAATTACCCAATCTTCACTGTTCTCATTTTTCAAAATTTTTATTTTTATTTTTTTGGATTTTTTAGAAATGAGTTGGAAATTAAATTGAAAGAAACTATTTTTGAATTTTTTTAATTTATGAAAAGAAACTAAAAAGGAAAATATTTTTGAAATTTTTTTGGAAATGAAGTAAAGAGGAAAATAATTTTGGGATTTTGAAATTGTTTGGAGGAAAAGTTAGAAGAGGATAGAACAAACCCCAGTTTGACCAACATTTGGTGAAACCTAAGGAGACACGCAGTCTCACGCGACCCTATTGACTGACTCTCTTAAATGTCTAGGTAACGTAAAGTCACACACGCCAACTCTTAACACAAAATAATAGGAAATTCCTTTTCTTTTTCATTTTTGTATTTTATGTGGTTTGTTTTCACTTCTTTTCTTCTTCTTTTTTTTTTGTTTAGGTATTATAAATATTCTTATTTAAATCACCTAAAAGAAAATTCCTAAAAATAATACCAAAATTTTGAAGTACAAAGTCCATAAAAAGTGTACAAATAAGGACTAAAAGAAAATAATAATAAAAATAATAATAACAGATTTAACTATCTTGATTTTTTAATAATTAATTTTTTTTTACATGAATGTTATACTATTAATTTTTATTGTTATACTAATATTAGTTAGCCAAATTAAACAAAAAATCAATACCTAACTTATAACAAACAAATCACATAACAAAATTAATGAAAATTCTAAAATTAAAAAGAAAAAATACGAAAATACTATATGGACTACAATGAAAAACAAGTCAAATGAGAGTCAAACAGCACTTTTTAAGCTAGCTAAACAATCTCAAAATCAAGTCAAAAATGAAATAAGTCGCAGGGACATATTTGAACATAAGAAAAGAACTAAAATGAACAGAAATCTTTGACCTTAGGGCTAAGATGTAATTTTAGACAAAATCAAGGAAGTCATTTTGACATGTTATGACCATAGTTTGATCCTCTCCTCTTACTCCTCTCGCCTCCTATAACCTTCAATAGTGTTTTGGTTTCAGGGAAGGCATCAAAAACCTCCTCCAAAGTTGATTCCCTTACTCTGTTTTCTATTCTTCTCATTCCCTCTTCTTGATCTCTTTTTTCTCTTTTTTGTGTGTTCGGGTTTCTATTTTTTAGGTTATTCACTGCTCTCTCTCTCTCTCTCTCTCTCATGCTTTGTTTTCATTTCCTTCATTATTCTCTCGACTTTTGTCTCTGTTTTGTGTTTGTCACTGGCTCTTTCTCGCTCCAAATTTGCTATGCGTGTGTGTTATGTTTGAGTGTAGGTGATTGTAGGCCAAGGGTATGTGGTTTCCATAGGATGGATGAACTCTATTTTGAGACCCAAAATAGAGTACTAGAAGTGCAGGAAAGATTGAGAAGGAAGAAGAAGGTGCAGGAAGTGTTGTAAAAAAGTCGTCACCAACACAACCTGAGTCGCGTCTCAAAAGACATTGTCCTTAAGGAAATTATTCCACGTTTGCAAAACTTCTTCCTAAGATTAAACATGTCCTTTTGGGTGAAACCCAGGTACCAAAACAGTAAAAAATAAACTGTATAACTTAGTAAGAAAAAAGAGTAGAAAACTTAGAGGAGGGGAAGATTAGAGAAGTGGTGACCATAATCTGAAGAAATGACTCCCTTTTTATAATGAGGAAATAGTGTAACTGTCTAGGTAAAATAAATGGGGATTTATATTTCTAAAATAATGGTAATTAAAAGTTATAAATGGGTGGATTGTTATAAATAGGAAATAATAATGATAGTAAAAAATATTTAATTGCTATAATTTCCTATTAAAGATTATAAATATTTCGAGAATATTTTCACAATTTTAAATATTCTTTTTGAAATATCTATTTTTCATAACAATCCCTCCCATATTTCAAAAAGAAGTTTTGAAAAAAACTAGATTACGCCTATGGGTGTAGATGTATCGAGTTTGGTGTTGGATTGTAGACCAAACCTAGACGGATAAGATTTAACGCACATAGTGGTGAAACATATAGCTTCTATGAATCAGCGAATTCTTATTATAGGTTAGAGGCCTTACCAGTTACATCTCAACCTCACAATTTCTGTTGTTAACATCATTGTATGCATTTTCAGCTGTGCGCGTGCTTGGTGGTCATGGGTATTTTAGATATTTTGCCAAGATTTCATAAGAGTGGCCCCACTCCATACTCATATAAGTGATTTCATCAAGTGTATTTGCAATGAATACACCACCCTCAAAGAAGGGCTATGAAAATCATTAAGAGCTTTCCTCAACCTCTTAATCAATGCATTCTAACACTTTCACACTTAACACCATAGGAAGGGACTGAAAAAAATAGTGCTAGTAGAAGTAATAGATGACTTATTATTACCCATATGAACCTTCTTCATGAGATCTCCAATCACAAAGGTTAGGATTCCACCACTGTTAATTATCAATTAGCTTAAGTTTGATTTCCCTTGATGTGTAAAGAACTAATTTTCTTCCTATATGCATGCTTAGTCAGAGAATTGACCAAATTGACTTCATATAATCTATCAATAGACATACTCTTTTTCATCTTTTAACAGATGCTTAATTACTTTGTATCTCAAACACAAGTGTCTGCTCTTAACATTAAAAGTTTTATTTTTTAAAATGGCTATTGCCACTTGGTAATCACAATTCATAGACACTGATATCATTGGGCTCTTACCCAACAGAAAGATTTGCTAAGAAGTTCTCCAACCACTTAGTCATATTTTCAGCCAAATTCATAGTATTGAACTATGATTTTAGAGTGAATCTAAAATTTTGATTGGTTACTCTCCAAGACATCATCCCACCACCAAGGGTGAGGTGTTTAACCACTAGCGAATTTTGTCTCATCTGAATAAGAGATCCAGTTATCATCATTGTATTCTTCTAATATAATGGGAAACCCAATTTTTATGATATCATAATTCATTATGCCTCTCAACCCTTTTGTTAAGATTGTGTGCATATAGAGACTCATACGACACACAACACATGATATGCAAGGCTATTTGAAGTTCATTAAATGCAACAGATTCATCTCTATTTTCCTTAATTGAATGATCATAAAAGTGATCAAACTTTTAAACTCTTTTAACCATAATGTTCTTGTGACAACAAAATGCTATCACCTTTCTTATTATTTCAATCTGCAAATCACATTTACTTCACTCATGTCTTTCATATGAACACAATCAAAGAAATATTTGTTTTTTGTATCATCCATGCTAATGTAAAAATGAAACATGTCATACATATACAGATAAAACAATTACACACTTATCAAGGCAGGAAATTAATACACAACATAACAATGAGCACAACAATCATGCCCCTTGATCACTATCTCTGACCATCCCTTCTCTCCACTACCCCCTAATCACGCCCCTCCACGTCTCTGACCATAGCAATGCCTCGGGAAGCCAAGAGAGAAAATAGAAGGAAAGAAGAAGAAGAAGAAGCATCTAACATTACGTTTGGATCTTTAGGGAAGTCAAGAGTGTTTTCGTTCAGGTACAGAGGAATGAAATCACCTTCAGCAACGAGGGTTCTTCCTTTTGTCAAAGTCAAGCATGAGGTCGTACTACGGGTAGTAAAGAGTAGGGATTGCCGAAGATGGTGACAAAGGAAGGAGAGAGAATGGGGAAGCTTATCCCTTCGAAGCAATTCGATAGAGAGCCTGATGTTCCTTCGATCAACAACCTTAATGGCGACAGGCATGGCGGAGTTCTTATCGAGCCAACTCCATTATGACAATCTCGATGCACTACTGTTGTCGAAGATATGGAGGGGCGTGATTAGGGGTAGTAGAGAGAAGGGATGGTCAGAGATGGTGACTAAGGGAGGAGAAAGAATAGGGTCAAAAGGAAGAAGGAAAGAGAAGAGGAGAAGAAAGGGGAACTGGGTCAGCATAGACATATATCGCGGGTTAGATCCAGGCATATGGACCGGGACACATGTCATGTCTCTATTGGCTGGTTTGTTTTGAAACAAAAAATAAAAAAAGAAATCGCTACTGGTTGTTCATAAGAAAAGCAAAGGTCTGCTTTTTCTAAGGAAAAATAGACGAGCCAGACACATGGCTTGAGATTCATATAAGTTTCACCATGCATCAAACAGTGTTAAGAAATACAATGCCGTATAATACAACAGATCGCTATTTAAAGGGAGTTGAAGATGCAGTGAGTGTGTTGAGTGGAACGCACTCCTCCTTGGCCCTCTCTCATCCGTTAGATCGTGTTCTTTGGACAGACGAGTTGTAGACCATTGGATCGACACAATCCAACAGCCCAAATTTTCTCACACATTTTGATGAAACTATAACATTTATCCTCATGCTTACCCATTTCCTTTCAGGTGCAGATCCCATACCCAGTCATGTGTTTCAGCCAATCCGTCTTCTTCCTCTTGTCTTCTTCTTGCTGAATTTTCTCTCTCTATTCCTCTCTCTCTATTTCCATCACTCTACATCTTCTTCTTCTTCTTGTTCTGTCTTTCTCTTTAGTGCAGTTGTAATACCCAAGAAAAAAATAAAATATAAATATTTGTTTACAAACTACTGTTACTATTTCAGTATACGGTACTATTCACCCGTATAATACTATTTACGTATACGATACTGTTCACTTATACAATTGAAATGTCAAGTATTAGATGTGGTTTGGTCATAAGAGAAAACTAGAAAGAAGTTCGTAGGAGAAAATGACGTTTTATGTATAAAAATACGCTCAGGGACTAAATTGAAAGGACTGATTTGAAAAGAAACTTAAAGATTTAAGAGAAAGGATAGTTTTCTCTTTAAGTTTCCAATTGCACAGCATTATTAGAAATGTCATTGTCATGAATAGTAAATTGAATATTTTATTAGCGCATAGTATCAAATAGTACCCTTGACTTTTGCTATAAATAGGCACTTCCATTTCACTTCTAAACTCACACCTTCAACTTCTCTTCTTCTCTCCTTAAGTTTCTCTTACTCCAATGTTAGGCTTGTGAGATTTTGGGCCTTTCCTTTTCAGCTTAGGTAAGGATACTATGCCCTTTCTATGTCTTTCAAATTTTAGAAGTTAATTTCTTAAGTATGCTCTGTGTTTGCAGTTTTGGCCGATCTTCCACATCAGAAAAACTGTCCTTAGCTGTTTATATGTTATTTTGATTCTCTGATTACCGAAATAGAATGTAAACTATGAAGAATACATGTCTAGGAAAGTTCTGGCTAAGGAAAGACCTGGTTTTTAAGTGTGTCCAGTGTGACCCTCCACTCTTTCCTGGGAACTTACCTGGTGTACTCTTTTACAGATTGTATTCTCTATTTCTGGTATAAATAGTACCCATACGTATGAATAGTAACCGTATGAATAGTAACTATACATATGAATAGTATCTGTACGTAAACATAGTATTCATACGTATGAATAGTGACCGTATGTACGAATATTATCCGTATGTATAAATAGTATTCATACGTATGAATAGTGACCGTATATATAAATAGTACTGTATGTATGAACAGTATCTGTATGAAAACAATCCTAACTTGTTTTCTCTAATCTTTCATGAAAATCTCCGTAGCGGAATACTGAAATTCATCTGTGTACTCTTGTCTGTAACGACTTAGAGAAGCGATATTCGTACGGAATCCAGGTGAGTGAAACGACCCCGTTTTAATAGAGTTTTAGCATTACTGGTGATAAAAAGTATGTCGTAGGACACTCCCAAGATTCATAGGGGGAAATTGGATTTAGAATGGCGAATATAATGAGATAATTAATCCAGAAGTATGGATAAGAAAAAGCAAGTATCTCATGATGATGTGAAGATTGAATCTCTTGAATTGTGGTTTATAAAGCTATAATATAGTTATATACTATACCTGTTATATGGATGAATATTATATTGAGCTTCTGATTATGATATGAAATGCTATTGATTGTGATTGAGCGGGACAGTACCCCCTCTCACGGCAAGGCGGAAAACCCGGTTGACAGGGTGTCTTGACCAATGAGTGTGGAGACAACGATTCCCTCAGTAGGGATATAGCCCGGATTGGTGATAAATCCGTGAGGCGCCCTAGCTAAGAGGATAAGGTTGTGCGTCATGGCGAAAATATACATAATTGGTGAGCCGGCCTGTGTGCGCTCTCCAGGATATATTGCCATTGACGAGTACTAGTAACGTTTGTTGAATTGGATGAATTTTTATCTTCTGTCTATTGGTTGAGTATGAGCCTTTAGATATGCTTGCATGACTGGTAATGTATTTGAATTTTATTAACGCGAGGCCGATTCGCTCATTGAGTTTAAAAGCTCACACTGTTTGTACAACCTTTTTGTTCAGATCAGGTTGCCATCGAAGAATATCTGCTAGAGGAGTAGATCACTTTGGACCTTCCCGTTGTCGGGTAGACCCCTCTTTTGTTATAGATTATGTTGCTCTGTAATCGTCTAGGACATCTAGGTCAGGGGTTTGGCATTTGGTTTGTATGTCAGCATAATAATGTATTTTATGTTGAGGATCTATTATTATGTACAAATCATCTCTATAAATTTCAAATAAAGAAAATTTGATATATTTTCTTCAGGAATGGTTATTTTGATAATATAGAGATAATGACTAAACTCATGGGTAGAATTTATCGAAAGGCTTACAGTGATGGGATATTCATCATTGTGCCGATCATGTGCCCAGAAAACGGGTCGTGACAACAGTAACCTTCCTTTTGTTCTATCTTTCGCCAGCGACTCTCCTTCATCAAGCGTCAAGGCTAAGGTAAATTCCCTTTTTTTTTGTTTCTCGCGGATTGATTACTTCAATACATGTGTATCCTTGAATGCTAGGTGCTTCCAGTATGATGTGATATGCTCTAGTGGTCCCAATTAAAGCACAAAACTTGTTCTTTTGTTTTTTTTCATGTTAATTTTTATTTCAATTTTGAAATCATATATACTTCACAATGTTGCCTTCAATTTTTACAAATCTTGTGTGCTCATCACGAAAATTGGAAATGGTTAAAAGGTTAACTTACTGTTTACCCATAGTTATGATGAATTTGAAAGAAATGAACTATATGGAATATCTGACTTGTTTCTTTTTGGAACAGTTATGGAGAGTTTTAATTTGCAAGAATATCGTAGAAGAGGAGATCAGAGAGCCGAGTATTTCAACAATTTTAATAAATCATGATAATGAGTTTGATCCTTATGGAGCAATCAATACGCCACTTTACCAAACTGCTACTTTTATGCAGGTGAAAATTTCATTTGGTATAGTATGTGAAAGAACATCCTCTTTGTCGAATGTGTCCACTCACGTTCTAGTGTCTTTAATGCAAAGTGATGGAAATAGAGAGAAGAAGAGAGAGAGAGAGAATTCAACAAGAAGAAGATAAGAGGAAGAAGACAAATTGGCTAAAACAAGTGACCAGGTGGACCTGAAAGGAAATGTGCATGTGTGAGGAAAAGTGTCACAGTTATTATTAAAACACGTGAGGAGATTTGGGCCGTTGGATCGATGCAATGAAGAATGATTTGATCTCGTCCATCCAAGGAGCACGATCTAGCAGATGAGAGAGAGCCAGGCACTCTGCCTGGCGTTAGGATCAGGCAGAGGAATGCATTCTGTGTTGAGTTACGTGTGTATGAAAAAGGGTTTGGATATGGAGATTGCCTCTCCCAAAGTTCATTTTTTGTGGGGCCCAGTTCCTAGTAAAAAAAAATTTTGACTAACACACATATCAATGCGTGCTGGTATAAGGAGAGAGGCGACCTACGAAGAGGTTGCCCTCTCTATAGCTTTTTTCATATGAAAATCTGATCCTATGCGTAGTCAAGAGGCGAGATGGGATGAGGAGGTCTTTTGAAATTAGGCATACGAACCTGCTTCCATTTATACACATTTTCCTTTCTTGATTTTTATTCCGTTGGGGTCCTCTTTCTTAAAAAAATGTTGCATTGGAGTCCTTCTTGGAAGCTTGAAATTGTAATTTGACTCCTCAAAACTACTCTGCCTTCAGAAAGGTCTCCAGAATTTTCATTTTCATTTTTTCATTCATTTTTTATTTTTCCATTGATTTTTTATTTTTTATTTTACATTTTCTTTTGATTTTTGATTTCTCTTATTTTTTGATTTTTCTTTATTGAAAACATTAAATTTATTTAAAGTAAAAAAATAGTCCGTTGTTCACGAGAATGATTCTTAATTATTTTGTGAATTACAAAATTAAGATATGAATAAGCTATTCCTGAAAGCAGAAGCAGAAAGGCTGCTCATCGAACGTTGTTTGAACTCTGAACGCAGCGAGAGGTTAGAAAGCACAAAAGCACAAAAGCACAGCTTTTAAATTTTCGGAACCGAAAAACAGTAAGAAATCAAAGGCTACACATATTACATGGTTTTTTACCAAGAAAACAGAAATGTAACAAGTTTCATATGATGCTTTGCGATCTTCACATGACTTTGTATTAGCTAGTTTTTTGGCATTTTGTGATTATAGCTTGTGTCATTAAGTGGGACCGCATCAAGATAAGATGGGCACACAGTGAAGAGAGTGGTTTACTTCTCACTAACTATAATACTGTCTCCTTTGACTTTCAAGATTTGGCAGGAAGAATATTCTATTGTCTTTTTGAGTCCATAATATTAAAAATTTAATTCTTAAAAGATATATATATTAGGTTGTTTAGTCTTTAATAATAAAACTATAGATGATTTAGTCTTTAAATATTGTAAATTTATTATATATTGTTATAAAATTTAATTACTTAAAAATACATATACAATTTAACTTTACAAAAAGATTAATTTATGTTCGAATTTCAACTTACAAAGATTAACTTATTTAATGATTAAAGTTTAGAAAAGATATATCTTTCAAGGACGAATTGGAATATTTAATTTGGTCCATTGAGCGTATCTTCCCCACTAGACCCTTATCCAACAGCAAGGGTATATGCTTTGTTCAAATTAGACGTAAAGGGTCAAGAACTGTGTGATTAATTACTTGACAAACAAATACGTTCAATTCTTTTTTACTTAGAAAAAAGAAGAAGAAGAAGAAGAAGAAGAACTTTCAAATATTCTTCTTAAAAAAATTGAATTTTGAATTCCATGGAGTACATATAAATGGGTGCGAGCACCGATTATATATTATATTTAGCATTTTTTTTCTTAATTTGTACCATTTGGTATCTGAAACATCATATGAATATCGACTAATTCGAATTTGATCTGAGTTATCACAATAGGTATTAAAACTCTCTCTACTAAGTTTTAAGTAATTGCATTCCCAAAGGTATTTAATACTTTAGAAATTGAGTAAATATTTATTTTTGAAAGGCATATCTCTGAATGCTATAATATTTGAATTTATTTGTTTTACATAAATTAGCTTTTCTTATAATTTTCTATACTTTAATCCTTTTGTTGCATGTTTATAAATCAAAAGTTTAAAATGTTAAAATATATATTTTTATAAAATTAGATTATATACTACTTACTTCTAAATAATTAAAGTGAATACATGTATATCATATGTGTGTGTAATTACAATTAATTGTTGCACAATATATAAAATGTTTCGGAGATATTTATAAAATCTCTGTGTGTGTGCGCGCGCACGTGTATGTGTGTATATATATACACATACACGCACACGTACACAATTTATTTACTAATAATTATAATAGGAATTATCGTATCTTATATATTTTTATTCATTTTCATGATGTTTATTGCATGGAATGCAAAACCAAATCAGGAACTGGCCTAAGGTCTGGTCTGACCAAGGCAAAAATATAGGGGTGAGCACCAACTCGCCCAATCTAACCCAAACCACACATTTGGGTTGGGTCAAAAATTCCTAACCTGCCCATTGGTGGGTTAGGTCGCGGGTTGGGAATTTCCCAACCCGCCAACCTAGTCAACATATAATCTTTTTTTAAGGAAATTTTCTAGTTCCTTCACTTCTTCTCTCCTTTCTAAGACACCAGTCAAATCTCATAGGCTCATTCTTTCTCAGTCACTCATCTTCTCTCCTTCCAATCTTCAATCTCAGTTTGAAAGCAAAGAGATTTGACTTGCGGTACCTTGTGAATTGTGAGTTGGTCAGCGAGAGACTGAAAGCGAGTGATATGTTGTCGAGGCAAGGTGACTAAAGTCCTATGATTTAGAGCCGGTGACGATGAGTGACAGAGTGAGAGACTGAAAGTGAATAGCATAAGGCGACCAACAAGGGAGAGAAGGAGTAGAGACTGAACAACAAAAAGCCTTATGTCTCCATCTCCTTCGTCTTTAATCATAGGTATGAACTTGATTCAAGCGTCTTCTCCAATCTGCATTCCGCTAAATCTTATTGAAAGAAGAAGATCAAAGAAGATTGAGAGAAAAAAGAAGAAAGGACAGAGAATGAGGAAGGAAGAAGAAGGGAAAAAAACCTATCAAACCCGATCCAAACTAACCAAACTCGCCGTTTTAGTCAGTTTGGGTTGAGATTTCCACTCAACTCGACCCAACCTATACTCACCCCTACAAAAAATCATTATGGGCTTGAAGTGATACGAAACCAGTTGAAACAATTTCAGACTGGCCAAATTGGTGGAATCGATCAGGTGATTGATTCCAACCTCTTTTTTTTTTTTAATTTTGCCCCTAACACCCCAAAACTACATCATTTTACAACAAACTGAAAAGAAAATCTGGACTATAGCGACCCGAGAAGCCATCAGATTCATTTAGTAGAAAAAAAAATAAAAGAAAGCCAGAAGCCACTGCTGGTCTTGTCTGTTGAAGCAAAAGGTTTACAACGAAGAAGAAGAAGAAGAAGAAGAAGAAGAAGAAGAAGAAGAAGAAGAAAATCAAAAGCAACCTTTGGCTTGAGGAATACAAAGACTCATAGAGAGTCGAACGCAGAAAAAGTTGATGTAACGATTAGGTTGCTTTCCACAAGATTGACGACTATCCCCCAACACGAGTCCTTACATTATACTTTGTCCTCACTCGCATGTCCTTTGGAAAGCCTTCCCAGGGGGGCACCTATCTTAAAATTACCCTAAGCTAAGTAAGCTTAACTATGGAGTACTTATGAAATGGGCTCCTGAAAAAGAAGGTGCACCTTGTTAGTATAGGTTGTTAGCCCTAATGTATTATGCTATAAGTTTTGATGATGACAAATATGTGGGAATGATTTAATCTTTCTTAGCCCAAATAGTATGATTTAATTTTCTTGGCCCAAATGAATGATTTAGTCTTCTTGGCCCAAATGAATGAGTTAATCTTCTTGGCCCAAATGTATGATTTAATCTTCTTGATCCAAATGCATGATTCAATCTTTCTTGGCCCAAATATATTTAATGCTTTATATATTTAAATATAGTAGTATAAATTGATTTTTGATAAAATTTATTAGTTGTTATAATATAATTTGAAAAAGAATATTTTTACTGTAGCACTTTTGAAAAAGAAATTTGATTGTTGAAGAAGTATGATAAACTTTATTGGTTATTGAAAAAGTATGATAAAGTTTATTGATTGTTGTAATATAATTTGAAAAAGAATACTTTTTCTTGTAGCACTTTTGAAAAATGAATTTGATTGTTGAAAAAGTATGATAAAGTTTATTGGTTGTTGTAATCAACTTTGAAAAAGAATATATTTTTCTGTAGCACTTTTGAAAAAAGAATATTGATTGTTGAAAAAGGTTGATAAAGTTTTTTGGTTATTGTAGAAATGTTGAAAAATGATGATGAAGCTTACTGTAGCAATTTTGACTAAAGCAGTCACTGTAGCAGCAAGGTTTCACTATATAAAGGGGACTTCACAACACCATTTAAATCAAGCTTCAATTGTTCATTTCTCATATTTTCTTGAGTTCATTCTCTCTAAATTGCTAGAGAAATATTCTGAGCTTAATTTCTACGTTATCTACACTTTGAGAGTGTTTACCATTATTTTCCTTAAGCCTTTAAATTTAGTTTCTCAAGGATTGGTTCCTTGAGTTAGTGTTTGAGAGAAAACACGTTGTAAGGGGGAGAGACACCCTTGAGGGAGAAAAGTATGTTGTAGTGGTTTGCAAGTACCCGGATTAAACTTGCAATTATAGTGGAAATACTCAAGTGGTCTCTTGAGGACTGGATGTAGGCTTGGGATTAGCCGAACCAGTATAAATCTCCGAGTTTGCTTTCTCTATCCCTACTCTATTTACATTTGAAGTTAATTAATTAATGCTTTGCGTTTATATTTAATTTCTACCTCAAGTATTAATTAATTTGTGTAGATTTATATTTGCTCCTTAATTCCTTGCACTATAAAATTATTCATCTTGATAAACATTTTGATTTTCTGAATTAAATTATTATCTTTAACATTATCCAATTTCAGAAAATCATTTTAACTTCCAATTAAGTTTTGTGAAAATTTTTATAAAACCCAATTCACCCCCCTCTTGGGATCCAACCATTTCTTTCATAGGTAGTATCTATCAAATCTTTTAAGCTCTTCTCAACTGTACAGTCTCATATTTGCACAATCTTAAAATACCTTAATTATACAGTCTCATACCTTTACAATCTCATGATATTTATCATTCCGATATAGAGTTGGTTTAGTCATGTGTCTCTTTGCCTAGAAGCATGCCAGGAACCATTTCTTATCTGTGCTTTTTCTCGATACTGGCTTTCACTCCCTACCTCGTCGACCTCAGGCGTCATAGTTGAACTTTTAGTTTAACGAAAGAGAAAGATGAAGAAAGAAAGGGAAGAGAACCAAGTACGAAATGGCAATGAGGGATGCACGTGAAATGATGGATGGGAACATTGGGAAGCAAAAGATGAAAAAGGAAGTGAATAATGGGAAAACATTAGGAAGTGAGGTTAGAAAAAGAGAGGAATAAGTATTGAATAAGAACAGTGGGAACTGGAAAGTTATGTTAGAGAAAGAGTGGGATGAATATTGACTATTGAATAATTTAATAGGACAGCTTATCGATGAACAAAACTAATTATATGAAAATGAATAATATTTAGTAATATTATTAATATAATACACATACTAATTTATATATTTTAAGTATTACCAGTTCGACCATGATTTAACACAGTTGAACCACAAAAATGTTAATCAATGCCTTCACTAATTTAATAACCAGTTCGATTTTTAAAACACTAGTTTATTATATTATTTTGTTCTAACCTTATGCAATTATCTTATGAATATGACAATCTTAAATAGTATCCTATATTAACGTTACACTAGCTTTTCATTATTAAAAACAACTTGTATGTTATATATATATATATATATATATTAGCTAGTTTGAAAATATATTCATTGGTGGGCATTATCTTAGGTATTGGACTTCCTATATGTGTCTCTATAAAATTTGATGGGGTTTACTAAAGGATATCTGCATTTCAAAAATAATGATACATGGTATATATACACTTGTCACTTAAGAACCTATACACCTTATCTAATGAGATGTACACAAGGACGATTTTATGCGTGACTATAACAGATTCAGCTAACATAAAATAACTTGTTGTACATCTCAGTTACAATAAAAAATATCAGTAAACAAAACTCATCGTTGCATCATAAGGGAGAGACCATTATTGCATCAACAGATTAGTAGGGACTTGGAGTAATATTTTACTCTATCATTCCCCCTTAAACTCATGGTGGTGAAGATTTATTTAGCACTTGAGTTTGTTCCTTATATATTGAAATTTGGACTAAAAGAGTATTGAAATTTGGACTGAGAGATAGGCTTATTAAATATATCAACTATCAAGTATTCAGAGGAAATATGTGTGACTTCAACATTAGCACTGAGCACCTTTTCTCGGACAAAAAATAAATCAATTTCTAGATGTTTTGACCTTGCATACTAAACATTACCACTTCAACACAGGGCCAACGAGGGGTGAGGAGTGATCGTCGGTGTAAAGAAGAAGCACGAATAAGGAGTGGCTCTTGGTAGGCTTCTAGGCGAAGGGACACATGAATGAACCAACTCTACTTCGAAATGAGAGCTATCCTAAGGTTGTACAAGTATGGGATTGTACAATTAAGGGCTTCTAAGACTGTATAGGTATACAGTTGAGGAGAGCTTAAAAGATTTGATAGGCACTGCCTATACCAATAAAGTGTACCTTCATTTTTGGGAGCTTATTTCATAAGTACGCCACAATTAAGCAAGCTTAGCCTGAGGTAATTTTGGGATGGTTGATTCCCTAGGAAAACATCATGTGAGTGAGGACAAAGCATGTTGTAAGGACTAGAGTTAGCTTGTGGGGGGCAGTCGTTAATCTAGAAAAACAACTTGGTCATTACAAGTGGCATCAGAGTCGGACCTCTCTTAGTACGATGTGGTTCGGCGATGAACCAAGCGAAAGCTGGTGGGCATGTGATGCTTGGAGTCAACGAAAGTAGGGAGTAATCACCTGTGCAAAGAAGAAGTATGGACAAGGAGCAGCTCCTAGTAAGCTTCTATGCAAATAGACACATGAATGAACCAACTCTACATCTAGATGAGAGGTATCCTGAGACTATACAGTTAAGGGATTCCGAGACTGTGTAGATATATAGTTGATGAGAGCTTAAAAGATTTAATAGGCACTACCTATACCAATAAGGTGCACATTCCTTTTCAAGAGCCCATTTCATACGTACTCCACAGTTAAACATGCTTAGCCTGGGGTAATTCTAGGATAGGTAACTCCCTGGGAAGTTTTTCCAAGAAGCATGCGAGTGAGGACAAAGCATGCTGTAAGGACTCGTGTTGACTTGTGGGAGCAATCATCAATCTAGAAAAGCAACCCGGTTGTTACATGGAAACACTTATAAGATTTCTTATAATGTGAGGAACATGGAGAAGATTGTTTAGATGTAAACTATGGTTAGTAGATTTAAGGTAATGTTCCCAATATGTTTAATAGTTAATCCGTTACCATTACCCACATAAACCTAATCAATTCCACTATAATATGCTTTTTGCATCAAGTTATTACTATATGATGTTATATGGTTGGACCCTTCTAAGTTAGGGTACCAGGCTGAATCATACACGATTTCTGGTCAAGCATAGAGTGATACATAATTAGCTACTAGTCTGTGCTGTGAACTGAATCTTGAAGCCATTGATCCATTCTGAAATTTATGGTCAAATATGTAATAACAAGTTATCACGGTATGTCTAGGTTTGTTGCATAGTTGGCACACCACAAAATGACTCCACTCCTGTTGGACTGTCTTCTTCCTCTTCCAAAAGATCTATCACCTCTTCCTTAAAAGTTGCTTCTCAAGTTGCCTAAGAAGTTTTACTGGGAATTATTTTTATTATTATTGCTCTTATCTTTGTGATCAGTGGTGGTTACATTTGCTACCATCTTTTCTATAGAGTTAGTAACTTTAATGCGCTTCTCAAAATGAACTTCTTGTACAATGACTAATGCTTCAATTTCATTTATAGTGTAAGCCTCTAGAAATGAATTGACAAAACAAATAAAAGGATCATACTCTTCTCCTAATCCTTCAAAGATGTATTATATGTGTTCACTAGTAGTAACGAGATTTCTTATTGATACTAGTGAATCAACAAGGGACTTGATTTTAAGAAGATCCTCATTCATGGATTTATCACATTTCTTAGTGTGTCTAAGTTCATTTTTGAATTATCGAACCTTTGCACGGGTTTGTGATGCGAAGAATTCTTGTACTCTTTCCTAGATTTAATGTAATACATGTAGTTATCGGGTATTAGTTTAATTTCATTTTCAGAAATAATTTGGATGCAGGGAAAATTTTTCGGTTGCATAAAAGGGATTCTAAGGTTAGAGGTGGCATCTTGGGGAGAGCAATTAGCAACTGAGGACTGGGTAGGTGTACAAATGACACTAAGGGAGCCAGATGATTACTAAGTCAAAGGAGGGACTAAAAGGTAATAAGGAAAATTGTGTGATACGTAGAATATGAAAAATACCTGAGTTAGAGAAATTACGAATTTGCCAATAATAATGTTGATTGAGGGTCGACTGGAGGGTAAATAGTAATTTCATCATGGATTGGTATATATAGGTGACTTCACCTTTTTCTCTTATTTTTCCTCTTCCTCCCTTTCAAGAGCATTCTCCCTCCCCAAACACTCTCTCCTTTTTTCTCTCAAGTCCTCCACTACCCAAGCTCCAAAAACCATTGTCCAGTGAAGGTTCGGGTCTCCATTGACCAACCACTACCAGAAAAGCAAATATTTGAGGTAGGCATCTCATTTTCTCTTTTTTTCTCCCATTTTTGGATTTTGGGTAATCTTGATAGAAATTGAGGTTGGTTGAGATCTTTGGGGTTTGGGTAATGTTTTAAAACATTCCTACATGTTTGATAATGATCAAAGAACAAGAAATTCAAAGGAAACCATGAGAAATCTTAGGATTTGGTGCTGAGAAAGATGAAATTTGAAAAATAAGGAAAGTTAAGGTTCTAAATGAAAAATAGTAATGATTGGGACTTGGTTTATTAAACATCAAGGATGAAATCCTATGGAATAAATCAAGTTAAATGGTGGATATTTTTACCCAACATGAAAAAATCGATAGGGGGTGTTTTTCGCTGAAACAAGGCCTTTTGCCTGGCATGCCTGAACGTTCAAACCCAGTTTTCAAATGGTCACAAACTTTCATCCGGACTCCTTTTTTTATCAAATTATATATTATTAGAAATCTCTTTGAGTCTAGTTTCAAATGAAATAAGTTGCATTTAAAACTTCATTACCATTTAGGAGTTATGACCAAAAGAGTGATCAAATGTCAGAATTAATGATAAGGATTTCTCTATTTTGTGACCTTGACATGTTTTTACATGGTTACCTTATAGGGATGAATTTTTTTTATGCATCTTTCACATCTCTTGGTATAGATTTGCTAGCTTGGAGTTGAAGTGAAGGATCTAGCTTTTCTCTGTATGTGTACATATATATATATATATATATATATATATATATATATATATATATATATATTATGATTATTATCCTAAAAGTAATTTAAATACATTTATGTTGATGAATAATAATATGTTTGGAAATGGTATAAGTGCTACCATTTTCCATTAAGTGCCAAATGTGAAACACTTATACATATTATAATAGGTATTTGTGCAAATTGAATAGTAGAAACTATCACAAAGGAGTTGAAATTCTTTATATCTTATATATGTTGAATGATGATAAGGTTGGCATGTATAATGGGAATGATTGGGACCTAGGAGGCATGAATAGAGATGGTATAAGTGCTATCACTCTATTTGGATGACAAATATAAATCTTTGATAAATTATGCATGTGGGGATTGTATTTTATTTATATGTGAATGTCTGTGATTGTAGATGTGATTGGAAGAAGGATTAGTCTGTGGGAACATAGACCAATGTGACAACTCTTAAGCAATGAATCCGTGGGAACATAGACCTATGTTTATGAAGCTCTCGAGAATTGGATAGTATCTCAATGACAAATCCATGGGGATACAGACTCGCATTAAAGAAGCCTTGAGAAATGAAAAATATAGGGATGTATTCCTATATAATGAAACTCTTGAGAAAAACGTTAAGGGAACATAGACACTCGATAACATGGCTCTTAAGTAAGTCCCCATAGGAACGTAGACATATGTGGGGGAGGATAAGTTATGTGTTTGTTTATGCATGACAAACTACATATATATTTATATGCTTGTCAGTGTAAGGTAGGGCTAGTTTGGGGTGAGTCCATAGATTAGACTTACCCCCTCGCAGTTGCAGGTACAGAAGGATGATCAATTCGAGAATTCACGAATCAAAGATACCTCTCCATTGCCTGAGGTAAGGTAATTTTATTTTCTTTTCAAATTATTAGTCTATTATGCTTTGTGATCAGATAGGCCACCTTAGAGATAATGTACGTGGTTAGGTTTAAAAGGAAAAAAAATCTGGGCTTACGGTAGTGTGGATACCACATTGCTCGCATCGATCCCGGTCGCATTTCCAGGAAGTGATGAAAATTTCAGGCTCTAATTTCACGTCGTGACATTTGATAGGCCTTCTCACAACCCACAACTCTAGTGAGCATCATTTCTATCATAGAAGAAAGTAGCCAAGACATGAGCAATTGGTCCTACTTCTTCTAATGCTTATAATCAGCAGAGACTACTCTAGCAACCTCTTTATCAGATGACCCATACTTCTGTGGCTACACATTGTGACCATCGATCAATTTCTCTAACTCATGATTGTATATGGTAGAAAAGAACTGCTACTTCAAGAGAAGGAAGTTCCTACTTAACAGAAATTGGTTGATTAAATGAAATGATACTAGTTTTTCCAATAACAAGGAGAGAGGTTGAGCTAAAAGAACATGATCACAGATCTATGGCCTTTTGGATGGGCTCTGATACCATGTAGAATGTGATGGAATTTACTAAAGGTTATCTACATTTCAAAAACAATGATACAGGATATATATACACGTGTCACATAACAACCTATACACCTCATCTAATGAGTTATACACAAGGAAGATTTTATGCGTGACTATAACAGATTGACTATAACAAATTCAACTAACAGAAAATAACCAACTGTACATCTTGGTTACAATAAAAAAAGATTAGTAAACAAAATGCATCGTTGCAACAGAAGGGAGAGACTATTGCTGCATCAGCAGATCAATAGGGACTTGCAATAATAATGTACTCTGTCATTTTACTTAGACATCATCATTTTTTCCTTTTTGAAGTAAAATTCGAGGTCTTAATAGTTTTGATTGTCAATATTTATGTCCTTGAGATTTCAATGTAAAGTAGTATAGCAGTGCTAAATTCAGAAACTAAAAGAAAGAGAATAGAAGAAGAAGTGGTTTGAAATTTGAGAAGCAAGAGGAACTAGAGAGAAATTAGAAGAAAATTCATATGTTTCAGCTCTAGAAGAATCAAAGGTAGCTAGTTTTCATAAAAGCAAGTTATTCATATGTATTATCATTCTTGTGTATAATATAACATAGTTTTATGATGAAGTCTTCTAAGAATGTTTAAGAACATGATTTCTCATGAAAGTAGAACTTGATTCCTCATAGGATGTAGAATTTTCCTCATAAGATGTAGAGTTCTCTTCATGAGATAACTGGAAAGCAAGTTACTTTAGTTATTTATCATGCTTTTGTATGATGTACCAAGTTTTATATTCAAGTATTCCATGAATACTTTAGAAAGATATTCCTCATGAAAAGTATAGCTTAATTCCTCATGGGATGATAGAACACCAGAACCTTTTCTTATGGGATGACGAAAATTCCTCATAGGAAGTAGAATCCTTATAGGATGATAGAAATTCCTCATGAGATGACAAAATTTCCCCATGGGACATAGAATACTTTTCATGAGAAATAGTAAAAGTTATAGTGCACTATAATAAAGAATGAGAATACTTTGACCACATGTTTATATGATAGTTCTTTTATGTTCATGGAAGTGAGAATTATTTTTATGACTGAAATGGTTCTTATGGTATTTCTTACAATAAATTAGCTACAGAGATTATATATCTCATATTTTATGTTATGACTTACTATTTCAGGAGTTGAAGAAAAAAAAAGCAGGAAAAAGCAAAGAATAAGTTAGTAGACTTGTTAAGTAGTTATATAGCAAAGAGGATATATGTCAATTTCTTATGTAACTTTTAGAGTTTTATGCATATTGTGTATATGTGTATAGAAATATGTGAATTTTATGTAATCTCTTGTGTTTTAGTTATATTTAGAAGAAAATTTGCAAGAAATAGTGGTTGTTGTGCTATAATACATGCATAAATAGTAAAGAAAGGATTGTATTATGTTTTAAGTTTCAAATTTATGAAATTATGGAGTATAGGATCTATCAGTCAACTGATTGTCCTATTTCAATCGACTGATACCTCCCAAATTTGTAACATAAGCAGATCAGAGGTGTATTAGTCGACTGATAGATATGAATCAGTCAACCAATCGTCCTTTGTCCAACTTAAAATTTTATATTGTAGGATGCTCCATAATTTCCCTATTTGTATGCAATTGGATATTTTATAAGAATTTTCAGAAAAATCCCATGGTTTAATCCAAGATTTTCACTAAATATACATTACAATTTTCTTGAATTGTATAAGTTTAGTATGCGTCTAGTACACATTACAGGTATGAGCTAGTTTGAATGAGTCTGTGGATTAGGCTCACCCCCTTGCAGTTGTAGGTACAAAAGGATGATCAAATTGAGGATTTGTCTCCCTATTACCCAGGGTAAGGTAATTTTATTTGCTTTTTAAATTATTGCTCTATTATGCTCTGTGATCAGATAGGTCACCTTAGATATAATGTACGTGGTTAGGTTTAAAAGGAAAAAAAATCTAGGCTTATGGTGGTGTGAATACCACATCACCCACACCATCACAGTCGTGTTTCCATATAGTGATGAAAATTCCAGCTCCCGATTTCGAGTCATGACATTTGATAGGCCTTCTCACAACCCACAACACTAGTGAGCATCGTTTCTATCATAAAAGAAAGCAGCCAAGACACGAGCAGTTGGTCCTGCTTCTTCCAATGCTTATAATCAACAGAGACTACTCCAACTACCTCTTTATCAGGTAACCCGTACTTCTGTGGCCAAACATTGTGACCATCGATGAATTGCTTTAACTCATGACCATATATGGCATAAAGGAACTGCTGCTTCAAGAGAAGGAAATTCTTATCATCCAACTTAACAGAAATTGGTTGATTAAATGAAATTATACTAGTTTGTCCAATAACAGGGAAAGGTTGAGCTAAGAGAAGATGATCGCATATCCGTGGCTATTTGACTGGGCTCTAATACCATATAAAATCATTTGGAATTTACTGAAGGTTGTCTACATTTCAAAAACAATGATACAAGAGATATATGCACTTTTCACATAACAACCTATACACCTCATCTAATGCGATGTACACAAGGAAGATTTTATGTGTGACTATAACAGATTTAGCTAACAGAAAATAACCAATTGTACATCTCAGTTACAATAACAAATATCAGTAAGCAAAATGCATCGTTGCATTAAAAGGGAGAGTCCATCATTGCATTAGCACATCAGTAAGGACTTGCAGTAATAATGTACTCTATCAATTTACTTGGACATCATCCAGAAGTGGTGCGATTTTTTTCTTTTTGAAGTAAAATTTGAGATCTTAATAATTTTGATTGTCAATATTTGTGTCCTTGAGATTTCAATGTAAAGTTTTATAGCATTGCTAAATTCAGAAATAAAAATGAAAATAAAAATCATGGTAAAATTATTCTAATTAGATATGAGTTAGTTTGTTAATTACTCAACGAATCAAAGTAAATTTAAGATCTACATTTTCAGTGTAACAATCAAAACCTGAATGTTTATCAGTGATATTTTCTAAAAAATAATAAATATAAAAATTAAAAATATAAAAATATGGTAATATTTTAATAATATAAGCTATCATTCATAAAAAATCATATGTCTTTCATAATGTCAACATATTAAATTAGGTAGATATTTATAATGGCAACATACTATCCGTGTTTGCATCATTCACATGTTGAATAAGTCAATTAATTCGTCAACAATTAATTACATAGTGCTAACATAAAATATATATGAAATAAAATAAAAATTAACTTTAAATGCAAAAGACAAAATGCAATTTTACTATTTTTTTTTTTTTGCCATGATGAATTTGGGAGTGAAAAGAGATATACAAGAGGGTAAATTTGTACGGATTGTAATGGTGGACCACGCACGTAGGTACATGTCCCGTGAAGCTTTTGAGTCTGTGTTCCTCCATTTGTCATGTAATAATAACTCCACTTCCACTCTTCCTCTCCCATTTATTCTCTCTCTCTTATCTTTGGTTAGCCACTTCAGTCTATTTTGGGAGGAAACTATATTACTATATATCTTTCTGACTTTGATTAGATTATACATAAAATTCTCCTGTTTGAAAATTTATATCTAGACCAAGAAAGAGAAGAAGTTAGTGCGTGTTAGGAAGGGAGGGAAGGAAAAGAAGAAGGAGGAGAATAAGAAAGAGGAGAAATGGAAGGGTAGAGAGAGAGAGGGAAAAAAAAAGCTAGAGCGTATGAGAGCATGAAGGCAAAGAAAAAGAGAATTAGATTCAAAGATACGGACATTTTAAATATATATTTGATATGTCAGTTGGACAAATAATGTAAATGCATATAATAGTTATAATCACATTAATATTTTCTATCAACAATTTACATATCATTGGAATTAGAAGCACAATTGAAATTAATTAAAAAAATATATAAAACTTAATTGATATAATAAAATTTTGAGACGAAATTAAAATTTAAGTCAAAGTTTAAAGGTATAAGAGATACTTTTGTTATCATATATTTAATGTATACAGATATTGAAAAAATTGGAATAAAATAAACGGTAAAGACAAAATTAAATCTTGAGCCAAATGTTAGAGATGAAAAAGTACTTTTATCATTTTATAATGATTCAAATTATGTAATTTATTTGTAAAAATTAAAATGACAAAAAAAAATTTTTGTGTGTTAAAAATACAAAGAGAAAGCTAAAAGTTCTTTAAGATGTATTTACATCTATTAAACACCTTAAAAAAAAATAAAAGCACTTAATGATCTGAACTCTAAAATATAAATGAATCAAATTTAGACCCTTATAAAGGCATATTTTTTTTTCTTTTAAGATCAAGATATTTAAGTCAAAATACACCTGAATATTAAGATATAATCTTTGAATTTAAAAAGCAAATGATTGAAATTTTTTTTTAACATCTAAACATATAGAAATTGTTTATTAGTAAAAAAAATATTAAATTAAATTAGTAATTAAATCTATATTATGAAAAAAAATTAATGAAATCAAAATTAAAAAATAGAATTATATATTGAATGAAAAAATTTTAAAACTTAACAAA
The DNA here is from genome assembly GCA_037074585.1 of Biancaea sappan. NCBI lineage: Eukaryota > Viridiplantae > Streptophyta > Magnoliopsida > Fabales > Fabaceae > Biancaea > Biancaea sappan. Next base: position 29,735,512 of record CM073499.1, read on the forward strand.
CAAGTATTGATTGCTAATCTAGTTAACCAAAATATTATTTCAGATAGATTGTAAAGTTTGAATATTTGAGGATGTTATTTATTAATTTTTAAAATTTAAGGGAGATAAAATATGCAGAAAGCAAAGTTTATAACGGTAAAGTTTATTTTTACCTAAAATGAATAATACATGTGCATGGTATTAAAATTTGTCACAACATCTAATTCATTAAAATATTTTTAGGCTTATTAAGTATATAAAAAATTAAAAAAATACATTTAATGATCTGAAACTTGAATGCATCAAACTCAAACTTTTAGTAAGTACAAGTAATTAAGGCTTTAACGTTGGTATTATTTTTGGCCAAAAAATAAATAAATGTTGGTCTTATTATATTTCCAAGAAAGGAATAGATAGATTAAAATCTCCATTGTGTGGCATCCATTATTCCATTAGTCGGGTCTTCACTCGTTTCTTTTGTCTTCGAGTACTCTTACGTTTGTGTGTGACTGAAATGGAATTGACAGTTGTATTCTGTCAACACTAATTTATTCCTTTTTACCAAATATTAACTATGTCCATTGACAGTCATATAATCATTTATACCACAAATATCATATAAATTAAAATTTTAATTGTTTTTATATAGTTATATGTCAAAGTTTAAAATATGCTACTTGAATAAATATTATTTTGTCATAATTTAAAATTTATGTATCAATTTTGTTATTAGCTTAAGACAACAAAATTAATATACTTTGAGTAAATTATCCTGACCTCTTTGAAGTTTGGTTAAATTATATTTGATACTTCTCTTATTTAAAAAATTACACTTAGCTCCCCTCTAATTTACTTTTTATAAAGTTAAAAATTGCATTTTTAAAAAAAATAAAATTGACAATTTTCAGTATCATATTAAGAATAAAATCAAAGTTTTATAATAGACATTGTATCAAATTAATTGCATTTACTATCATATTAAAAATAAAATTACAGTATCATATCATGTAAAAAAATTAATTTATTTTCAAAATAATATAAAAAATGTTGTTGCAATTTATATAGAAATATTAGGCATGGCTAATGTGATGTTTGAAATTAAAAAAAAAAGTATCACATAATTTAGTTAAACTAAAAAATATTAATGTAATTTTTTGCACAAATATTATTCTAATTTACACTGTTAATTTTTTAAAAATAGAGTATTAAATTATACTCCTCTGTGCAGATTTTTTGTGTAGGGAGACCTATTATAGTATTTGTTTTTTACATTTAATAACCTAATGTCACATTTTTTTTTTACTAAAATATCATATATTAGCTTTAAAACATCAATTTTAACATATTATGATGTATTTTTACTATTAATCTTATAAGATATCGCAAGTATTCTATTTTTTTTTGTTAAAAAAGGAGTAATATTTACTTAAATTAAGGATAGTATTTTAGTCTAAAAAATATTAAATATTATGTTATCAAACATTAAAAATATTATAGCAAATCTAACTAAATAGAAAATTTAAAATTAAACTAAAATGTGACAATTTTATAATTATAAAAAAGTGTAATTTTAAAAGGCAAAAATATTTTTTTTCATCCCTAACATGTATTAAATTTCAATTTCGTCCCTAATATTTTTTGTGCCAATTTCATTCAACATGTTTCTTTTTTGTTTTAATTTTATTCTTAGTACTAAAGCTGTTAACAATGTTGATGAAAAATGTTAACGTGAACTCCTCCAAGTGATATGTAATCTTCTTCAAATGACATGTGAACCTTTTTATGAGACACATTAAACATTTGAACGTTAATTTGAAACAAAAGAGATAAATAAAAAAATATTATTTGAGGTGAAATTAAATTTTAGTCAAATATTTAAGACAAATTTAAAACTAAAATTAATTAATATAACACATTAATAATAGACATGTCACAAAAAGAAATCTATATCAATATTTTTTGTAATTTATGTAAATGGTGTACTTAATTTTAAAAATAAAATTAAAACCAAAAAAACATATGAGGCAAAAATTAATAAAAAAAAATTGTTGAAAACAAAATTAAAATTTGAAGTAAATATAAAAAAATACTTTTACCCTTTAAAAGTTAACCATCTAAATTAGTCTTTAAGCGATGTGTTGACTTGCGATAAATAAGCAACCTGGAGCCAGTCGCAGTCCCACAATACGGCGCGCAGTTTCAGACGTCAACTGAGACTGAGTATAACAGTCGAAGGACACAGAATTTGAAGCTGATTTCATTCCTCGTTTGATTTCAGTATTTCGCTAATGCCCACCATTCACGCTCCACATTTCCAGCCATATACGCGCGTGAGTCTCACACATTCTTCACCTCTGCAAATTCCCGTGCCTTTCTCTAGGAGTAAATGAATAACCTAAATATTATATTTATTTTAATTTAGATTTTAAAATTAAGTATTTTTATTTAATTTTAAAAAAATTACTTTTATCTCAATAATATTTATCTGTTTGTCAAAATAATTTTTAACAATAATTTTTTTAAAAAATTTAACAATAATAGATTGTGATATTTAATAATGAAATAAATTAAATTGAGACAAAAATAATTTGTAAGAAATTAAATTAATATATTTGTAATTTTTTAGAAATTAATGTAAATCAATAATTGCAAATTCATGTGCCTTATACTTTCAAAACAAAGGATGTATTTGGCAGGCAGGAAGGGAATATAAAAGGAAATGAGAATGAGATATTTTGACTAACTTTATTAAAATGAGTGAGAATTGTTTCCTGCGCGCGTAATAGAGTCGTTGGATCAATTTGATTCAACGGCTCTCATTCATCTAATATTTTTTAGAAACAATTTGTAATTATTATTTTATATTTATTATTTTGCTTACAATCATCATTGATCAGTTTATACTTGTAATTTTAAAAAAAAAATACTAAATGAATGGCTCCTAGAGGCTCTTGCGCACATTAAACTACCCCAACCCAAAAAAGAAAAAAAAATTAAAGGAAAGGCTTCCAGTATAAGTACTTTTAAGTATAGCTGTCAAATAAGCCCGGTCAGCCCACCCCAACCTAAGTCTTGCAAGGTCAGTGAAGAGTATGGTTTGAGTCGGGTTGGGCATTTATACAATTCATTATAAAAAAAAAGTCTAGCCCATCCCAACTTATCATAGCCCATGGGCCTTATCTTGTTTTAAAAGAAAAGTAATTTAGTTATTTTTATCATGACAACTAAAGATGAGAACAATTAAATTTTAAAAATTAAATTAAACTTCTAAAAAAAAATATTAAACATTAAAATAGACAATTTTTCTTGTTTAAAACGTAATTATAATTATTTTGAATGAAGAAATTTGATATTGGAACTATAAAACTTCAAAAAATAAAACTAAACTTCTAAAAAATATATTAAAACTTAAAATATAGTTAATAAATAAAAATAAAAAAGTCCACATGAGCCAGCCCACACCAACCCACCTAAAACTCGAAATGCTTAAATAGGTCGGGTTAAAAGTCTTTCTTCAAAATGGGCTATTAAATTATTAGTTCGCCTCATCCCATTTACAAGATTGGGGTGGGCCGAGCCCATTTTAATAATTCTACTTTTGAAAAGAGCGATTTGAACAATTTAGACAATCATGTAAAGGAATCATTTTCTCTCTCTTTTTCTTTCACAATATATTAAACATGCTTTAAAATTAAACTAAATCGATGCAATAAAATATTTTTCTTCATAGAGTATTGGAGTAAATTATTAATTAGTCTCTAAAATATTATAGTTATTTTAATTTGTTCCTTGAAAGATTAACATTTCAATTTATCCCTTGAGAAATTGATTCTGTTAACTTTGAAATATGACAATGGTAGATTTTAATATTTAGAGATAAAAAATATTAAATTTAAAAAAATATAATTTTTAAAAAAACTAAATTGAGATAATTGTAATTTTTAAGTACTAATATAAATTAGTAATTTACTCTAAGTATTAACTAAGTCCTTTCATTTTTATATTATATTATACTATATTTCTATTTATTCTATTATTAACTTTCACCGTATGAAACTTTGTTATGTTAATTCTTTATACTAACATCTTTTTTGGGTTTTGCATTTAAAATTCTTATAATATTATTTGTCTATATAGGTTTTAAAATGTCAAAACAACAAAAAAAAATGAAGGAAAATATATATATATATATAAAGGCCATTATTTTGACATTTGGGATGGTAGATCAAATTAAGATTTTGGGCGGAAATGTCAACGAATGCTTTATGTTACACAACTTTAAAACTCTTAAAATTGGGGTCATGAATCACATAATCCCCTAAATTGAAGTAGACTATTTGCATTTTAGCATTCTTTTTTCTGAAAAGAAAATATTTAAATATTTAGGGTTCTGTTTGGTTTGTAAAAATATTTTTTATTTTTATTTTTAGTCTTTATTTTCTGAAACACGAAAATATTATTTTAGTGTTTTCATATTTGAACCTTTCAAATTCATTTTTTTATTTTTAATAAAAATAAAAATAAAAAATGTTCAAATCAAATATGGCTTATGGTGAAGTGGACCTCTATTTTGCTTGTTCACAGATGGCGCCCCCATGATTTGTTTTTCATTTTGGGTGACAAATGTAAATATAAAAATAAATATTTGAAACATGTTAAAATATTTTGTTTTTAGTCCATAATATTTCACCCAAAGGTGAGGTCCAGTCAAAATTACTTTGGGTAGATGATAGAGTAAGGAGTAGGGAAATATATATGTTATGAGTTAGGTAAGTGGAAGTTGAAGAATTGGGGAGTGGCCCTACCTCCTTCCTTCAACTACATACCCTGCACCAATATGGAATACTATGCTTCATCTATTCCCAAAACACTTCAATTATTCTGCCCTATACCAACCCTACCCTACCCTCTATTCATAGATTCTACAAGACAACCTCCATGTGCTCCCACTCACATCCTCATTTGGATCACTCTATTTCCCTTGGAAGTTAGGTCACTTTTTTTTTTTTAAACACCATTGGAGCTAAGTCTTCTTGATGTGTAGCAGGTGTGTTAGGCAGTCTTGGGCCATTTTTGATAGGTGTGGACCTCACTCAATGGATGACCCAAAGTTGTTTAGCACCTTTGCTGTATAACAGGGGATCCATACTAGTGTTATGGAGAGAACTTTATTTTGTTGAATTCACAGTTTAATAAAAATTTATAATTTCTATTAATTTAGTTCAATATTAAATTTTTTATTATTATAAAAGTATATAATTCTTTCAATATTTTTTTTCCTTACGAGACCTGGATTCTAATGTTAGGAAATTTCTATGAGAGTACACTTCTTTTAGATTAGTCAATTGCGTTTAAAATTTTAAAATATATTATTTATTTAATATTTAAAAATTATAATTATCTCAATTTAATTTTTAAAATTGCATTAATCTAAATTTAATATTCTTTATTACTAAATCATCAAATTTACTATTGTTAAATTTTAATTTTTTTGTAGACAAAAGTTACTTTGATAAATAAAGAATTAAAATTGAAACAAATATAATCTTTTAATGATTAATTTAATAGTTTGATCTCTTCTAGAGAGTGAATTGAAATAACTATAATATTTTGAAATGAAATTATTAATTTACTCAATTTTTTATTTTTAAAATGCTCTTCAAGATGAATTAAACTAAAGTTGCCAAAGTGAACTACTATTCCCCGTACCATCCAATCACGCTGAACTATAAAATTCATACATTAGTCTTCAAAAATACATACTTATATGTTTTTATGAAAAATTTAATAAAAAATATAAAAACTACACCTAAATTTTATTTTCTTTTTTGTTACGGTAAGGGCATTGTAATTAGAATTGCAAGTTACAACGGTAAGGATTTCTGTCTATCTCGAATTAAAAAGTTTAATAAGCCTAGTTCAATTATGGGCCTCTTCCTGGACATTGTAATGGGCTGGGCTTGGAAACTTCCTCGGCTAAATTTTGGACATCGCCTTCATGGCTTAATTCCATCAGTTTTTTCAACAGATATTCACGCTTCCATTTTCTTCTCCCAACTATGTTTCTCTTTTATTCTGTTGTAAAAATTGAAGAATTGCGGTAAATAATTTAGCCTAAGTAGTGTTGAAAAATACTGTCCAACGAATATTTTGTGGCACTAAATAAATTTTCTTTAAGTGAATTTTTTCCCAGAATTAAATAAGTTTTTCTAAGATAAAATTTAGGGACCAGAATAATAAGATCTAAACTTGAAAATGTAAGCCAGAAAATTGTAGTAGGATCTCTCTAGACTCTCTATTCTCCTGCTAAAATTTTTATGTGTGTGTATATATATAAGAATGGGGGAGTCAATCAATTATAGAAGATAAGAACAACTGTGAAAATTGACTAGAGATATTATAGGGATAGTGGGAGGTTACACAAGGTTTTTTAGGAGATTGGGATAGTTATGGAAACAGTCAGTTTAAATTATTTTTTAATTAAAAAATTATAAGTAGGTTATTATCAAATCATAACTGACAGATTTAAATTTAAAATATTTCTTTAAAAGTATTTCAAAAATATTTTCACAACAATTTTAAATGTTTTTTTGAAATACTTTATTTTTTACAATAATCCTCCACATATTTTAAAAAGAAATTTTGAGTGAAACAATGTTATGGGTAACATAAATGAGAATAGATGCTTTGAGTGTGGTGTCTTGTTAGACTATAAACCAAATCTAGACAGATAAAACATAACTTATAGAGTTAGTGGTGAAGTATATAGCTTTTTTATGAACTATTAAACTCTTATTGTAAATTAGAGGTCTTACTAATCACATGACACCCTCACAATTCTTGTTATTGACGTCGTCGTGCACGTTTTTGAATGTGCACGTACTTGGTGTTCATGAGTGCTATAAAGATTTTGTCACAATCTCATAGGAGAGCGCCTTACTCTATATTCATATAGGTGATTTCATCAAGTGTATCTGCAATGAATATACCACTCATGAGGGCTATGAAAATCATTAAGGGAGTATTTGGTTCAACGGAGGGGAGGAGAGGGGAGGGATTTTAATGAAGAAGGGATGGGAGGGGAGGGGAAGAGAAATAAAATTTCTTTGTTTGGTTTAGTTTGAAGAAAGAGGAGGGGAGAAAAAATAAACTTTATTTTATTTGGTTTGCAAGGGGAGGGAATGGAAAATAAAACAAAATGACTATTATAATTTTTTAATTATATGATCAATAGAACATGACAAAAAATATTTCAAATATATTATGCGTTTTAAAAATAATATAAATTTTTTGTTATTATTCTTACTGCAATAAGAAAAGAAACTAAAATTTAACTAATTTGTTAATTTATTCAACTTGTTTTTTATTTAATTATTTTTTATTATTTAGTTATACATATAATATATTATCTGTATAATAATAATAATACAATTTTTATATAATATTAATATGTTATACAAATATATTAATAATATATTATTTAAGAAGTAAAATAAAGCAAGTTATGAAATTATTTGTAAGCAAGTAAACAAATTAAATATGTTAATAAGCAAACAAATAATAATAATGAAATAATAACGTAACATGACAAATTTTTAAAAACTGTTTCTATATATGTAGATCAAGTCTTAACAAAAAGCTCAAAGTCAATGATAGAATGTAGTACAAAATGTTAACAAAAAGATCAAAGTCCTCGAATAAGTTCAATCATAATGACATTTCTCTGAACACATACATCAATTGGAAGGTAGATTTGAAGAACCAAGGAACATTTCCATGATCAATGCTTTGCGTGCTGCAGCTGAACATTGAGAAATTGTTCTCAATTTGTCAGCATCATTTATGAGAAAGCAATATATCTTAGGCAACAAAGATGTGTCACACCCACATTCTTGGATTAAATTCCAAGTTTCTTCCCCTGAAATTGGAGCTAGGTTGTTTCTCATTATAGCATTTCCTTCTCTTTTCTTTTCTTCTTATTGTTGGCACTAGTTGCTCCATGTGAAGGATCTTGAGCTGAGAAATTAGAAATATTATCATAAGCAACATCAGCAAAATAATCAGTATTCTCCAAAGTCACCTCATTTTGAGAGACAAGATTATCAACATCATTAATATTTTCAGTGAAGTATTCTTTAGTGGCTAAAGATCGTTTTCTTTCATCTCAGGAGCAGTCTCAGCATCTTCTCTAGTGGCTCTATCATTTCCATAAAGTATGACCATCTTCTCATAATGTGTAAATAGGGTATTCCTCCAAATTGCTACTTTTGGTTTTGACTGAAAAAATGTTAAGTTTCAAACAATAATCAAAGTTAGCTAAATATTCAATAATGACATATTAGAAAATAAAATATTTAAGAATCTAACCTCAATTAGAGAATTCCAAACTTCAAATTCAGCATTCCACAAATGAGTAGATGGGTTCCAAGCAAACTCACTCATACTATTTTTGAAAATATCATAAACTTCTGCAAAGTGTTTCTTCAATGTTTTCCAACAATTTTTCACCTTCTCCTTATCAATTTTCTTGCCAAACATTACACTCAATTCTTGGATTATGTTTTCATAGGCAGAGGTTGTGAAAGTACCATTAACTTTGTGACCCCCATTATATTCATTCATGAAAGCATCAACAAGAGCATCATCCATACTTTTTGTCCAAGTTAGGTTCTCTCTATTGATGTTTCCAACAACTTGCTTTTTTGGTGCCATACTATGATATTTAAAAACCAAAATCACAATAAATTAATAGTTTATCACAAAATTAATATTATATCATTTAAATAAAATCAAAATTGCAATCAATCAAAATTACATAATCAAGGTAAATACAACATATTTTATTTAAATAAAATCAATATTAAATCATACAGCTAATACGAGTTTACACTCATAATAAAAGACCACATAAAGGTAAAACAAACTAAAAACAACAAATCCCATTGTGCAAACCATTCACCCTAATGATCATTTTGATAATCTAGCCACATTTGATTAGCTAAACTATCTCTTATTAGCTCACCCCGAGCCGCCTCCTCGTTCTCACTTGTTGGAGCTTGATTATTATCATTAGATATGTTTTGAGTTGCAAGTTCAGCATCTACTTCAGCTATAAGATCTTCATCAGGGTCAATGCTCATTAGGTAATTATGAAGAATGCAACATGCAATAGTGATTAGTTTTTGAGCTTTCACTCCATATGTAGGCTCTGTTGAATTAGATAAAATTTCAAATCTTTTTTTAACATGCCAAAGGCTATTTTAATTGCATTACGTAATGATGCATGATGAAGATTGAATAGTTCTCTATGGTTATGGGGTGGATTTCTTGCTGAATATTCTTTCAAATGATAGCAAACTCCTCTATGAGGTGTAATAAGTCCACTTGTTAACATGAAGCCAGCATCCACAAGGTAATATTTCCCTATAATCAAGATAAATAATCAATATGATAGTTTGAAAAATTAAAATAAAAAGAATTATTTCATTTTGATAATCTAGTCATTAATTATTTGGAAAAAAAATTCTTAAATGTTATAAAAAATTACCTTCAGGAATTTTAAGTCTATCGCCTCGACTTATTGCATTTTTAATAATTATTGAGTCAGAGGCGGTGCCTTCCAATCCAGGGAGCACATAAGTGAACTTTAAATCAAATGTGCATGCAGCTAACACATTTTGTGTCGGGTATTCCTTCCTACCATGATATCGGGGAGCATCTATAGGTGATACTTTGACACGTATATATGTTCCGTCTATGGCACCAACACAATCCTGACATTATATATATATATATATATATATACACGTACATATATATTAAATCTAAGGTCATCATGCTAAACTTTGAGTATACACTAATTTAATTATAAACTTTTACCTTAAAATATGGGTAGAATCGACTACTACCACGAATTTCAGGAGTAACTGTTGAACCATCAGGTTGTATAAGTAATTTTCCCTCCAATTCAATGATTGCTCTTAACACTTGATGGAGATGACGACTAATTGTTTCACCAGAACGGCGAAACCAAAAGTTCACTTCTCAATTTTTTGCATTATGTGTTAATATATAAATAGTTTTTGCAACTTGTTCTTCCACACTTGACCATCGTGTGGGTTTTAAGCCACCTTCTCTTTCTAATATATCACATAATTTTAAGAATGCTTTAGGACCCATTCTGAGAATATTTTTACTAGTTTCACTACTAGTAATTCAACACATTATTTCTCCACATACTCTTTCTCTCTTAGAGCTTAAAGTGTAACTAATTTTTCTCTTACGAGACATCCGAATGAAATAGTAATAAACAATAGTACACATCAGCCTTCAGTGCAAATCAAATCATATATCTTCAATTTCTATCTAATAGACAAACATAATAAAAATTAATGGTTAAAATTAAAAAAAACAGATTAATTGATGTCACAGAATTTTCCAATCCCAAATCGAAAAGAGAAAGCAATTTAAACATAACATTTTTCAAAATGTGGAAAGTGATAAAATTAGTTGTACTGTATAGTTCAACGCTCCACATCATGTACATCAGTCAGGTTTCAAAAACACATTGCCAAACCCATAGAGGCAATTAAGATATGATTGGTATAAAGTGATTAAAAAAATATAATATAATATTTGTTAAATAACTGCAAAATTGGTATAAAGTGACAATCCCAAAATTCAATTTCAATTTGGTGGGTTTCGTAGGTCTACATGTGGAATAACTACAAAATTTGTATAAAGTGACAATCCCAAAATTCAATTTCATGTATAGAAAAAGTAACATTATTTGAGAGAAGAACAAATTAGAAAAGAGCTACAGAACAAAATATCCACCTTAACAAATCCAAAAAAGAAAGGAAAGTAGAAACAAAGAAAGCCGAGCCCTCTTCAAAGAAATAACTCATACCTTTCTAGTTGTTGCTATGCGTCCTTGAAGATTTTTTGAGATGCTCAGGCTATGCGCATTGTGTGCCATATGTTAATATGAAAGTGATAGTCCTTTAAATAATGAGAATTAGGTTAGAGGATAAATTTGGAATTAAAAAAATATTAAAGATATTTATGTCTTTTTATGTTGTTACACTTTTCTTTCCCTCCAAATCTCCCCACTTTTGGAGGGAAAAAAATGATGGGGAAGGAGGGATTTTTTACTCCTATTTTCCTTCCCCTCCCTTCCAACTAATTAAAACAAACAAGGTAAATTTAAAAAAAAAACTCCTCCCCTCCAATCCCTTTTAACCAAACAATACGTAAGAGTTTCGCTCAACTAATCTATCAAATGCATTCTATCACTTTTACACTTACATCACAGGAAATGGACTGAAATAATAGCGTTAGCAGAGCTAACAGATGACTTACTATTACCCATATAAAATTTCTTGAGATTTCCAATTATAAAAGTTGAGTTACCATCATTGTTAATTTCAATTGGCTTAAGTCAACTTCTCCTCGATATGTAAAAAGACTAATTTCCTTCCCACATGTAATTTTAGTCAAAGATTGGCCAAATTCACTTTTGACTTCACATAATCGATCGATATAATTCTATTTTTCATCTTTTAAAAGCTGCTTAATAACTTTGTGTCTCAAACACAAATATTTACTTTTATCATTGAAAGTTTTATTCTTTACAATAGCTATTCCCGCTTGGCAATCATAATGCATAGACATAAACAATGTTGGTTTCATAACCAATGAAAAATTTGCTAAAAAGTTTCTCAACTATTTAGTCTCATTACCAGCCAATTCCAAAGCGAAAAATTTTGATTCTACAATGGATCTAATAATAATAGTTTGTTTGACCAATCTCTAAGATACTGCTCCACCACTAAGGGTGAACACATAACTACTAGTAGATTTTATCTTATTTGAATCAAAAATTTAGTTAGTATCATTGTATTCTTCTAATATAATGAGAATTCCACTTTATAAGATATCATACTATTATCATTAAAAGTTTTATTCTTTACAATAGCTATTCCCGCTTAGGAATCATAATGCATGGACACAGACAATGTTGGTTTCATAACCAATGAAAAATTTGCTAAAAAGTTTTTCAACTATTTAGTCTCATTACCAGCCAATTCCAAAGCGAAAACTTTTGATTCTACAATGGATCTAATAATAATAGTTTGTTTGACCAATCTCTAAGATACTGCTCCACCACTAAAGGTGAACATATAACTACTAGTAGATTTTGTCTTATTTGAATAAAAAATTTAGTTAGTATCATTGTATTCTTCTGATACAATGAGAATTCTACTTTAAAAGATATCATAATTGATGGAACCTCTCAATAACTTTATTAATTTGACCAAAGTATCTCAATGGTTATTATTTTAATATTGTGTGTATATCCACTCAAATAATTGGATTTAGTAATGACATTTATATAAGTATCATTCAATAAAAAAAATTATGTTATTGATATCAGTTTATAACCACCCTAAAAAGAACAGAACAAATGGCCACGCATGATATGGTGTTTTCTTAGATTTACCGATATCGATTTGGAGAGATAATAAATTTTCTTTCAAAGAGACTTTGTAATATAAGAACAGATAAGGACAAACATTGTGTTTGTTATTATCTAAATCGTTGGATTTCAGATTCACCAATTTAAATTTTAATATTTTTTTAAAAAAATGATTAAAATTACTATTTAAAATCTAAACTGTTGAATTTAAAATCTAACGGTCTAAATAAAGATAAACATGATATACTAGATGTTCTTTTGTAATATGGGGTTTGAATGGCTCTTAAGAGTTTTACCAAATGAATTTTCAAAACAAATATATCAAGAATGAGTATGAGAGTACCAGTGACCTTTAGATGTAGGCGTGAGGTCAAATACCTCTTTACGCCAATAAGTCGATTTGGTATCAATTGAAAAATTACATAAGATCTAATATAGTATTTCCTTAGGCGTCTCATGAAAAATAAAAGTATATTTTATATTGCTAACGTTTACAATAAATTTTATTTGTTTCTCTAACTTTGCTTTGCATTAAATATGTTTTATATTTTTTTTAAATATGTCATTTTCACTAACGTTACTTAAGACATTGCAAAAAATGCTAACTGAGCGGTTCATATGACACATATCACGATTTACGTTATCTGCTACATGGACCCATACCCTGAAATTTCAAAAATACCCTTAATATTAATTATTAAAAAAAGAAAGAAAAACCCCCTTGATATGAATTTACGTGACAGATGATATAGAACGTAATATGTGTCATATAAATTGACCAATTAACATTTTATGTTAATATCTTAAACAAGAAAAGGGCATATCTTAAAAAAAAAATATTTAACGTAAAAAAATATTAAAAATATAAATAAAATTTAATATAAACGTTATTTTTATAATGTTTTTAGTGAATCTAAAATCACCTCATGTTTTCTTTCAAAAAGGAATTAATAAACAGGTGCCAGTAACTCTTGCATATTTGCAAATCGAAAGACCAAAAAATAAGATGACGTCAAAAAAATTGTTTTGAAAAACCGTGTGGGATTAAGTATCTCCGGATGATAGGTGAGACTTGGTGGTTCCACGTGAGGCATAATGCTTCCTTACAAAAACTCTATACTGGTTTCACTTATTTTTAAACAGGGTTCCTTACAAGAATATATATAAATCATTTTAATTACAAATAAATAAATATATAAACATCCATGCTTATCTATTATAAATAAAAATTGTTAAGGAAAAAAAAAAGAAGCCAGTTGTCACGACCCAAATTTCGGGCATGTGACCGATACGTTGACACAAATTTCGTATCATTGTAAACCTAACTAACATATTAATTTCTACCCCTTTTTTTGTTTATTAAATAACATAGTGTTTTCATAATTATTTAGAAATCAACAAACAAGCAGCGAATCTAAAATTAAGCAAACAAGACAATGTATTTCTAACTAATTTAAATAGTCTCAACTATTTGTATTTCAAAGACAATTCAAAGTTTGAAAAGAATTATATATATATATACACATATCTTTATATGTAAATATATGTATAATAAAATAATTAGAAAGTATTAATTAAATATAAATGAACATTAATTAAAATAGATATTAATTAAAACAAATGTTAATTTATAACTAAATATTCTTAAAATAAGTATAAAAATATCAAATATTTGTTAAATTAAATATTAATTTATTATATAAATTATTATGATCGTATACCATATACACACACAAGGAAAGAGGACAACTTACATGGATTCCTTGCAATCTCCCACAATTTAAAAGAAATAATATTTGGATTTAAAAAGAAAATTATAAACGTATTAATATTCAAATAACGTATTATCTCACTTGAATAGAAATTCAATTCATAACAAAATAAATAAAAAATAATTTGTATAATTAAAACACATTGTCCAATAAAATAATTGATTCACCTTAGACCTCATAGATGTCTTTATTGACTATAAAGCTTCCTAATCTTAAACACCATACAGTGACTTGGGGCCCGTCCAACAATAGGAAAACTCAACGACAACCTTAGGTCTCTTGCGGATATTCTTCTTTCGTACTTGATCTGAAAAAATTAAATCAACGAGTGTGAGATAAATATCTCAGTGAGCGAGTTAATCCCCGCTCTAATAAAATCCGCCATGTAAAACCAATAAAATAAAAGCATAAGCTTAAATCACAAATTGCAAGAAAAATATATACACCATAAAGCTTGCAATTCAATCTAATAATTCATACTAACGAAACTAGTACTCGTATATAGCAAAATATCTGAGAGATCCTATAGACCCACTCAACGAATCTCATCATATCCTAGAGCACACACAGCTCAACTAATCTCATCAAAAATCAATCTCAGAGAGCACACATGGCTCAACCAATCTCATCAAATAACCAATCTTAGGGAGCACACACAATTCAACCAATCTCATCAAATAACCAATCTCATGGAGCATACACAACTCAACCAATTTCATCAAATCCTCCATGACGCACAATCTTATCCTCAACGATTAGAGTGCCTCAGATTAAATTCGGACTTAACTTCCTACCGAGGGAATCATTATCTCTACTCTCAGAGGCCAAGTCATCCTGTCACTTAAATTTCTTGCTTGACATGAGAAAGAATACTATCCCACCCAAACACAATTAAGTTTCAACTAATTTCAAACAATCATTAAAATAAATCATCAATACATTTGTCAATATATTCATCAATAATCATAAATGTAATCATCATATCAATTTTCGCTGGATAACCATAAGGTATCCCAAATCACAATCAATCATATTTGTCTCACGAATAATCTCATTTTCCCTAACGTTTCCCAATAACAATTTCGTCATTATTTAAATTACATAAAACTCTTAAACTCAAATCTCTTAATCGGATTCCCTCTTTTACACCATAATCATTACATATCTTATTATCCTATTACTTTAAGACTTAAAATAATATTAAAAAAGTATTGATTTACTCACGTAGATTCCAATGAATCCTACCAATCAAACTGATTAAAACTCCTTGATGTAAAAAGAATTTGATTCTCTATGTTGTTGACATTTTCCAAAAGAAGGTGAACATGTTAAGGTGTATACTTAAATTGTATTAACTCAAATTAATTTAAGGGAGAGAGAAACCGTAACTTATCTTAGCTTTTTTCTTTCTTTACTTATTTTACATTAAGATTTTCTATAATTTTCTCCATCTATTCCCATAATTTACACACGTTTGCTACACCCCACAAGATTCCAAAATTTTTCATTTTAATCCCTAAAATTTTTATTGTAGTCCTTGTATGACCTAGCATCTCACATTACCAGTCTGTAACCCAAAATCACATACTAAAGCATGACCATATCACAAATGCATATTACCCACAATTTTTAAACTAATATTTGTAAAATAAAATTTAACAATTAAAAATAAAAAATTATATGAGAGGTATTATACCATTTCATTTAGGTTACCTAAGCCCACTTGTTAATGGGCGGGCTTGCTGGCCATAAGCCCAATTAACACTACTAGTTTCCTCATTTTGAGCCAAGTTTGCTTTTTTAAATATATCTTGGATTTTTACCCATTAATTTCTTTTTTCATATAACCAAAAAAAATATTTTTCCATCTTTCAACTTCTTTTTTTTTCACATATTCGAGAAAAGGTAATTTAAATAAATTAGAGGCTAATTAATGAATTTTGTACAATTATTTTAGGACAATCATTATAAGAAATGAGTATGTGGCGTGACTAATACTTTCTCCTCGTAAAATTAATTCATGAACTTGTCATGTTTTTTAAGATTATGCCTTATCCAAGTCTAAAAATCTTTCCAAAGTTAGCTTTTAAAAATTTTAGCAGCAACTTTCTTTAAAATTGGCTTTTATTTTTGAAATCTGACTGCTATTATGAAAGGACACCAAATGAGTCACATTTTCAGGCCCAATATATAAGTTACAAAAGGTAACTTATTCTTAAAAGTAGTCCACCTTTTTTTTTTTCAAACAGTAACCGATCATCAAATCACAGGTGTAGACTATTTAGATTCAAGTCGGGTATGATTACAATTGACAGAAAAATTTTTCTTACCAAATTTAAATGTAGTTACATTTTCAGAGACTCGAATTCGAGACTTCTGATTAAATTAAGATAACCTCTTACTAACTAATCTATACACTTAATAATACTAGTTCACTTTTCTATTCTGAAGAATAAGCAATCATATTATAATGTGACCGCTTGCTGGTACTTAAAAGAAAAAATTACTATGGACACATTAGAATATGCATTGCATGGTTATATTTATTGGTCCTTAAATTTGATTGTCATTATATATTATGTGTTTGGCTTCTAAATACAACCAAACATTTTATTATTTTTTAGGAATAATTACAAATACTACCTCAAATTATATATAGCATAATCACAATTTTTGTCTTCATGTCATCAAATATAAGAATTCATCCTCCTAAACTACTACAAAACAAAGAAAAAAAGGTCATCTATCAATTAAATTTTATTTTTGTTCCAAAACTTTTTCTATGTTGAATTTTTCTCACTTTTTTTTAGTTGATTCTACTTTTATCCTTAAGCCTTATGCCACATAAATTGTTGATGAAAAATGTTAATTTAACCCTTTCGTTGTATATGTTAACGTTAACTTAATCACTAATTACATAATTAACTGTTGATGAAATTAATTTAACCCTTTCGTTATATATGTTAGCATTAACTTAATCACTAATTACAAACGTGTTAGTTACGTCGGATTTATAAAAAATTACCATTTTATTATTTTTTTTAAAAAAAATATTTTTTTCCCTTTTCTCTCTTTCATCCCACTTTCTCTTTGTTCTCTCCTTCTCTACGTGCAAATCTGAAGAAGAATAGAAAAAAAAAAGTAATTAATTTGAATCTACTCTTTCTTGTTGTCCCACTTTTCCTCTCTTCTTTTTTATACTATAAATTAAAGAAGTTATGTGTAAATTTTACTAATTTCTAAAATTATGATGTAGTATAAAGAAATTAGGGGATGTGACATCTTGGTAAGAGCCCATTTTCTATCAAATTATAAGAAAGTGAGAGTTTGCATAATAAGGTGATTTGCTCTATGATTGGATTGGAGGCAATGGCCTAAAGGACAATTTATGGTGCGTCAACAATACCTAGGATTCGGATAAGTACTTCATCTATTTAATCCCAACCTAATGGATAAGAATGAACAAAACATACCCTTTCAAAAAAAAAAAAGTGTTTTGATTGAGACTAGTCGTTAAAAACATTGTTATACATATATGCGGATCAACATGAAAATCCAAAGAGTGTTTGGATTGGAATTTGTTTGCTCTTTCTGTCGTCATGACCTCAAGGAATTAGCAAAGAAGGAAGGTTTATTCAGCCTCAACCTCTTGCAAGACAGCTCATCCGGACTCTCATTCTTCAAATTATCATAATTAGACGTGATTGAGGATGATATATTTAATTTAATTTATATAATAATCTCATAAATTTAAGATTCAAAATTTTTAAAATTTAATAAAAATTAAGCTCATTCATTGTCTTGTAATAATTCAAGTAAATTGTTCTTAAAAAATTGTATTTGTTTTAATTTAATTCTTAATAAATTAAGTATTTTAATTTAGTTTATAAAAAATTGTGTTTGTCTCAATTTTGTTTTTCTAATAATCAAAGTGACTTTTGACAATAAATATTATTTTTTAAGGACTTAATTAAGATACTTAATATTTCAATTACTAAATCAAGAAAATTATAATTTTCAAAGAACTGTTTTTAATAATTTACTTTTAAAAACTTTATTAATAGCATTTTAAAACTTACTATATTTGGTGCTCCACAGTACTTCCATGACCGCTGCATCAAGAGGTAGATACTTGTGGAAAGAAAACAAAAGTATTAATGTTTATAAAATAAAATATACTCTTCTCTCTTATAAATCTGTAAAATTATATAGTTCTCTTTCTATTTTAAAATTATATTTTTTCCTTATAATTTTAAAATGTGTCACCCTTTAATCTAATTAAATATATATTTAATACACTACTATAATTATAAGTGTTAATAAATAAAATATATTTATTTAAAAAATAAATAGCATTAAATAAAAAAGTATTATAATAAATATTTTATTTTCATATTTACATTTAAAAAATATTATTGAGGACATTTTGATCAATATAAATTAAGTTTCAGGAGAAATGAAAGTAATTTTTAAAAATAGAAAGAAGTATGATTTAATAAAACCATTTCTCAAGAAACGGGAGAATAAAATATTTGATCTAGTAATAAGATGATAATTAAATTAATTAATTATGAATGTTTATTAAAAAAAATTTATTTTTGAATCGTCATTCTTCACAAGAAGAATTTGTTCATATCTATCTTAAAACAATAACAAAATGCATCGGTAAACAAAAGACCTAAATCCTATTTTGATCCTTATTTTAATATCCATTTAGTATCAATTGATTCTTTCAAAAGTTTTACTTTATTTTTGTACTTGAAAATTTCATTTTATTTTAATTTCATGAAATATTTAACTTTCACATAATTGTATAGTATCATTTTAATACTTTTAATATATATATATTGAAATGGGCCAATAAAACCACCTCATATCATTGATAAATACTGCTAATAAATATTATATAAAATTAGGGCAAATTATTGTCTATGTGGTCTCCGCTTACTAATATATACTGTGCAATAATAAGTCTTGTTCTCGTTTATTAAACTTTAAAATGAACTGTTAAATCTGTTCCTATTTTTAATTTTAAAACTTGAGCCTATTTTAAACTTGTTTATATAATTCAATACAAAATTTAGTAATTTTTAAAATTAATTATATATTTTTTATTTTAAAATTTTCTTAAATATATTCAATTTTAAGTGACAACTTTGATAATAAAAATATAAAAAATTACATATAAATATAATTCTTTTAAGATTTACATATAAGGCTTGACTCTTTATTAGATAGATACAACTAAATAGATTGGGCCTACTTGACTAGCGTCTAGCTCGTCCGCTTGTCCTTGAAACGGCACCATTTTGGCGTTATATATATATATATATATATATTTTGAAACAGTGTAAAATGCACAGTTTTTTTTTTGAAATGATGCAAAATGCATAGTTTCAATTATAATTTTTTTTTGTTTTTAGATGCCTTAGCCAATCATACGTCACCATGTGTCCTCGTCATTTTTTTCCTAAAGCTCAACGATCAGGGATTGAATTGAAGGGAAAAACTTCACAAAAGCCCTAAATATCAACTTTTATTTCAAATAAACCTAGCCTCTTCGTTTTTGGTTTTGTCGCACAAGCAAAGTCCATTTTCCCACCACTGGAAAATGTCAAGGCTGCTTCACTGTGTACGTCATCATCTCCACATTCTCCAACCTACTTCATCTTCGCCAGTGTCATGGTGGTCTCTTCCTGTGCTACCGTTATACTTTCGTGGCTTTGTTTGATAATGTGTCAGTTTTTGAAGGTGATGAAGTTGATAAATAATGAAGTTCTGAAAATATTTATTCTCAAAGGTTTTAAAGGTTTTATTCTCAAACACTCCACAGCTATCATTTGAAACGTTTTATTCTGAAAATTTTTCAATCTTCAAAAACTATAATACAACAGAATTAGAAATTTAAACTTGACAAATAATGAAAACTATCAAGATGTTTTATGTGTTTAGCAAGCAAAGCAAAGCATTTCATATGGTTTATGTGTTTAGCAAGCATTTCAAAAATTGAAAACTTGATAAATAATATAACATAATCAGAAATCTTTTAGCTTAACTTTATTAACCTCTCCATGTTTTTTCATATGGTTTATGTGTTTAGCAAGCACAACATTTCACATAATGTAAAATTTATGTTTCTTCATATGCTTAACTGTAAAATTTGTTGCATTCTAGATAATTACGATGGAGAAGCCTAAGATTGAGATGGAATTTGAAAATGTTAATGTGGCATGGGATTTTTTGCCGGTATTTAGAGGAAAAATGGGGTTTGGAGTGAGGAAGGATACACATGTTAAAAGTAAGAGAAATGGAAAAATAATAACGTCGATAAGGTTTGTATGCTCCAAAGAAGGCTTTTAGGGGTCGAACAAAAAGGACTTAAATACCAAGAATCTGTTGACCCTAAGGCTTTATGCCATAAGTTTTGATGATGACAAATGTATTTGAATTGTAGCATTGATATATATAAAGGTTAATTATTATATACATGCTACAAGTATTTAAGCATGACTATATTATTTAATGTGTAATGTCTTATACATTAATCATGCTATTTATCATGAATTGAACTAACCATTTGGTTTGCAAGTAAGATATATTTTATAGGTTGGTTCAAAACAAGAAGAGTGAGCATTGGATTGAAGAACAAGGAAAAGTAACATCATGCCTCACTCAAGGAAAGCAACATACAAGGACAAAGCTCCAAGAAATGAAGAACTAGAAGATTTAAAGTCTTGGAAGCTTGGATGCATCAAGATAGCCTATGTGTTTACATTAGGTATATTTTATATAGGCTATTATACTTGTGCAACTCAATGATTTAGATTTGCATGCATTGGCTCAAGCATTTTAAACAAAAAGATAATGAGATATGAAGTTTTACAAAAGTTAGTTTTTGACCTTTGGTCACTCCTTATATCATATCTCATAAATGAAAATTCGATTTTTCAAATATCTTAATCTCATTTGATAGTAGACTCAAAGATCTTTTCAACGGTATATTATTTATTCAAAACAGAGTCCAAATGAGAAATATATGACTATTTAAAATATAGTTTGAAAAACTGAAAGTTGATTTTACTGTACTAAAAAATTATTCTGTTCTGACCTATAGTCAGTGTTTTGATTATATCTTTTAAACGAAAAATAATTTTTGAGTAAAACTTAGCTCATTTGAAACTAGACTCCAAGAGCTTTCCAATGGTATATTATTTGTTTAAAACGGAGTTCAAATGAGGGAGTTATGAATTTTTAAAGAAAGCTCAAAATCTGTATTTCGCTACTGCCAGCCGGTGGTCGACCACCCCATTTACACTGGTCGACCAACGTGACTGATAAATCACTTCTGGACTACACTGGTCGACCAACGTGCCATACTGGTTGACCAATGGACACTGGACTGCACTATAAGTGCTGTAACGGCTATATAACGGCTAGTTTTGTAAAATCTTATATATATGACCTTAGATACACGATTTTGAGCTAGAACAAAGTCCTACAATGTGATATTAACTTCTTCTATCATCTTTGAGAGAAAGGAAAGCATTCTTGAGCCAAATCTTGCATATACTCTATCATTAGAGTTATTAGAGCTTCATTTGTATTCATCTACTCTTTAGAGAGAGTTTCTTTGTATTGTTGATTTTGATTAACACATATATTATTCTGAGTTGAGGTTTGCAAGTACCGGTGTTGGAAGAACTTGCTTTGGGTTGAGGAGGAGCCCGGATTCATAAATTCTCCATTGTGGTTTCGTAAATACCCGGATCGAATTTGCGTGGTTGTAGTGGTTTGCAAGTACCCGGATTAAACTTGCAATTATAGTGAAAATACTCAAGTGGTCTCTTGAGGACTGGATGTAGGCTTGGATTAGCCGAACCAGTATAAATCTCCGAGTTTGCTTTCTCTATCCCTTACTCTTTAATTTGTGCATATTGATATCTATTCTTTAATTCCTTGATCTTTATAATTATTTATCTTGACAGCACATTGATTTTCTGTATTGTATTTATTATCTTAAGCATTGTACTTTTACAGAAAATCATTTTAACTTCCAATTAATTCTTGTAAAAAATTTATAAAACCCAATTCACCTCCCTCTTGGGTTCCAACCATTACTTTCAGAATCCACACGAAATAAAGATCGGTTACCAGGCTAGATTGGGATTGAAGCTAGTGGAGACAAAGTATAAAGTGCATCAATTCATTGAGCAACACAATCACAAATTACATACTACAGAAATTAGCCACATGTTGCGATCACAACAAAGAATATCTGAAATCCAAGCACATGAGATCAAGCTGGAAAAAGACTCTGGCCCTAGGCATAAGATATCATTTGATTTGATGAGCTTAAATGCAAGGAGAAGGGCAAACCTTGGATATACTCGAACAAATGTGAAGAATTATCTTAAGTCAAGGCAACATAAGAACATGATTTATGAGGAAGCTGGGGCGTTATTACAGTATTTCCAGAATCAATTCTTAGAGAATCTCTCATTTTTTCCATGCCTATCAAATGTACTCTGAAGAGCAAATTACAAATGTGTTTTGGGTAGATGCAAGAATAATTGTTGATTATGGTCTATTTGAGATGTGGACTCACTCGATACAACATTTGGTACAAATAAAAACAATAGGCCACTTACTCTACTATGTGTATTTAATCATCACAGAGGAATTGTGATATTTGAAGGGAGATTGATGTACGATGAGATTGTAGAGTCTTTTAGCTGGATTTTTTAGACATTTTTGAAGGCACATCATCATAAGAAACCCCTTACAATGTTCATTAATCAAGAAGCGATAATGGCAAAGGTGTTGTCCAAGGTGATGCTAGACATTGTGCATAGGCTATGCACTTGGCATTTGATGCGAAATGCCACTAAATATATAGCCCGTTTTCCGAGGGGAGAATCTTACATTTTGAGGGATCTCTCATGATGCATATATGAAATTGACGGTAAAGATCAATTTGAGGCCGCATGGTGTCACATGTTGTCAGAATATAATATTGGAGATAATTAGTGGCTAACAACAATATACCAAATAAGGAAAGAATAGGTGGCTTGCTTTATAAAGAAAACGTTCACTTATGGTATGCAAAGCACTCAACTGAGTGAAAGCTTCAACTCAAACTTAAAAGACTTACTAAACCCGGATTTGGACTTAGTGCAATTCTTCAAGCATTTTGAGAAAATTATAGATGACAAGAGATACAATAAGTTGAAGTACGAGTATAAATCTAGAGAGAAAATTTCCTTATTGACTTATTGAGGAACTCAATGTCTCTTATGTTAAGACAACTGTCTATGATTTACACTAGTGCTATTTTTGAGTCGTTTCAGACAGAATATGATGTGATAACAGAGACTTGCATAAAGGGAAAGAATGAGAGTTAGTCAATGTTTCATTATGTAATCTCTTTAATTGACAAGGGGAGAGATTACATGGTGTCATTTGACCTATTCTTGAACATCGTTACATGTAGTTGTCGAAAGTTTGAGAATCTTGATATTTTATGTTACTATGATTTGAAGGTTTATGATCACAACGATGTCAAACTAGTCCCTACCAATATATTATTCCTAGATGGACAAAGAAAGCAAGAGACTGTGCAATATATGATGTCAGGGGGAAGGAGATTAAAGAGGACCCTAAGCAAGCAACACGAATCGACTTAGGGAATTTAGTCGAGATTTGGTAAGTTTGGCAACTAAAGCCTCTAGCTCAGAGGAAGCATACTCCATGCTAAGGAAATTCTCATTCGAGTTCAAAAAGCAATTTTGTGAGTTTCATTCGACGAGAAAAGGTTTGGATGTAGATCTCAATGCTAGCATCATCCCTACACCTCATTGCACATCACAAGCAATAAGATTCAAGCAGAAAGAGGGTCCAAGAAATAAGACAACGATATAAATATGTGTCAAGGATCAATGAAAGAAAAAGAAGAGAGTAACAACTGTTAAATCCACTACAGTAAATAAATTGTATTTTTATATGTTTTAAACTCTTAAACCCTTTTATTTATCTAATTTTACTATTATTACACATATTCCATGTAGATGAATGACGCACCAGCTAGAGTATCATGCTCGGCACCTCCTGCACTCTATGCATAATTTTCGAGATGAGTTTTACTAAAATGCTTATGGTTAGTATTCCGAAATGAGTTTAATGTAATTCTAATGGTTACTGTAATCTTAATAATTATACTAATATGTGCTATTTCTTAACATAGGCGCCCATTGATCACTCAATGCTATTGCTTAAAGCTTGACAATTTACTCAAGATTTTCCACACACGGACTGTTGAAGCTAGTTCTGGAATGACATAATTAGATAGGAAGCAGCCATTGAGTTATATGTATTATATGTATCATGTTATCTGCTGAAATTTGCTTAGTAACATAGGCCACTAAATTATATGTATTATGCGTATCATGTTAGTTTGTTTAGTGACATGTATCATCTGCTAAAGTTTACTCAATGCCATCTGCTAAAGTTTGCTTAGCAATTTAAATCAGAGAAAATGGAATAGGAAAATAAGGCACTATAACAACCAAAAAATAGTCAACAAATAGAATCAGAAAAGAAGGCACTATAACCAGAAAATAACCATTTATATTATTAATAACTATTTTAGATCAGCATACCCTAGGCAACATTTATAACAAATCCTAAGTAGCCATTACAATAGAACCTAGAACCTATATTTACAACAGAATCAAAGTAGCCACTACAATAAAACATAGAACTTAGGTAACATTTACAACAAATCCTAGGTAACATTTACAACTTTCATGTTTTCATGTGCTGAAATGGTGCTATGATATCTCGTAGGCATTTGTTGGCTTGCCATTCGGTTAAGGCTCTCTTGGAAGGCTGGGAAGGGCTTTAATTCCAAGTGAATGATCTAACCTTATCTTGGTTGTTTCTTTTCTTAGCATTGTTGTTCCTAGAATTGAATAAAATACAATTATGTGATAATTGTAGTTATGTTTGGAATATATGTAAAAAGCATTGCAGGCTTATGAATGAGAACAGTTAATTTTGTGTGTAATATATGCGTATATATATAATGACATTGAGCATTGCTTGTTAATGATGTTGTGAAACAAATCTCATGGTGATTTGTGTTTGTTATAAATAATGCACTAATGAGTGTAAATGAACAGGTAGAGAACATGAGAATTCATATACTTATGCACTATGCATATGGCATAGGATATGAAATGAATGGATTAATATCCTAAATGTGTATCCAGCTTGAGCTTGAGTTTGACTTAAGTGAGGTAGATGGGGTGGACTTGATATGTTAGGGTTGTGAGTGGGTTGGCAAGTGGTGGCCCGAGTTAAGGAGATCGAAGTAGGTCATGAGTCCTCTCAAGAGGCGACTTGTCAATGGTGTGTCCACTTGGTCTGGGGTTGTTTGTTGTTGAGTTTATGTTGAGGGTTGTATGGGGAATGTTTTCGGGTTGTGTTATTGCTTGATGGTGTGTGATTGTGTTTGGGAAAAGATTGGTCCATGGAGATGCAGATCTATGGAATGGTATCTCGACGATGAATCCATAAGAGTACAGATCCACATTGATGAAACCTTGATAAACAAAATTATGGGGATATAGACCCATGAAATGAAACTTTTGAGCGAAATATCTTGGGAAATGAAGATTCCTATTGACAAGGCTCTTGAATGAAATCCTCGTAGAAATGAAGACATAAGCGGAGTAATCAAAATGTGTTTGATGAGTATGTGTGGAACCAGGGGGCGCCCACTTATGTATATGTGTTGTATTGGTTGTATGTAAATGCTCATGCGTTCATGCATATTTTGATGTATTTTTGTTAAGCATGCATAATTGTATAAATTTGATAGGTATGACTACTTTTGGTGAGTTAAGTAAATTAGACTCATTCCCTCACAGTTTCAAATTTAGAAGACCTTTTAGCATGACGTTGCATATGCTGAGGACACTTCTTGTTATTCGAGGTAAAGTAATTTCTTGTTTGGTTTTAAATTTGTTTTTAGAATGCTGTGTAATTAGGTAGGCTATATAGGATGTAGTGTAATACCCGTCAAAAAAAATTATGTCTACTTAAATTTTTACGTAAATTTTATCTTGGCTGTGTATGATGTTGAAAATATGAATTTTCAATTATAAATTGAATAAATTGTGAGATATAATGAATGGTACGTTATGGAATTTATCCTATTAAGTAAAATACAATTCAAAAGTGGAATTTAGAATGTATAGCTGAAAGTGAGACTGGTAGATGTAATAGTATATGAGAACGGTAGATGAAAACTGGTAAGTGAAACTGGTAGATGAAATAGTATAAGAGAATGGTAGATGAAAACTGGTAAGTGAAACTGGTAGATGAAATAGTATAAGAGAATGGTAGATGAAAACTGGTAAGTGAAACTGGTAGATGAAATAGTATAGGAGAATGGTAGATGGAATAGTAGCAAATAATACCATAACTTCTCCTATAAATAGGCCCTTCCATTTCACTTCTAAACACACACATTCAGATTCTATTCTCTCCTCTCCTCTAATTCTTCTGATTCTGGTGTTAAGATTCTGAGTTATTATAAAAGTCATCCTTTATAGCTTGGATTCGAGGTGAGGGAATATTCTACTATGCTCTTTTAAATTCTTATAATAATTTAGAGGTTAAATTCTTAGTATGCTCTGTGGTTGCGGCCTTAGCTGATCTTCCATATCAGAAAGGAACTAACCTCGATTGTTTAAGAATTATTTATTGATTACTAAGATAATGTGAGGGTACTATATTTTTACAAATACCTGTGTGATAAGTTCTTAGTATGCTTTGTGGTTGCGGCCTTAGCCGATCCTCCACATCAGAAAGGAATTATCCTCAGCTACTTGAAAATTATTTCTGATTATCGCATATATAAATAGTACCATACCGTAAATAGTATTATACAGTACATATGAACAGTGCTGTATTTATGAATAGTATCACACTGTACAATATCATACGTATATATGAACAGTGACATATTTATGAATAGTATCATACGTACATATGAATAGTGACATAGTCATGAATAGTATTGTACCGTATTTGTAAATAGTATTATACCGTACTTATGAACAATACCGTATTATGAATAGTATCATACGTACATATGAATAGTGACATATTCATGAATAGTATCGTACCGTATTTGTAAATAGTATTATATCGTACTTATGAACAATACCGTATTTATGAATAGTATCATACGAACAGTGACATATTCATGAATAGTATTGTACCGTATTTGTAAATAGTATTATACTGTACTTATGAATAGTGTCGTATTTATGAATAGTATCATACAATACATATGAACAATATCATACGTACATATGAACAGTGACATATTCGTGAATAGTATCGTACCATATTTGTGAATGGTATTGTACGTACATGTGAACAGTGCCATATTTATGAAGAGTGTCATATACTATATATGTGAACAACATCACATACATGGGTAGTATTGTGTGTAAGGTTGAATTATTCTTATGTTTGTGATAGAATAATATATTTCCTCACTGAGTAAAATATACTCATACCATTCCTCCCCTCACAGATTCTCAAGAAGAAGTAGACGCACAACCAGCTAATCGTTCGAGTCCTCAACCCCATTGATCGGGGGTAAATATTTGTTATTATGTAAAACTTTATCAAAAGTATTATAGTAGTAGCTCTGTAATTTGGGTAGGTAAATCTTGGACGAACAATGCTCGTTGAGAATATCATTTATTAATGAATAAATGGATATATTTGAAATATTTATTGTACTCTCTTTCATGAGATAGCATTTTTATATATATCAAATTGGTACGGAATTAGGCTTACGGTGCTGAGGTAAAAGCTCATCTATCGTGCCGGTCACGTGCGTAAGTTAGAGGCGTGACAAAGTTGGTATCAGAGGTTTGGGATTAGGTCTCCTACTAATTACAGAGCAAGGTATCCTTAGTGGAATCTTTTCTATTACTATGAGCCCGGGTATAGTAATAGTAAAAGACTCCACCAAAGGACCTATAGGGATGTCATGTCACATTTTCTTTCCAAATTGTTGTTCTTTAGAACGTCGTTAAAAGTCAAAAAAATTGTAGATTCGAAATGCCTTTTTCGCAACACGAGATACAAGAAAGAGAACGTGAGACCTCGGAGGAAGCCTCATCTCTTCCTCAAATGTTAACTACTCGGGACCAAGGGAAGGGTCGAGAAAAGGAAGGAAATCCTGAGCATGACAAAGGCACTTACGATATGCAGAAACCAGTAAAAATACCCCATGTAAGGGAAGGAGCATCTCCCCAACCAGATAATGTACAACTTATGGCTTTCATCTCAAGTATGCAAGTCACCATAGAAACGATGGCGACTGGTTTCCAAGATGCCATACAGGCTATAACGGTTGTGGTAGCTAAGTAGAATGTTGAAACGAGTCCTCCGATAATATCGGTCCCTACGACTATTCAACCTACAACTAATAAGGTTTCAGAGTTTCTCAAATTACAACCGCCTACTTTTTCAGGGTTAGAGGATAAGGACCCTCAAGAATTCTTATATCATTCAATTTTAGGATGGTCTGCTGATAGTATGATTGAAATGGCCGCTTTCCAGTTTCGAAATGATGCTAGTGATTGATGGGAAACATGGCTGGCAGGCCGACCCATAGGAGCCTCGACAGTCACCTGGGGAGAATTTAGGGAGACTTTTACAGAACGGTTTCTTCTAGAAACCCTTCAGATGGCTCGAGAGCAAGAATTTGAGCGACTAACTCAAGGCCCGGAGATGTCCATTGAAGAATACAATACTAAGTTTGTTCGCCTTGCTCGCTATGCACCCCATATGGTACCAAATGACAAGCGTCGAATTAGGCGATTTATAGTTTGATATCCCCACAAATCAATGTTTACCCGTCATATGAAGCGGTGGTTGAAGCTGTACGGATGGTCAAATATGGGCATAAAACAAAAAGTAACAATTTTAAGAAAAGAGGGCAGACACGTGTCTATGCTCTTACTCGACAAGATGCACAGGCCTCCAATGCAGTAGTCACAAGTACTCTTCTTATGTATTCTCATAAGGCATGTGTGTTGTTTGACCCTGGTTCTACCCACTCGTATGTGTCACCTCTATTTGCCAAGAGGTTCAAGTCTAAACCAGTTATACTGGACGAACCATTTCTGGTAGCTACACCAATAGGGGAAACCCTAGTAGTCAGATCTGGATATCGTTCTTGTAAGGTAACTATTAAGGACATGGAAACGGAGGTAGATCTCATGCTTCTTAGTATGACAGACTTCGATATAATTTTAGACATGGACTGGTTATCCTCATGCCATGCTACATTGAATTGTCATGACAAAACTATTTCATTTAGTATATTGGGTGGAAATAATTTCATATTTCAGGGAGACCAAAGCAAGGTTTCCTGTAACATAATATCTATGATAACCGCTCGACGTATGTTACGAAAAGGTTGTCATGGATTTCTGGCCTTTGTTAAAGATACAGACAAGGAGGAACGAAGTCTTGAACAAATACCAGTGGTTAGTGAATTCTCAGATATATTTCTGGAAAATCTACCTGGTTTACCACCAGAAAGGGATATTGAATTTAATATTGAATTGGTTTCGGGCACTCGACCAATTTCAATTCCTCTTTACCGTATGGCACCCGCAGAGTTGAAAGAGCTTAAAGAGCAATTACAAGACCTGCTGGATAAGGGGTTTATTCACCCAAGTTTTTCACCTTGGGGTGCCCCAGTACTCTTTGTAAGAAAGAAAGATGGCTCTTTAAAACTGTGCATAGATTACCGACAGTTAAACAAAGTCACGGTAAAGAATAAATATCATTTACCAAGAATTGATGTCATTCTAGTTTATTCTAAAAGTATTGAGGATCATACAGAACATTTGAGAATAGTACTGCAGACTTTGAGGGTACATCAATTATATGCTAAGTTCTCAAAATGTGAATTTTGGATAAGTTAAGTAACATTTTTGGGGCATGTAATCTCCCAAGAAGGTATTCATGTAGATCCAAGTAAAATCGAGGCAGTAAAGCAGTGGCCTAGACCAACAACTGTATATTTTGACGCTTCGAAGGTAGGATTAGGATGTGTATTAATGCAACACGGTAGGATCATTGCTTATGGTTCTCGACAACTTAAGAAGTATGAACTCAACTACCCCACTCATGATCTAGAAATGGCAACTGTAGTATTTGCTCTAAAGATTTGGAGGCATTACTTGTATGGGGAGACATGTGAGATCTTCACGGATCATAAGAGTCTTAAATATATATTTGATCAAAAAGATCTCGACTTAAGGCAACGAAGATGGATGGAACTCCTGAAGGACTATGATTGTGCCATTCTCTACCATCCAGGAAAGGCAAATATGGTAGCGGATGCCCTCAGTCGGAAGTCAATGGGGAGTCTAGCTCACATTACCACAGTAAAGAGGTCCTTGATTCAGGAATTACAAGAGTTAGAGGCTAATGGGGTATTCTTTGAGATTACTAAGTCAGGTGCTTTCTTGGCTCACTTGACAGCTAAATCCTCCCTTGTAGAAAGGGTGAAGACAACATTGGAGAATGATGCTGAAATGGTTAAAACTAGAGACAAGGCGAAGGGAAGTTTAATACCGGGTTTTTCAGTAGACGCAGAAGGTGTATTATGGTTTAACGGAAGATTATGTATTCCGAACATTGCACCCTTGAAGCGGGAGATTTTACAAGAGGCTCACGGTGCGCCATATGTTGTTCATTCTGGTGCCAACAAAATGTATCAGGACTTGAAACAAGTTTATTGGTGGGAAGGCATGAAGCGAGATGTGACTGACTTTGTCGCTCGATGCTTGACATGTCAGCAAGTCAAATCTGAACATCAGAGACCACTTGGGTTGATGCAGAGGCTTGAGATTTCTGAGTGGAAATGGGAAAGGATTACTATGGACTTTGTGGTAGGTTTGCCCCGATCTTCAAATGGGTACGACTCTATATGGGTTATTGTGGATCGACTTACTAAGTCGGCACATTTTCTTCCTGTTCATACCACCTACAGTGTAGCAAAACTTAGTCGACTATATATAAAGGAGATAGTGAAGCTTCATGGCGTACTAGTATCCATCATATCAGATCGAGGACCCTAGTTCACCTCTCGATTCTGGAGAACTTTCCATAAAGCTCTGGGCACTAGAGTGTGTAACATGGCATATCGCCTAGCTTTACCTTCGGACCTAGAGGGAATACACCCAAGTATTTCATGTATCGATGTTACGTAAGTATCTTTCTGACCCCTCTCACGTCATCCAGCCACAAGACGTGCAGTTGGATAAAACTCTTGTTTATGAAGGGGTGCCAGTAACCATTCTCGATAGACAGGTCAAGAAACTTCGCACCAAGGAAATTCCCATTGTCAAAGTTCTGTGGAGAAATCATTCTCAAGAGGAAGCCACATGGAAAACAGAAGATGAAATGTGGACAAAATATCCATACCTCTTCGAATCGTAAAGTAAGTTTTTGAATTCGGAGGACCGAATTCTTTTAAGGGGGGTAGAATGTAATACCCGTCAAAAAAAAATTATGTCTACTTAAATTTTTACGTAAATTTTATCTTGGCTGTGTATGATGTTGAAAATATGAATTTTCAATTATAAATTGAATAAATTGTGAGATATAATGAATGGTACGTTATGGAATTTATCCTATTAAGTAAAATACAATTCAAAAGTAGAATTTAGAATGTATAGCTGAAAGTGAGACTGGTAGATGTAATAGTATATGAGAACGGTAGATGAAAACTGGTAAGTGAAACTGGTAGATGAAATAGTATAAGAGAATGGTAGATGAAAACTGGTAAGTGAAACTGGTAGATGAAATAGTATAAGAGAATGGTAGATGAAAACTGGTAAGTGAAACTGGTAGATGAAATAGTATAGGAGAATGGTAGATGGAATAGTAGCAAATAATACCATAACTTCTCCTATAAATAGGCCCTTCCATTTCACTTCTAAACACACACATTCAGATTCTATTCTCTCCTCTCCTCTAATTCTTCTGATTCTGGTGTTAAGATTCTGAGTTATTATAAAAGTCATCCTTTATAGCTTGGATTCGAGGTGAGGGAATATTCTACTATGCTCTTTTAAATTCTTATAATAATTTAGAGGTTAAATTCTTAGTATGCTCTGTGGTTGCGGCCTTAGCTGATCTTCCATATCAGAAAGGAACTAACCTCGATTGTTTAAGAATTATTTATTGATTACTAAGATAATGTGAGGGTACTATATTTTTACAAATACCTGTGTGATAAGTTCTTAGTATGCTTTGTGGTTGCGGCCTTAGCCGATCCTCCACATCAGAAAGGAATTATCCTCAGCTACTTGAAAATTATTTCTGATTATCGCATATATAAATAGTACCATACCGTAAATAGTATTATACAGTACATATGAACAGTGCTGTATTTATGAATAGTATCACACTGTACAATATCATACGTACATATGAACAGTGACATATTTATGAATAGTATCATACGTACATATGAATAGTGACATAGTCATGAATAGTATTGTACCGTATTTGTAAATAGTATTATACCGTACTTATGAACAATACCGTATTATGAATAGTATCATACGTACATATGAATAGTGACATATTCATGAATAGTATCGTACCGTATTTGTAAATAGTATTATATCGTACTTATGAACAATACCGTATTTATGAATAGTATCATACGAACAGTGACATATTCATGAATAGTATTGTACCATATTTGTAAATAGTATTATACTGTACTTATGAATAGTGTCGTATTTATGAATAGTATCATACAATACATATGAACAATATCATACGTACATATGAACAGTGACATATTCGTGAATAGTATCGTACCATATTTGTGAATGGTATTGTACGTACATGTGAACAGTGCCATATTTATGAAGAGTGTCATATACTATATATGTGAACAACATCACATACATGGGTAGTATTGTGTGTAAGGTTGAATTATTCTTATGTTTGTGATAGAATAATATATTTCCTCACTGAGTAAAATATACTCATACCATTCCTCCCCTCACAGATTCTCAAGAAGAAGTAGACGCACAACCAGCTAATCGTTCGAGTCCTCAACCCCATTGATCGGGGGTAAATATTTGTTATTATGTAAAACTTTATCAAAAGTATTATAGTAGTAGCTCTGTAATTTGGGTAGGTAAATCTTGGACGAACAATGCTCGTTGAGAATATCATTTATTAATGAATAAATGGATATATTTGAAATATTTATTGTACTCTCTTTCATGAGATAGCATTTTTATATATATCAAATTGGTACGGAATTAGGCTTACGGTGCTGAGGTAAAAGCTCATCTATCGTGCCGGTCACGTGCGTAAGTTAGAGGCGTGACATGTAGTGTACATGGTTAGGGTTGAATTGACAAAAAGTAGTCTTGCGTCATTGTGGGTGACACATCAATCGTGCCGATCACGAGCTTATTTTTTGGGTTGTGACAAATCAGAATGATTAAGACCAAACCTTTGGAACCCATTCCAAGAAGTGGAGAGAAGGGAGTGCAAGGGGAAAAGAGCTTCTTGAGAGAAATTGAGGGGCGAGTGAGGGAAAAGGACATGACAGCAAGAAGGAAGAAAGGAAGAGGGGACCAGAGAAGGAGGGAAAGGAAAAGGGACTAAAGAAGAGAGCAATAGATGTCCTGTGACGAAGGAATACAAAAGGGGAAATAAATAGACTGAAGCAATGCGTTTTGTATTGTTTAAACAAAAAAGGGGCAAACGGCGTCATTTTAAAGAAAAGTAGATAAGTAAAAGTCTGTTTGTTTTAAGACAAGCAGACATCTATTTATCTTAAGACAAGCAGATAATCTTAATGTGTTTGACAACTCTAATTTGTAAGGTAATTTAATGAGAATTACTTAAAAAAAGTTAAATTATTTTATTTGTTATTATAGTTTCTCTCAAATTTTAATTTAGTTTCTATAATTTAAGCTTTTGTAATTAAATTTTATAATTTTATAAATTTTTTATTTAATCCTCATCGTTAAACTTTCCTTGATATTCTATTAACTTTATTCACATGACCAATTTATGATAAATAATTAAATAAAATTAACTTAAATATATATAATATATAATGTAATTTTTATTATGTTATTAAAATTTAATAAAATATTAATAAAAATTTAATGATATGGACTAAATTAAAATTTTTTAAAATTATAAAGAATCAAAGAACTCAATTAAAAATTGAATGAAAACATACCACACGAAAACGAGGCGCGAGTCTATAAACGCCCCGCAGACCATCTTGGTGCCCTTTATCCTATCATCATCGACATAGAGAATCTGGAGAGAAAATGTTCTGAGAAATCCTCTTTCTTTCAAAAACGGCGGAGAGATACGTGGCACTGCCGGGAGAACGCGTCTTAACCGTACGTGTCCTTGCCCCTTCTCCATCTCTAATTCTTTCTCTTTCTAATTCCCTTCAAATCATGGCTTAATTTCGGGGTCTCAATTTAGTCCATAACAATCTGTAATTGTCTAATTGATAGCCCAATCAATCCTGGAAGAAACCTTTTATCATAAAATTTCCTAAAATACACTTTTAGCTTCTGGGTTTCCTCAAAATCCCATGTATTTTACTCCAAATCGTGGGGATGAAGAAGCTGTTCTCTACAGTTTCCTCTCGTTAGATCTTTCTCAGAAAATCGACAAATTCAGGTTCAAGCTCAAGGTTTAAGCTTCTGGAAATTAGAAAAAGTTGGATACAAACTTTGTGGGTTAAGGATAGTGGGTTTTGGTGTCTTATGGGTGCTACTTTTTCTGGTTGTGTTTTGGATTCTGAATTTTCTGATGTCGCTGTGAGGCCAAGACTTGGGGATATACCGGAGAGCTGTGTGGCATTGGTCTTAACGTACTTGGATCCACCTGAAATCTGCAAGCTAGCTCGTTTGAATCGGGCATTTCGTGGAGCTTCATTAGCAGATTTTATATGGGAGTCGAAGTTGCCTTCGAATTATAGGTTTATATTGGACACAGTGTTACAAGATTCTTCTGTTATCGAATTGAAGAAGGATGTTTATGCTAGACTCTGTAGGCCTAATCCATTTGATAATGGAACTAAGGTAAGGCTCTTTCTCTCTGCTTGCTTTCTGCTTCAATAATTCTTTTCAAATGCCTGATACTTATCTGACAAAATGCTTCTGTGGTGAAGCAAATTTGGCTTGATAAGAAGAGCGGTGGGATTTGCTTAGCGATTTCTTCTAAAGCTTTTAGGATTACTGGCATAGATGATCGGAGATATTGGAATTACATTTCCACAGAAGAGTCAAGGTGAGATTATTGTAAGTAAAACTATGTTTACTCTTCCTATTACTACGAAGTACGAACTCTGTTGACTTTAAATTGGGTGATATTGTCTTCACTTATACTATCTTTAGTTTCTGTTCTCTTTGCATACCCTCTCTAATTTTCTTATGATTTTATTCATACTTCTCTATCGCTTATTCAGTTAAAGTTGCTTGTTACAAAATCTGATACTAATTTATATGAGGTTATAATTGGAGTAGACTTTTTAGAGCCTGAAAACCTACCTTTGCTTCTGAATCTGATGCTCATTTGCTTTTGATGTCTTGTTTGCCAAGGCTGACTGATACTTTCTCTTGAGTTATCCTGATGGACCAGTCTTTTTTAGCTTTTACCCACCTTGACTCTTTTTCTTGTATAATCCAAGATCTCTATAGAAACATA
Organism: Biancaea sappan; assembly: GCA_037074585.1. Lineage (NCBI taxonomy): Eukaryota > Viridiplantae > Streptophyta > Magnoliopsida > Fabales > Fabaceae > Biancaea > Biancaea sappan. Next base: position 29,771,557 of record CM073499.1, read on the forward strand.
TGATTTGGGACTCAAAAATCCTCATACTCTGCTACTCATGATTTTGAGACGCTGTTCAAAAAGCTTTCCAAACCAAACCTTTCTTTCTGACCGTGTTGCAACGCCTTACTGCAATCCTTGATGGATATACACCAAGAAGTCATGTCTAATGCATCCCAAATATTTTTATTGGACACAACTTAAAACTTTAAAATTGCATAATCACTTCATATTTTGTTGTTTACAACTCGTGTTCTCAATCAGTGTTAGTATCAATGGTTCTTAATTCATGAATCTTTCGAGTGACAGCATGCTGTCCTATGAGGACTATAAGGAACCGTTTGTTTTGGATATTTTCTATTTTCATTTTCATTGAAAATGGAAAATGTGCTTGAAAATGTGTTTGATTAAGTTTAATGATTTTTAAAATAAACTCACATTTGAATACACCAAAAATATGTTTTCAATGTTTTAGAAAATGCATTTCAAGAAATAAAGACTGAAAATAGAAATAAGAAATATTTTCAACCAAACATACCTTAAAATTGCATCTGCACGTATGTCTTTCTTTACATTTTCCGTGTGTTATATATCATAGTTCAAGAACGAAGTGTAACCTGATATATCATTCTTTTTCTATTTTGTTGTTTATACAGGTTCCAGACAGTTGCCTACCTACATCAAATCTGGTGGCTTGAAGTCCAGGGAGACATTGATTTTCAGTTTCCAACTGGGACATACAATGTTTTCTTCAGACTCCAGCTTGGGAGGACATCCAAGAAGCTTGGTCGTCGGGTTTGTAACACCGAGCATGTCCATGGCTGGGATATAAAGCCTGTGAGGTTGAAGCTGGCAACTTCTGACGGCCAACATGCTGTGTCCCAGTGTTATCTGGACAATCCAGGGAACTGGGTCCTCTACCATGTTGGAAGTTTTGTTTCTAAGAACCCTAATGATTTGATGAACATCAAATTTTCGTTGACCCAGATTGATTGCACGCATATCAAAGGAGGACTGTGTGTAGACTCTGTATTGATTTGCAACAGCAGCAGTGTAGGAAAGGAGTAGAATACCCGAAATTTTTTGGTAGTCTATAAAATATAGCTAGGTTAAGTCAATTATAAAGAGAGATATAAGTGTGTCAGGTAGCCGATTTTGAAAAGAAAAGCCACATGTCCTCAAGGAAGGGGCATTAGTTACATCAACCCATAACCTGTGTCAAGCAACTTATTGGATGTAGCTCCACTTTGCCTAAAGAGTTCACGGTGGTATGTATTACTTATATATCTCTTAAGATTGATTTGATGTAAGCATAAATTAGGTCTACTTGTCTTGTTGAGAAATAGGAATGTGGAAGTATGTAGGGACCCTGTAGTTAGGATTTTTTTTTTTAAGTAGGAAAGCTGTAGAAGTGTTCTTTTCAACTGTGTGGTGTCTTTGGATGGAAAGAAATTCTAAATTTTTCAAGCATCATTTTCTGCCACCTCATCTATTGTGGGATAAAATTTGCTATGTGGCTTCTCTTTGGGTCTCTACTAATGGGTTTTTTAGGGGGGCATTAGTTACATCAACCCATCACCTGTATCAAGCAACTTATTGGATGTAGCTCCACTTCTGCCGAAAGAGTTCACGGTGGTCTGTCTTAATTATGTATCTCTTAAGATTGATTTGATATAAGTATAAATTAGGTCTACTTGTCTTCTTGAGAAATAGGAATGTGGAAGTATGTGGGGACCCTGTAGTGAGGATTGTTTTTGTTGGTAGGAAAGCTGTAGAAGTGTTCTTTTCAATTGTGTGGTGTCTTTGGATGGAAAGAAATTCTAGAGCTTTCAAGCATCGTTTTTTGTCGCCTCATCTGCTGTGAGATAAATTTGCTATGTGGCTTCTCTTTGGGTCTCTGCTAATGAGTTTTTCAAGGAGGTCTCTTTGGTAGATGTTCATCGAGATTGGAGGACCTGTTACATTAGCCTTGTTTTTGAGCTTCTTGGATTGTTTTTGTATGAGTTCTGTTCTCTGTAGGAGGATCTCTAGTTCTCCTTTTCTCTTCAGTTTTCTTTGTACCCTTTGTCTCCTTCTTTCTCTTAATAATATTTCTTTTTCGGTTAAAAAAAAAAAGCTGTAGAAGTGTAAGTACGAGGTGCGGTGTTGCTTGCAAATGTGCCAAATAAAGATGAGCTGTTCTGTTAGATATTTTTTGGCTTCTCTGATAGTGCAAAGACGAGGAAAGCTTGAGTTTTGGCAGATTGAGTGAGACTACTGTACTTCCTCTTTGTTTGACAGTGAAAATTGGTTCCTGTTGTTTTCCTTAGATTAAAATGCTTGTTGTTCTAATAACTTCAGGTTTAGCTGAAGACATGCGTGGAGGATTTACCTTTTTCCCTATGGCTTTTTTTATTATTTTTTTTTGGGGGGGGGGGGGGGGGTTGTTTTACTCTCAAAACAGGGCATATCGTTCATAGTTGCAAAAATTTGCTTGGAGTGCTTGTGAAGAATGGATTCAGTGTTTATCCTTATCTGGGCCTTTATATTTCAACGATCTAAATTTTAAATAATAATTTTGGTACCTTTTTTTCTAAAGGACATTAAAATTTCGATCGTTAGATCAAAAATTCAACGATTTAGATAAAGAAAAGTATTTGATTTGTTCTCCTTGTGGAGTGCTAAATTCAACTTGGGTCTTGAGCTTGACCATGCTTTCGAAGGAAGAAGTTTGGAAATACTCAATTTACTGTGGATAGATAAATGAGTAAATTATTCATTTAATTCTTGGTTATGGAAAGATTATATTTGTGTTCATTTTGTTCTTCTATTTATTAAAGGATTTTTTTGTAATGAAAATTTTTGGATCTAGTAACTGTAGGTTTAGTAATTTAGCAGTAAAAATAACCTAATTGATACTAATACAATTTTTTATAAGTTAAATTGAGATACTTATCTTTCAATAATTGAATTAAGACAATTGTTATTTACTCTAGTTAAGTCAAACTAACTGTTATGGATAGATATGTAATTTAGGCATGTTTATGCACATGATTTGTTTATGTTCTGGCATTGTCAATCAAAATTAAAATTACACTGTCAAGTAACCTTTCATGTGAAGAATCTTACAAGATCCATGGTTAGATTAATAACTGTTATAATGAAGATCATCCTCACAAAATTTGATAGTAATCCACGGTTGTTCTATTCCTCAACGTTTAATCCATAAATCAAGCTGCAGTATAGGTTAATTCAAATATAGGAAACATAATAGATCTAATGGTAGGGCTAGTTTTTTACAAGGTGAGGATAAGATTTAAATTCTCATTGAAATATGAGCTCATATTTAATGCTTTACAACTCCTCAAGTAGAATTGCTAAATAATATATATATAGATATAAAAGAAACTTATAACTCTATGATTGGGCACTTGTAGTTGTCCCAATTTTTATAAAATATGAAAGATTAATATTTTAACCACTTCAAATCCAAATATTGGAGCAATTATCGAAATGTAGTGTGCTAATATTACGTTGGTATCCATTTGTTAAGTAATTAGTTGAAAAAAAAAAGTTACATTGTTAAGGTGGTCTCTCTCATTTGTACACGTACATACCCGTATGCGTATGTATAGTTGTAAGCTAATAGTAATTAGTCAAAAAAGATAAAAGTTGGGACTCTTTTGATTTTATTTTGTTTTTATATTTTAAAAATAATTTTGTCTAATTGTTTTTTCAAAAATAAGTTTTGAAATCAAAAAACATTTTTTTTTGAATAATTTGTTTGAAAAATATATTTTAAAAAAAAGATCATATGTTTGAAAATTTTGTTTTGCAATTAAAAAGAGGAGGAGAAAGGAAAGAGACTAGCTGGAGGAGAGAGAGAGAGAAGACAGTGGAGAGAGAAAAAAGAAGGAGGGAGAAACAAGAGAGACAAAGAGTAGAGAGAGAAGGGAGGAGTGAGAAAGGGAACCAATTTCTTTGCTTCTCTCTCTCTCTCCTTTTTTTCTCCTTTACACTCTTCTTAGCCATTAGATTTGTGAGATCTAATGGCCACCAATATTTTTTTTTTTTGGTACTTATTTTTAGAGACCTATTTGAGGGAAAAATTTTTTTGATAGGTTTCAATACTTTTTTATTTCTTTGTGCTTACTTTCAGGGATTTATTTGAAGGAAAACATTTTAGATAGGTTCCAATGTGTTTTTTTGTGCTTGCTTTCAAGGACCTATTTGAAAGAAAAAAGAAAGCATTGGTCCCTAATTTTGTTTCAGATAGGTCCCTGAAAGCAGGCACAAAGAAAAAAAAGCATTAGGATCTATTTGAAAATTTTTTTTCTTTACTTAAGTCTCTGAAAGCAAGCACAATGAAAAGAAAAAAAAAGCATCGGTGGACGTGAAAATGAGAGAAAAGTAGAGAAACTAGTTCCATGAGAAAGAGGATAGAGAGAATTAGGACTGAGCAACTGACCCGCCAACCCGACCCAACTAGCACAGTTGGATTGGTTTTGTGTGTTGGGTTGAGTCAAAAAATTTGAACCAGGCTACTAGTGGGTTGGGTGACGGATTCTGAAATTTTTAACATAACCTGACCTACCAACCTGACACATACACGCACATATATATTAAAAAATTTTCTAGTTCTTGAAGGCTGAACTTGAATCCCTAGGTTTTGATTTTGAAGGTTCCAGACTTCCAGTTCCAGCCTTTGAGTTCTTACCTGTCTCTCACTCCGCTCGTCATCTCTGACTAGTCCGACATCCTTGCTCTCTGCCTATCTACTTTTGGTCCTTCCCCTTCCTCTCTGCCTCTGCTCCTTCCCTTTCGCCTCTACATCGGGTCAGCTCTCGTGGACCACGTCGCAGTTCTTGGCTTTCCACTAATTCTGAACTCGTGAGTAACTCCTTTCCTTCTTTCTCTTCTCTTCCCTTCTCCTTCCATCACCACCATCTCTCTCTCTCTCTCTGTATCTTATCTATGAACCAAATGTCATGAACCAACGATTTCTGGTTCACTGGCACGGCCTATTTTTGGTTCATGAACCAGAAATTTTTCTGGAGAAGTAATGAAATTTCTAAAGATCTTTTGGTTCACAACCATTTCTAGAGATTTTTCTGGTTCACGATCCAGCTATGTTCTAGAGTTCTGGAGATTTTTTTGGTTCACGATCTAGCTTTGTTGTGGCTATCTTGTTTGGGGTTCTTGATGAAGAAAGAGCTGAAGAGGACAAAAAGGGGGGGGGGGGGGGAAGAACCCGATGACCCTTGGTTTGGGTCCATCCTAAAAAATGCAATAACTTGATCAAATTTGATCGATTCAGATTAAAATATTTTTTTAATCTATACCAACAACCCGTCCTCACCTTTAGAGAAATAGGGAAGAGGGGGAGAGGGGACAGCAATATGTTAAAGGGTGTATCACAAAATTGCTCGCAGTGAAAACAAAAAACAATATTTCAAAGTTTTTTAGTTTTATTATTTTTAAATCAACTATTTTATTTAAAAAAAAAAGAAAAGAAAACACTTGATTTTAGTCAGCTTTTTTTAAAATAAAAATAAAAAATCATTTCGAAATCAGAATCAAACATGCCTATAATTTTGTGCTTTTTTTTTTTATGAATAATTTTCTTCAAAATTATATAAATACACATCGGTTTGTATACATATATTCGTGCGTATATGAATCCAAGTACGTCTATGTGTATGTAGCAATTTGTTAAATTTTGAAACTTTGAAAAAAAGTGTTTTATTTTAAAGAAATTCCATTAACAAAGCAAATGCAAGAATTTTTTTTTTTTGAAAAAAAATTCAAGACAAAGAGAGATCAAAGGAGAGTAAAGCGGTGAGAAGGACAGAAGATATGGTAAAGTCATGGAAGTAATAAGGTTTAATAAAATAAAATATTAATTATGAATATATTTTGAGTAAATTATTAATTTAATTCTTTAAAGATTATAGTTATATTAATTTATTTTTTGAATAATTAAGTATTTTAATTTAAGTTTTTAGAAATTGCATTTATTTTAAGTTCTTTTCTCCATTCGTCAAGTGATGTTTTGATAATAATACTCTTAGAATTTAACAATGATAAATTTAAAAAAAGATTAAATTAAGATAAATATAAATAAATTTAGATTTATAATCTTTTAAAGACAAAGTTAGTAATTTACGCTTTATCTTTTATAAAATTAAATAATTACAAAGCATACTAAAAAGAATATTTTAAAAGTAAGAAAAATTATCTTATCTCGAGTAATGAGGAGATATCCTTGATCTGTGAATTCTCGAACTAATTGTCCTTCCGTACCTGCAATTGTGAGGGGGTGAGTCTAATCCACTAACTCATCCAAATTAGTCATATTCTACACAGATATATATATATATATATATATACACAATTAAACACTTTAGGAAACCAAACACACATATCAAGACGACCCGAAAACATGCCCATGGCATCGTGCTCTTGACACTCGTAGAGTGTACTCCTAATGCCACTACGCCCAAATCTCCAAGATTGACCTTTTTGGTCGTATACATATCATACATACATACTACAACACACAATACATATGCTACCACACACAAACTCATCCCCCTATGTAGGTCTATGTCCCCACGAGGAACTCACTCAAGAGTTACATTATCGAGGGTCTCCATTCCCCCAGATATTCCGCTTAAGATTTTTATTATATAGCTATGCATCCCCATGGATTCGTCACCGAAATACCATCTTATAGATCTATATCTCCATGGAACAACCTATGGATCCTATGTCTATTGACCATATGGTACGACTCCTATTTTGAGTCTTGGCCCAACCCTAATCTGGCAACTACCAATGTCTGACCCCTAGAGTATAGCACTAGGCCTCATCTTTTGACCCCAGATATATCCCTCTTAGTCCTGGCCCATGCCTTATCTTAGCATTGCCAGTATCTGACCTCAGGAATGCAGAATGAGTCATCTAAACACAAACAGAATTACATGCATAAGCAACAATAATAATCACAACCATATCATAGTAAATCCTATGTCTACAAATACGTTGCCGACAAGTTGCCCCTTGAGAAATTTAGTAGCCAACCTTGACATTTCTCAAATTGGGCCTTACCTTCTTATGACGTTGTCCTTCGGGAGGATCATGTAGTCCACATCAACTTCCGCAACTTGGGCACCCCATACTATCCAATCACATAATCCTAAACAAATCTAAGTACGCATGTTACTCTCATCTCATCCCAACTCATTTCCCCTACTTTGCATTTAACAAAAATCTTTGTTATGGAAATTTACAATTTCCCCCTTGATCCACAAAGCAAAGATATGACCAAACCAATCATTTTCATTCACACTCATGGAAAATTAGTTATTTCCAAATTACCAGTCATATACAATCAACATATAGTTGTATGTTACTTAAATTTAGGAAAACCAATTCTAAAATATAAATATGTAGAAACATACAGAGTAGAGCTATATCCTTCATCTAGATTTGAAGCTTTTCTGGCTCCCACAATTCGCCTCTACTAAGCCCTAAACTATAACCAAACCTATGGGACATCAAACATGCATTTCAACTCACAAAGTCCATGAAATCACCTATGCCTGGCACCTAAGGCACTATAGCCCCAACTAGAGCATTCCTATGTTTTAGCCTTGGGCACACCTCTACGTTACACACACATGCGCCACCATCCAAACCCTCTATTTGGGTGGTGCCTTAGGTGCCAAACCTAGCGCCATGAGTTAAGAGCACGAACATGCTTTTGGTTCTAGCTCGATTTTAGCCCAAATTTCACAATTTCTCTAAATTCTTTCCATGGGTTTTCGTTATTGATGATTAGGGGATGTTTTGACACCAAAACCCCAATTAATTTCGAGTTTCCAAGTCTCAACCATCAAAATCCCTCTTTAAAACCCTAACTTCTCCCTTCATGCTTCATAAACTCTAATCCCACTTTTAATCATACTTAATCCCTTAATTCTTGTTCCTAACTTGATTATTAATCATCACGGAAGGTTTAAATCACTACCCAAGCTCAAAATCTCACTAACCAACTCAATCTCATTCCATTTGCCCTTAAATCCAAAAATTGGAAGAGAAATGGGAAAGTGAGATACCTACCTTAATTCCTTGCTTTTCCGGTGGTGATTAGTCATTGCCATAGCTTGGGTGGTGGAGGACTTGAGAGAAAAGGGAGAGAGTGTTTGCGAAGGGAGAGAGCATTTGAGATGGAGGGATAGAAAAATGAGAGGGAAATAGGGTGGCCATATATATATATATATACACACCTCTAAGGGTGAAATTACTATTTCGCTCTCTGGTCAACCTCCTGTCAACCTTAGTAAGGACAAATTCCTTAATTTTTTCCACTCGAGTGTTTCTAGTACTCTAGGTTCCACGTCATTTTTTTTATTACATTTTAGTCCTTCCTTGGATCTAGTAATCATCTGACCCCCTAATGCCATGTGCCTGCTCCCTCAGTCCCCCGTCATTCATTATTTATACACCTTGTCATTTCTTAATCTCACATTTCTTTATTAAATAACGAAAAAATTTCTCTCGTATTCCAATTATTTATTAAAATCCAAGTATATTAACACCTGAAAATCACCGGTGTTACAATCTCTCTCTCTCTCTCTCTCCATCATCTATTTCCTCTCTCTGTTCATCCCTCTCGAAAATCCTCTCTATTGTGCTCTTAAATCTGTCAACTCCCTCACTCCAATCTTGGTTCCTTTATTGATTTCTCTACTGAAATTGTCACTCTCTTCCACTCGCAATTTCTCTACTAATTTCTCTCTGCATTGGAATTGCTCCATGGAGATCACAAGGGAGAAGCAGTGAGCAATGTAAAAATCATCCACAGACGGTGTAGAGGAACTGATTTCTCTACTGAAATCATCACTCTCTTCCACTCACAATTGCACCTCTGCATTGAGATTGGAGTGATGGAGTAGAGAGAGATTTGAGAGTAGAACAAAGAGGATTTTCAAGAGGGTCGAAGAGAGAGAGAGAGAGAAGATATTTTCTACATTTCAGGGTATGAGTCCACATGGACGTGGCATATGACATGGTAAGTGATACGTGCCACGTAGAGTGCTCAGTCAGTATTTTTCGTTAGTATATTTGATTAAAAATAAATGTTAGAGATATAAATAAAAATCGATTTAAATATTAAGTAGATAAAGTATACTTTTACCTTACTAATTAGAAATATCATCTTTCAAAAAAAAAAAATCCCATCCTAGTTAGTAGCCAACTGGGTTACTTTTGTGTGCAAAATCTAATGGATATGCATGTTTTTGAAAGTTTGAAACTGGTCTTTGTTCATTTGATTTTGAAAGATGAGGTAAAGCGCACAACTTCTTAAATTCATTAAAAAATTTGTGCATTTTAGTATTAAAAAATTTGGTCAAATTATTTTTTGTTAAATTTATAGGAATACTATAACCGACCAAAGTACATAGATATATAAATGGCTCAGAATAATTAAAAAAATTATCCACTAAATAAAGGTTTTCTTCTAACTGTTATAATTGGGATCTAAATTCTGAAGTTTCTTATCAAATAAAACTTGTGATATGCTTACTTTAGAAAAGAAGTTGACAAAATCCACGAATCTTAAAACCTGAATCAAAATTATTAGCCTCTGCAAAAAAGGATAATAAAAAATTAGTAACGCTAGTTTTACTGTTTCAGTGGCCACAAGCCCTGCGTTAAGATCCTCTGCCATTAGAAAACATTAACTTTCCTAACATTGACCAATAGCTTGATGCCACATGGATTGGTGTTTTAAAAACAAATGAGATACAAGCATGGAGCGTTTGTTCATCCATTCGAACTGGCAACCTCCCATTATTTTTTACTTCACTGAAACTGTAGCTTTTTTTCTTTTTTTTTCCCCCCAAACCCCACCAAATAAGAATTGACACATGGAGTTGGCTACCAAAATAACAGAGGGAGGAAAGAAAAAAACGCGGGAAACGTTGATGTATGGAAGACGCAGCAGGTATTGGTTCTAAAAGTGGAAGGAAGCCCTTGAATATATTCATTAATCTTAATCTTCATTCTCATTTAGCATATTCTCGAAAAGGCAAGACCATCTCTTTTGCTATTTTATTTTTCTTTGGTTCATATGCTTAATTTTTTGTTGACTGATGATTCCTTTTTTTTTTTTTTTCAGATTAATGAGTTTTGCTTAAAGGAAAAGAAAGAAGGAAAAAAATGGAGAATATAGAACTTCAAGTAAGGACATTATTTTTTTTTTTAATTTTGTTGTATTGTTGGTTAAATATTCTTATTGTTATTTTTTAAAAATATTTTTTTCCTTGTAGTTGAAAATTTTGGCTTTATTGCATTGGGGTCCCTTTAATATTTTTATAAGAAAAAAATTTTGATTTATTTTATATGGAGTTTCAAGTAAGAACATTGCTTATTGTGTAAATCTGTTGTATTGTTGGTTGAATTTTTTTTAATTGTGATTTTGTTAAAATAAATTTTCCTTGTAGGCAACGGAATGTGAAAACACTTGGAAGCCTAAAGTTGGTATGGTGTTTGATAATTTAGAAGAAGCATGCAACTTTTGGCGATAATATGGTAGAAGAAGTGGATTCGGAGTGAGGAAACGATTTAGCAATCCAGTAGGTCCAGGAGTAAAGACGTCAGCGTGCTTTGTTTGTTCCAAAGAGGGTGTTCGACAACCAGATAACAGAGATGCGAAGACTAAAAAGCCTCGCCTTGAAACGAGAACTAATTGCATGGCAAGAATTGGATTGCGACTCGTGAATGAGAAGTATAAGGTGCTTGATTTTGTGGAGCAACACAATCATGAGCTTCACACCTTGGAAACTAGCCATTTCCTTGCGTCACAACGAAGAATATCTGAGGTCCAAGGTTATGAGCTTGAATTGGCAGAGGATTCTGGTATTCGACAGAAGACATCATTTGACCTTATGAGTATGCACGTGGGGGGAAGAGAAAACCTTGGATACACTCAGTTGGACGTGAAAAATTATCTGAAAAAAAGAAGAGAGAGAAATATGCAATACGGGGATGCGGGGGCTTTATTTCAATACTTTCATAAACAACTGGTGGAAAATCCTTCATTTTTTCATGCTTATCAAATGAATTCAGAGGAACAGATTACAAATGTATTTTGGGCTGATGCACGGATGTTGATGGATTATGGATATTTTGGTGATGTGGTATCACTTGATACAACCCACTGTACTAATAAAGAGAACAGACCGCTTGCAATATTTTGTGGGTTCAATCACTTTAGAGGCATGGTGGTATTTGGAGCTGCATTGTTATATGATGAGACGGCAGATTCGTTTAAATGGCTTTTTGAAACTTTTTTGGAGGCCCATAGAAAAAAAAACCATTGACAATATTTACTGATCAAGATGCAGCAATGGCAAAAGCATTGCACGAAGTCATGCCGGATACAATACATGGCCTATGCACGTGGCATTTACTACAAAATGCCACTAAACACCTAAGCAATGTGAGACGAGATGGAAGAAGTATTCTAAGTGATTTCACGCAATGCATGTATGAATATGGTAATGTGGAGCAATTTGAGGCAGCATGGAGTAGATTATTATCAAAGTATGATGCCCAAGACAATCGATGGCTTGCTTCGACATATGATATTAAAAAAAAGTGGGCGGCGTGTTATATGCGGAAAACTTTCACTCTTGGGATCCGAAGTACTCAATTGAGTGAGAGTTTGAACTCAGACGTTAAGAGCTTTCTAAAGCCTGACTTAGACGTGATACAATTCTTCAAGCATTTTGAGAGGATTATTGATGATAAGCGTCATAAAGAATTAAAACAAGAATTTGATGCAAGGGAAAAAATACCAAGATTGAGAATAGCGCAATCGCCTATGTTGCAACAACTCTCTAAAATTTACACTCCCCCCATCTTTGAGTTATTCCAAGAGGAGTATGATGGTCATGTGGCTGCATGTGTGAAGGAGAAAAATGAAAGTCAGGCTGTATGGGAATATGTCATCTTTTTGTTCAATAAAGAGGGAGATTACAATGTGACATTTGACCCCCGTGATAAATCTATTACATGTAGCTGTAGAAAATTTGAGAGTATCGGTATACTTTGTTGTCATGCTCTGAAAGTATATGATGTGAATGATGTGATGTTGGTCCTCGAAAAATATATTCTATCTTGCTTGACACGAAAAGCAAGAGAAGGTGTAATATATGATTTAAAAGGAAAAACGATTGAAGAAGATACAAGGTTGGAAAGCACCCAAAGATTCAAGAGAATCGGTCATAATTATATAAATTTAATAGCACAGGCATCTTATCATGCTGAAGCAAGTGACTTCTTGGACAACATCTTGCCCGAGTTGACGAAGATGGTGAATGAGCTTATTTTGAAGGAAAAAGGTTCAGACAACATCTCACTGAGCCAACCAAGTCATTGTCCTCCTCCTGTAGCGAGATTGAAGAAGAAGATCGGTGTAAGGACTAGGAGACGCATTAAAAGTTGTCTTGAAATGCAAGGAAATAAGAGAAAAGGATCATCGAGAGCTACAATTAATCTAAGAAATATGGTTAGCATTTATGTAGTAATATACTCTATTAGAATATCATATTGTTGTCTACATGGATTAATACAATGTTTACATTAATCTTGTAGGGGAATGAAGTACAGGATCATATGCCATCTGGGGTGTCATGCTCAGCACCCCCAGTACCCTATGAGCATGCACAACACTCCTATGTCAATGCATTAGGTTTCACTGAATTACTAATGGTAAAGTTAAAATTATATTAACAAAGTGGGATTTTGCTTTTTACAGTTGTATTTCATAATTCAATGTGCTAATGATAATGTTTCGATGCATTAGGCACCCTTTGATGATTCTACGTTGTCACTTGAAGAAATGGAGTTTAGACCAAATTGTTCAAATGATAACAAAAAAACTGAGGTTAGTTTGAATTAAAGATGCATCTAAAATCATTAGATTTGAATTATTTAACATATTAATTTAAAATTCATTAAATCTTTTTGTTTTTTTGATAGGGATGCGGTCAATGCTAGTTGAAGAACTGATCCAGAGAATAAAGAATTTGAAGGTGTTTGAATTATTGTACTCACACTGACATTCTATGTATGAATTTATAATGCTTTTGAATTTTTGTAAAAAATATGGTGTACCCATACTGACAGTTAATACTAGTTATCAGGCCACATTTCAAAATGCATGTTATATGTATCACATTCAGTAATATCAGCACTCAACTAGAAAAAAGAAAGCCATTGTAACCAGAAAATAGCCATTTTATTAATTAATAAGTATTTGAGATTACAATTGAATGACCAATACAGACATTGGAACCTATACCACACTACAATTGAATGACCAATACAGACATTAGAACCTATACCACATGGCATCTAACCCATTACAATTGATTGTGCCATGTACCCCATTACAATTAAAGACATTGCAATTAATGTGAGACAAACTGCTTTCACTTTTTCTACATGTGGTGCTGCTCTTCTGCTGTTGCTGTTGTGGACTGTACAGGTTTCTTGAACTGCAACAATATCACTGTACAGGTTTCTTGAACTGCAACAATATAATAACATCAAAAAATCTGTCCAAGTGGTGATGCAAAACAGTAAAGAGGTAAAGACAAAGGAGGAAGATATGGAGAGACAACCTGATTGATGGGAAAACAAGAAAAATGACCAAAAAGAATGTCCATTTTATGAACTATACACATATTAAGTAGATCATCACTTCCAAATAGATAATTGCAATAAACATAAACTCATCAAATTTTGTTACTCATAAACTCATTCAAATAAAATTTCTGGATAGTAATCACACACATAAACAGTCAGGTGCAAGTTATTCCAGGTTTTGTATGATAAGATTTCATAGTAGTAATCTACAATTGTGTGCAATGGCAAGGTTAAATGTCATCCAGTAACTAAAGAGAATGGAAAATAAAGAGAATAACAATCCCCTTTCTAGCAAGATGTGGCTCCAATTACAACTCAAATCAATCATTTCCTCCTCTAGCTCAGATAACTAATTTATATAGCAAGAATCCCAAAAATGAACTTAACAGAAATAGAATATAATTGGTAAGTCTACAGCAATTTGATAATCCACCCATGTGATAGTCTTTGGCCCAAATTGGAGATTTCCTGCTTCTTTTGTGCTATACATATCAACTCATCATTCCTCAATCACTCAAGTGTTGCATTTAGCTAAATTGCATCAATCATCCTAATCACTCATTTGCACCCAAGCACATACTATTAGTATCTACTAAATCAGATGCTAAACATGTCAAATTGCCAATGCATAACTCATTATATTAATCTTTCAGCCTAAACAATTGGGTATGGCCATTTTAAGCACTTGAAGTCAAAGAAGAAAGAAAATTGATTCAATAATTTTTCTCATTTTGCACTTCTGAAAAGATAGATTAATTTACCTATTGATAATGGTCAATAGAACAAATCACAAGCAACAAGAAAAATGAGACAATGGACATTTGCTAAGAGACAGAGATTGAGGGGAAAAAATATAGTACTTCTCCCTCTGAACTCGCCACCTCTCCTTTTACTAAATCAGATACTAAACATGTCAAATTGTCGATGCATAACTCATTCTATTAATCTTTTAGCCTAAACAATTGGGTATACTGCACGTTTTAATCACTTGAAGTCAAAGAAGAAAGAAAATTGATTCAATAATTTTTCTCATTTTGCACTTCTGAAAAGATAGATTAATTTACCTATTGATAATGGTCAGCAGAACAAATCACAAGCAATAAGAAAAATGAGACAACGGAAATTTGCTGAGAGACAGAGATTGAGGGGAAAAAATACAGTACCTCTCCCTCTGAATTCGCCATCGTCTTCTCGTCGGACCTCACCGGATTTCTGCTCATCTCGCCGTCGTCTTCTCTTCTGCTCTTGTACTGTCATCTGCTCTCGCCGAACTCCCGACCTCTCGCCCAAACGCCTGACCTCTCGCCAAACAGAAACTCTTGTCTTGATCTGCGATGGAGGGGAATCTCTCGCCGGAAATATGCTGTCTCGCCGTCGTCCTCTCGCCGGCTCTTGCCCTTTCGTCTGCTCTTGTAAGAATGCCTTTCTCTCGCTCGCTCGCTAGATCCGTCTTCGCATCTCTAGGGAGGAAGACGCCGATGAAGTTAGAGAGGAAAGGAAACAAAAAATTAAAAAAAAAACTGCCATGTGGTGAAATCTGAATGGGACACGTGGATGAACAGATGCCATCCATTCCACTCAATCGAACGGTCCATATTTAATGGCAGGAATGGTATGAAATACCCAATGAGGATCCGGACTCACAAGCCCTAGCGTTGAGGCTGTATCGGAGAGTGACTTCCAAGGCGACTTCCTCCATCTCCATTCTCAGCGGCGATGATAGCGTTATCTGCAGCTTCAAGGTACGCCTTCCCCAAATTTCCTCTACCGTCTCATCCATCTGCCTTCCTTCTCTTTTTCCCTTGTGGCCTCCGTCTCAAGTCCTGTCTCCATTCGCGTCCCCGTTTCCCAGTAACATCCACGACGTTGTCTTGTATTCAATCGCATTCTCCATAAGAATGCTCCACCGTCCATAGTTGAGGTTAATAAGATTTTAGGATCAATTGCCAAGACGAAACCTATCTCACTCATTGCACAAGCGGAATTAAAGGGGTTTCGCACCGTGTTTCTTTACGCTGAACTTCTTGATTAACTGTTACTGCCATGTGGACCGTCTGAACTCTGCTTTCTCCTTATTGGGAAAGATTTTCAAGAGGGGTTATCAACCGAATATCATCACTCTGAATACATTAATGAAAGGACTCGGTATGAATAATTTGGTTGGCCACGCTCTAGATTTTCATGATGACGCAATCGCAAAAGGATTTCAATTAGATGAGGTGACTTATGGAACCTTAATCAATGACCTATGTAAAACAGGAAACACAAAGAGCTGCCATTAAATTGCTACAAAATATGGAGGGACATGCGATGAAGTCCTTTGAAAAGATGGACTTGTAATCGAAGCATATGATTTCTGTTCAAGAATGATTGACGGGGGAATCTCTCTCAATATTGTTACCTACAGTACTCTAATCCATGGTTTCTGTACCATGCGTCAATGGCAAGAAGCAATACAATTATATGTTGTCAAGGCATCAACCCTGATCAACCGGTCTTTGAGGGGGTGTTGTTTGCGGATATTCATAGGAATTGGAAGGCTTTGGTGTAATAAGCTCTGTTGTCTTCTTTTTTTTTTTTTTTTTTTGGTTCTTTGGTTTTCTCCTTCTTGTATGTTTTTGGCTATGGAGGATATCTTGTCCTCCCCCTTTTTTTTTTCTTTGTTTTTTGTTTTATTGTATGTCTCTTCTCTAATAAAATTCTTCTTTGATTATTAAAAAAAAAAAAAGCTCATCTAGCATTTGTATGATTAGTAAATTTTACAAGATATATTTTGAAGTATGAGTGTCATAGTAGAAAATTTTCATACAAGCATGTAATAGAACAATTTGGAAGTTCATGTTATTGCGGCTTTTATCTGCCAAATTTGAACTTATTGTTTAGTGCTTGCCTTGTGATCTTGAAAATTCTTGTTTAGTAGTATCAACTATCACTTCAGATAGAGCCCAAACCATCAAACCACAAAAATGCTGGAAAACACTGTAAACTGATAATACTAGCAACAAAACTCTAACAGGGGATTACGACAACAACAGAAACAAGGAAGACAGCTTATCACTCAATAATAGAAGACTAAAATGCAGTAAACACACACAAGACAAGACCGTAATGTTGCTAGGCATTCAAGAGGCTAGCGCTCTCCTTGACCATTCTACCCTTTTATAGACCCTTCTTTAACTAACTCTCCCTGCCAAAAGCTGAAATATGTAATATGCTAATTGTACTTAATGATTGCATAGAATGAAACATGAGCATCCTTACAGCATATCAATCCCTAGGTTATCTAGAATATACTGGTTCCATCAACTTGCTACTAAAAATATTCCCACATTTGAAATAATGTGTGTCGTGACTTTATAAGTGGGAATTTAATCTGAGAAGTATCTTATTGTTGCATATTTTTATAGAGATTATTCTTATAGGATTTTGTATGTTCTAGCATCATATGTATCCTTTTGATGGGTGGTATATCCTAAATCACTAATTGATGATTATAAAGTATGCTAGTGTGGTGTATTCTTTAAAATAATTGATATTGGTATGCAAGTTTGCGGATAAGGTTGCTGTCAACTTTCTTCTGTCAGGTAATCTGCTAACTAAAGGTTGTAACATATAAGATGAGAATGGTACTTTTAAACTATGTTAGAGCAGTGTGGTGGAGGGATATAAAGAAACTTGAAAATACACATATAATGGAACTTGGTTTGTTATTTTGAACTGCTCATTTGTGCATTTGATCATATTTGATATTTATATTACCGGGGATCTTACTGCAGAAACAGTATGGGAATCTTCAAATGAGAAATATAACCTTAAAATCTTATCCACTAGTTATTTTTTTTTATTGATAAACCTTATAACACAACATGAATGTTGTTCAACGCAGATCAGGAGCAAAGATTTGAGGTACAACTAAGCCGATTTTGGAATGAAACAAAATCTTGTGGATCATAGTTTGTGGTTAAAACAACACCCTGTAGCAGTGAAAACTGATGCTCTTTTGTGATGACTGACCCCTGAAGAAAGACGATCCAAAGAACAATGCATGTGGTAACTTTCATGTTTAAATTGAGAAATCAGAGTATTCCATTTGTGTTATGCTAAATCTCTGACTCTTCTCACTCTATTTCCCTCCACTCTCCATGCAATCTGTGCTTTCAGTTCATTGAAGTATAGAAGCAATAAAACCAAGGTAAATTTTCTAATGCAAAATTTGGAAGCACCTTGTGACATGAATAAAATCTTTAAATGGCTTCAACAACCTTGTACTCTATAGGCTATGGTAGTTCAAGGGGTGATCATCTTCTCCTATGAAGCAGCATGCTTGGAATTTTATTTCCTACAATTCCCTTTCAAGTGCCAGCTCCACCAGTATGTGCCTATTTATCAGTAGTATGTTTTAGATTCTCTTTTATTTCATAGAATAATTTGGATGTGCATTCATTTGTGTGTATTAGGAATGTTACAAGAAATTAACTCTCCAAAAATGGAGAAAGAAATTCTCAAATAACCAAGTTGTTTGACAGCATCTACTGTTGCCTCCAGTTAGCTGAAAGTCTGATGTTTACTTATGGTTGTGAGTCTGCTTTTTCATCAGATCCAATTTCAAAATGATGGTCTCTATTCTTTAAGTGCAAAGATGATACCCAAATAGGTGGCATAAAGGATGGGATAGATGATGGAAAGCCCCAATAATTTGCTTGATTAACCAGTACACCATGACGAAATTAAAGAGTAAAAATTAAGATATAATTTGATGCAAAGGAAGTAAAAAAGTTAATAATTTGAGCTATTTTATATTTTTTCTGTTATTTTCTTGGTCATGATATTGGGTACTTGTGTGTACTCTCAGTACTATGTTACTCTTGGTTATTTTTCAGTAGAGAAATTGCAAAACAGAAAAATTGTAAAAGGACATTAAATATTTGGAGATGGAAACAATTAATTAACAAGGAAACAGTGATTATTCAAATAATGGCTCAATATCTAGTGTGGATAGTGGTGTTAAACTTCATACACAAATCAAAGGTTCAAATTCTTGCTTTGTCATATACCCGAAAAAAAAAAAAAGAATAAAACACATGAATTATGGCTCTTACTATTAGGTCCATTAATTGATGAGTAAACTTATGCAGCCTTAGAGGATCAATGTTCAGCAGCTATTGCAGATTTGACAGTGGATTAAGGTAATCTGATCTTGTATGGTGATCACAGAACATTTGTTTACTTGTCATTCAACACCATCTAATTTCTTATTGAATATGTGAAATTCCATTCCTTTTCTTGACCGTATAGCTGGTTGTAAGTTGTAACCTTCCAAATGCAGTAGTTAGTATGTTTAACTGTGAGAGGATTTGGTTTTTTGTGTATGTGTGTGTGTGTAAGAAAACGTTTTTTTTTTGTTTTTTTGTTTTATTTAGAAATGTACCTATGCCCTTGTTTGGTATCAAAATCGAACAAATATTATTTGTTTACATGTCAGATGTTTTTGTGGATATAAGATGGCTTAGTTGCAAGTGTTAAGTGATTCATGATAACCTGTAGAAGACAGAGTTCATCTTGTTGATTTTGTTGGAATTAAGGCAAATGTGCTATTTGAGATTTTATTTTAGTACAAATGATGGCAAGAATGTTTGAACCCAAGCCTCCTCTAAACTTCTCAAATCCTCTGCCAATATATAAGGTTCTCAAACTTGAGAATTTACTTAAACTCAATACAAATTTTGAAATGTAAACTCGTAAAAATTTATATATATTCATTTCTTCTTCAATAAGTTATTTAAATTATATATATTTTAACACAATTAATACCTTAATTCATAATTAATATAAAAGTCCTTAACATAAGATTAAACATAAAAGTTTCAATTTAAGTAATATTTTAACAGATATTAATATCTTAATCATATACTTACTCACAGACTTCAAGCAAATTACTACATTTTTACATTAACATTAATCTCTTAATCTACCTTCTACACTTAGCAAATTGCTACAATTCAGTGTAGCTGGAACAAAAATATCACCACTTGCAGCAGATTAACTACTTTGTTGACTACTAAACAAATTGTAACATGTTACTTGTTACATTGTACCGAAGTATATTCATAAGTAGTATATCTGAGAGATCAGTCTGTTATGGGAAAAAGTCAAGGAGGATGACTATGGATGAGAGGCTATTGTTGTAATGCTGATGTAGATTTTTGTAAAATAACGCCTAACTTGCTTGAAGGCTGAAGCTCAAACATAAGAAGGGAAGAAGCAGTGAACTAAACTACAGCTACTGAAGCATAGATTACTTAACAAAATAAAGAACACAAAAGAAGGACCCAGGCCACAAACGAAACAAAGACCTAAGAAAGAACTTAGAACACAAGTAAGAACACAAACTGAGACACTCAACAACAATGAGACTCATCGCAAAAGCAGGCAACAAACAATGGCGTTGGCCGAGGCTAAATGTGTCACGAACGAAAAAAATACAAGATGAAGAATTGAAGATAGGTTTTTTTTTTTTTTCCTTCAAACCAATTTTTTTAAGGCTAAACATGGGTTTGGGAGCTGGGCAATGCATATTTTTGGGTTAGGCACACATAAAATAACAAAAAATAAGGTCCAAAATGCTGTAGAATCCAACTCAGCTGATTTGGAAGCGAACTTGCAAGTTTGAACCATTTTAATCAAGTTTTGTCAAATTTAAACCGAGATTGATTGATTTACGATTTTAAGACTAAGTTTACCCGATTTGAGAATATAAATTCATGAACTCTCATGATTTTAACAACCATGCCTATAGATCATACCTAGTAACGTTGAGATCTTTTATAGTGGCTAGAAGACACAACGACGTTTTTTACTTCAGACTTTTTATTATTTAGTGTAATGGCAAGCATGAAAGCTGAACATTATTGCTTTTAGATCTTTTACTAACATCCAATTCTCTATGCTTTTCTTAGTTTATTGTGCTTTGTACAAATACATTTTGTGGGGTACTAATAGCTTTTGTTTCAGTAAGTGATTACTTTCTTCTAGTGACCAATGTTTAGCAGATATTGTGGCTACATTACTGATCATGTGCATCAATGCACATGAATTCCAATAAGTTCGTTAGCTTTCTTATTGGAGTTCTGGGAGTTAATAATCAATGGAGCAACTTCTGAATACTCAGAAGAACTCCTTTAGCTAAGTGAGCTTCGCTCATCAATCTACCATAAAGGTCCTCTTGTACTCTCCGTCTCTCCCTAGTAACTCCAGAAAGGATGAATATTAAAAAAAAAATGAGAGTAGATAGAACTTTTTACACCCAAAATTTGTTTTTATTCAATCACTTGCATTGTTATGGTTAATGCTCTTCATGTTCCCCTTCATGTTCTTAAGTTGTTCCCATTTATCTTCTCAGTTCTTTCACCTTCTTTCTTGAGTTGTTTTCCACCTTTATTATGTTTTCCTTCTCTCTTTCCATTGTTTTTCACCCAACATTACATCCTTGTAAAGTCCTTTTGATTCAAGCATGCATGTGAATTTTAGTAATGGAGATTTAGATACTTAACAAGCTTATGATAGTGAATTTTATGATAAGTTGAATTTTGAGTGATTTACCTTTTAAACACTTGAGAGAATAGAGAGTAAACACTTACCATGTGAGGAGGCTAATTGCTTTAATTCATTCTTATCAAATTAAATTGCCATGATGCTTCAAACTTCAGAAATTTAAGATTTATTTTCTTTAAGTGCAAAATCTTTTTAAATTTTAATTATTTCATCCTTGTATGCTTTCCATGCTTTTCCTTTAGTGTCTTTTGGTGTTCTGAATATGATTTTTCCTACGAGTGCAAAAGGCTAAGTGTGGGGGATTTGATATTGAGCATTTTTATATACAATTTAGTCCCTATCTTAGTCCTTTTTGCATCTTAAATATTGTGAACTCTCTAATTTTACTATGTTTTGGATTTATTGGGTGTAAATTAATTATAGAATTAATATGCTTCAATTTTATAATTTTATCCCAATTAATTCTTGTGCTTAATTTTTAGATAAATTATTGGAGAGAAAAGTACTGACATGGATGTTTTGCTTACATGGATGCCACCTAAGCACTGACTAGACTGATATGTGGGCCCTACATTTCTGTACAAACCAGAAAGTATTCTGCAATAGAAAACAACATAAAAAACAACAGCAATAGCATCATCAGAAAAGGCAGCAAAACAAAAATGGAAACCATTTTTTTACACCAGCAAAAGGGAATTTTTACAGCATTTATTGTGTGATATGCTTTTTCTTAAGGTGCTGAACTTTCTGGTCAAAAGCATATGGAAATGATAGCTCAAGCATGCAAATTCGCCCTCCCTCCTTGGCTGAAGTTTAAGAACACATTCAGACTCCATTTTCTAATGTTGAAGAGTTTCATCTTCTTCTACCTTTCCTTTATATTTTTGTTTTTCTTCTTCCCCCCTTTGTGTATTTTGGCCTCCATGGAAGGCTAAAGAGTGTTGTAGTCAGGCATGAACTGGAGCTATGTATCTTGAATCTTTGGCTCAATAATAGATAAGTTTTCTGGTTTTAATCCTATTTCATTTGTATTCTACATTGGCCTCTAGTTCTTATGTTTATCTCTGTTCCGTTATGACTGAGTTAGGCATAGGTTCAGTTTTATGATTCTTAGTTGAGGTGTAACCTTGCTTTAACTGATTGGTAGAGTAAGTAGAATGAAATGGCTTGCCTTTGGCGATTATCAAGCATGATTCGGTTAGGGCTTAAACGAATTATATCAGGTTGTAATTATGATTCTAATATGATTCAGTCTTCGAAAGTCTTCTAGGAATTTTAGTTGGAAACTAAATGGTATGATTAAATCAGAGTAAACCAAGGATAAGATAATGATGGATGCAAACTCTAAGGATTGAATGATTGATTACATATTTTGTAATTTCATTTCTATCATTGTGCTTCTGCTCTGTTCTGTGTTTCAAATGCTGTTATAGCTTAGGTTATGTGTTTACATTCTGTTTTAATCCTTAAATTTGCAATCACCCCTTCCCCTCGTGGTAATTAGTAGATAATTATGGTAGATTAGTGTAAGAACAATTAATTAGGCAATTTAGAAGCAAGGCTCTAAGAGTGAAACGACCTAGGATGACCATTATACTGCAAGTTACCACGAATCTAATTCTGGGTGACTCGGCGGTCGTAGTGGCCCTAACCAGTAGGACCTCAAGTTCAGATTTAATCTGTGGGGCTTCCTGACCATTAAGGAGGAGGTTGTGTATCATGGCAGGTATGATGAGATTGGTTGAGCCATGTGTGCTCCCTGAGATTAGTTTTGATGAGAATGATTGAGCCATGTGTACTCACTGGTATTTTTGTTATTGATGAGTACTAGTTTTGTTGGTCTGAATTATTTGACTGAATTACAAATTCTCTAGTTGAACCTTTCCTTGTAATTTGTGATTTTGCCTATGCTTTTATTTTATTGCTTTTGCATAGTTGATTTTATTAGGGTGGGGATTGGCTCGCTCACTAAGATATTCATCTAACACTCGTTGATTTAAATTTTTTAGATCAAGTAGCAGAAGAAGAGTATCCATTAGAGGGCTAGAGTTTCCAATAGACTTTCCCATTGTTGGGTGGGTCCCAAGTCACTAGTATTGGTTCATTTAAGATTAGGAAACTCTATGGTTAACTAGGACTTGTAGGAGGTCTTGGGCATATAAACTACTTTATTCGTGTACTTAATTCGATTTAAATTTGAAGAATTATTTTTTGAGGATCTATGATATGGTTTATGGTAGGATTTACAATACAATTATGGATTGAATTACGTTGATATGACTTTATAATTTAACTGAGATTTTTAAGGAGGAAGGGAGACCATGATATGTGTACTGTGTTTAAGTGTAATGTACTATGTTTAAGTGACTAAATGGTTGTGACCATGATGCGTGTACTATGTTTAAGTGTAATGTGTTGTGATAATGAATGTACTATTTGCCTTGTGTTTATGAACATGTAAGGTTCTTGAGCATAGTTTATCATGAATTTGAATATATGACATTATGGTTTTGAATAATGAATTAAATTATCTTATACTTAATACTTGATGTTATTGTATAACCATTTACTAATGCTTATGTATTTATATAATAGTTATACTTATAATTATGGGCATGCTTAGTCATGTGTATTTGTTAGGTAGGGCTATTGTTGGGTGGATCTCATGATTTGGATTCACTCCCTCATAGTTTCAAGTATGGAGAGCCCTACATCTTGGAGATGCACACATTCGAAAGACCTCCTCTTTGTTTCGGGGTACAATAATGTATATATATATAAGTATGTATATATGTAGAAGACTCTAGAAAGACTTTGTAATTAGGTAGGTTATGCTAGGCTATGTAAATGAATCTTGTAGTATGTTTATGCATGATAACATTCAAGAAAAAAGCATGGTGGAAAATTTGAAATTGTATCTATGAAATTGTGAGGATGAAACTCTCACATTTGTTTGGTTCATACCACTACAATGCCGAATCGCCCATAATTGAATTCGTGACAATTTTATGGTATAGTGATCCCCAGGTCGTATTCATTCAAGGAGCCTCACTTCTAATCACTAATTAGTTGTTCCTAACACTAATCACACTAATTAACTACATCGGGGAGGATTGATAGATTAAGGTAAAAAATAGAATTTAAACTTAGGTTAATCTCTAATCTACTTCTACTATTTGGTTTTAAGTCTTGAAATTTCTAGAAAATCTTTTAGAATAAGTTTATCAACTCCCTAAAGCCCTAACCAAATTATGTCCCGCAATCGCATATTGATATACCATTCCATTCTACTTGTCATTCCAATCAATTACAACAAGTTTTCATCTCAGATCAAGCGTTAAAATAGAGATATGTTCATGAAACTCTGACCAGAATTAACATAAACATAAAACAGAGAGAAACAAAATAAAAATGGAATAAAAATGTATTAGAATACTTATCTGAACCAAGGAATTGAAGTTACATCTTCCAGTTCATCCAAATGATATATTACAAGGGAGTTTTAGCTCTCCATGGGAGCTAAAACAAAAATACAGAAAGGAAACTACAAAAACCCTAAACTACTGCAAAATGGAGGAAGAAGAAGATGTTGTCTGCCCTCCAAAATGAATTCTGATCTGTTCTTCTTTGTAGCAGCCCTTTGGAAGACGAAAATGCACTGGTTTGTGTTGACATTTTCCATCTGAAAAGCCACAACAAGTGTAGCACCTTAGGCAAAAGCAATGCATGGAAATGGAGGCTGCTAGAGGGACTTTTCTACACTAGAGTTAACCTGTGAATTTGCCATTTTGGGTAAACTTTGGAGAGTAAAAAGGGCTGAATGCATGCTCTGATTCAGAACCAAAGAAGGGCCCACATCAGTTCATCCTGCTCAACATCTAGTCACTAAAAAGTGCCACATTAACTCCTACATATGCGCCTTCATCCATGCCATCAATTTAGCTCTCTAATTACAGAATTAAAGGACAATTAGTTCATAACTAAAATTCATCCAATTAATTCTAAAACATAATAGAATTAGAGAGTTATCATGAAAATATATGCAATAGGACTAAGATAGAGGCCAAAGTGTATATGAAAATGCTCGATATCATTGTTATGATTATAAAAGAAAATGAATTCTTCTTTTTGTTATACACTTGTATGGCAAGGTAGAAATTAGATATTACATTTAGTTAAAGAAATGAATAATTTAGCTAATGAAAGATAAAGGGTTAAGGGAAAGTTAGACTTGCGACAGTGTAGGCTAAGACACCATCCGCATTGGTCATCCACCTGGATAGGGGGTTGTGACACTAAGCACCTCGGTTTGTTAAAAAGCATTTCCATTGATATTTTGTACTCGTTAGTGCTTGTACTAGGATTCAAGGCTTTTCCTTCAGACTGAGAAATTTGTCTCTTCATTTTAGCACCTCCTTAATTTGTTATAGAGCATTTCGATTAATATTCTGTACCAGCTAGTGCCTGTACTAGGATACAAGGCTTTTTCTTCTAATGGAGAAATTTGTCTCTTTGTCTAAACACATCAATTTTTTATAGAGCATTTCCACTGATATTTTGTACTTGTTAGTGCTTGTACTAAGATTCAAGGCTTTTCTTTCTAGTTGAGAATTTTGTCTCTTCATCTTAAGCACCTTTTCAGTTTGTTACAAAGCATTTCTATTGATATTTTGTACTCGTTTATACTTATAATTAGTACTGTTAAATGGGCCAGCCCAGCCAGTCGTGAGTCAAGAATTAAACGGGTCTTTTTAGGAAGTTCAAGTCCACCCGCATAGGCCTGCGGGCCATACTTTATTATTTTTTAAATATTAAAATAATATAATTTTAAATTTTTTAATAAAAATTAATAATTTTTTATTAAAATAGTATTTATGAATGTAAAACACTGCATCTTTATATTTTTAAATAACTAATAAATTTATTTTTTATATTTTCTTTCTAAATTAACTATATTATATTTAAATTTAAAAATTTTATATTTATTTTTAAAAAATTACAAAAGTTTTCATGTTCAAATTTACTATATTTATTGAATATAAGGTTATAAAATATAGAAATGTAATAAATTACTAAATATTGTATTTTTTTTAAAAAGGGCAAGCTCATTTAGGACCGTTTCTAGGATCCCGGTTTGGCCTAAGGGCCACGATTTTTTTCCCCAGTACTACTTATAATAGGATTCAACGCTTTTCCTTCTAGTTGAAAATTTTGTCCTTTTGTCCCTCAGTTTGTTATAAATAGGATTGTCAAATAGGTTGAGTCGGCTCATTCCAACCCAAGCCCTACAGTGCCAGCGATGAGGATGGGTAAGACCGAATCGAGCTTTTTATAATTCATGGTTTAAAAATCCTTGCCTAAGGCCATGAGTTTATTTATCTTTTCTAGAAAATGTATTTTCAGTCACTTTAAATGATATAAACAAGATATTGGGACTATCAAATTTTAGAAAATTGAATTAAACTAAAAAAGTATATCGAACCTTAAAATAGACCAAGTTTTTGTTTTCAAAAATGTATTTTTAGTTATTTTGAATAACAAAAATTAGATATTGAAAAAATAAAATTTTAAAAACTTGGATTAAACTTCTAAAAAAAATAGACTAACGTTTAAAGAAATAAATAAAAATGAAGAAGCACAATAGGGCTGGCCTATCCCAGCCCACCTAAGCCCTAAGGGCTTTGATAGGTCAAGCTAAAGGTTTTTCTTCAATAGACTATTAAGTTATTGGCTCACTACCCTATTTGCATGGCCAGGGTGGGCTGGCCCCTTGGGTTAGGCACATTTTAACAGCCCTAGCTGTAGTTTATATGTTTGCTAGATAATATTTATAAGTTTTTAAATTTAATATATAACTTCTTTTTTTTAAAAAAAACTTTATATGTTATGGTGTAGACATTGCATTTTATCTAGGCCTTTGCAATTTCAAAAGAATTTAGAGGGAAAAAAACAAAAACAAAAACAAAATGAAATGACCATTTTTTAGAATTAACAAAATTCTCGGAGCCAAAAGAAAAAATACATTCAAGAGGGGTCAATTTCAAAATTTCAAGACTTTGGGGTCATAGTTGAAATTTTGAAAAAAAAATTTCAAGAAAATGTCCCCAAATGTCTTGAATTTGAAAATCCCAAAGGTTCTAGGGTTTACTTGCAAAAAAGAACCAAATTGAAAGTTCTAAGAAGTTTGGGATATAATTTGGAAATTCCAAAGTCCTTGGGATCAATTTTCAAATTAGGTCTAATGTGAAAATCACAAAAGTTTTGGTGTCATTTTGTAAAAAGACTTATTTGAAAATCTACTTTGCGGTAATTTTGCATAAAGGACTTGTTGGAAAAACTCAAAATATTTGGGGTAATTTTGCAAAAAATATTTATTTGAAAATCTCAAAAATGTTAGGGTAAAATTTCTAAAAGGACTAAAATTTCTAAAAGGACTTTTGTTTAAATCTCAAAAGTTTTGGGATAAATATGCAAAAATGACATGTTTGTAAATCTCTTATGTTTTGGGGTTATTTTGCAAAAAGCGCTTATTTGAATGTTTTTTGCAGTTGATTTGCTAAAGTGACTACATGTTAGTGAATTGGCTTTGTTTTGCAGCATATAATCCACCAGATTACCTGAAGGACTAAATTGAATAGCTTCATTTGTATTTCTTTGTATTATGGCCTTGAGAGGCATGAACATGCTTTTTTTATGATTTTCTTAACTATGATTGTCTTTAATGTGAATGTCTTTTTCAACTACCTTCATGGACTAAATATAATTTATTTTCTCTTCATGTGATTTCTAGCACTAGTTTAGTAGTTTATGACTATCTTTAATGTACGTGCCTTGTGATTTCCTGTAGTAGTTTATGTTTTGCTTGAGTACCATGGATCTTAAATTTGATTTATTATAATTTCACGTGTGAATGGATACAAACAAATTAGCACGTTATATCAAATTAGACGACGATGTGGACGAATATATGTATACAAGTACATTAATTTGTGAATATGTCCCAACATATTTATGCAAATAGCCATGTAGAATAAGTGAACAATCCGATCATGCATAGGTGCTAGAAATATTATAAGGATATCTCATTTGTTGCCATGAGATATTCCTCATGCAAAAACATGTATTTTAGAAGCATTGCCTTGAATTAATTGAATGTGGTTTGAAGGGCACTGCACAGATGGAAGTTGTGAAAATGGTTGCAATATTCTTGCACATGGTGGGCCATAGGGCACAAAACAAAGTCCTATAAGAAAGGTTTCATCACTCAGGAGAGACCTAAAGCAAACATATTTGTAATATCCGCTATTTTCGAATATTCGTTTATTAGAACTTCTTAAGGAGTATTTTAGGTGCAAGAAATTTTTTTGTTCATTGTTTGGAGAGGAAAATTTAAGGATTAAAGTGGCAAGGTGTATAAAATAATAGGGCAAACTTGGGATGAAAATGAACACATGACTAAGAGGAGTCGAGGGTTATTGGGTTGGTGGAGGAACTAAAGCAAAAAGAATAGAAACTATAGAGTACTTGTGATTTATAAGTATAGTACTCCAAAGTTATGGACTTGAGGATGGAGTGGATGCAGAGGCACTGAGAGGGACCAAATGAATGAAATGTGAGATTTTGGTTTTTGGTAAAAAAATTTGATGTGATGTGATGTTAAGGAAGTGTAATAGGCGTTCTATGTGTGAGACGAGTTTTTTCAATTTTCTTACAAGTCCTAATTAAAGAATTAATGACCAAAAAGGACCAAATTGAAGAGGGTATGAGGGGCCCAACACACACCATCTTCTTCATTCTTTTCTTCTCATTCCCTCCCTCTCTCCCGTAGCCTCTCTTCTCTCCTCTGTCCAGTGCCAAGCCTCCTTCATCTTTGTCCATGGCAAGCTTGTGGAAGGAAGAAGATCATGGAAGCATAGGAGAAATCTTGGTAAGTCTTCTGCTTCTTCTCTCCTACTTTTCCTTCCTTTCTTTCATGGAGGAAAAATAAAAGAAAAACAAAAACCCCTTAACTAGCAATTTAGGGAAATGGTATGATATTCCTATTAAGCAATTTATGTGTTGTTGGTATTCTAAACGTTGCTAAATGGAACCTTTGTTGTTTGTAGTTAAAATTTTGGGAGGAAACTTAAGATGTTGAAAGGATAAGTTTAAGAAGGTTTCTTGAAATCTTTTCTCCATTGATATGGCTTTGATTTCTGAGTTTTGGGATTGTAACTTTGTGTCTTTAGCTTGGCTAAAATAACCCTAGGTAAACCCATGAAGTATTGGAACCAAAGAGGATTGATTTCGGAGTTTTTGGGAAGAAAATCGCAGAGGTTCATGGTAGCCTAGACCTAGGCACCTTAGGAGCCAGTCATGCACTCTAGACTGTTCATGAACCCATGGCTTTAGGGGTTGGTGCCCTAGGCGCTAAGATGGGTGCCCGAGGCACCAACTACATGAGTCTCATGGCGCCACACCTGCTTCATGCCCAAAATGATGTTTTCTTGATCCTTTTCTCATGTATGACATCTTGGGTCATCTTTGGACTCTTTGGAGCTTGCAAGGCTACTTGTAAGGAGATAAACTCAACTAAAGGGCTTGAGCGAAGGTGAGGGAGCCTTATATTTTTGGTGTTGTAAATTTCTATATTTTATTCTCAAAATTTAATTATTGTAATTATGTGGGAATTATGATGGTATGTGTCTCGCCTTAATTTTGGGACCATGACTGACACGGCGGGAGGATCCTTACTACCACCGTAAGCCTGAATTTGCAAATAGTTAGACAACATAGCCAAAAATAATAATTAAAGGAAACCTTCACACAATTATAAACACAAAATACCTAGGAGTTCTATTTACTATAGAGCGACTTAAGGAATCCAAATAAACCTGACTTAATGTCAACCAAATCCGTAGAGGGATTGATGACAAGGAAGCTCTGCTACTGCTCGTACGGAGTCTAACTAACTAACCGAATTTTGTAAGGGGCACGAGAAAAAGGGTGAGTATGAAAATACTTAATGAGGAATTAATTATACTAAACAGATTACCACTACGTGCCATTCACAGGGATGGACATGAAATATAATGTCCCTTTCATCAACACTAGGACCAAGTCCCATTCCACACAACCTGTATAGTTGGGTGAATAAATCCTATCCTATACACATGATTATCATGAAATCATACCTTATGAGGAAAAATACAAAATTCATACTATCACATGATCCAATCACATAAGATTAACACGCAACATCAAACGATCTTACAATCAAAAGTTTTTCCATGATCACCATATTTAACTAAATAAATTTAATGCCTTCACATAAAACACACATTAGATGCATGACCATTTAACTCAACATAATTCCAAATGTCTATAGTATATCCACCGTTCCACGACAAAGACTATATGTATACATATGATTAATTATGGTTAAATATTACTTCAACATCAAAAATATTCAACCAGAGAAAATATGTATACATATGTACATTACGCAGGCAAATCATAGTACAATAAGTCAATCAAAGACTATCGCTCCGTAACATGATCTCTTACATATAAATTGTTTTTATCAGGGGTATCGCTTATTCAAGCAAAAATAAAATAGTAGACTTCAGGAAGGATAACTCAACGCAACACATCACATAGCAATTACAACCATAAGACTCCTCAGAAGTTCCCCAATATCAGGTATCCCATAATCCAAGGGCAAAAGATGTTTACGAAGCAATTTATATACTTGACAAACAACATCATTAAAGTTCATCAATCTATATGGCAATAACAAGGCATGGTTATATCACTACTTCCGTTCAAATTCTAGAGTAATCCAGATCATTCCTATGACTACCCGGGACTCTCCCACAGTTGTACCACTTTCAACAACTGAGGTCATCCAGGGTGTTACTAAGGAGTTTAATTGGGCACTTTCCTCATTTCCTCAACTATACACAATTCATGCTTAGACAAGAGAAATGTGAGCATAAGTGTATATATATATATATATATGAATATCCATTTGAGTTATATGCCACAAAACAACAAGCCAACCTAGTGGCCATCAACAAGTAGTTTGATCTTACAACTTTCATTCATTAAAGCAAGGGAATCATTCTCACATGCAAAAATAGGATAATTTAACATGGTCCATCAAATAGGGTCGTAAACTATACTCAAGAGATATCTAAATGCCTTATTCTCCCCTACATTTATTTCTTTTGAACAAATATGATTTTTGCATAGGTAATAATAATAGGCACTTTACCATATCACATGTATCACCAAACATGAGGCAAAATGGAATTATTCTTTCACACAACCAAGGCTTCTAGTTCGAGCATAGAAATATCATTATTATAATCATTTCTCATGCACATGCATAACTTTTATTTTCATAAGCACACAAAAGGTATTTCAAATAGTTATATCTATATTGATAAGGTTAAGTATATACATAGAATATGACCAAAGCAAAGTAGAGATCCCTTCACCTGGGTATAGAGTATTTTTTACCTTCGAAGAATGTCTTAGCTAAGTCTTGAACCAACCAATCATCTTTCAACATCTACTGACCAAGCCAATCAAAAAGAAATGGAATTAAAATTACACTTCAATGCTTGCTAGGAGGATGGTGCCTGAGGCGCCACCCCTTCTACTCTCGGTTACAAGCTTAGAGGCTTGGCACCTGGGGCGCCACCGATAGCCCCGTGGGCGCCAAGTAACAGGAGTTCAAACATCAGTTCGAATTCAATGTCCCAGCTCTGAAATCATCCATTTTTTTTTTACCATTTCTATGATTCCTTTTAGGGGTTTTCTTCCTTAATGGTCTAAGGTCAATATGGCACAAAAGCCCCAAGCTAATTCCATGATTCTAAGCTTAATCATCAATCTTTCAAAATAAACCCTAACTTTCACTTATCCTTTCTTTTTCAATGAAATCTACCTACAAGCATAATATATTCTCAAATCTCTAATTCTAGACTTATAAATAAATCTATCATGAGCATCTAAAAAGGTCATCCAAACCTCAGAGCTTGTAAATGAAGCATTTCTCTTCCAAAAACCTCCAAGATCTGAAAATGAAGAAAAGAAGAAAAGAAAGAGATGTTCACCTTGTCCTCCCTACTCTTTCTGGCGTAGTGGTTGGCCGGAAATCCATCCCTTCGCAAGTGGTTGGTTGCCAGAAACTTGTATAAAGGGGGAGAGGCTCATGGCTGATGGGAAATCGAGAGAGAGATCATAAAGGAGAAGGAAAAGAGAGAGAAGAATAGGAAAGAAGAGAATGATGATGAGTTTAAAGTGGTGTATGGGGCCCACTTGCTCTATTTTCTTCCAAGCAACTATCAAGTATTTCATAAAATATTGAAATAGCTTGATCACTATTAGGGCACCCTAATACACTCCATAAACACTCATCATCACACCTCGTTTCATTAAAACACCATAACTTCTCTTTTGCTCACTTTAGTCCCTCTTTGACTCTGTAATTTTCCATGCCTCATAGCCTCGTGCTCATCCCCACCTCAAGGTTGATTATTGATTTATACATGTATCCTCTTGCAACCATTGAAGTTTCCTTTGAATAAACTGAAGTACTCCCCAATAAGTTCCAATAAAATAGTATCCAAAAATGACAGATATTATAGTATTACCCTTTCAAAGAAATTCGGTCCTCAAATTTCCATAATTCAAAACATAGTCAGCAGTGTACCCTATCATGTTTGTCCTTTCTTCTTTGCTTGATTTATTTCATCATAAAGAGAGTTTCGTCTTGATGTCCTTTCCTGCTTCATCATATATATTCTTCTTCTTTCTTCAGCCTCTGTTTCTTTCCCAAGGTGGTATTTTTCCCTCATATGGATTAAGGTTTTACCATATAATCTCTTTACCTGATCCTATAAAGTCATCACTACTCAATTGTTTTGCTAGCATCCACCAACCAAAGTTTATGCCAACATATACATATCCAACTAGTCTTGCAGGTTTTCACCAGGGTATACATAGTCATATAAACTTATAAGTCATGGCCCAAGACGTATCACGCTAAGGTATCCAAAAATACCCTTTCATTTTATTTGTACTCAACCTTTAACCAATTGAATCATAGCAGTCAATTTTTCCTATTAATCCCTGATTGTTCATACATGTATCATACCATGACGTCTATACACTGGTTATATAAATCACCCATTGTCTAATAATATAACGACGTTGACATGAATACTGTCACATAACATCATTGTCTTCTCCCAACTTGATTATACTCACACATCACATCACTAGTTATTTGTGGTGCATGCCAAAGTATGCATTACTACACTGTGTCCCATTAATGTAGGTAGCTCGTTCATGAAATACCTGCTTACCATACACATAGCTCTACCTAAGAGAGTTATGAATAACGCACATAGTTTAAAATTTCACAACCAAGCAATACAATGGGATAAAATTTCTTTTACATGGATATCCTTCACTCATTACTTATCCATAGGATTGCAACATCATGCACTCTCCTGGAATATTACTGTTGTCCAAACTTTCATACAACATACTACCATCCCTCTCATACATTGGCCTATCTTATGCATCACATCACTCAACGGATTTAAATCCGACATATAGATAAGTTCATTCAACAAATAAGAAGGAGTCTGATATATATTGCATAATAAAGGCATGATCAGAGTGACCCAAAATCGCTCGATCATGTGATTCAATCTCTTATTAAATACTTAACCATACCCAAGCATCATACCACGTAGAAGCTAGATTCTAACTTACCAAGGAGTTTATTAGGCATGTCCTTACTCTTCAAAGACATACTCCAACCTTTATGGAACCATGCATATGCTACATGCATCTCACTACGCAACAGAAATATACTGACAATTATGATGAAATGCAATCAACACATTTGTGTGTCTAAGATGTTTCAATCATAGCGTTCTTACAATTTCTTTCTAATATAATTTATCATCCGATTACCCCTATAGGGAGAAAGTTAATAACAAGCGTATCATAATGCACTATTATCATCCAATTCATGGTTCATGCATTCCAGATTAAACGATTTATATATAGCATACGACTTAACATTTCAAGTTATACAAGAAATTTTTGAAGTTATTGCTCTTCTTTGGGTCAATATTCTTAATCATGAACATGTTTGATTAACCAGGTTGTACCCTCATCCGAATGGTACACTTAACCTTTTAGGTCGTGCCATAGTTACACTCATACATCAGAGACCTACTGGGGGTATACCCTCAATCAATCTGATCCTCTTGGGTCACTCCCTTAATTTTGGATGCCTCCATACGTATGCCATGATTTATCTAACAACACTTAATTCGATTCAGGTCTACACTGCACATGCAAAAGTTTCATCATTCATACATTAAGGTCTCAGTCTTGTGCATATTTAACAAAATCAACCAATCACTTTGACAATATCTATACACTTCATACACATCACTTAACTCACAACAATTTTAATTTCATGTATACGATTGGTAAATAGATCAAACACCAGGCATATAAATCACAAAAAAAACGATTATCCAACATTCTATAAAGTGCTTTTACATATAAACTACGGGTGGCCGTATAGGCGCTTTCTCAAACCTACACACTTACTGAAGATAAGTAACTCTCTGTGTTTTATCAAAGGTGACATATTCTACACTACAGACACATATCTCAAAGTCGAGGAAAGGTCTACATGACCATAATGGAGGAGTATAACACGAATGAAAAGACTATCCTAGACCATCCTAGGATCTTTAGTAGAGCCTTATCCTTTGGTTATGCAGCGGTTCACAATAATAGGGGAAGGCTCACCAAGGTTAGCTTGTTCTTTAGTAAATAAAAGACCTATGACTACCTCTGATACTAACTTTGTCAAGTCCCAATTCTGGGACCATGACCAGCATGGTGGTAGGATCTTTACTACTACCGTAAGCCTAAATTCGCAAATACTTAAACAATATAGCCAAAAATAATAATTAAAGGAAACCTTCACACAACTATAAACACAGAATACCTAGAAGTTCTATCTACTACAGAGTGACTCAAGGAATCCAAACATACCCGACATAACGTCAACCAAATCCATAGAGGGGTTGGTGACAAGGAAGCTCTGTTCCTTTTCGTACGGAGTTCGACTAATTAATCGGATCCTGTAAAGGGCACGAGAAAAAGGGTGAGTATGAAAATACTCAGTGAGGAATTAATTATACTAAACATATTACTACCACGTATTGCTCACAAAGATGGACATGAAATATAATGTCCCTTTTACCAACACTAGGACCAAGCCCCGTTCCATACAATCTATATAGTTAGGTGAATAAATCCTATCTTATACACATGATTATCATGAGATCATACCTTATGGGGAAAAATGCAAAATTCAGACCATCACAAGATCTAGTCATACAAGATTAAAGCACAACATCAAGAGATCTTAAGATAAAAGAGTTTTTCCATGATCACCATGTTTAACTAAATAAATTTAACACCTCCACATAAAACATACACTAGATACATGACCATTTAACTCAACATAATTCCAATATCTGTAGTATATCCACTGTTCCAGGACTGAGTCTATGAATAATTAAATGAGGTCTTGTCAACCGTTTCAGGACTGAGACTATGAATAATTAAATGAGGTCTCGTCCACCATTTTAGAATTGAAACTGAATAATTAAATGAGGTCTCGTCCACCATTCGAGGACTGAGATTGTGAATAATTAAATAAGGTTTCGTCTACCATTCCAAGAGTGAGACTGTGAATAATTAAGTAAGGTCTCATCCACCATTCCAAGAGTGAGACTGTGAATAATTAAATGAGGTCTCGTCCACCATTCTGAGACTAAGACTATGAATAATTAAATGAGGTCTCGTCCGCCATTCAAGGACTGAGATTTTAATAAAATTTCCTCTTGGCAAAGCTGCAGAAATATATTTAATATGAGTCCACTATAATCATCACATATGATCAATTATAGTTAAATATTACTTCAGCATCAACAATATTCAACTAGAGAAAACATGTAAACATATGTACATTACATAGGAAAATCATAGTACAATAAGTCAATTAATGACTATCGCTCCATAACATGATCTTTCACTTATAAATTGCTATCATCGGGGGTATCGTTTATTCAAGCAAAAATAAAATAGTAGACTTCATTGTTTAGAAGGATAACTCACTGCAACACATCACATAGAAATTACAACTATAAGACTCCTCTGAAGTTCCCCAATATCAGGTATCCCATAGTCCATGGGCGAAATATATTTACGAAGCAATTTATATACTTGACAAAAAACAATATTAAAGTTCATCAATCTATATGGCAATAACAGGGTACGGTTATATCACTACTTCCATTCAAATTCTAGAGTAATCCACACCATTCCCATGACAATCCAGGACTCTCCTACAGTTATACCACTTTCGACAACTGAGGTCATCCATGGTATTACTAAGGAGTTTAATTGGGCACTTTCCTCATTTCCTCAACTATACACAATTCATGCTCAAACAAGAGAAATGTGATATATATATATATATATATATATCCATTTGAGTTATATGCCACAAAATAGCAAGCCAACCTAGTGGCCATCAACAAGTAGTTTAATCTTATACCTTTCATTCATTAAAATGAGGGAATTACTCTCACATGCAAAAATATAGCATAAAGGAATGTATTATTCAGACTTACAGGTAATTTAACATGGTCCATCAAATAGGGTCATAAACTCTACTTAGAGATATCTAAATACCTTATTCTCCCCTACGTTCATTCCTTTCGAACAACAATGATCTTTTACATAGGTAATTATAAATAGGCACTTTACCATATCACATGTATCACCAAACATTAGGCAAAATGGAATCATTCTTTCATACAACCAAGGCTTCTAGTTCCAGCATAGAAATATGATCATTACAATCATTTCTCACGCACATGCATAACTTTTATTTTCATAAGCACAAGAAAAGTATTTCAAATAGATATATCCATATTGATAAGGTTAAGTATATACAGAGAATATAGCCAAAGCAAAGTAGAGATCCCCTCACCTAGGTTTAGAGTATTTTCGACCTCCGAACAATGTCCTAGCTAAGTCTCGAACCAACCAATAATCTCTCAACATCTACGGACGAAGCCAATCAAGAGGAAAGGGAATTAAAATTACACTTTAATGCTTGCCACGAAGCTGGCGCCTGGGGCGCCGCCTCTTCAACTCTCGGTTACAGGCTTAAGGTGCCAAGCAACAAGAGTTCGAACATCAGTTCAAATTCAACGTCTTAGCTTCGAAATCAACCAAATTTTCACCATTTTCTATGATTCCTTTTAGGGGTTTTCTTCCTTAATGGTCTAAGGTCAATATGGCATAAAAGCCTCAAGCTAATTCCATGATTCTAAGCTTAATCATCAATCTTTCAAGATAAACCCTAACTTTCACTTATCCTCCCCTTTTTCTATTAAATCTACCTTTAAGCATGATACATTCTCAAATCTCTAATTCAAGACTTATAATAAATTTGTCAAGAATGTCTAAGAAGGTCATCCAAACTTCAAATCTTGCAAATGAAGCATTTCTCTTCCAAGAACCCTCAAGATCTGAAAATGAAGAAAAGAGGAAAAGAAAGAGATGTTCACCTTGTCCTCCCTACTCTTTCTAGCATGGTGGTTGGTCGAAAATCTGTCCCTTCGCCGATGGTTAGCTGCCAGAAACTTGTATGAAATGGGAGAGGCTTATGGCTAATGGGGAATCAAGAGAGAGACCATGAGGGAGAAGGGAAAGAGAGAGAAGAATGGGAAAGAAGAGAAGGATGATGAGTTTAAAGTGGTGTGTGGGGCCCACTTGCTCTCTTTTCAGTTTAGTCCTTTCTTCCAAACAACTAATAAGTATTTTATAAAATATTGAAATAGCTTGATCACTACTAAGGCACCCTAATACACTCCATAAACACTCATCATCATACCTCGTTTCATTAAAACACCCTAACTTCTCTTTTGCTCACTTTAGTCCCTCTCTAACTCTATAATTTCTCATGCCTCCTAGTCTCGTGCTCATCGCCACCTCAATGTTGCTTTATTGATTTATACATTTATCCTCTTGAAACCATTGAAGTTTTCTTTGAATAAATTAAAAAATTTTCCTGTACTGAAGTACTCCCCAGGAAGTTCCAATAAACTAATATCCAAAAATGATGGATATTACAGCATGTGCAACATGTTAGAATTCTATTTGTTCTCACTTAAGCATAGTGTCACAGATGTTTGAGAAGAAAGAGTACAAGGAAGAATAGGAATCATGGATGTTGCATAAGTAAAGTTAATGATTCTATATGATGAACACAAGTGATGTGCAAATTTAATTATATTTGATTATCAAGACTTGGTTTGTCCCTTGAATATTATCAAGACCGGTGTTGGAAGAACTTGCTTTGGGTTGAGTAGGAGCCCGGATTCATAAATTCTCCATTGTGGATTCGCAAATACCCGAATTAAATTTACGTGGTTGTATTGGTTTGTAAGTACCCAGATTAAACTTACAATTATAGTGGAAATACTCAAGTAGTTTCTTGAGGACTGGATATAGGCTTGAGATTAGCCGAACCAGTATAAATATCCAAGTTTGCTTTCTCTATCCCTACTCTATTTACATTTGAAGTTAATTAATTAATGCTTTGCATTTATATTTGATTTCTACCTCAAGCATTAATTAATTTGTGTAGATTTATATTTTTTCCTTAATTCCTGGCACTATAAAATTATTCATCTTGATAACACTTTGATTTTCTGAATTAAATTATTATCTTTAGCATTGTC
This sequence comes from Biancaea sappan, assembly GCA_037074585.1. NCBI lineage: Eukaryota > Viridiplantae > Streptophyta > Magnoliopsida > Fabales > Fabaceae > Biancaea > Biancaea sappan. The sequence goes on from CM073499.1 coordinate 29,810,637, forward strand.
CAATTTTAGAAAATCATTTTAACTTTCAATTAAGTTTTGTGAAAAATTTTATAAATCCCAATTCACCCGCTTCTTGGGATCCAACCATTTTTTTCAGGTTTGTCCCTTGAATATTTTAATGTGATTACGTATAAATGGATGGTATAAATATTGTGATGTATTTTATCCTTTTGTATGATTTGTAGTAATAAAAATTCATATTGGCAATATTATAGAATGGAAATTTTAAACTTTCTAGTAATAAGTATGTTAATTTGAATTATTGTGAATACTAACCATAGTTCCTTTCCTTGGGATAGGGGAATCTTACCTACTATGATATATAGGACTCTTATCCCTTGAGTTAATGATGTGCTTGGATTGTGGATTAACTTGAGATAGGGAAACTCCTAACGGAAATCTTGTTGTTGCATGTGGACGTGTCTAGTTATGTTAAATTACTCTTATTTTTAGATAGTTATATCTTCTTAAATCTATACTTAATTGTATAAGTGTTTCCCTTATGATAGTAAACCATGGGTGTGAGCCCATATTGCTGGATAGTAGCCTTAAGCTAGCTACCTTGAGATTTGAATAGAGAATATGCTATTCTATTACGTTGTTATTAAGCATTATGTGATGAGATGTATAATGTGGGTGAACAGCTCTTTGTTATATTGTATTTAATATTACTTTTGTTCAAGTTTTTGTGCTACTCTTGTTAATATACTTTAAAGTGTGAATGTGCATAGGAATTACCTACATATTGGTTGTTCTTGTATTCTAGTAATTAAATTGCCTTGTGTGTTACCAAACATTCTTATTTTCAGTGAGATGGTTATTTTCTATTATGTCTATTTTATTTTTACATTGAGATGGTACGAATTGAATCTATACATACTTGACATAACTGTATATGAGAAAATGACTATCAATTAGAGACTTGTGCGGTTGTTATGAATACAGGTGACCCCAATTTCTAACGAGGATGTATTGAAGGAAGAGCCCTATGATATTATCGGCATTGTGAATACGGGTGACCCTAATTGCTAGAGAGGATGTATTAAGGGAAGAGCCATATGATATTATTATCATTATGAATATGGGTGATTTCAATTACTAGGGAGGATGCATTGAGAGAAAAGCCCTACAATAATATCATGATTATGAACATGGGTGACCCTAATTGCTAAGGAGGATGCATTAAGGGAGGAGCCCTAAAATATCATCAAAAGCCTATGAGGCTAAATTGGCCTCAGTGGCCTTCTTATTGTGAATTGGCCTTAATGGCCTTCCTATTGTGAAATGGCTTCGGTAGCCTCCTTGTCATGAATAAAATTTGTTGGTTTGAATAATTGAAAACTTTATGTTTATATGTGTTGGATGTAAATATATAATCATGCCTTATTTGGTGAGTGATGAATATACATATGGTTGATGCTGCGGTCAGAATACCTTTGTCTAACCGAGTTGGCTGTGTAGTGAAGGATCGTGTTGGCTTAGTTATAGTTATGAGTGGGATACTGTCTAAAGTCCTACTCTTGTAAGCGGTACACAGGTTATAAATTTGGTTGTTGTTGTTTTCCCTCACTGATAATCTTTCTTACTCACCCTTTTTGATTGTATACCCTTGCAAAATCTTCATTCGGTTAGTAAGTCTCTATAAGAGGAGTAGCAGAGTCTTCAAATTCACAATCCACCTTGACTTTGAGTTGATGGTGATGTTTTTGGGTATGTTCAGGTTATTGAGTTGCTTAGTAAATAAGACTCCTAGGTCTATGGTGAATGTCGTGATGGGGTTATGACAGATTAAATTTACATATATTTCTGCTAATAATACAATGAAAATGTTTTATTTTATTAGTCTATTAAAGTTTTGTGTGTGTTAAGTGTGTGTGATGTTAGACTTACAATGATGGTATGAATCCCACTGCCGTAGGATTTGGGGGCGTGACAATATTCATGCAGTGTTGGTTCTTTGTTTGAAGTTTTCCTTCGAGTATATTAGGCCCCAAAGTTGTTCATTTCATGAGATTCCTCCTAAAATATAAAATGATCGACAATATTGGCCCTTTTTCAAGGATGTTATAGGAGCCATCAATGGAATTCATGTCCTGTGTGTGGTTAGCCTTAGTGACCAACCTAAATTTATTAGAAGCGAATGATATCCTACATAAAATAATATTAATTGTATGTAATTGGAACATGTGTTTCACTTTTGCATTATGTGGATAGAAAGAAACTACTCATGATGCTAGTGTCTTTCAACATGCTCTCACAATTCCTAGCATAAACGTTCCACATCCACCTCCAGGTATTTTTTCTACTTTTAGAATTCTTTATTTTTAGTAATTTCTCATAATTATTTTTATGCTATCTTTAATATTGATTAGTTTATTTTTCTAGGTAAATATTATTTGGTGGATGCTGATTATCCAACTCCAGTTGGATATATTGGTCCCTACAAATATAAGCATTGTCACCTACCTGATTTTAGATGTTGACTCAAATTTATCAATAAAAATGAGATATTTTATTACTATCATTCAAATTTAAGATTTACCATTGAAAGAACTTTCGAGATATAGAAGAATAAATTTGCTATTTTGCACCGCAGGCGTAAATTCAAAATTGAAATACAAGTTCAAATAGTGAGTGAAACAATGATTATATACAATTTTATCATAAGAAACTCTAAAATAGATATCAAATTTAGTCATTTATAAGATGAAAACATCATTCAAAAAGAGTGTGAAGACCATGTTGCCTCAAACTTCATACCTAGTCTCAATATAATATATTCATCTAAAATGGATCGTGTTTCAAATGCCATTTGGGATCTAATTGTAGAACATACACAAAATAATTAGCAATTACATATACAATTAATCATTCCTTTATTATAAGAATGAACCTTTAGATTTTTTTCTTTGCAATTAAATTCATTTTTTTATTATAATTTGCATATTAGTCATCACTAGTTTCTCTTATTTTCTCTAACAATTCATGACTAGTTTTTTTTAAATGATTATAAATAAAAGCATTTGAAACCCAAAAAATAAAAAGATTAAACAACAAAGAACAAACAAAAAATAATTCATCACTAATTTTTCTTATTTTCTCTAACAATCGATGACTAGTTTTTTAAATAATTATACATAAAAGCATTTGAAAAAAATGAAAAAAACAAAATGGAACAAAAAATAAATGCATTTTATTAAGATAATGATATAATTTATTACATTACATTTAAAGTGAAAATAAATAATAAAGGTACGTAAAATAATAAAGTATAAAATTCATATCTTTTCTAATAATTGCATGTTCAAAAATATTTATACTAACCAATATCCAAATATGAATCAAACTCCTTCAAACTTAAATTTATCAAAACTCTAGTTTGGCGAATTAAATTTATCAAAACTCTAGTTTGTCGAACTATTTTTCATACTCATACTTAGCCAGCTTCTGCATGCTGCATTAAGTAGCACATGAAGACGGCCATTAATGGTCGTTTGATTGCTTTTATCCCTTCGTACTTATGCCCCACTACCTGTCCCATTGGCTTGTGCCCATGTAGCTGATGTATTGTCTAGAGAGAGAGAGAGACAAAAAGGAGAAAAAAAGACAATAATTGATCGAGTGGGGATATGGTGTTCCTTATAGAGAGCCATGTGACGCTTCATGTCTCCTATTGCCCCTTGATATTATTTAGGAACTGGAATATCTTTTAATTAGACAAATACTAATTAGTGGGGTTCCAACAGCCCTATGCCAAATTTCCAAATCAATCCAAAAAAGTTTCTTTCAATTTTATTTTCATAATTAAAAAATCCAAAAGAATACTTCCTTTAATTTCCTTTTTTATAAATATAAAAATTCAAAAAATATTTTTCTTCATTCCATTTTAAATAATTCAAAATTTCCAAAAAAAAATCTCTCATTTTGTCACACTTGAGATGCAACCTCAGGGCTTTTAGGAAAATAAAATCAAAATTCAAAGACAAAAACTAATTCTAAAATAGAGTCACCACCAAAATTTTATTTTGAAGAAAAACTTTTGAAAAGGATCAGGCTTGGTCTATGAAAACAAGACTGATTGTGAGTCTAATTATGTGTGAAAAAGGTATTAGGCACTCCATAACATCTATTCTTAAAAACAATTACCCAAGATAATTGTGCAAAAACCTTGGACTAAGAGTGATTAATATGCAATTAAACAAGGACTAAGGTGCAAACAAAATGAAAACCTTGGACTAAGACATGAATTAAGCTAAACAAAACCTAGAGACCAAATTAAGAATAAAATAAAACAGGAGGACCAAACTAAAAATAAAACATTGGACTTAAATAAAAGATTAAAAAAACATGGGCCAAAGCGCAATATAGCAAAAGTTGTAAATTTCTTAAGTAAGAAAACCGTAATTTACCCCAGAACCCTGTTCTTCCACTTTTTTGTTTTTGAAATCTCCTTTCTTCCATCATTATTCCTCCACTCTTCCCTCTCTCTCTCTCTCTCTCTCTCTTTTGATAACAATGGCTGGAACCCAAGAAGGGGTGAACTGGGTTAATAAAATTTAATTGGAAGTTCAAGTAAATTCAAATGCTTAGTTGGAAAATGTTGACAGTGCAAAGTAGAGGAATATCAAGGTGAATGAAAATGGAGAACAATAAATCAAATGTAAAGCGTTAAGCAATTAAAGAGATAAGGGAAAAAGATAAACACAAATATTTATACTAGTTCAGCTTAACCCAAGCCTACATCCAGTCCTCAAAAGCACTTCTTGAGTATTTCACTATAAACCACAAGTTTATACAAAAAGGCACTTGTGAGCCACTACAACAGAGATCTTTTTCTTTCCAAGGGTGTCTCTCCCCCTCACAAATTGTTTTCTCTCAAAAACAAACTTAAGGAACACCTTCCTTGATCAATACAAATAAATGATTGAGAAGAAAATAAGTAACTCTCTAAAACAGAGTAAGTATGCAAGTAAAGAGCAATCTAGAATCAATTGATTGGCAAGTGGTTTGGCTATTCAAGAATCAGAGGTAAAATTCGTGTGTTCTTCTTCTTTGACTGCCTCTGAGGTTAATATATATGGCCTAAAAGGTTTGAGGCCCGTTGGAGAATAATCTATGATAATATCAGCTGAAATCTTCATAAAATAGCTGTTACAGTCGGCTGATTAACCATTATCAGTCGATTGATGCTCTTTAATGACTCGATAGTCGACTGATGAATGTTTATTAGCTGACTGATGAGTCTCTGTCTTGAGTTTTTAAAATTCTCCATAAGTAATCGGTCGACTAATTGAAGGAGATCAGTCGACTGATAGATACTGGAGGTTTATATGAAATAGGACAGTGACTAATTAGTCGACTGATTTCATGGAGTTAGTCAACTGATGAGTCTTTGTCTTAAAGTTCAAAAATCTTCAGAACCTATCAGTCGACTAATTCAAGGTTATCAGTCGACTGATGGAAACTGATTAATTTTTTGAATTTGAGATAGTGGTTGATCAGTCGAATGATGTTACTGATGCTTTGCTAATCTTCAGATAGCGAGGCATCAGTCAATTGTTGTAAATATATCAGTCGACTGATGGCTTCTGATTTGGTTTTTCAAAGATTTTTGCTTAAGCTTAGCATTAGTAACAATTTTCCAACTTCAAAAATAAGTTTTCACTTGCCATTCAAGAACTTTTACAAAGTATTCTAGAGAAGATAAAAAGAACAGCGACTTCACTTGAGCGTTTTGGAACGATCTTTTTCTCTTGAGATATTTCCCTAAAATTATGTACAATAGAAATATAATTTAAATTTATTTGTTGATCATCAAAATGTTAAGAAAGCCTTTGAATGCATTGGGGTCAACAATCTCCCCATTTTTTATGATGACAAACAAGTTTAAATTAGTTAGGATATTTTTGAAATAAAGGTGCAAAATGGGAAAAACTCCTCCCAAATTTTATATCCTTTTTAGAATGAGCACAGCAGAATAGTATATCAGAATATATCAGAATATTGTGGTAGGAATATGATAATCAGAGTTAAGTAAATTATGCAACAGTAGAAATATATATCAAAATGCCAAAATAGTCATTAATTGCATAATTAGTCTAATATTAGTTCAAAATATCACAATAAGGCATAATGGGCAAAATAAATCAACAATAAATCTTCTCCCCCTTTGGCATCAAAAAAAAGAAGAAGGTCTTCATCCTCAATACAAGGCAACTCAATCCCTATGCCAGAGAGCACGAATTGCTTCTGTCAGATCACGAAGTACCTCAGTCTGAGATACTGAAGAGCTTTCCAGATGAGAGATCCAAGCATTAAAGGTTTCCATGCCATCTTTCATTTCAACGATCATGCTCATCATAGTGGTGGAGTTGTCAAGCAACTCATTCAATAACTGGGTTTGCTCCCCAGTTTGGAAGCTATAAGCAGATGGTTTACAAGCCACATCTTCTTCTTCACCCATTTCTTCATCCCCATCATCATGTACCTCAGTTTCTTTTTGCCGTCTATCTTTTGCTCTCTGGATGATTTTGTTTGGTTCTCCCCTCAGCCATTCTTCCTTAAGGTAGGTGAATCCCATTCTTCTAAGGGAATTTTCATCAATAACAGAGGATTTTGTCTCTCAACCAAAATGAGCATTGATGTTGGCATCCTCAAGAATCCGAGTAATGATGCCTGCATAAGGAAGAGGGGATTTCCTCCGAGTGCATGATTTCATCCTTTTCATAATGAAATGAGGAAGATTGAAAGCCCTCCTTTGCATTATTTATGCCATGACAAAATACTCAGACTCAGGGGGATTGGCATAGCTCCCAGACTTGTTGAAGATGATATGAGTTATAATGTATATGAGAAGTCTGTCATTTGCATTCATCTCACTAACCCTAATATCCTGACCATCCCAATCTTCTATCCTCAGAATAGTATTGAGGGTATCTTGTTTGTTGTAGAAGATGGGAGAAAGGGAAGTAGAGAGTTCATTGAAGCATAAATCATTAGGGTTAGGGGCGGGAATGCCTAAAATTCTAGCTAGTGATCCCTCAGTAATCTCTATATGCATATCCCTGACAGATGAAGTTATTTTCCCAAGTCTAGGGCTGTATTCAAGATTAGTGTAAAAAGTTTTGACTACTTCTTCACTCCAAACACTTCTACGGCTAACAAAATTTCTCAGACAAAAATTTTGCAGCAATCCAATAAGTTCAAAGTTCTTAAGGGAGAAGTAATTCCAGTCAAGATGTCTACTAGGGAGTACCTTTCATTTTTCGAAGCTTTCTTGGAATTTTTCCAGTTGGCTAGGGTTCAGAAGGATCCTTATTGGACTTTTTGAGACATCCTTCATGCCAAGGCATTTGGAGGAAGAGGCCATTTGTGTTGTAGAGTGGAGAGGAGTCGAAGACACAAAGATAGAGGGTTAAAAAATTAGCCCTAATCAGTCGATGTTCCTTGAGAAGCCCTGAGGTCTTCGAATCTTGAGCTTTGAGAGGAGATGAATGAAGAAGACAAGCCTTGGAGATTAGAGAGATGTCGTCGATGAGAGGAACCCATAGAGAGAGGCACAGAGAGATTTCATTAAATGAGGCCTAGAGGTTCTGATTATCCTTTAAAGGCTTTCGAATAAATGATCCATCAGTAGACTGTCATAGTAGCATAAGTCGGCTGATTGTAGTAGATTTGAAAATTTTGGAAACACTCTTGAATTAGTCGACTGTCAATAGGTCATTAATCGACTAATGGCTCTCTGGTCCCCCTTTTAAAAAGAATTCCAACGTTCAACATTGAGCCAGCGTCTAGCGTCCATCTCAACACCCGACGCTTGAACCAACGCCTAACGCCTGAACCAGCGCCTGACACTCAATCTAAAAAATTTGGGACAGTAATGTATCAGTCGACTAATGTGTAGTGATTAGTCGACTAATGACTTTTGCATTGTGAATAAGATTTTGGCAGACTATCATCAGTTGACTAATTTTATTTCATTAGTCGACTGATTGCTTCTGCTCTTAATAAAAATTTTGAACAGAGAGCAATTAGTCAACTGATTCATTCATAGATTTTAAAAAGTATATTCGTTGAACTGTTAGTCAACTAATGAGCTTAGGATAGTCGACTGATCCCATGCAGAACCTTATTTTTGATGACCTTAACAGCAGATTGAGGGTATGAGTGCCTTAGTGGACACTCTGATGCTTAAGTTAGTAAAGGGAGTCAATCATGGAACTAGAGTTCAAATATGGATGCAATTGGGAAACAATTAAAGTTTATTTGGATTTGCCATCCTAAGTTCTCTCTAATAAATCTGAATCTATCCTTAGTTAAAGGCTTTGTAAAAATATCAGCCAATTGAAAATATGTTTGCACAAGTTCAAGAGAGATATCTTTCTTTTCTAATTTCAATATGTTTAGTTCTAGAGTACTGGATAGGATTTTTGGACAGATATATAGCACTTGTATTATCACATCTAATGGGTATATTTTCAAATAAAACACCAAGATCCTCTAGTTGTTACTTCATCCACAAAACTTGAGCACAACAACTTCCAGCTGCAATGTATTCAGCTTCAGCTGTTGATAAGACAACACTATTTTGCTTTTTGCTAAACCAATAGATAAGAGAATTACCAAAGAATTGGCAAGTTTCACTTGTACTATTTCTATCAATTTTGCTACCCCGCAAAATCAGCATTTGAGTAGCCAATTAAAACATTTGAGGATCCTTTAGGATACCATAAACCCATTTTAGATGTGCTAATCAAGTATCTGAAAATTCTTTTTGTAGTTTTAAAGTGAGATTCCTTTGGGCAAGCTTGAAAACGTATACACATGTATACACTGAACATGATATCAGGTCTACTTGCAGTTAAGTATAAAAGTGAGCCGATTATACCTCGATATTTAGTTATGTCAAATGGTTGACCCTCTTTATCCATGTCTAAGTTTGTTGAGGTGTTCATTGGTGTAGGTGCAGGTTTTGCATTTTTCATTCCAAATTTCTTGAGCAACTCTTTAGTGTACTTGGTTTGGCTTATAAATGTACTATGATCCATTTGTTTGATTTGAAGCCCAAGAAAGAAGTCGATTTCACCCATCATTGACATCTCAAATTCACCCTGCATGATCTTAGCAAATTCCTTGCAAAGCTTTTCATTAGTAGCCCCATAAATAATATCATCAACATAGATTTACACAATGATCAAGTCATGCTTTTCCTTTTTGAAATACGATGTTGTATCAATCTTTCCTTTCAAAAAATTATTTTCTAAAAGAAAAGAGCTCAATCTGTCATACCAAACTCTTGGAGCTTGTTTGAGACCATAAAGAGCTTTTTTCAATTTGAATACATGGTTAGGCGTTTCAACATCTTTAAAACCAGGAGGTTGCTCAACAAACTTCTTCCAAAATATTGCCATTGAGAAAAGCACTTTTTACATCCATTTGAAATAGTTTGAAATCATGTATGCATGCAAAAACCAAAAGCATTCTAATAGCTTTAAGTCTAGCCACAGGTGCAAAAGTTTCATTATAGTCAATGCCTTCCTCTTGATTATAACTTTTTGCAACTAGTCTAACCTTGTTTCTATCCGCAACTCTATTCTCATTAAGTTTATTTCTAAATACTCACTTTGTGCCAATTATTGTATGATTATTGGGTTTAGGTACTAAATCTCAGACTTGACTTCTTTCAAATTGGTTTAGTTCTTCTTGCATAGCCAAAATCCAATATTCATCAATAATAGCATCATCAATGTTTTTTGGTTCAGTATGAGAAAGGAAGGCGGAGTGATTACAAATATTTCTAAGGGAGTTTCGAGTTGTTACCCTTTGTGATGCTTCCCCTATGATGAGCTCCCTGGGATAACCTTTGGTATACTTTCAATCAATCTTTTGGAAGGTCATCATTGTTGCTGGTAGTGATTTCATTAAAAGGTATTTGCTCTTTTTATGACATTTCTTCTTCTTGATGCATAGTGATATCTTCCTTTGCATTTCCTTCATGATCCTTCTTCACTTTATTATCCAATGAAAGGTTTTTGAAAGAATCTAACACTTCATAGTCATTAGTACAATCTTTAAGAGAGGGGTTAGATTTATCAAAAACAATATGTATGGATTCTTCAAGAGTTTAGATTCTTTTGTTATAGACTCTATAAGCTTTGCTAGTGCTAGAGTAACTAAGGAAGATTCCTTCATTAGCTTTGGCATCAAATTTTCTCAAATTTTCTTTTCCATTGTTCAACAAAAAACATTTACAACCAAAAACTTGGAGATGAGAAATATTGGGCTTTCTTCCTTTATACAATTCATATGGGGTTTTCTTTAAAATTGGCCTTATCAAAGCTCTATTCATTACATAGCAAGCAGTGTTAAAAGCATCAGCCCAAAAGTATTAAGGAAGATCCCTTTCATTGAGCATTGTTCTAGCCATCTCCCCTAGTGTTATGTTTTTCCTCTCAACAACACCATTTTGTTGAGGGGTTCTAGGAGATGAGAAGTTATGTTTAATCCCATTTTCATCCCAGAACTCTATGAAGTTATGGTTGTCAAATTCTCCACCATGGTCACTTCTAATTCTCACAATGGTCAAGCTTTGTTCCTTTTGAATGAATTTTTCCGATTTAAGAAAAGATTGAAAAGCTTGATCCTTTTGATTCCATGTGTACCTTGAATAATCATCTACAACAATTAGTGCATAGGAGTTGCCTCCAAGACTCTTTGTCCTAGATGGTCCTATAAGGTCTATATGGAGACGTTGTAATGGCTTTGTAGTTGAAACAATATCTTTGGTTTTAAAAGAACTTTTAACTTGCTTACCCTTTTGACAAGCATCACAAAGCCTATCATTTTCAAATCTTATTTTGGGTAAGCCAATCACAAGATCTTTAGCATGAGCCAATTTTCTGTGCCAAAGCTAACTTTCCTCATTTACACTAATTAAGCATGTAGAGTCTATAAATGTATCTTTATCAAGATTTATAACATAAACGTTATTGATCATTTGACCAACAAGCTTAATTTGTTTATCATTGATGTTCTCAATTATGCAACGAGATGAATAAAAAATAATTCTATTTCCTTTGTCACATAGTTGACTAATGCTAAGTAAATTATGGTTGAGGCCTTTAACATATAATACATTTTCAATGGATGTTGAAGAATTCTTACCAACCTTACCAAAAGTTTTCAGAAATTTATTTGTAATAAGAATTGGCTTTCATATCCATAATTAGATATTGGTGGAGGACTCATAATAGGATTTTTCAATGAAAAAAACGTAAGAATTTTCTTCCAAAGGTCATTTTGCCTCCTTTTTGAGATAAAGAATGAAACTTGGATTTGTATCCAGTCATGTGCTTGGAGCAACCACTATCCAAGTACCATTTTCCACTCCTAGATTTGAAGCAAACCTGTAGAAATTCAACTCTTTTTAGGTACCCAAATCTGTTTGGGTCCTTCCTTGTTAGTTGTTCCTTTAACAACCCACTTGTTCTTGTTTCCATTTGGAGTCATTTTCTTATAGCAGTAGGAATTGGAACTATATCCTTTTAAACCACAATAGAAACAAGTAATGAAGGGACTATTTGACATTGTTACTAGAACAAATAAATTCTTGTAATATTTTTGCCTAGCTTTAGGTTTGTAACCTATTCCGGCTTTGTCAAAAGCACATCTTTGTTTTCCAAGCAATATGTTCAAATTGTCTCTTCCTTGTGTAAATTTTGCAAGGGCGGTTTTCAAATCCTTATTTTCTTTTTCTAAATCAATGCATCTACAATAAGGACAGTTATCTTTTGAAGAGTTGAATAATGATTTCATGCCTACATTTTCTTCTATAAAAATTGAAATTTGCTTTTCAAAGTCCAGACTTTCTTTCTTGAGTGTATAAGATCATTTTTCAATCTTAAAATTTTACTCTCAAGCAAAGAAATTTTTTATTTTGAAATGCTTAATCTTTTTGCAAGCTGTAAAGATTCATTATGCAATTTTTCAAAAGTTTCTTACAATTCATCAAATGAATATGAGGGTCCAAAAGGAGTTACCTCTTCATTATCTCTTCCCATGAGACAAAGATTTGTTTCTTCACTTTCCTCCTTATCTGAATTGCTTAAAGTGCCCAATTGTATGGCAAAATTTTCAATTTCTTTTGCCATGAGACAGAGGTTAGCTTCTTCATTATCTTCATCTGATTCACTATCTACCCAGATTGAAGAAACATATACCTTCTTCTTACTTTTGTCATGGCCTCTCTTTTCTTCTTGTTCTTTGTTGAGTTGTGGGCATTCCCATTTGAGATGCCCAACCTTTGTGCATTTATAGCATGTAGGGCCTTCTTTGCTATCTTGGTCTCTTCTCCATTTTCTTGTGTTTTTGTTTCTCATAAATTTTTTGAACTTTCTGACAAAGAGGCCAAGATCTTCTTCATTGATCTCTTCTTCTTCATCATTTTCTGCTTCCGGTTTCTTGGAGGAGGATGACTTCAAAGAGAGAGTCTTCTTTTTCTTGGATTCATCCTTCTGCTCATTTCCAGAATTTTTGGCTCATAGTTTTAGATATTTCCAAATAGAGCTGTAAGTGATTTCATGGATTCTCCTCTTACTTCTATGATTGTTGTTCTCTTAGCTTCCCATTCAGGAGTGAGACATCTCAATATCTTCGTGGTTTGAGAAGATTCTGCATAAGTCACACCAAGAGCTCTCAAATGGTTAATGATGTGAGTAAATCTTAATTACATTTCACTTATGCTTTCATCACTCTTCATCTTCATGTGCAACTTCCAAAGTGTCCCACAACTCTTTGGCAATTATATAGCTAGAAACTCTAAAATATTCATCTTGACTTAAGGCACTAACAATAATCATTATAGCTTTAGCATTTATATGAACAAGTTTCTTTTCTAATTCAGACCATTTCTTTTTGGGTACTGGAACACTTTGCCCTTCAATAACCGTTAAAGGTATGTAGGGTCAATTTTTCACAATATCCCAGAGATCTAGGTCTACTGCATTAAAGAATAATTTCATCTTGGATTTCCAGTAGCTATAATGGTTACCATTAAAACCAGGGAGTTTTGTAAAAGAACTTCCTTAAGGTAAAATACAATCACCAAGACCAGCCATTATATACTCTTAGACTGTTAAGTCTTTAACCAAGAGCCTAAGCTATAATACCAATTGATAACAATGGCTGGAACCCAAGAAGGGGGTGAATTGGGTTAGTAAAAATTAATTAAAAGTTCAAGTAAATCCGAATGCTTAGTAGAAAAATGTTGACAGTGTAAAGCAGAGCAATATCAAGATAAATGAAGATGGAGAGCAATAAATCAAATGTAAAGCTTTAAGCAATTAAAGAGATAAGGGAAAGAGATAAACACAAATATTTATACTGGTTTAGCTTAACCCAAGCTTATATCCAATCCTCAAGAGCACTTATTGAGTATTTCACTATAAACCATAAGTTTATACAAAAGGGCACTTGTGAGCCACTACAACAGAGATCTTTTTCTTTCCAAGGGTGTCTCTCCTACTCACAAATTGTTTTCTCTCAAAAACAAACTCAAGGAACACCTTCTTTGATCAATACAAACAAATGATTGAGAAGAAAATAAGTAACTCTCTAAAACAGAGTAAGTATGCAAGTAAAGAGCAATCTAGAATCAATTGATTGGCAAGTGGTTTGGCTATTCAAGAATCAGAGGTAAAATTCATGTGTTTTTTTTCTTTAACTGCCTCTGAGGTCAATAAGTCTAAAAGGTTTGAGGCCTGTTGGAGAAGAATCCATGATGATATTAGCTGAAATCTTCATAAAATAGCCATTGTGACTGATGTTATCATGTCAGCAGTAGACTGATTAACCATTATCAGTCGACTGATGCTCTTTAATGACTCGATAGTCGACTAATGAATGTTTATTAGTCGACTGATGAGTCTTTGTGTCAAGTTTTTAAAATTCTCCAAAAACGATCAATCGACTAATTGAAGGAGATCAGTCGACTGATAGATACTAGAGGTTTATATGAAATAGGACAATGACGAATTAGTCGACTGATTTCATAGAGTTAGTCGACTAATGAGTCTTTGTCTTAAAGTTCAAAAATATTTAGAGCCTATCAGTCGATTAATTCAAGGATATCAGTCAACTGATGGAAACTATTAATTTTTGAATTTGAGACAGTGGCTGATCAGTCGAATGATGATAATCATTTAGTCGACTGATGTTATTGATACTTTGTTAATCTTCAGACAGTGAGTTATCAGTCGACTGCTGTAAATATATCAGTCGACTGATGGCTTCTGATTTGGTTTTTCAAAGATTTTTGCTTAAGCTTAGCATCAGTAACAATTTTCCAACGTCAAAAATAAGTTTTCACTTGCTATTCAAAAACTTTTACAAAGTATTCTAGAGAAGACAAAAAGAACATCGACTTCACTTGAGCGTTTTGGAACGATCTTTTTATCTTGAGATATTTCCCTGAAATTATGCACAATAAAAATATAATTTAAATTTGTTTGTCGATTATCAAAATGTTAAGAAAGTCTTTAAATGTACTGGGGTCAACATATATATATATATATATATATATATATATCTCTCTCTCTCTCTCTTAGAGTTACATCTCATTTGAAGAAGCATTAAATAGTGATTGGATGATAAGCAAGTATCGAGGAGACAACAAGAATGATAAAGAACGAGATATATAGAGAGATAAAGAGGGGTGAACTTGAACTATGGGGAAATTCGGATCCAGTGTTTATCCTATAAAAATAAGCACTGTGTTTTTCTTTATATGAATCGTTAGATTTCAGATCTAATAATCCAGATTTTAAATAATATTTTTGATAGTTTTTTTTAAAAAAATAACATTGAAATATGGACCTTTAAAAAAATAATATTGAAATATGGACCGTTGAATCTTAAATCTAATGGTCCCTATAAAGATAAGCACGATACTTGTCTTTATAGATTAAGCACCGAATCCATTTTCATTGTGGGAGCATTAGGTGTATGCTTGGTCCTCAATTCGTGTGGGCCTTACTTGTTTGTGGGGGGCTCACGTTGCTTGGCTTACGCATGGCAAGTAGACACCTCTGATTTAACTGTGGGGAACATGATGCTTTGACTATTGGATCCGGATTCGGTACTTGTTTGCACAGGGGATTGTTGGATTTCAAATCAAACGGTTCAGATTTTAGTGTCTTTTTTAAAAAAAGAAAATTATCAAAAATACTATTTAAAATTTAGATCGTTACATTTAAATTTCAACAGTTCTTGTGCAGACAAGTACATCCGAGTTCCTTTTTTTAAAAATTAATAATTCAAATTTCAAATGCTTTCTCTTTTTTTTTTGGGTTTATTTTTAAGTTTTTCTTTTTTTAGGCTATTAATCTAAAAAATTAATAGTCTAAATTAAAAAACATGATCCTCTTGTTCCTTTTAATCGGATGCGGGAATATCTTGTCCCACTCGTTATTTCTCTCTCTCTCTTTTTTTTTCTAAAATTTGCTTTTTCTTATTTGGTTTTTTACAATTTTAATTTCTTATTAAAATAATTTTGCGAAGAACCTTTAAATTTTACGCACATTGCAGGAAAAAAAGCCAATTAGCACAAAATTTAAGGAAATTATCTAGTTTTCCAAAACTAAAAATCCATTTAATTTTTCGGAAATTCCCATTTCCAAAATTCAACTCTCACAATTTAGTAAACATAGCCAACAAAATATGATGTCTAAACAACTCCTTTTCCCTAAACCCAAAAAATCTAAAACAAAAATGTCTCCTTTAATCCCCATTTCCATAATCCAAAAAATCCAAAATCATGTTTCCTTTAATTTCCTTTTACATAAATAAAAAAAATGTTTCCTAAAAAGTGTTTCTTTAAATTTCTTTGTCATTTCTTTACTTCTATTTTCTTAAATGCAAAATCCGAAAAATATTTTATTTAATTCTATTTTCATAAGTGCCAAAAAAAATCCAAAATTTTTCTTTAAAATATATTTCCATAAATGCAGAATAAAAAAAATGTATATTTCAATTCTATTTTCATAAAATCCGAACATCTCAAAAAGAAAGTCCTTTAATTCTATCTTCATAAATTCAAAAATCCAAAAAAAAAAAAAGAAGTTTCCTTGAATTTCATTTTTCATAAATTCAAAAAAATTATTTTAAAAATCTACTTTGAATAAATCTCAATTTCTAAAAATTCAAAAAAGAAAATTTCAAAGATGGGGAGAGTGAAGGTTTAGAGTCATCTTTTTTCATGAATTTAAATAAAATCAAACTCTTTCAAAATCTATTGGTTCATGAAATTAAATCGACCTTTAATTTCATTGCCTTTTTCACCAGGAGAGAAATTTTTACTTTTTAAAATTCGAACTTTTTTCCCAATGGTACATGGGCCCCAAAGAGTGTGATCTTAGGTCAAGTCTACTTTTTATAAATAAATAATTTATTTTCTTTTACATACTTTCCTCTTTTCTTCACCATGTGTCATCATTTGGTAATTCTTATAAATTAGATGTCATGATCATGAATTTTGAACAATTATTTGGAGTAATTATTTTTTTGAAATGGAAGTTGTGGGAACGTCTATCATCTTTAGCCTTTCCTCGCACTCAACCAGCCTTCGAACCCATCTTGACTTCATAAATTATGCCTTATCTTCATAAAGATTTTTTTTTCCTAAAGTTTTTAACCTTAAAAAATAATATCTTGGTAGTGGCTCCAAAAATTTTGAGCTTGTTTTGTTTGATTATTTTTTATTTTATTTTTATTAAAAATACAAAATAAACTTAAAAATATGTTTAGTTGAGTTTAGTAAAAATATTTTTTAAAAAAGGTCAAAATCTAAAAATATCAAAAAGATATTTTCAATATTTTAAAAAAATATTTCAAGAAATGAATACTAAAAACAAAAATAAGAAATGTTTTTAGAAATTTTTAATTCATAATTTTGTTTTTTATTTTTAAAAAATAAAATATTTTTTTAATTTTAAAATATTGAGCACATCACATTCAGAGTGTAACATATGATTCATAGAGTAAATCGTGTCAAAGGATTTTTTAAGAAAATTATTTTTTTTTCATGACTTAAATTATGAATTAGTTATGATTAATTTAATGTTATAATTAATTGTGATTAAGAGATATCTAATAAAATTTCTCAATATCTAATTTAAAAAATTTAATAAATCAAAAGTTAAATAATGTGTATAGACAGACATGACGTCTTGCGTGGCCCCCGCTTGTGACAAGATGTGATCAGTGGAAGTACTAAATGGGACAGGATTTTACCATGGCGGTTTTGTTATAAATTTAAGGCGCGATTGGAAAAATATATTTTACATTTATTTAATTTATTTTATTATATAAATATTTTTATAAATTATTTTTAATTTATTTTTATAAATTATTTCACTAAAAATAACTTATATCAAATTTATTCTTATAAATTATTTAATTATATAAATAATTTATATATAAATATTTGTACAATAATTATTTATTTTATAAATATTTAAATAAAATATAAAAAAAATTATTTAAATGTTTATTTATTTTTTATGCTAATTTATTTAACTTAGCAAAAGCTTAGCTTCGCGATGTATCTCTCTTTCTTCCACTCATTGGCCTCTCTCTTCTTTCTTCTCCCTCCCTTTCCTCTGTCACCGGTTCTCTCTATCCCTCAATTCTTATGACTGCCATTTAGGGTTTGGGTTCTGCTACGGGCACGTATTCTGGTTGCCGGCGAAGGTGAGCATTGCCGTGCTTCTCTCTTTCTCTCTCTCAAGTTTCAATTGAAGACCCCTTTTACACTTGTCTGCGATTTTTTTCTTTTGTTGTTTCGCATTTCCTCTCAGAATTTCCGTACTCTTCTATTTTCTCCTTCTTTTATTTTAATCGAATGAATTTTGTCAATCACTAGGGATTTCCCCCCCTAAAACTTGAAATTCATGAATCATGACCAATTGCGCAGTTTTTTTTTCTTTTCTGTTGTAAGTTCTTTAATTTCTCTGTTTATTTAGTACCTTGTTTCGGGTTCTTCCTTAAACCGATTCTCTTTTTCGTTCTTTGCATTCTATTGGGTCATTTTTCGGATTTTGTCATACTTACATTTGTTTGCCTGGGTTGTGGTGAAGTTTACGATAAGTGTTCTCCCCGACTGTTTTATTCGTCTCGGAAAATAATATGATTAACATACGGCGTTTTGGAGAGGAAGATTATTTATATGTGTGTTAATATGATAATTCATGACAAAAATTCAATATGACAAAAAAAATTGTTAGAATCTTCAAATCTTCTTCTGCTTCACTTTGAAGTTAATTCTGCTAATTGTTTCAATTTTGTTAATGTTCCAATTCAGGTACTCAGGTTTGGTAAGATAACTTAGTGTTGCTCATACACCAACTGCCTAATATGGGATCTTCTGTGGATTTCATCAAACGCCTTGATCCTGATATGTCGCACAAGATTCTCATGTGTCTGGATGATCTGGCTGACATTGTCCGAGTGAGTTGTGTCTCGCATTCTTGGCGACATTATGGTGAGCTATACCTGTTTAATTTGTTTAATTTTTTTTGCTTAATTTTGTTTGTTGTCTCATTTACATGAAAACACCAATTTTAGTGGGATACATATCATCTGATAAATTGATTCCTTTAGGACTATGCTTTTTTTTCCGTTCTATGTATCTTTGCAAACTTTCAACCTCACAGTGTGCTTACCGTCTTCACTTGAACCTGGACTTAAAGATTACGGCTTACATCATCATGTGTAATGATTTTTTTGGATGCCTTTTGATAGAAATATAGTATTGAAAGTTGTTTCTTTTCCTAAATCATTTGTCACATATGCTTATTATCTGCATTTGTACCTTGACATGACAGCATACAAAACCAAACTTAGACTGTTTTGAATTTATTTGCACATTCATGTATATGCTGTGCTGAATAATGTCTCGTACAGGATTTCATGCTACCCACTAGGAGTGTCGGCTAACCTAGGGCTTTAAGGCTTTCTTAATGATGTATTATCTATATAGTTGTGATCTTAATCTGATATAACCCAAACTACTGATAACTGGAAAAACACACTTGCTGATTGAAAACAAGACACTGATATGATATTACTGAACTCCACATAGATGAAATACAAGAAATAACAACTCACAACTACTGGAAATCACTCTCACAGATACAGCACACTCAATAACACTAACAACACTCAAAATAATCTGCAACAACACTCACACACAGAAAACACAAAGAACACATATTAACACACACATTCTAGCATTCGAGAGGCTAGTCTCTCCATCCACCATTCTGCTCAAACTTTTTCCATGCCGTCCACCTTCCTGAATGTCCCCCAAATACTCCTCTGGCCTCCTAATAATTCTCTCTTTCCCACGCATAGGACAGTTGTCCAAGTTAGTTACTTTGCTGCAAATTACCCTCCTGCCCCTCTTGCATATTTTTCTTCCTTTTGAAGTATGTTTTAAGCCCACCATCTCCGTAAGGGCCCAATACATCATTACCCCTCTCCTCAAGATTCACCTTTATCTCAAGGTGAAAACATTAGGTGGTTCTCTGATTGGCTTAATCTGGATGGCATGGTCCTTACATCGGGTTGGAGGTAGTCCTTTCCTTTCTTCATAGATCTCCTTGAACTCTGGTAATAATGTCTAAATTTCTCTGGACACCGGTGGGAATGGTTGGGGTATCAACATCATCTCTTCGAATTTTGCCAAGAAACCATCATCCTCTCCTTTTTTGGTTTTGACCATGGTTTTAAGCGTTATCAGGCAGTTGGTTGGACAGTGAGGGATCTCCTTGAAGACATACTTGTTTTCCCTCCATGTTAATCTTGAGCGTAGATTTCTTCTAGTCCACGGCAGACTTTGCCCAAGGATTCAAGCCAATCCACTCCTAACACTATGTCAGTTCCCCCCCCCCCCCAAAAAAAAGTCAAAAGGATAGAAGGTTTGGTGAACCTTCACTCCGTGCATCTCTAGAGCCACATTGTGACATACCCTCACTCCTCTAACGTTATAGCCGTCCCCCACTTAAGCGTGTGGATTTATCAATGGGTATTTTGAGAGTATTCACCAACTCTATAGAAATGAAATTGTGGGAAGCCTCACTATCAATGAGTATCAGCACCTCCTTGTGCTTAACACCTTAACCCTCCCTTTCAGTCTCTCAGTCTTGTTCCCACGAAAGCCCATAATTAAGTTCATGGAGAGAGCTAGAGGTGGGTCCAATGCATGCTTGGGTAGTTCTCCTACTTCATCAATCACCTCCTCGTCTTCCTCGTCCATAGCTTCAGTATCCTTAGAGAGTATGAGTACCTTCAATTCCTTTTTTCTTACATCTATGATTGGTCCCAAATTTTTCATCACATCTTAAACCTAGGCCAAGCTCTCTCTTTCTAGGTAACTCCTCATCTGTCAATCTTTTATAATTGTTGGATGAAGATGTTGCTGATGTGGTTGGGCCCTTCTTAGTATCAGGCCCATTTTTGCTCTTGTGGGCTTGGTCTACGTTCTAGTAACTGTGCTTTTGTTGGCTTTAGTGGGTTGAGAAATACAAGTATAAGTTTGGGCTCCTCTGGATTTGACCTGATTGGATGTGGATATTGACCGAATACCCTTAACCCATTTCATTTCTGACAGGGACTATGACCCAAATGGGGATTTGGGCCCATTTGGGCTAGATGTTAGACCAAGGGAATGGGCCCAAGGTCTGGAAGGTTTATGAGAGAAAGAGGAAAGGAAAAGGGGCTGATATGTAATTACATGCATGGTCTTTTGTGGGGCGTATTGGTTGCAGCAGGGGAGTGTGTGTGAGGCAGGTGTGGAAAAGTTGTCAGATTGTTGGGGCAACATACCTAGGTAGCAAGGTTGTTGCAGGAGTAGTAGCTCTGGAAGGGGAATTGCCATCTTGTAATTTCTCTTTTTATCAATAGAATTTCATCTGGTTTTAGAGTTTCTATCAATTGGTCCAACCTGCTGGATAGATGCCGCTGAAGCCATCGGACAAGAGTGAAGCCATGGAGGCACGCTTGGCTAGTTTGGAGGCTATGGGTCCACAGCTAGAAGGTGTGGAAGGGTCCATGAATGAGTTTAGAACAGCATTGGTGGAGATGCAGAAGTCACAGCTAGAAATGCAGAAGTTAATGATGGAACAACAAGCTGTATTGAAAGAGTTGAGCAAGCAAGGGGAGAAAAGAACAGAGGGAGCTCAGGGGAGTACCATCCCTATTGTTGATGAATCTTCTCCTTCAGCTGAACGTCTAGTAGGAGAAAATGTAAGACCACCAACAACTGGAACGATGCAAGAGGGTTGGGATGAATTTAGAATGTTTGTGAAGAAGGTTGAGTTGCCTGGTTTTCAAGGGACTGACCCTATGGGTTGGATTCAAAGAGCTGAGGCTTACTTCGAAGTGCATAATATGCTGGATGAATTAAAGGTAAAGCTGTCATGCCTATGTACAGAGGGCAACACCATCCATTGGTTTATGTTGCTGTGTGAGGGGGATGACCAGCTCACATGGTCAAAGCTTCGTCAACCCTTACTGTTGCGATTCGGAGGGACCATTTATGGTAATCTGTATGAAGAGCTTTCTTTGCTACACCAGGATGGAACAATAGATGAATATATTGATTACTTTGAGTTTATTTCTGCACAAGTCCTTCGGTATTTTGAAGCTCAATTTGTGGGGTGCTTCATGGGAGGGCTTTGAATGGACATTAGAAAGAGAGTGAGGTTGCACCATCCAGAGAGTCGCCAACGAGCTATGCAAGTCGCACGGGATATAGAGAGAGAGATTGATGGAATTGTGCAAGCTCCAAAGGTTTAACATGTTTCAGGCGAGGATGAACCATAATGTTTTGGGCTTGGGTCGGGTTACTGGGTCGGTTCCATTTTGCAAGCCCACGGATGGTGGCACCAACTCGAATGGGTTCAGGTCACTTAAAACTGACGCGAGCGAGACGACGTCGTGCAGCGTGATAGGCTTTGTATCGTCTTCTTCTCCAGCAACGAAGACTTCTGCAGCGTTGAATTGGTCCAATTCAACTCGTTGTTGGGAGACCGACAAACGTCAACTAATGGAGAGGGCAAGAGGGACGAAGCATTTATCCTATCAGGAGCTCATTGATAGAAGGAACAAGGGGCTTTGCTTTCGTTGTGGGGAAAAGTTCCATCCCATGCATTAATGGCCAGAGAAATCATTGAAACTTGTAATTATGGGTGAGGAAGATGATGAGGGACAGACAGAAATTTTGGGTTTGGAAGTCGAACAAAATACAGAAGGGGAAGGCTTAGAATGCAAACTGATGGGATTATTAGGAGCCATGGGACCAGAGGTGTCGGTGTTGAACGCTATGAAACTGGAAGGAGACTTAAAAGGGGTACCAATTGTGGTTTGGGTGGATCGTGGAGCTACTCATAATTTTGTAGCCCCTCAAGTGGTGACAAGTCTAAATATTCGTACTGATTCCTCCAAACGATTTGGGGTTCTTTTAGGAGATGGTCATAGAGTATTCACTAAGGGAAAGTGTACTGGGCTACCTCTTCTAGTGGGTGACAATGAAATTGTGGTGGATGCTTATGTGCTGGATTTGGGTGGAGTCGATATAATCTTGGGTGTTCCGTGGCTTGAGACTTCGAGAAAGGTAGAGATGGATTGGAGTGCTATGACTATGTCATTTAACTTTGCAGGAGCTACTGTTAAGCTCCAAGGTGTGCATAATAAAGGTAAGGGACAAGTGATGCATGCTGACTCTCTTTTGGATGTGATGGATAAATCCCAAAGATTGGTGGATGGGGTGCTTTGGAATATAGAGTGAATTGAAGGTGGATGAAAATGATTAATTACCCACTTAGCAGAGGCAAGAATTAGAAGGATTGTTGGCCAAATTCCTGAGGTTTTTGCTACATTGTCAGGTTTACCTCTTAAAAGGGATATTGTCCGTTCAATTGTGTTGAAAGAGGGCACTGAACCTATTAATGTGAGGCCCTACCAGTATTCTCATCATCAAAAGAATGAGATAAAACGACAAGGACAAGAGATGTTAAATCTGGGTATTATACGAAATAATTCAAGCCCTTTCTCTAGCTTGGTTATTTTGGTGAAAAAGAAAGATGCATCTTGGAGGATGTGTGTTGACTATAGGGCTTTGAACAAAGCAACCGTGCAAGATAAATTTTCAATTCCGGTGGTGGATGAACTCATTGAAGAACTCCATGGAGCTAAATTTTTTTCAAAATTGGACCTCAAATTAGGTTATTATCAAATTAGGATGAGAGAAGAGGATGTGGCTAAGACCGCTTTTCTCACTTATGAGGGACACTATGAGTATTTGGTCATGCCATTCGGACTAATGAATGCCCTCGCCACTTTCCAATCCACGATGAATAAGCTTTTCAAGCCTTACCTACATAAGTTTGTCCTAGTATTTTTCGACGACATTTTGGTGTATTTTGAAACTTGGGAGAATCATTTAAAACATTTTGCTATGTTTTACAAGTGCTCAAGCAGAATCATTTTGTGGTCAACAAAAATAGGTGCAGTTTTGCGCAAGATAGGGTGGAGTACTTGGGACATGTTCTATCAGGGGAACAAGTTTCAGTGGATCCAAAAGAGGTTTGCAA
This sequence comes from Biancaea sappan, assembly GCA_037074585.1. Classification (NCBI taxonomy): domain Eukaryota; kingdom Viridiplantae; phylum Streptophyta; class Magnoliopsida; order Fabales; family Fabaceae; genus Biancaea; species Biancaea sappan. The sequence goes on from CM073499.1 coordinate 29,834,285, forward strand.
TGTTGTAGATTGGCCTATTCCCCACAATGTACACAGGGTAAGGGGTTTTTTGGGTCTAACAGGGTATTATCGTAAGTTCATCAAGGATTATGGTAAAATAGCTAAACCCTTTACTGATTTGACCAAGAAGGATCCTTTTCATTGGGGAGTGGAAGCATAACAGGCGTTTGAAGCCTTGAAGAAGGCAATTACCACAGCCCCGGTATTGTCTCTTCCAAATTTTTCTGAACCATTTGCTATTGAGTGTGATGCTTCGGGTGCTTAGGGGCTGTCCTAATGCAAGACCGAAGGCATTTAGCTTATTACAGTAAGACTATTTCGCCAACTCATCTTTCAAAGTCTATCTATGAGAAAGAGCTTATGGCAGTGGTTCTTCCCATTAGGCATTGGAGGCACTACTTAATGGGAAAGAGTTTATTGTTTATTCTGACCAAAGGAGTCTCAAGGATCTATTAACTCAAAGAGTGACAACCACGGATCAGCAAAATTAGATGGCCAAACTCTTGGGATGCAAGTTTGAAGTGGTCTACAAACCAGGTCCCTAGAATAAGGCTGCGGATGCTTTGTCTAGGCTGCCTTTGGAAGGAGAATTAGTAGTAATGTGTTCTTATCCGATGTGGCTTCAAGGTCGTGAATTATTAGTAATTTTAGCTAAATTTACATTAATTCCCCAATTATTGCAAGAATTCCATTCTTCATCAAAGGAGGGTCATTCGAGCTACCTAAGGACATAGAAGACTTGCTGACAATCTTTATTGGGTGGGAATGAAGGAGACAGTCATGGAGTTTGTGAGATCTTTTGTTGTTTGCCAAAGAATGAGGAGCCCAACAACCTTACCGGGTGGATTACTTCAGCCCTTGCCTATTCCGGATAAGGTATGGGATGAAATATCTCTTGATTTTATCACTAGACTCCTTAAATTAAAGGGATATGATGCAATCTTGGTGGTTGTTGATAGATTGTCAAAATATGCACTGTTTTTGCCGTTAAAACACCCCTATACAGCACAGAATATTGCTGCCTTGTTTGTTCGGGAGATTAGACTACATGGCATCCCTTCATCCATCCTTAGTGATCGAGATCTGATCTTTATCAGTGCTTTTTGGAAGGAATTGTTCAATTTGCAAGGCACATCATTAAGGATGAGTTTGGCATACCTCCCAGAAACAAATGGCCAAACTGAAGTGGTTAATAGGCCCTTAGAATCGTATTTACGATGCTTTGCTTCAGAACAACCTAAACAATGGTCTTTTTGGTTATCATGGGCTGAATTATGGTACAATACCACATTTCATGTCAACACGGTGTCTACTCCCTTTGAGGTGGTCTACGAGCGTCAACCTCCTACCATTGTTAGATATTTTAATGGAGAAACAAAGGTTGAAGCAGTGGCTAGAGAACTTATTGATAGAGATTAGGCCTTAAGACAACTTAAGTTTAATCTTAATAAGGCCCAAGAGCAAATGAAGTTCCTTGCTGACAAGAAAAGAAAACAAGTTGCTTTTGAAATTGGGGATTGGGTTTTCTTAAACTTAAGACCTCATAGACAAGCTTCTATTTCCCACAGAATTTATTCTAAGCTGTCACTGCGATATTATGGACCATTTCAAGTTATTGAGAAGCTTGGGGAAGTAGCATACAAACTCCAGCTGCCATCGGGCTCACATGTGCACCCAGTTTTCCACGTTTCCTTGCTCAAACGTGCTATTGGAGATTATACAGCAAGTGCAGTACTACCTACTGATATGGAGGAGGAAGAAATGGTCGCTCCTGCGCAAGTGCTTGGTGTTAGAGACAAATTCACAACCGGTTATCGTTCTCGCGAGTTCCTTATTCAATGGGAAGGATTAGCACCTGAAGATGCAACTTGGGAGGAGGTCTTCCCTCAAAAATTAGTTCCCTCGCTTCAACCTTGAGGACATGGTTGCTGATGCAGCGGTGGGTGTTGATAGGGACTACGACCCAACTGAGGATTTGGGTCAGATGTTAGACCAAGGGAATGGGCCCAAGGTCTTGAAGGTTTATGAGAGAAAGAGGAAAGGAAAAGGGGCTGTTATGTAATTACATGCATGGTCTGTAGTGGGGCGTATTAGTAGCAGCAAGGAGTGTGTGTGAGGTAGGTGTGAAAAAGTTGTCAGATTGTTGGGGTAGCAAGGTTGTTGCAGGAGCAGTAGCTCTAGAAGGGGAATTGCCATCTTGTAATTTCTCTTTTTATCAATAGAATTTCATCTGGCTTTAGAGTTTCTATCAATTTCCCTGACTTATTCCACCACTCCATTTCTCTCCTCAATCTGCTCTGTGTGCTCCATCATCTCCATCATTGTCGTGTATCTTTGTAATTGTAGGTCAACCTTAATCTCTTCCTTTAAGCCATTCTTGAATGCTCCGACCAGTACGTCCTCTGCCACACCCAAAATTGTCCCCACAAGAGCTTTGAAGTTCTCTCGATACTCTGTGACTGAGGACGATTGTCATAATGCCATCAATAGCTCATACTCATTGATGTTCTACAAAAGGTGATATTGCTCAACCAATTCTCTCTTCAGTTCAGACCACGACCACCATGGACGACATGATTCAGACAAGAGAAACCAATTGAGTGTCTTTCCTTCCATACACACGGTTGCTATGTCAAGTTTCTCCTCTTTGTCGAGCCCATTGATTTGAAAATATCTTTCAGCTTTGAATATCGATCCCGTCAAGTCATCTCCACAGAAAACCAATAATTTGAGATGCTTGAATCTCCCTGAGTCATGCTTGGAAGTGTTATTGTTCCCCTCCGCCCCCCCCCCCCCCTCCTTTTTCTATCGTCGCCAGAGATGGTGACTGTTGTACATCTAGCACGGCGTTCCCTCGATCTTCAGTCCTACTGTTCCACATCTCATTAGTGGCTTCAAGCATAAGTCACGAATGGAAACAAATTCACTTTCCATGTGAGCTATGCCTTGTTCCAGGTTCAACATTTTAGCCTCCAAACTTTCAACCTTTCCCTCCATTCTAGTGCTAACCATTACCCAGAATCTTCACCGCTCTAATATCAACTAATGTAACCCAAACTACTGGTAACTGAAAAAATACACTTGCTGATTGAAAACAAGACCACTGATATGATATTACTGAACTCCAGAGATGAAATACAAGAAATACAACTCACAACTACTATAAATCACTCTCACAAATAGAACACTCAATAACACTAACAACACTCAAAATAATCTGCAACAACACTCACACACAGAAAACACAAAGAACACAGATGGCACACATTCTAGCATTCCAGAGGCTAGTGTCTCCATTCACTATTCTGCTCAAACTTTTTCCATGCCATCCACCTTCCTGCACATTCCCCAAATACTCCTCTGGCCTCCCACTAATTCTCTCTCTTCCCCACACATAGGACATTTGTCCAAGTTAGTTACTCTACTGCTAAATTATCCTCTCGCCCCTCTTGCATATTTTTCTCCCTTTTGAAGTAAGTTTTAAGCCTACCATCTCCATAAGGGCCCAATACATCATAATCATAGTTGAGAATAACATAATCTCCTTGAAGATTAGGCAAAAAGAGATGGACTTCCCTTTAACATTAATCTCTGTAGAGGTTTATATAAATTTGCAACTATGCTTTTAATAGATAGTGACAGAAATTCTTTTAAGAGATTGCAAACTTAAGTCATACCATTAGTTTTCTGTTAAAATACTCATCTTTTCTAGAAGTACTGTTTGAACATAAAAAATGGAAATATTTTACAACATATTTGATAATGAAGAGGGAAAGAGCCTAACTTCATGTGATGCTTCGCAAGAATAAGAACATATCTCAGTGAGAGGCTCAGTAGAATATACTGTGTTTAGCTACACTTAATACAAAAAAGAAGTTGAATGGAAGATAGATTCCACCAATTTAAGGGATGAGATGTTAAATCTTGGAAGCCAAATGAAACTATGGAGAAAAATCATATGTAGAAAATTCAACCACCAAGTTGTCTGTTTTCATTTCTTGAAGTTCTTTGAGGATAGCATGGCTTATGGCTTATTGGCTTCCATTTGATGTGATTTTCACAGGGTTCTGCGTCGGATACCCCAGTATATTCATTGGGCTTCTTTTTTTTTTTCCCTCCTTTTTTCTTTCACTTTCTGCATTTTTGTGTTTGGTCTTTCTGGGAAGACATCATACTCTCCTTTGCTGTGCAACTTTCTCCCTAATACAATTTTTTCTTTTCTAAAACTAGTTATTTGGTTTAATTTAATCAGCGGAGGACATCAAAGGATGTAAGAATTCTGCTGAAACTAAAATTCAATTAAAATATTAAATTGTAGTGATCTAGTATCTTGATTTGCAGTGATTGCAAATGGTCTTTGCAAGCAGCTGTGCTTGAGAATATTTCCTCAACTATCTAGAGCTTCTTATGTTGTTGAACTGAATGAACATGGAGCAAAGGAACCTGAAGAAGTTGGATCTAGCTATTCTTTGGAATGGCAAGCTCTAGAGAAGGAACATAGAGTCTATGCTTATTTAGCTAAAGCCACCATGTCATTTGGTGTTGAGGATTGCATTGGAGAGGCAATTGGTGCTTCTAGCACTGATAATTTTCCAGAGGAAAGCATTGATAATACTTTGGAGTCAAGTGAGGTAGTTGCAGGGAGAGCTTCATACTGGTCTAGTGAAGGACAAAGTAATCCTGCTGTGCCTGAGACACTGACATACAAATTGGTCTCCCAAATTTGTGTTATTACAGAAATTAGTGTTCAACCTTTCCGAGGTACTCTCTGAAATCTGCACAAACTATGTGCTCACTGCATCTAATTTTATGTTGTATACCTTTTTGTTAATAATATAGTGTTTTGTGTTCAGCTTTCTTTCAGCCAGGATTACCTATATATTCATCAAAATCTGTTCGAATCAAAATGGGTCATCTTAATCCATCTCTTGATGCTTCCGCTGATGAAAAGTATGTATGGACTTATACTTCTCCAGAATTTCCAATGGCTCAGGTGTGCAATTTTGCTTCTTAAATCTTAGCTACTTCCAGATCAATGACCAGAAAGACATTAAATTAAATGTAAATGTAACATTGTGACAGAAGGGGATTGTCTAGACTTGAACCTAATCATATGATATTTAATTTAATGTCTTTCTGGTTATTTTATTGCTTTATATCTGTGGTCCACATGCCACTGTATGTGGTAGGGGAATGAATGGTTGTATTTTGAGCTTGATTTATTTAGATCACTGGGTACACACACCTCCTATCAGCTTGATTTTGGATTTATGTATAATCTTGCATAGTAATTAATAATAAAAAAGATTGTAGCTGATGGAGCCTGGGAGGATAAACTTATGTGTAAAATGGAAATGATCTATTACGATATAAGTGAGAGAATTCTTATCTGATAGAATAATTAACTTCACTTTTATAAAACATAACTTAGCCTGAGCATCCCTCTGCATCAGCATCATTCATTTCTGAGAAGAATTTCTTATGCACAGGAAAAGAAGTTACAGAAGTTCAAGCTTCCGGAACCTGTACTTTGTATTGGTGGTATCCTGCAGATTGAGCTTTTGGGAAGGGTTCAGAGACAAGAAATGGATAACTTATTCTACATTTGGTTTGTTCCATCTCTGTTTTTTTTTTTTTTTTTAATTAAGCTGAGATTTTGCAGTACTAGCTTTCCATTCTAGTTTTTCTGTATGTAAGACTAAAAATGATGTGGCAGATTATGAACAGTCTAAAATACTGGCCGATTATGTATCGACATAGTATTTCATAAGTACACTGGGGGTTAATAAAAGCACTTTCAGTTGCAAGTCTTTGTTCTTTCCTACTTTGGATTTTTGATGTGACAACTGCCTTCAACATATCCCTGTTTTTCTCTCCTTGTAGTTCTTTTTGGTCAACATGTCCCCATTTTATTTTATGCATGTCAAGGTTACCTTGAAGTTGAATCTTTCTTATCTTTCCTAAGTTTATTGAGATTGTCTTTTGGGTTTCCTGCTGTTTTTTCTTGGCTAGTCTCTGTGTCTTGTTTAGAAATGACTAAATTCTTGAAGACATCGCAAATTGCTTTGGATTTTTATTTTCAATCAATTTTGGGTTCAATTGTAGGTCAGGCTTAGGTCACGTTTGGGATGTAAATGGGTTGGGTTTAGGTTGCAGATTGATTTGTTGCCCTGACCTACTATTCCGTATATTGAAAATTCTCAGCCAGATTTGGACTACATAATCTTCACTCATATCTAATCTGAATCCCAAATACACAAGTTACAGAATTTTTATGCTCTATCAAATGATCTTGCTGCCTGTCATCTCAGTCTTGATGTGCTAAAAGAATTACGAAAATTCGTACTGAAGCATTTTTTTCCTCCTTTTAATAGTGCCATAAGCTTATTGTCAAAATGGTGTGAGCCTTTCATTAGCACGACTGTGAAGTTGTTGGGCTTTCTTATGATTTTTTTTTTTTAATCCTTTCTCAATTCCATTCTATACTGGTTTATGCATGCATTGTGAGATGGTCATTGCTCTAAGTTTTGACCTTCATTTTATTCAAGCATCCCTTGTAGCATTGAGATCAAATATTGTGGAGCTCCTAATTAGAAGAAAATTGTGATTGCAGTGTGTCTCATGTTAAAGTTGTGGGCTGCTCATTGTCCCCTGCATTTAGTGTTGAAATTCGCGAGCCCCCTTCTGGAATGTTTGTATTGAAGTGTGATCATCTGGCTAAGTGTCACACCCAACCAACCTCTTCTAATGAGTCTCATGCAATGTCCACTGATTATGTGCAGAGGCGACTTAGAGATGGCCCGCAGATTATGACTATGTTGCAGGAAAATGTAGAAGTTGTGGAAGAGGATGAGTGGGATGAGGAAGATGAAGTTGAAGATGACTTTGTAGAAGCTTATGTCCTGTGATCTTTTTTTATGCATAAAAGTGCTTTTATTATCCCCTCCAAAAAAATAAAGGAAAATATGTATCTCTCCAGAAAAAGTTTGGTTGCATCGAAATCATTAACCCCTTTCCCCTCTGTGTAGCCTTGAATTAAATGCTTGCCTTTAGAATTAATGTTAAGGTTTTTCTGTGGTTTAATTTCTGAATTAATTTACCTTTCTGATGGGTGGCTGGAGAACAATCTGTCTAATTATGGTTGTGGTCAAAAAACCCTGTTTGCATTTTGCAGGTGAATTTTGGGACTATCTCAATTAGGTAAAATCTAACTAAAAATTTCCAGCTTAGTTATTATCCACATTATAACAAAGTACAATAATGTTTTGCATTTGTATAACCAGATTTCTTTGATGAGCCTAAAGTGAAAAATTGTTGACTAGTCTCCTGTGTTTCTCTTCCCTTCCTTTTTCAACGCTCGTGGGAAATATGGGGCCTTAGTGAAAATAACTCTGAAATGACGGAATAGTTTTGCAGAAACAAGGTTTCAAATGAGTTTGTATTTTGGGCTATTGTAGAGCTTTATAAAATATCTAAGGAAACTTGTTTCATAACAACACATTGCTTTGTGTTAATAAGAAAATTGGGTTTTATTATTTCTTTTTTTTTAAAAAAAATGATATTTCATTCATTGTTATGAGGTTGGACAATTTTCTGTTAACCAACATTTCTATAACAAGTGGAACAGGGTAATATCATTATCTTTTAACGCGTGACAGTTCTGCGTATGCATCAATATATTTGCTAAACAATACAGGATTATTGATTTAGATATTATTAAAAAATTGAGGTATGAATTTCAATGTGCATAAAAGGGGAAAGAGTTGAAAAGGGAAGGAATCAGTTCTTTTAGGGGACGAACTTTTCATAATTTTTTTCTTTTTTTGGCTCTTTAAAAGAATTTAAACGCTACCACCCCCGGCCCAAAAAAAGCTTTTGTCATTATCAAAATCTAAATGGTTACTAAAAGGAAAATCCAGGAATGTGCATGTCAGGGACGGAGTGGGTGTTAAGGGGACAACACATTGGTTGAAGTATTTTATCATCTAAAACTAAGAGAAGAAAAATCCAACAGAATCAGGCCAAGTTCAGATGCCATAGGCTTAACTTGCACAAATAGCCATTGTAAAGGATTGAGGTCAAAAGCAACCTGGTTAAACTCGAGAGTTTACCAAAATTTAAAGAAAGAAGATAAATTTGGAATGTAAACTCATAAAAATTTACATATATTTTTTTCTTTAATAGGTTATTATATATATGTGTGTGCGCGTGTGCGTGCATGCTTGCTTGCTTACTTTAACATAATAAAATTAGAATCACAGAGAGAATATGTTAGGTTTCTAATTTCTAAATAAATTTTAAGAATTATATCTATTGGGTACCAACATGTTCATTCTCGTTAAAAATTAAATAATTGAGAACTATTAACTTAGTATATATACAGACAAGAAAGGCTATAGAATTAGACATTAAAAGTTATTATCGATTAGTATTTCAGTCCTTATACATGTAAAATTAAATTTGTTTAAGATAGAGTTTAAATTATAGTTATAAATATTAAAGTAAATTTGAAAATTGCAAGTTGCTTAGTAGTATCCGGAAGTCTACTGCTTTTGATATTTGGTCATTGTTTTGGTCATATCTCCTAAAACAGTAAAGAAATTTTTTAATGAAACTTATCTCAATTGAAATTAGACTCAAAGATCTTTACAACAATATATCATTTACTTAAAATAAAGTTCAAATGAGAAAGCTATTATTATTTAAAGTAAAATTGAAAATTGCAAGTCGTCTGATAATATCAGAAAGTTGACTGTTTCTTACCTTTGATCACTATTATGATCATATCTCTTAAACACACAAAAATTTTTTTTAAATGAAATAGACTCAGATCTTTCTAACGGTATATCATTTACTTAAAATAGAGTACAAATAAGAAAGTTATAAGTGTTTAAATTAAATTATACTGTTTAAAATCGATTGACTAGATCCAATTAGGCAATTTTGAACGAATTTGACCGATTTTCGAATTTAAGATCGAATTGACTCGATTTTGAAACTTGAAATTATGAACTTATACAATTTTAAAAAGAAATTTGTAATTTTGATAACTATGGTCAAATGTATAAATTTCAATTAACCCGAAAGAAAAAAAAACAACGGTTTTTGTAAAAATTACACAATTTGAGATTCATTGATTCCAAATAATGTGAATGGAAGAAAGATGTTCTATTGGAATTATTTTTTCGTCGTGTATAGCTCGCATTCTAAACATTTCCAGCAAGTTACCAATTGCGCCTTCCAAAGATGCACATTAATTAATAGTGTCTCAAGAAAATTATTGTTAATAGTGTGAGTATCTGAAATTCAAATTATAAAGATAAATGGGATATAAGTAGGGAAAGACTAATGGATAGTGTTTAATATAAGTCAATATTTTTTACCATTTCATATTATTAATAATAAGAAAAGGTTCAAGAGATTTTCTAACTTTCAGAAGATAAAATGCCAAATAGAAAAACTATAAAAATTGGCTATGATTGTGTGTTAGGAAAACATGAAAAGCAAGACAAGTTTAAGAGGCAGGAGTTAATTCTTCTGAACATTAGTTTGTTAAAATACTAATAAAATGGCTTGACACTTGCCCTTTTATGCCAGATAAAATTGAAGTTAGTTTCCACTTTCCACACGTAGAGTTTCTCACAATGCCACTGTATCAATATTAATAATCTCAAGCATAAAAATAATATGCAACTACGCCCCTAAGTGAGATAGTTGTGGATAATTAACAAGGGATCTTAAAATTTAAACCTTTTCTGACATGTTCAAAAAAAAGAAAAAAAGCAACTATAAAATCATTCATATTTGGATTTTAGTGCTGGATATGCTCTGGAAAGGCAGCGCCTAACATGAACTAGCTGGTAATTCAGTAACTCAACATTACTACTGCAACTACCTCCCCATATAAGATATTTCTAGTGAAAATTTCAATCACTTTCCATCCCCTCTTGAGCCAGATAATAAAATGACCATGCATTCTGTGATCAGTTAGGCTCAGACCTATCAAGGAAAAAACAAGGGTTCTTCCATGGATCAATATCTTGGTCTGTCTATGTTCATGACATTAGTCGATTTACATCATAAATTCTATTAGCCACTCTATCACAACATATTTATGAGATCCATATTATCCAGAAGGCCGTTTAATTATATGGACCTAATACACATCTGCCACATTAATATATGCATTCCTTGTATGAATTTGGACTTCTCATGTGACAAGATGATCATATGAAGCTAGAGATATAAACATTAGACTGAAGTACAAGACAAAGGCTTGCATCTACATACTCACATGAATGTCATGTCATATCACATGAGAAGATTCAAATCCTTGCTTGCATACTATTTTAGTATCATCCATGTAAAATTAATATAGTGCTCAGTTTTCACCAAATCATCAATCAGTCGAAAATAATAAGGGCCAAACGAATATTACTTCTACTATAAGGAAATGTGGACCATGACAATTTGCACTATTTATGATGGCATTTCAAAGACTCCTTATTAGTCAGCAAATTGTTCAATGCTCACACCAACAAACATTTACTGACAAATCTGAATCATTATTTAGTGACAAAGCATGATAAGAGGGAGTCTGTTTTGCCATCTTCATGATGTTTTGGACTTGGCTGGGGCAGGAGGAATCAACTGCATTTGCAGAAAAACAGAGAGATCTTAGTCAGCGAAGAGTGACATGATCCTAGCATAAATTGCAACAAATATCTCCACATAGTCCCTCAAAGGTTTAGTTTAAAGGGAATAAAAATTTCAAGTGTAATCAGAATATCCTGAACTAGAGGTCCTTGCAGCTCAAGAAAAATTTACAGAGCTACTTTTGTATCTGATCATGTTTTCCTGGTTTTTTACTTGTGCTGCTGTGTGTGCGCATCTGTAGATAGGGTATTAGACACATTTTTACAGGACATCAGGATGCCCAATTAAAACAGAAGCACAAGGGAAGCTAACAAAAATAATAATGGCAGGCACCTGATAGCAAGATATTAGAGATGTAATAAATCCAAAGGCCCCAGTCACACGAGGAGTGACTTTCTTGGGTGCCAATTGAAGCAGCCCAATTGCTACCACCATATCCATTCCAGCTTTGATAAGTACTAGAGTCCTTTCATTTGACTTTTTCAGTTTAGCACGGTATTCCTCATTCTGCATTAATGGAGTTTAATTAAATTATTAAAAAAAAAAAAAAAGAAGAGAACTACGAGAAAAGACATACCCAGTGCCAAATATAGTAACCATAAAACGGAAAACCTTGGAGAAACCATATACAAGTTAGTAAAACATACTTCGTATTTGTTACTATTCTTGAGTTCTTTCTCTAGCTTCTTCATTGATGCAGAGAGTCTTCCAAGCTCCCCAAGCTGTTATATTAAGCGGTAAAACATGCCATAGAAAGGTTAAAAGAAAAGGACTGGGGGTATATTATTGATGCTTACATGTAAGCCTCACAGAAGAAAAATCAGAATTTACGTACCTCAACTAAGGTGCTACATGCTGAGGAACCCATCCAACAGTAAAGAGATATACGTCCGATTAAATCAGTATTTTCTTTATTCTGTAGTTGGACAACAAAAGTTTTACATACTACTAGGTGACATTCGCACATAAACAACAGAGAAAAAAAACAATTCAGTACTCAGGAAAAGTTTGAGCTTCCTACCTTGTAGATGCCTGATCTACCAAGCCACACAAATTGATCGAGAAACAAGAAAGTTGACAGTAATGCATTTTTGGACTACAAAGAACCAGTAAACAAGATCTCAGGGTCAATGAGAAAGGAATAAACAAGATGGAGTATTCTTTGAAAACTCAGAGTCATACCTTCCCTAACAGAACTAGGGGTAGGGGAGTTCCCTGTGGGGTTGGACTAAAAAGAGCATGCAGGTCGTTGACAAACTGCATATTGAAGGGTGAAACATGAGATGATGGCTTTTAAGGAGATACAATAATTAATTAATTCAGACCAGCAAAAGATCCTTTGAGTGTTAGCAAGGGAAAATTATTAAAATATATTAAGATGTTCTTTTAAATACCCTTTGCATCTTTGTCCTTGAGAAACTAAACAAAGATGAATAGTTATATCATAGACCAATCAAAAATATCAAAGTGGATGTATCTAATGAGAAGGATACTGAAAGAAAAAGGTTTATGTATTCTTAGTAAAAAGAGAAACTACATTCTAACCCCCTACACTAAGGTCTAATCATAGTTATCAAATTGCGATTCAAATCATGAATCGCTCAATCAAATTATAAATCATGAATCATAAATTGTATCAAATCGTAATATTCACAAATATACTAAAAAAACATCATAGATATGTGCTATAACATAGATAAGATACTTAATTTCATAAATTTAAACCATAAATAAGCCATACACAAACCTCATATACAAAAAGTGAATAATTTTTAATGTCAATCCATATTTCATAATAAGCCAATAAATCAAAGGATTCATCAATCATCATAACTTGTTGGACAAAGGAGAAATATTTTAGAGCATTGTTATTGAAGTTGAAATTTTAAGTTTTAAAGTTTACTTCTGAATTTTTATTTTAAATTGATGCCATTCCTTATTTGAGGCTGATTGAAAATCTTCCATTGGCTCTCCATATATCAACACTTACTCTGGAAGCTTTATATCACTACACACAGCAATTTTCAGCCTTGTAGCTTATTTTGTGCTGGATCCTCAAACATACTTGTAAATCTTTTGCCATTTATATGCTAGAGGGCCATGTCTACGCAGGTTTGACTAGGGGAAAAAAAAAAGGATAAAAGCCTCTTTTTTAGAGTTGGGTCATGTTGGGTCATGTCGGGTCATGAAGAACCCTACGTCTGGAAGAGCTTCTGGAAATTGCCGGAACCGTGCAATTCGCCGGTTCTGGTGATTCCGCCAGTGATTCAAGTTTGGACACGATTCAACAAACCGATTCAAATCATGGGACATGAGACTCGTATCAAATTCTGCGATCCAAATTGCAAATCACATGATTTTGATTACTATGGGTCTAATTACAAGATAAGTATTTAGTACATGAACTTAAAATGTAATAAACAATGAACTAAAATGAAAACATAAATTTCAAGTTTAAATTTAGCTCGAGGCCACTGATTTTGTCTGTGATGGCAATACTAGGCTTAGTTCAATACGAGAGTGGCAAATAATTCCTTTCTAGTTTCAAAAATTAACTGGGATATAACATATCTTCATTTTAGTCCAAAGTTCAAAAGGGTGTTTTGTTATATATTAAAGTTCACGTACTAATCAGGCCATAGTTCAGATGTAATGAAATTTCCAATTAAAACAAAAAGCAGTAGCAAATTACCCAAGCAGGGGAAAAAGAAAAAGGAACACATTAATAAATCAGTTTCAAAAGTTCATAAACTTAAAATAGCATAACCAAACCTTGAATAGACGGAAAACCTTTCGTGCCAAGCTGGTTTGTTTGTCCACATTCTGGGCAGTACCAGGTTCCCCATTACTCAAAAACTTGGAACCATATTGTATTGCCCTGCATATCTTGTCCCTGGTTTCAGCCTTGTTCAAATATAAAACAAGAAGAGCAAGTTCTGCCCTAGTTGCATCCAATGTACTCATCTTTTACAAATATAAGAGCTGTAGAACAAAATCAAAGCAGTCATTTCCAGTCAATCAGGAAAATGACAGGGAGAAAAAGTAATGGATGATATTCTAAAATTAAATGAGCAGAAGGGTGAAGATATTTAGATCTATAGAATTCTATTTTTGCAACAACGGGTGAAAAGACCCTTTACTATAAGGAAAAAGTGCCATCTAGCAATTCATTAAAGTCAACCACCAGACAAGTACATAATTTACACATTGAATAGGGAAATATATATATATATATATATATATATATATATATATACCGTTAAACAAAGCAAATTCTGTTCCCTGACAGACATCCTATTAATCACGATTAAGGACTGCCATAGAACTCCACCTACACCAAGCAACCATGATAACGATGGCATGTAAATCCAGCAGACATTATATCTTTTCAATTGGCATAACATGTCAGTCTCTTGAGAGCCTGTAAATTGGGATTTGACAACTTACATCTCTCCTGAACAAATCGTCCAATTTTCTTCCTTGTTTCTTGGAAATAAAATTGAGAAACACAAAGCACAATAATTATTATTGCTTGTTTTTATTTATCTTATCCGCCTTCATCAAAGACTCAAACTTTTGAAAACTTCAACAAAAACAAGAACCCTAAAGAAAAAAGCTAGTCGTGTATCATTGCTGAAACAACTTTCGACCAAACTGTGAAATATGTGGAAATATATTGCTTATTCAGAATCAGTTTAAGATATCTGTGTCAAGATTATTAACCCTTATACTATTAAGCCTATGATTCATGAATCACGGGCTTTGAAATCTTCAATTCCCACTTCCTTTCTTTTAATTTCCCAGCTACCAAGTAGACTATAAATGACGTATACACAAAGATTATCAACACCTAAGAAATCATTTTAGCCCAAAAATGTAAGAAAGCAACCACAGAAGTCAATTTCAACAACCCACTTCCGCACCCTCGATTCAGAGTTAAATTAACACATCGAACTGACCTTAAAACAAAATTTGACCAAAGATTGCTAGTTTCGTACTTCAGCTGCAAACTCAAAGGATCAAATAAAACAACTAGGGCTTGCGAATTCCCTATCTAACTTACTAAGTTAAACAACGAGCAACGAGTAACGAAAAGAGAGAGAGAGAGAGAGAGAGTACCGAAGGAAGTGCTCGATAAAATGCCCTCGATAATCACAATATCGCTATGTTTCCGTGAGAAGCTTAACCTTTGGAGCTTTCTCTGTCGAGCGTCAGCTTGCCGTGTCTTGTATCTCTCTCTGTGATTAGGCTCTGATAAGGGCTTGTTTGGTCTCTCCCTTTTCACGCAAACGAACAAACTATTTTTGCTTAATTATAAATTTGGCCCTATAATTTACTTAAATTTTTAATTTAGTCATTATATTTTATCCTTTTGAAACAAATCCCCATATTTTCTAAACGTGTTTTAATAGCTTTCTTCCATTATTCTCAATGATAATCCCATCTCATTTAGACTTGTGTGACTAACGGACCCCTTATGATTTACTTAAATTTTTAATTAAGTCATTATATTTTTATTTTTTCAAACACATCCTTATATTTTCGAGAGTTTTTTAAATAGATTTTTGCCATTAATCTCAATCATAACACCACATGCTTATTTGACTAACAAAATGTTTATTTATGATCAAAATAATGCTAACGTACGTGACTTTAACTCGCCAACTTAAGCTATGGTTGGTTTGGTGTTTTACTTTGAATTTTCTAAAAAGTCAATTTAGAGTCTCAAATATTACTTTTTGCAGAAATATATACAACATGACGAATTCATAATCAAAAACCCTCCTGCAAAAATCATTGTCTTTTTTAGAAGATATTCCTTGCATTTGTGTCAAAAAAAAAAAAAGAACATTAGATGTATATATACACTATCCCCTTTAAGATCCTCTACTTCTATCAAAAGAAAATAAAGAAAGAACATGATCTCTTTTATTTTTTTATCAATTTAGTCCTTTCCACTAAAATCCCGTTTGAATCTTGTGAAAAACCACCATTCTCCACATTTAATTCTTAATCTCTTACATTTTCCTTCTTTTCCATGCTTTTGGAGTGTTCTGTTCCTGTTTGCCAAGAGCAAAACTGATAACAAAAAGGAAAAATTAGTAAACATTGTGACAGAAGTTTCTATCCTAATTTGGCATATTAATTAATAACGTTTACTCGTTTAGGATTTTTGTTATAAATTCGGCTAAATTTATTTTGCAACATTTGTGTCAAACACACTAGATCACAGGTTGGGTTTTTTTAAGGTAATTACATCAAATTCTTAGGTTTGATATTGGGCTCGAGCCTATTCTTGGGCCGGGATCGGCCCAAATGAATTCAATATGGGCCAAGATAGAAAACATGCTCTTTTTATTTTATTTTATTTTTTCAGAGGATTTGTATACATTTATATTGGAGATTTCTCTCTCTTCCTTCTATATCAACTAAAATTTATGTTTAAAGAAATATTTGAAGAAATTTTTAAAATTTAATTTTATAACAAATTTAATAATTTTAAGAAAACCAAAGATATGTAAATTATAGAATTTCTATATAAATCATTCTATGTATGCATCAAGTCAATTATCTATTCTTACAAATGTAAATAGAATATTTTAAAGATTATAATATATAATTTATATCATATACATAATATGTTATTATTTAAATTAATACTTTATTTTTTTATTTTATATATATAATTTGCGTTGGATTTGGCTGGGGGCAAGCTTTAAACAAGCCTAAGCTAAGCTCTATTTTATCGGACTTCTATAAAAAGAATCTTCTTAAATTCAGACTCATATTTTCAAATCCATTTTTTTTTATTATGTTCGAGTTGGGCTAGACGATTTTTAGAAGGTTTACAAGGTTATGTTGAAAATTTTAAATTGCTATCTAAGGATCATTTTTATTTTTAAGATTAAGATGTTTGAATCTAAAAACACATCTGATTAATAAGATATTGTCTCTGAATCTGAATACTAAATGATTAAGACTATTTATTTTTTCAACATTTGAACATATATATAAATACTTTATAAAAAATGATATTTAAATCATTTTCAAATAAATTGGTAATTTAACATTTATTATTAATTATTGTCTTTAATATTATATGGTATTATAAAAAATTTGATTTATTTTTTTATAATTTAAAATCATTTTATACAAATAAAAATATGATTTACATTTGTGATATTACATATAAAAATTCACTTTTATATAGTAATAGCAAGATTTGGTTCAAATGGTTGAAGTAATCTTCTACATTTAGTATGATGATAGACTAGCAAGATAAAGGAAAGCGCTCTTCTTCTTGAGATTTCGAAGTCGACGAAAGAAGAAGAGTAAGCTCACGAGACCTGGAATATATGGAACGAGATGTTGCTGTGGAAGAGAAAAAAGGGGACTTTGCTAGCTCTACCAGGTGGGAGAGTAAAGCAGGAAGCAGCTCGACCCAGTTAAGGAGTCGGATTTGCAGGTTTAAATATCCTTAAGAACTCCTTTCAATATCCAAATAAAACAATCAATACTCAACAATGCATATTTGAAAAGTTTTTAGACTAGTCCTATGATCTAATCTATTCAAATCTATTAAAAATTTAATAAAAAAAATACATACAGCTTGAATGAATCATATTTAAATTTTATTAAGTGCAAATAAATACCCTCTAAAGTAGCACATCCATGATGATTGATTTGACATTAATGTTTGCAAGATAGGATGTCATGTTAATATTTACAGCTAAATATTTTAATGGTGTTAGACTTTGGGACATAATTGAAATTAATTAAAAATATATGAATTATAATTGTCATAAAATAAAGTTATAAGTTACAATTGAAACATGAATTAAAATTCAGGGATACAAATTACTTTGCCCATTATCCTGAGTTTGATATTTTTTTTCTTTCACTAATCTTAGTCAGTAGTTTATTTGCAGCTCTTGCCCTTCTAGGTTTCCCAAAAATGCCTCTCTTTCCAATCCGATTAAAAAAAACTAGTTTTTTTTTAACTTATCGAACAAAAAGAGTAAAATATTACTTAAGTTAGTGCCATAAGAAATCATATTATCGCTACTTTGTACTTTCAGAGTTCAGCCAGTTGCTATAATAGCTACTAGTCAACGTCAGGTTTTGCATCCCTTATTTTAATGTGCTGGCTACGCTTGAACTTTGACTCGCATTTAAAAACAAAAAAAAGTGACTAAAATTTTATTTTAATTCATCACAGATAAAATATTTTTTAATTTGATCTCTTATAAATAAAATATTTCTCAATTTAACCTCGTATAAAATTATATTTTTAATTTAATTTTTTATAAATAAATATATTATCAATAATATACTTATTTAAAAACGCCACTAATGAATTAACAAATTTAAAGTTATGTAATATAGTTTTTTTTATAGATTATCATATGATATATAGATTGACAATTTGTATTTTCAATTACAAAATAAAATAAGGACATTATTTGTAACGATTTTATTTATAAAGGATTAAATTAAAAAATATTTTATATATAAGAGATCAAAATAAAAAACTAACTTATTATTAGGGTTGTACAACAGGTCAGTTCAGTTTAGTTTTGGGCATAAACCAAACCAAACTGACCAAATTGGTTCTCAAAAATATGGGACCTATTCAATTGTAAAAGAATGACGGTTCGGTTTTGTTTGTGGGCAGGCGGTTCAGATCGGTATATGTCAACAACTTTTTATGGAAAATTTAGAGGTTTATGTTTAAAAAAATACTGTCATTTTTATCTATTTTTAAGAAATTCATATTTGACATTGATATATTAAGTGTTAGTTAATTTTCAACATAATTAGATTAGGTAATAGATAGTTAGATATCATTTTTATGTGTTTTGATTATTAAAATTCTAAAAAATAGTTATTCAATGAATTAAATTTATTTTGATTATGACTAACTTCCCAATTATTATTCATTTCTAGTAATTGTCAACCAAGTGCAGTTTGTTGTACTTAGATAAACAAAGTCATATTCATAACTGCAAATTTGTTTTTTCTGTTTCTTATATTTTGAAGAAGGTGTAGAAATTTTTTAAACATATTAGATATTCAAAAAGTCTAATCGTATATTATTTTTTATTGAAAAACTTTATATCAAATGTCTAAAACATTTTACTTAAATTTTTCAAAAGACAATCCGAGTGATTTGACTTATATTATTGGTTGTCCGATATTTTTTTTTTGTTATGATTCCATATAAATAGACTTTATGTAAATGAGCTTAAGTTAAAAAAAGTTGCGTAATTTAAAATTTTTTCAAAATTTAAGGATTTAGGAATTTATTAGCAAAAAAATAAAAGGTGAATTTGAATTTACTGCCAGTTTCTAGTAAGTTAGTCATATTCATTATCCTACCAAAATGGAGAATGATGGAGTAACTATATTTAGATAAACAAGTTCAAATTATTATTCATTTCTAGTAATTTTCAACCAAGTGCAGTTTGCTATACTTAGATAAACAAAGTATAGCAAGAAACAGAAGCATGGAATGGAATAACAAAGAAAAAACGAGGGTCATGCATGCTTTTAGCTTTGCATATACAAATAAACATCAGCAATTGTTCTGCCATGAAACAATTAAACATCAACAACTACATTAATAAAGCAACAACACAACTACATCCAAAAGAAACAACCATTAATTAAACAAAAGAGTCACTTGTTGCTTGAGAATTTTACTAAACCACAAAACCAATAACTATATTAACAACTACATCAGTAAACCAACCATCAACAACAAAAGTAACATCTTCTTCATTAACTAATAACTAATAAACCAAAAGCATCATTTCCCTCTTCAATCTTCAAACCTTGAATGCATTCCTTCATATTCATATTGAAAATAAAAGTTAGTTTATCAATTAATTAAAAATGAAAAAGGAAACACACACACACACAAATATATATATATATATATATATGCCTTGAGAAATGACCAAAAGAATCATCATCAATAATCATCATCATCAGTAGGTGAAATTACACCAAGATCTAATCAAATTAAAAAAAATAGTAATTCAATCCATAATCAAATAAAATATATCAAGTATAATATTACAATAAGAAAAAGTAAAACCTAGCTTCATTTTTTCAATTTCTTCTACTTTATCTTCAACTTCATATGACAATGGATTAGAACGAAACCAATTTTGTGCACAAACAAGAGCTACAACAGTCTTCAGAGTCAATGAACTTCTATACTGATCAAGTACATATCCCCCAGTGCTAAATATAGATTTAGAGGCAGCAGTGGACACAAGCATCGCTAAAACGTCCATAGCAATGCATCCAATAACTGGATATTTGGTGTTATTCACTTTCTACCAATTGAGGATGTCAAACTTGGGTGTCATCTTTTCCCTAACCTCCATCAAGTAAAGATCCAACTCTGATTGATTGTCTAAACTATCATCCTCATTCATAACTTTGTCAAACTCCATTGCAAATGAATCACTTGTTTCAGTAATCGCATCATGATCCACTATCATATCTTAGGTGGGGCTACTTGACTTTTTCCATAATCATGAAAATTTTTATAACTCTCATACATTCTACTAAAGGTATCCTTCACCCTTTGACACATAAGTTCAGCCAACTCTTCATTATATAGCTTCTTGAAGCTCCACTCCACAAATTTAACCTTATATCTTGGATCAAGCACGACGGCAACAAAAATATTCATGTTAATATTTTTTAATATCACCCCAATACTTGTCATGCTTCATTTTCATCTTTTCAGCCATCCACCTAAGCAATGGATAATCACTTTTACATAAATTATTCAAAGTGTTCAAGACTAAGCAAAAGTCATGAAAATATTGAGATGATATGACAAACAAAGTGCCCGAGATATTTTTTGTCACATCATGAAAAACTTTCAAAAATTGTATGAACACTCGTGCATTATTCCAATCGTCATTGTAAGGGGACCTACTTTATCTAAAACAAATTGGACATCCCTCTCTTCTAACCTCTTAAATGCTTTTTGAAACTTTAAAGCACTTTCAAGCATAAAATAAGTATAGTTCCACCTAGTAGGAACATCTAATTGCACTGTTCCTTTTTCTTGAATTCTAGTTTGCTTCTTACAACTTTTAAATTTGAGCATACGAGCTGGGGAAGCACACACATAACGAACAACATTTCTAATTCTAGCAATAGACTCATGCATATCCTTTAAACCATCATTGACTACCAAATTCAAGATGTGTGCACAACATCTAACATGCACATTTTCTCCCTTCATGATATGACTATTTCAATCAACTATTCTATTTTTCAAGTATGATACAGCAGTGTCATTAGAGCTAGCATTATCAATAGTGATAGTGAAAGCTCTATCAATCCCCTAATTTAATAAACAACTCTCTATTTTGTCGCCTATTGTATCCCCTTTATGGTCAAGGATTTGACAAAAATTCAAAATTCTTTTGTGTAATTTCTACTCATGATCAATAAAATGTGCAGTAAGACACAAATAATTTATATTTTGCAAGGAAGTCCAACAATTAGTGTTTAAGCAAACACTTTAATTACTCCTAACAAATTAAAGTGTTTGCTTAAACAAAGGGTCCAACAATCCCTAGCCACGGTAACACGTGATGGAATAGGAAATAAAGGTTGCACAACACTCATAAAATAATGAAACTCATCTCCTTCAACATGCTTAAAAGTCAGTTCATCAACAATAATAATTTTTGCAAGTGTTTACCAACATGCATTGACATCAAATGTGACCCCTTTCAAACTAGATCCATCCCCTTCCCCATCTTCTTTTTTCTTTGATTGGAAAGCAAGCACAGATTGTTTTGGATCTCGTAATCCACTAGGAATTTTCTTATACTAAAATTCCAAGTGATGTGCCATGTTAGATGTTCCATTTCTTTTTTTATGACATGTATAATCAACACCACACCAATTACATGAAGCTCTAGGGTATTCTGGATCACAATCTTCATCAATAGTAAAATGAGCCCACACCCAAGACTCAGGTCTAGTAGGTTTTTTTTGACTTACTTGGTTCTTTCTCTTTATCTTTCTACTTTGATGGTTTTATCTTCACCTTTGATTTGGACACATCAATCCCTTTCTTCTTTTTGGACGACCTATTAGAAGCTGAAGAGGGATCACCAACTGTGGAATCAATCGGTGTAGTGTCAATCACGGTAGATTGGACATTCTGTTGCTCCTCAATTGATTCTTCAGAATCACCGGTATCAACAAGATTCTCATCAATATCTCTTAAATCCATATATCTTTCTTTATATTAAAAGACAACAAATTTAGTAAGTTAAAAGATAAATCAAAACTAATAAGGACAAACAATTATTAAAAAAAAAGATTAAATAATTTTAACTTACCTCAATAGTTTGTGTCATATTTTCTTAGTGTTTTGAAGAATCAAGAGTGTGAGAACAATTAGACACTGAGAGACAATTAAAAACAAAGTTATAGTTAATTTTTCAATTGTCAAAATAAAAAAAAATTATAGTTTCAATTAAAGAATTTCAAGAACTAAACTAATTTCAATTAGACATTGACAATCAATGTTAATTAAAGAATTCATCTTCTTTAATCACATGATTTTGCTTAATTTCAAAAATGATTAAATTAATCAAAATTCTTGCATTAACAAGTTCTATAAAAAAAATAATAATTCGGGACAAACTTTTTAGACGCTAAAGTTGCATAAACTAAATGACCAAATTTGTATATTTATTCCGTAATTTTTAGTCGCAAGCTATGATGTCTAATAACCTTATAAGAGGCATGATTTTTATTATGATATAAAAGATATTGAATATGAATTTTTCTTTTTCTTTTTCTTTCTTTCTTTTGAATAAAACTTGGCTGATAACAATGTTGTTAAATCAGCTACTTGAGACGAGATTACAAAATATATTCAGCAATAGAACTGAGTCAACTAACTATATATAACAGAGGAATACATGGTTATTCTGAACTACTATTTTTGCATCTTCACAATGAAATTTTTTTTTTCTGAAACTAGTTTAGCTGTCAGACGTAAACAAGCTCAAGCCACATTTGATGAAATCAAGAGTTAAGGAAAAGGAAGATCAATTCATCAATAACAAAAGGAAGGGCATGGAAGAAACCCAATCACCAGATAAAACCAAAGCAAAGATAATAAGATATAGTAATTAGGAGTAATTGCGATTAAACTTGAAGACACAGATAGAGCTTAAAACAATTTCATCTACTATGTCTCACCAGCTTAACAATGAGAAAAACCAATTTTATCTACTATGTCTCACCAGCTTAACAATGAGAAAGAGTATATGGTGCAAAATAGATCCCTAATCTGATGTAAATTGACAGAAAACAATTATTTTCATTTAATTTTTGGTGGATAAATAGCAATTCTTTTTTTACGAGTTTTTCCTCCCTGAATGTCTTGGGTTAGACACTTGATAGTCAAATTTGCATCAAAAGACTGGCTACTTATTCTGCACAATCGAAATCAAAATGAATTATGGGAAATCAAGAACATACTCGGTAAGCACAAAGACCATGGGCAAAGACTACTGCAACTCTGCAAGGGCGAAGACCACCAACGAATGATACTCAAGAAAGGGAAGCTCGTAGACCTGAAATGACTTTGCAGAAAAGAAAATTAGGAAGAAGGAAGGAGGTGGGGCAAAGAAAGAGGCATAAAGGTAAAGGGATGAGCATTCTAACAGTGGGGAACACGATACCCATCGGAGGGAGACAGACGCAGAGCTCCAAGAAGGATGAATGAAGATTGAGATCGATTTGGAGTCTGGAGAAGCACAGCCGTGAGGATGAGGACTTAGAATCTCAGATGGCGTCGGCATAGGAGTCGGGCGTGTTCAGCAAAAGAGAAAGGGATGGGAAGGAAAAGGAATGGCCGAATGGGATAGGGTTTGAAAGGGAAAGGAGAAGACATAAGTCTAAACACGTGAATGGGATAGGCTTTGTGTATTGTCTACTACTTCACTGTGTAGTTTGATTTTTTTTAACCATATATATATATATATATATATATAATTATATAAATATAATTTAATATACCGATCGAACCAAACTAACCGAGAATCAAAAAATCGACCGAATCGAAGAATTTATATTTTTTAAAAATCGAACCAAGGCTAAAATCGGACACGTGAATTAATGTAAATCTTAGAGTGTACCTTAGTGGTAGCTCATAATTTCTCTGAACAATCTTAATATCCAGAACTATGCAAAATATAAATTTACAAAGAGAATAAATTTACATAACGTCTTTTCTTACTTCCCATAACAACAACAACAACAACAACAACAACAACATAGCCTTATTCCACTAAGTGGGTTTTTTCTTATCTTACTTCCCATAACATTGAGAAAATTTATACAACAAAAATGCAAAGCAAATTGCAGTCAATTAATAAAATTCCTAAGACACAACAGGACCTAAGTGGCCTACAGGATTACAAAGCATTTCTATTGGCACACAGCCCAAAAATTGGTTCATTACGAATCCTCCAAACAAAATAGAGTATATATCCAAGCTGCTAAATTCCAGCGGTTTCCCATCCTCCATAGTTGTTATATTTGAAAATTGTAACCACAAAGGGTGTGAGTTCATCAAAACTATTGTGAGTTCATCAAAACTAACTATGTAATAAAATAAGATACAAGTACAAATACTATAATCACTATTGTAATTTAAATAAATACCTCAAGCACGCTTAGGCACATATAAATATACATACACAAGTGTACCTAATTATGTAACTATAATGTGCTATTTCTAGCGTTGAGCAACTAACCCACTAACCCGACCAACTTGACCCAACCCGCCTAGTTGGGTTGGTTTGGGTTATGTTGAAAATATTCAACCCGACCAATGGTGGGTCGGGTTGCGAGTTGAAAATTTTCAGCCCAACCTAACCCGTCAACTCGATAGATAGATAGATAGAGAGATATCTATATATATATATATATATGTATGTATTAAATTTTCTTCTCACTTCAATCTTCTTAGTCAGCATCTCTCTCTGTTTCTCATCTTCTTTAGCTCAATTGCCATTGTCTCCCATCTTCCTGAGTTTCTTCTTCCACTCCAGTCAAGAAATTGTGAGTCTTCCCCAATCCCCACTTCTCCTTTCCCCAATCCCCACTTCTCTTTCTTTCTCCATCTCTTTATCCCGGTACCAGATCTGGTTCTAGACCAGAAATTTCTAGTTCAGAACCAAAACTAAAAAAGCTTTCCATTCAGATTTATAAGAAAGAAGAAAAGGAAAAGAGCCATATATGGTACCCATAGTCGAAGTAGCCCAGAATGATCCCGCCATATCTTGCAAACCCTCAGGTAGAATGGAATTAGGCTGCTCGCTTTTTGGTTCTGAACCAGAGTGGTAGTTGTCTGGCTATGGGATAGAGCCGAGGGAAGGTCGGGCGCAATAGATAAGAGCTAACTAGAACATGCGACTATGAGAGAGATGGCGAGATCAGATGAAAGGCAGAAAGAAAAAGATAGGAGAAAGTCAAATAGAGAGGAGATGGCTATGCAACAGAGAAGTAAAAGAAAAAAAGAGATAAAGAAAGAGAAAAAAAAACTTGCTAGAGTACAGGTTGGGTTGGTTCAGGTCCACCTTTAAAAAATTAACAACCCAACACGACCCAACACGCTTATACTTGATCGGATCAAGTTAAAAATTTTTCCAAAACCTGGCCCCATGCTCACCCCTAGCTATTTCCTTATGAATCCACACTCTCGCAATCCTTATTTAATCACACTCTAATTTAACTTCAAAGTATGCACAAACATAAATAATTTACATACACAAAGTATAATTATACAATCAATGACATGTCTTTCCCTTCGTGAGTCTATGTTCTCACCTATTATGTATTGAGTCTAAATCTTAGTACTCACCTTTCCCAAAGTATTTTTGCTCAATAGGTTTGTGCTAGAGGTCTATATTCCTCTAGGCTTATTTCCCAATTTTCATCTACATGGATGCCCTCGTCCACTGATTTACTAATAAGGTATTCCTCTGTGGGTCTACATTCCACATAATTCCTTTCCTTCCCTCGCGGGTCTACCTTCCCACATAATTATTTTTTTCTTTATGCAATGCATTCAAACAAATGCAATATATTATATACCATAACCAATTCGTTATTCACAACACATCCACATAATAACTTCTCAAATTACAACCATCACCATATATAACATAACTACCAATTTACCACTCCTAAGTAATCTCATTTTATTTCCCCTAACATCACAAGAAATTCCATAATCTAGTTAATATCATTAACTAGGGAATTTAACAATTTAAATTCAACCATGGTGTCAGTGCAATTTATGTTGTACTTGAGCAATTCAATAAGAACTCAAAAGTAAGGTCATCTACTCACCTTGTGCCGACAAAGTTTACCATACAAGAATCCCGAGAAATAAAGTCAATAAAGCTCCCAAGACCACCTGAAACCAAACCCAATGACTTAACAACAAGAGGTAAGAATATAGCATTTTTGGGGAAATCTTGTTGCTAATTCTAACATTTGATCATAACTCTTAACCAATAAGGAATTTCCAAAAGAAACTTATACCATTGGAAACTAGACTCAAAAAATATAAAGTTTGCTAAAAATGAAATCTGGATGAAAGAGTTATGGCCGTTTGAAAAAGGTCCAGAAAACACTGCAACTTTGACCTTAACATAGGTGGCACTTGGGCGCCACAGTCTCCTTCCTCCCTTTCTCTTCTGAAGTGTGGCGTCTAGGCACCAAAATCGTAATATACGCAATTTTCTCTTGATTTTGGCTCAGATCCGGCTAAATCTTCATCATTTTTCATGATTTCTTCCATGATTTTTCATCATTGGTGTTTAAGGAGTATTTAGACACCAAAATCCCCTAATTTTCACCAACAAACCAAGTCTCAATCCTTAATTTTACCTCAAGAACCCAAAAAACTCAAAAATAGAGAAAAATTTTGGAAAATTAGAATATCTACCTTGATTCTTTGCTTTCCTTGTGTTAGTTGGCCACCGGTGACTCACCCCGCCACCAGAGAACTACTCATCAGAGCTTGGTTGGTGGATTTGGGTGGAGAAGGTAGAGAGAAGGAGGAGAGAAAGAGTGAGGAGAGATATAAAAATGAGAAAATGAGGAAAAATGGGTGGAACACCTATATATATTCGCCTATAGTGAATTACTATTTTGCCCCTAGGTCAACAACCATTTAACCCAAGTAGTGGCAAATCTGTAATTTTTCTAATTTGGGCATTTCTTATACTCTAGATGCTACTCTAGTTCCTTATTTCAATTTAGTCCCTCTTTTGACCCGATAGATACTCCCTCAACACCTCATGACTGCTCTCTCTCAATTCTCCGTCCACTAGCACTATTTTCGCTTCTTGAGGTGCTTCTTTAACTTTACTTTCCTTAGCACATAACCAGGAAAATTTTCATAAATAACATTCAAATAATTTAATTAAATATGAAAATTAAAATGACTAAAAATAATTTCATTAAAATAATGCAATAACACTATAAAATAATGGCAATTATCATTATAAATACCTTAATATCACCAATCACGTGATCTCAAAATTAGCTTGGATTATACTATCAGACCAAAATAGTAAGAGAAAGTCACTTATGCTCTTCCAGAAGAGCTTACCTGCCTGATTTCGAGTTACAATAGATCAATGTACGCTCTTATTACTTCATCATAATGTGTTCTTATTAGTTATCAAGATTAACAAACAACAGAGTTATAATTAGAACAACATGTTTTTAATTGAGAAAGATTTCCGCATTTGAATTTTATAATTATGGATTGTTTGGACTATATTTCTGCGAAATTTCTTTCATGTACTGGTCTAGTAGATAACCAGGTTTCCTATTGCCCATGAAAGAAAACGAGATGGAAACTGAGGGCAAAATAGCAAACATGCACCAAAAGAATGAAAGCAAACACTGTGACGGGAATGAAGACACAATAGAGAGCAAGGGCATTGGAGGAATGTGGAATTTATTGCTCACCAAACCACGTTTAATGCCTAGGGAAGCAAATTAGTGGAGCGTTGAACGAAACCCACATTCAGCCCAGAACCTTTTTCATAGTGGCAGCTCAAACTCATCAGCCAAACATCACAATTTTGCGCCAAAAGTGGTTAATGTCCTCAAAACCATGGTTAGAGTGAATGCAACGCATTACTAAACATGCACGTAAACCAACTTTATAACTGTATTTAAATTTTACTATGCCATGTAATCTTCCGTTACTTTTTTGGTTACATTATATTTTTGTCCATGTAATTTCGCTTAATTTTTAATTTAGTCCTTATAAAATTTTGCATTTAAACATAACTCTAAATATACGTGATTTATACCAATAAAAGAAGTAAAAGAAAATAATAAAGTGAAAGCAACTTACATATATGACATGTAATGTGGTATATCTAAAATAAATTGGACAAGTTAACTTAAAAAATATGTATATTCAAAATATTAAGATGGTACATCATTTTAGTTAAATTTAAAAGAATATTGACAAATGTTATTGGAAAAATTGAGAAAATTATCAAGACAAACATAGCCTGAGTCGTGCTCTGGTTGACACTGTCCTTAAGGAAAGATTCGTGACTTTCCTCCCAGGATAAAACAGACTCTTCTGGGATAAAACCCAGGTCACAGAACAGCAGAGAAAGAAAAGTTGTGTAACCCAATATCACAAAGGTTAGGTTAGAAATCTCAAAACTAGAAGCAAGATATGGGGGATAAACATCTCAAAAAGAAACAATTAATTTATAATTAAATATAAAAAGATAATTATAACAAATTGATCATGGGATAGTGGAGATAGTGGGTGATGGTTAGTTATAAAAATAAGATTATAATTAAATTAAAAATAAGCGGATAATTATGTATAACAAACATAATTCTCACCATGTCAGATAAGTATGAAAATAATTAAATTATTTTTCTAAAATTATTTTCACAACAATTTAAAATATTCTTTTTGAAATATTCCATTTTTCATAACAATCGCCCACATATTTCAAAAAGATATTTTCAATAAAATAATGTTATGGGTTACACATATGGGTATAGATGTTTCGAGTCTGGTATCTTTTAGACTATGAACCAGGTCTAGATAAATAAGATATAACTCACAGAGTCAGTGGTGAAGCATATAACTTCTATGAACCAACAAACTCTTATTGTAAGCTAGAGATCTTACCAATCACATCACACCCCCACAATTTCTGCTGTTAACGCCGTTGTGCGCGTTTTCGGCCGTGCGCGTGCCTGGTATTCATGAATGCTCAAGAGATTTCGCCAAGATCTCATAGGAGCGGCCCTACTCCATATTCATATAGGTTATTTCATCAAGTGTATCTGCAATGAATACACCACCTTTAAGGGCTATGAAAATCATTAAGAGCTTCACTCAACCTCTCAATTAATGCATTCTAGTACTTCCATACTTACACCATAGGAAAAGGACTAAAATATTAGTACTAGCAGAATTAATAGATGACTTGTTATTACCCATATGAACCTTCTTCATGGGGTCTCCAATCACAAAGGTTGGGTTATCGTCACTATTAATTTCAATCGGCTTAAGTCCATTTCCTCTCGATGTGTGAAGGACTTATTTCCTTCCTACATGCATGTCTAGTCAAAGAATTAGCCAAATTTATTTTTGGCCTCACATAACTGATCAGTATATCTTATTTCATCTCTTAGTAGCTACTAAATAACTTTATGTCACAAACACAAGTGTCTGCTCTTACCATTGAAAGTTTTACTCTTTACAATAATTATTGCCACTTAGCAATCTCATTACAAACATCATTGGGCTCATACCCAATGGATAAATTTGCTAAGAAGTTTGTCAACCATTTAGTTTCATTTTTAACCAACTCTAATTTTAGAGTAAGTCTATAAATTTGTACAGTTGTTCTCTTAAAAATATCGTCTCACCACCAAAGGTGAGGTTTAACAATTAGTGAATTTTTTTTTCTCATCTGAATTCAGATATTCAGTTAACATCATTGTATTCTTCTAATACAATGGAAAATTCACTTTATATGATATCATGATTCATGATACCTCTCATCTTTTCATTAGGATTGTGTATCTAGACATTCATCTGACATACAAAAAAATTATGTCAGGTTAAGTGAAGCTCATCAAAAGTAGACTCAATTTTGTTTTTCTTAATTGAGTGTTAAAATCATAAGATATATTCACATAGTTTGTCATAAAATTGATCAAACTTTTGAACTCTTTTGAACATGATGTTCTTGTGACAACAAAAGGCTATCACCTTTATTTCTTATGATTTCAACCTTTAAGTCACACTTACTTCACCCATGTCTTTCTTAAACAGGTTATCAAATATCTAAACTAGATATTGGCACCGTTTCACAATTTAAAGTACTTTTCACAAAGTACAATTTTTCACATCACTTTATAAAGCTTACAATAGTAAGAATAAAATTAAAAAAATTCTACTAACCCATTTTGATTTTAATTCTTTTGACTATTCACCAAAACTTGAAATGTAGAATTAAAAACAAATTCACAAAGTGAAAATTTATATTTCACGTAGCTTTAGAAAGCTCACAGTAATATTACCATAAAACTTATATTTTAAAAAGCTCATAATAATATGACCATAAAATTTTATTGTAAAATTTTAAAAATTTCACAAACACAATTTTCAACATTTAAAAGGTTGAATATTAACACATAAGTTTTAAGAAAGTCTTTTCATATTATCAATAGTTATGTCAATAGAAATTTATAAGATATCTTCAATATTCAAATATATTAAACCCATAAAATTTTTATTAAACCACAATAACATTAACTATTGACCAAAACATTTTTACAAAAATTTGTATAGTTTTATAACAACATACTTACAAATCTCACACTTGTTGGTATAAAAGAAATACTCAAAAAAAAAATCTTTTCATAGATCACAATATAAGCTTGAAAAATACCTCCACACTTTTAAATATTTTAGAATTTGAAGAAGTATAATACCACAACTTGTATGTACTTAATTTAGTACATAATTAACTCATATAAAGTCTCAAAATTATTATAAGTGGGTATTCAAACACATAATATATATGCACAAATATATTCATCCACCATATAATAATATTATATAAGAAAATATTACACATAATCATTTTGGAACTTCTCAATCTCAAAATTTTTGTGGCCAATAACTTATCACTATTGTACCTCTTTGCACAATAAAAATGTTGTAAGAAACTAGCATTCGTAAATACTTACTCCAATTCTTACTTATGACATATCATCATCTCAATGAGATGACATTGTCAATTTAAAATTGACCCAACATATTAAAATTTATTGTGCCTCTTTGTATAATAAAAAGGTCATAAAAAGTTAGCATTTGAAAATGCTTACTCTAATTTTTATATATGGCATATCATCATCTCAATGAGATTATTTCTTCAATTTGGAAATTAACAGTATATTATCATCTCAATGAGATTTTTTTTTTAATTTCCAAATTGACCCAAAATTTTATATGCCAATGTTCACAAGTTTGGTCACAAACCCACAAAAAATTTGGTTCCAAAATGACAAATATAATTTATAATATTATTTAACAACAATAATAATTTAGGTGAAAACATTTTGAATTTGTAAAGCTCTATAACCCCCACAATGATGATTATAGTGTCATTTTCAAGAAATCTACAATTTTTTTCGCCTAAAAAATATACTATTCATATGAGATTCTTTATGTGAATTTTCTTAAGAGTCCAAAATATATTTATACATATATTTTCTAAAATATACCTTAAGTATATAAATATATGCATTTTCCCAAAGCATAATTAGATTTCACATAGCTTCCATATCATATATTTCTAAATCTCATGATATATATATATATATATATATATCAAATCAAAATTTGGAGCAAAGTTTATATATATATATATATCAATATAGATAAAACAATAACAATCATATCCAATATATATGTATATTTGTAATATGCACACTCTGATATGCGCACATACCCATATATACATTAGACACCACACACAATAATTAATTCACAAGGCAAAAAATAATTTATCCACGGCAAAAGCATAACAAAGACTTTTGTGATGACCAAATTTATGGTGGGTCCCACTAAATTATTTCCCAACACCCAAAATCGAATTTAATTTATGTTAAATAACATAAAAATATTCTTCTGTCATTCAAATAAAGACAACTTCAAAAATAAAGTTTGTAGCCTTTTCTAATCAGCAAACAACTCACACTAATTAGCAAATTAATTCAAACATCTGCAACGATGGCTTTCCTATACGGAGCGATTCCAGATTAAAATTCACAATCGATATCGACATCAGATCCATAACCAAATGATACACCAAAAGAAAATTGATGAAATACAAAGTTCTCGAATCTTTATACAATTCGGCACTGTTCATTACTAATCATCATATCAACTAGAAATCCATTAGACTCAACAAAACTAAAATTGAATCGGCAACAGTTGAAAATGACAAAGAAGTTATAAAGCAGTGAATCAAAAATGGCCACTCAATTTCAACAAAAAACATAAATTCATGCATAAATTTTTGTTGGAAGATTAAAGTCCTTCCAATTTATAAGAATTTCCGTCTATTAAATACGAAAATAGCAAAAAGTAAAAGCATAGTAGAAAAAGAATGGAATTGAACTGACCATTTTTTCCGCTATGGATAACAGGGGGCGATAGTGGGGGAGGATATAGGGCAATTCAATATTGAGGGTTCTCTCCTCTGTGTCTCTGAGAACGGAATGAAAATGTTTATTATGAAAATGTATGTTGCACCGAAAATCATGCGAAGTTGGTGGCCGGAGATCACAAAATCTCCTCATATTTTGCTTGCGTCACCGCCACGGAAAAGGATCTGTTTTTCTACTAAAGCCATCCCGCCGCCTCTGTCTTTGATTCTCTTTCTCTCCCTCTGTCTTTGAACCTCTTATAATCAATGTTTAATCATTCCTCAATTTTTCGGGCTGCATTGCAGTAATCTTTCCTTAAGATTGTTGGAAAAATTGAGAAAATTATCAAGACAAACATAGCCTGAGTCGTGCTCTGGTTGACACTGTCTTTAAGGAAAGATTCGTGGCTTTCCTCCCAGGATAAAACAGGCCCTTTTGGGATAAAACCCAGGTCACAGAACAGCAGAGAAAGAAAAGTTGTGTAACCCAATATCACAAAGGTTAGGTTAGAAATCTCAAAACTAAAAGCAAGATATGGGGGATAAATATCTCAAAAAGAGACAATTAATTTATAATTAAATATAAAAAGATAATTATAACAAATTGATCATGGGATAGTGGAGATAGTGGGTGATGGTTAGTTATAAAAATAAGATTATAATTAAATTTAAAATAAGCGGATAATTATGTATAACAAACATAATTCCCACCATGTCAGATAAGTATGAAAATAATTAAATTATTTTTCTAAAATTATTTTCACAACAATTTAAAATATTCCATTTTTCATAACAATTGTTTATCAATAAAGACTAAACTAAATTTTTACAACCAAAATAATCTAATTAAAAACCTTGAAATTATGGATACCAACTTAAAAATTGAATGAAAGTAAAAGTATTTAAAAATTAATATTCAAGTGTTGCGTCGTTTAACTTAAGTGGCTAATTTATTACGACCCTACAGATAATAAATTAAAATATATTCCCTGGATACTAGAACACCTTGTATAATCGCTCTCGTTATCTTTTGACTTTTGGACAAATACGTAAGAGTCACGTGGCCCAAACTGTCATTGCACGATGCACATTTATACTTTGTGATTATATGTCATTTTCAGTTCAAAGTTAACAGAATGAAATTACACATATAACCTTTTGAATTGTAGGTACCAAAATAAAAATAATCTAAACCGAGAGGTACTAAAGTGCATTTTATTTTATTTTCTTAGCGGTTACAATTTGCTACAAACAAAAAAGAAGAAAAAAGATAAAATAATTACCGAATTTGTAGCACATGTAATATGAGATTAGAGTATTATAAATTAAGAATTAAGGTTCAAGGCCCCTTATCTAAAAAAAAAATCTCAGCTTTGATGTAAATAATAAATGAAATTAGTATATAAAATAAAATATTATATTAATCATAGAAAATAAAGGTGACATCTGAATTAATTAGTTTCCTGCAAAAAAAAAACTTTGGTCACCTTTGTACTCACAAGTATAATTTTGTTCCCTAATTTCATCTTTGAAAATATTAATAATATATATGTATATATATATATATATATATATATATTACTTTTACAAAAGGGTATATCTCCTTATCCAATAAGATAGAAGAATCCTTTTTGGCTTATAAAACACAAATGATAGTCTTGTTCAAATTAATGTCTTTAAAAATCAAATTATTATTATCTTTGAAATTCAAACAATATCAGTTTTGAGTTAATACGATAATTTTTTAAAAAATATCTAATTAACATGTTGATTTTTTTTTTCAAATGGCTAAAGTAAATTTTTAGTCTAGCTAAATTATTTTTTCACAAATATTTTTAATGAAAGCAATCATGCTCGAGACACTATCGTTTATTAACTATGAACGCTTCTTTCAATGACGATTTAAATATGAGTTCACCATTTTGTGAGTGGTTAGTCCCTTTTACTAGATCAAATCTTGTTAATTATCTAAAATATTTCAAACACAAACATGATCTCTCTTAATTTGAAATCGAAATGCAATGATCAGTTTAATAAATATGTCTGGCACCAAATTAAAATTTATTAATATCTATTATCCAAGTTTAATAGAGGAGGTTGGAGAGGAGTCTTTATCGAAAGATTGATTTGTAATGTACTAAAAAACATATATGAGTAGCCTGTTTAGTTGAAATTATTATAAACTACTAAATGAATCTAAACATTATCATTCAATAATCAATATCATTATTAATTTAAATACAAATTTATACTAAAATGTCATAGTAAGTACATTTTACGTAATGACTTTGGATTACTCGAAATTCATTTGTATTTATGTGTGATTGCAGCTTTCAAGCTTGGAGGTTATGAGGAAAATGATGCCAATCTATACATTTTGGGACGATTGTCCTTTTCATTTTTAGGAAAATGGATATTTTATATTTGTGCGACAACATGATATTTATATAGTTGATGATAATTATTTATTTTAGATTAAACAGTTTAGATAAAAAAACTTTTAAAAAAGAATCAAATATTATGAAATATTTTTCTTTTGATCTGAATTATTCAATTCAAAATGAACAGTTTCATTTAAAATAAATTTGTTTGTAGTTAAAGGTATTCAAGGATTTAATTGACTCATTTAAGATTTTTTTTTTTGTAAAGAAGACCAGGATATGTCGAGGGTTTTTATGAAAAAGAAAACAGAGGCCTAATTTTTTTTGGAATTATCTTTAGTTTAGAAATAAATTATTTGATTTATAATTGTATTAATTTAGTCTTTAAAAAAAAAGCAAACATCTCAATTCAATTCACAAATGATTGTGTTTGCCTCATTTTTTTGTCCCTTTTTATCTATCAAAAAGACTTTTAACAACGACTTTATAGAAAAGAAAACAGAGATCCAATTTTTTTTTGGAATTATCTTTAATTTAGAAATAAATTATTTGATTATAATTGTATTAATTATTCTTAGAAGAAGAAAAAAAAAAGCAAACATTTCAATTCAATTCACAAATGATTGTATTTGTCTCATTTTTTGTCCCCTTTTATCTATTAAAATGACTTTTGGCAACAAAATATTTAAAATTTAACAACAATAAATTTGAAAAATTTAGAAAAAAAAGGATCAAATTGAGATAATTTCAATATTTTAAAAATTAAATTAAAATATTTAATCTTTTAAGGACTGAATTGAAATTTTTGTGATCTTTTATACATTAAATCAACAATTTACTCATGATTTAATCTAAAAAAAGTTATTACTACTCATTTGCAAATGAATTTTATTCTTTAGGTTATGCATAAAAAGCATAATTTGATTAAAGTTTACGTTGGTCCATCTAATATTTATATATTTTAATTACACTCATAAAAAATTGAAAAGTTGACCCGTTTTTTGAAAAACTTATATAATTTCTTTATTATAAGAGTAAATTACACTACCCTCTCTTCTATTTTTAAAATATATATTATATTCTCTTATAAGTATAAAATTATCAAACTATAATCCAATTTTATATTTTTTGTTCAAAGAAGTTTGTTACATTTTGTTTTGTACATTCGATAATCTAATCATACATTTTTTAAAACTAAAATACCATCCATTAACTTAAATACATAATTGATATTTTTCTTTTCTTTTTTTTTATAAGAAAGTATAACACTTGTAGCATCTTATTTTGGACTAACAACAAAAAATATATATCACAAAATATAAAAATTGATGTTCTTAAGTTAATAAAAAGTATTTAAGTCAAAAGATACAAGTTTAAAAAATTTTAATATACCAGATCTCCAGAAACAGAAAATATAAAATTGAAGTAAAAAGAATTGTATATTTTGTAATTAAAAAAAAAGATTATATATTTTAAAAGTAGATAGAAAGATAAAATAATTTATTTTCATTATAAATATCTTACTGAAAATTTTTGTCTTTTCATTCTTTACTTTTTGGCTCATATATATATATTCGGAATACTATAACTTTGTTCACATTCTCAGAAAATATATATGTTGTTTGTCTTTAAAGTAATATGTTTATCTCTCTGTCAACTGTTAAATCTTAGATCCAACGACTCAGATTTTTAGTAGTAATTTTTTTAAAAAAATAAAATATTAAAATTTAGACTGTTAAATCTCATATCTAACAATCCACAGAGAGATAAATATGTTGCTGGTCTATTCTCCACATTGTCATGGATTGAGTGATGCAATTGAATATTAGAAAAGTTATCACATTCTAAAGTGGTGGGTTTGGTTAGGCACTAATTGCTTTGGCACTTGGTCATGCAAGCACGACAATTTAAAAGTAATAACAACAACATGAAACTTTTAGTACAACTTTTTTGATCAATTAGTAGATGTGTTTGCTTTCCTGGAAAATACAAGACTAGCAAGATTAAAACATGAATAACTATAATCCATATTGAAGTCAGAGAAAGTTGCTTTATTCTCTCAACCTGTGATCTCAAAAGATGAAGATAGGCCAAAAAACTTATGAAAAAAGATTGAAAGGACAAAAATAGGAGTGCTTACTTAGTGGAGAGGACACTGGAGAGAATGAATGAAGTGAAGACAACTTCCCCGAAATAGCTAATAGGCAGACATAAGGGGAAGCTCTTTAGCATCAACTTCATTAAAAAAAAATAATTCTAAAGTTGGCTCTCGCAAAAAAAAAAAATGGCACTTGTTCGTGTAAGACTTACATCGATCGAACAGCATGCATGCGTCAAGCAAAGGATTTGCTTGTCTTGCAATGTAGTGAATCATGATTCAAAGCTATGATGGAAGAGGAATTCACATTTTTAATTTCACTATGCCATGTAATTTTTCATTACTTTTTTCTTTATATTATTTTTTCCATATAATTTCGGTTAATTTTTAATTTAGTCTTTATAATTTAAAATTTTGTAATTAAACCTTTATAATTTTATAAATTTTTAATTAGATCAATGTACTAAACTTTCATCAACTTACGTGCATAACTCTAAATATAGATGATTTGTACCAATAAAAGAAGCAAAAGAAAATAATAAAGTAAAAGCAACTCACATATATGAATATGACATGTAAAGTCGTATAACTAAAATAAATTGGACAAGTTAACTTAAAAATTATGTATATTCAAAATATTAAGATGGTATATCATAGTAGATAAATTTAAAAGAATATTGACAAAAATTTATCAATAAAGACTAAACTAAATTCTTACAACCAAAAGAATCTAATTAAAAACCTTGAAATTATGGATACCAACTTAAAATTTGAATAAAAGTAAAAGTATTTAAAAATTAATATTCAAGTGTTGTGTGGTTTAACTTAAGTGGCTAATTTATTACGACCCTGCAGATAATAAATTAAAATATATTCCCTGGATACTAGAATACCTTGTATAGTCACTCTCGTTATGTTTTGACTTTTGGACAAATTCGTAAGAGTCACATGGCCCAAACTGTCATTACATGATGCACATTAACACATTGTGATTATGAACGTGTTTGAAAAAGTTTATTTTAAATTTATCTAATTTATTTTATTTTATGACGTAAGTATTTTTACACGTATTTAGTAGAACTTATAAAAATGGCTTATGAGATGTATATAAGTTATTTTTAGCTTATTTCATTAACTGCAAACAGATTATATAAAGTTTGTCCT
This sequence comes from Biancaea sappan, assembly GCA_037074585.1. Lineage (NCBI taxonomy): Eukaryota > Viridiplantae > Streptophyta > Magnoliopsida > Fabales > Fabaceae > Biancaea > Biancaea sappan. Next base: position 29,872,375 of record CM073499.1, read on the forward strand.
CATAAACTCTTCAATTATAAAAATAACATATATATAAGTGCTTATATGATAAATACTTATTATATAAATGTTTAAATAAGTTGTCTATCTAAACAAGACTTGTCTGTCATTTTCAGTTCAAAGTTGACAAAATGAAATTACATATATAACCTTTTGAATTATAGGTACCAAAATAAAAATAATCTAAACCACGAGGTACTAAAGTGCATTTTGTTTTATTTTTTTAGCAGTTACAATTTGCTACAAACAAAAGAGAAGAAAAAAGATAAAATAATTATTGAGTTTGTAGTACATGTGATATGAGTAGAACTGTCAAAACGAACACGTTCTATTTTTGAACAAGCTTGAAATCTAATGTTCAGGCTCATTAGTTCTAGCTCCCGGGCTAAGCTTCTTCTTTTTTAAAATTTTTTATATTTAAATAATATAATATTTACATTATTTTAGTAAAAAATGTAATAATTTTATATTGAAATACAATTTATACATGTAAAATATTACTTCTTTAATATTTTTAAATAATTATTAACTTTAATTTTTCATATTTTCCTTTAAATTAACTATATTATATTTTAATATAAAAATTCTATATTTATTTTTAAAAAATTATAAAAGTTTTCACATCTAAATTTATTATAATTATTAAATATAATGTTATAAAATATAAAAATATAATAAAGTGGAGTTATTTATATATTAAATAATATAATATAATTATATAAAAATTTAAAAATAAGTGGGCCTGTTTAGTCCTTTTTTTTAACAGGCTTAAATTTAGATACCAAAATCTACCTAAATGCCAGCAGATCAGGGTTAACCCACGGGTTATATATTTTAATAGTTCTAGATATGAGATTAGAGTATTATAAATTAAGAATTAAGTTTCAAGCCCCTTACCTGGAAAAAAAATCTTAGTGTTTATGTAAATAATAAATGCAATTAGTATATAAAATAAAATATTATTTTAATCATAAAAAATAAAGGCACATCTGTATTAATTAGTTTCCTGGAAAAAAAAACACTTTTGTACTCGTAAGTATAATTTTGTTCCCTAATTTCATCTTTGAAAATATTAATACAATCCTATCATATATTTTATGTAGTGTAAATAAAATTTAATTTTTAAATATTAAAGTAATATAAATTTTTTTTTAACTTTTACAAAGGAGTATCTCCTTATCCAATAAGATAGAAGAATCTTTTTAGGCTTATAAGACGCTAATGATAAAGTCTTTTTCAAATTAATGTTTTTAAAAATGAAATTACTATTATTCTATGAAATTCAAACAATTACTACTATTATACCTAGTCAATGTTGAATTAATACGACAATTTTTTTTAAAAAAAATCTAATTAGCACATTGACGTTATTTTCAAATGACTAAAATAAATTTTTAGTCTAAAATATTTTTTTCACATATATTTTTTAGTAGAAGCAATCTTGTTCGAGATACTATTATCCACTAAATATAAATATTTCTCCCATCGATGATATAAATATGAGTTTATTATCTTGTGAGGAACTAACCTTTTTTGTTATACTAAATATCGTTAGTTAACTAAAATATTTCAAACACAAACATGATCTCTCTTAATTTAAAATCGAAATGCAATTATCAGTTTAATAAATATGTCTGGCACCAAATTAAAATGTATTAATATCTATTATCCAAGTTTAATGGAGGAGGTTGGTGAGGAGTCTCTATCGAAAGATTGATTCGTAATGTACGAAAAAACATATATGAGTAGTCTGTTTATTTGAAATTATTATAAACTACTAAATGAATCAAAGCATTATCATTCAATAATCAATATCATTATTAATTTAAATACAAATTTATACTAAAATGTCATAGTAAGTACATTTTACTTAATGACTTTGGATTGCTCGCAATTCATTTGTATTAATGTGTGATTGCAGCTTTTAAGCTTGGAGGTTGAGGAAAATGATGTCAACCTGTACACTTTTGGAACGAGTGTCCTTTTTATTTTTAAGAAAATAGCCAGCGTTGTTCAAAAATATCGTAGAACACGGGTCAGATTGAGATTACCTGTAAATGAATGGTTTTGGGATAGAAAATTTAGACCTATTTATAAGACAAATCGATCACGAGTTAGCTCACCTCTTCAACTAAAAAGGTATGGGCGGACTGATCAATGGCCAGCCCGTCCACCTCCCCCCTCCCCCCTTCCCAAAAAAAGTTGGGTCACTATGTCTATTCTCTTCTTTTTGTTTCAGTGAATCAGTTCACACTAACTCTTTCTCACTCTTATAGTCAGAGACGTAGACTTAGTCTCTCACTCTCACTCACATCACATTCACTTTAATTAGGGTTTCATTCACATTCACGCACGCACAGCAACAAGCCAAGTACCAAGCAATTCATTCTTCTTCATCTCTACTCTCTCAGACTCTTACTCTCAATCTCTAATCTTGTTTGATCTAGCGGCAAGCACAAAGCAATTTCATCTCGCACTCGTGCAACCTTTGGCCTCACACCGGCACGGCGGCACGACAACACAACATCATCTTCATATCTCTCACTCTTCGTCATGAAGTATATGTAATTAGGAGATTTTTATCTTTATCTTAATTTTTTTTTTCTAGTTACTTCCACTATGACAACCTCTGCTCTAGCTTTATTATCATCTTCTTCATTGCAAATTATATAGGATTTTCTCATTGGCTTTGGGAAGAAATACCTAAAGAGCAACTTCATCCCTATTTATTGTTAGTTAGACCCATCACGGGCCCATTCGAGCCAACCCGTTAACTAGTATTAGAAATGGATCATTTTATATTTATGCGAGAACATCATATTTATATACATGATTACAATTGTTTATTTCATATTAAACAGTTTAGATAAAAAATTAAGAAAAAAAAATCAAACCTTATGAAATATTTTTTTCTCTTAATATGAATTCTTCAATTCAAAATGAACAGTTACATTGAAAATCAATTTGTTTGTAGTTAGAGGTATTAAGGATTTAATTGACTCATTCAGGTTTTTTTTTTTTGGTAAAAAAGACTAGGATATGTCGAGAGTTTTTATGGAAGAGAAACCAGAGGGCTAATTTTTTTTTTTGGAATTATCTTTAATTTATAAATAAATTATTTGATTATTTGATTTATAATTGCATTAATTTAGTCTTAGAAAAAGAAAAAGAAAAAAGCAAACATCTCAATTCAATTCACAAATGATTGTGTTTGTCTCATTTTTTGTCCTTTTTTGTCTATCAAGATTAGTTTTGGCAACACAATATTTGAATTTTAATGACAATAGATTTAATAAATTTAGAAATAAAAAGGATTAAATTGAGATAATTTTAATATTTTAAGAATTAAATTGAAACATTTAATCTTTTAAGGACTGAATTGAAATTTTTGTGATCTTTTATAAATTAAATCAATAATTTACTCTTGATTTAATCTAAAAAAGTTATTACTACTGATTTGCAAATGAATTTTATTCAGGTTATGTATAAAATGCATAATTTGATTAAAGTTTACGTTGGTCCATCTAATATTTATATATTTTAATTCCACTCATAAAAAAAAATGAATAGTTGACCCATTTTTGAAAAACTTATATAAACACCATATTTCTTTATTATACGAGTAAATTACACTTCCTTCTCTTCTATTTTTAAAATATATATTCTCCTCCCTTATAAGTATAAAATTACCAGACTTTAATCCAATCTTATATTTTTTGTTCAAAGAAGTTTGTTACATTTTGTCTTTTATGTTCGATAATCTAATCACACATTCTTTTAGACCAAAATACAATCCATTAACTTAAATACATAATTGGTACTTTTCTTTTTTCATAAGAAAGTATAACACCTGTGGCATCCTATTGGAACTAACAACAACAAAAATTATCACAATACATAAAAATTGATATTCTTAGGTTGATGGAAAGTATTTAAGTCAAAAGATACAAGTTCAAAAAATTTTAATATACCAGATCTCTAGAAACAGAAAATATAAAATTGAAGTAAAAATTGTATATTTTATAATTACAAAAAAAATAAACATTTTAAAAGTAGATAGGAAGATAATGTACTTTATTGTCATTATAAATATTTTATTGAAATTTTTTGTCTTTTCAGTCTTTACTTTTTGGCTCATATATATATAACCTAGGATACTAGAACTTTGTTCACATTGTCATGGGTTGAGTGATGCAATTGGGTACTAGAAAAGTTACTATTCTAAAGTGGTGGGCTTGCTTTGGCACCTTGTCTTGCAAGCACCACAATTTAAAAGTAATAACAACAACTACTACTACATGAAACTTTTAGTACAACTTTTTTGATCAATTAGTAGAACTTAGATGTGTTTGCTTTCCTGAAAAATACAAGACTAGCAAGATTAAACATGATTAACTGTAATCCATATTAAAGCCAGAGAAACTTGTTTTATTCTCTCAACCTGTGATCTCAAAAGATGAAGATAGGCCAAAAAAGCTTATGAAAAAAAATTAAAACGACAAGAATAGGAGTGCTAACTTAATGTTGAGGACACCGGCGAGAATGAATGGAGTGAAGACAATTTCCCTGAAATAGCTTATAAGCAGACATAAGGGGAAGATCTTTAGCATCAACTTCATTCAAAAAAAATTAAAAAAGTAATTCTAAAGTTGGCTCTAGCAAAAAAAAAAAAAAGCTATTCCCTTACAATGTGAATCGGTTTCTTTGTCATGCTGATCGAACGTCGTGCGTACGCCAAACAAGAGATTCACTTGTCTTGCGAATCAGGTTTCTCTACTTGGCTCTGTATGCTAAGCAAAGAAAGTTACTTTTTTCTCTCAACCTGTGATCGCAAAAGCATCAACTTCATTCAAAAAAAAAAAAGTAATTCTAAAGTTGGCTCTAGCAAAAATAAGCTAATTCCTTATAATGTGAATCGGGTTTCTCTGTCACGCCGATCAAACACCGTGTGTGCACCAAGCAGGAAATTTGCTTATCTTGCGAAACAGGTTTCTCTGTTTTGCGTCAGAAGCCAAGTAGAGAGCTTGGCGCATGTACGCCGTTCAATTGACATGGGCGCCACTTGTCCATGTAGGGCTCACATCAATCAAACAACATGTGTACGCCAAGTAGGGGATTTGCTTGCCTTGCAATGTAGTGAATCACTATTCCAATTTGTGATAGAAGATGTGTTCATATTTAGTGTCTAACAGTGTCTTAACAGATATTTTCCTTCAGTAAAAAATATTTATGAGAAATTAAAAAAAAAAAGAGTTCATTGTTGCAAAATCAAACATCTTAATAAAAAAGAGTAAGTTACTGATTTAGTCCTTAAAATATTACAATTATTTCAATTTAGTCGTTAAAAGTTAAGTATTTCAATTCAATCCTTTAAAGATTAGATTTGTCTCAATTTTTTTTTGGTTGCTAAATTTTAAAATCTATCATTGTCATATCTCAAACTTTTCATTGCTAAAAAGTCACCCTGATAAATAAAAAGACAAAATTGAGACCAATATTATTTTAATAACTAAATTGAGATACTTCATCTTTTAGGGACTAAATTGAAAGAATAATAATTTTTACAGACTAAATGAATCATTTTACTCTAAAAAATTCAGAGAAAATTAATCAGTTATTTATTTATGTTGTGCAAGTTCAAACTCTTTCAATATTAAAAGAAAATGTTTTTTTAATATCAGAAAATATAAAAGGTATTGTCCAAATTCCCCAAAAAATGAAAACCAGTTTAATTTAATAATTTGTTATTCATACATGCTATTGGAGAAACAGAAGACTGAAAGCGATTGCAGTTGAATGCTTGATAAGAATTTAATCTCACTTTATGAGAAGTGTAATATCAGCCATACCCATAAAAACTTTTCTAAAGAAATCTTTTTTTTTATAATCTTTTTTAAAGAAATCTTTCACCACTCGCAAAAATTCTCAGCATTCAAATAGAAATAATACCCCCTTCAGAAAAAAAAAAAAAACTTCCCTTGAATTTTCCTTTATTATAAAGGAACTTAAACACTAAAATTTCTCAGTGCTGGAAGGTGAAAACCTCAAAGCAATTTGGTACACCACACTCAATCTTCAAATGTATGATTTAAAATATTGCATTGCGTCTGTTATAATTTACAAATATTTAATACATGTCAAAAACAAACAACTTTTTTTTGAAGGATCCATGCATCACAGCTTATAATATTTATAGACTAGGACATATTGACTAAAATTTCATTTTGATCCTTCGGATATAGGGAATTTCTCAATTTGGTCTTTTATAAAGTTACATTTTCAATTTAAATCCTCACATAAGAGATATATTTCTCAATTTGGTCCTCATAAAATTGTCTTCTGAATTTGGTCCCTTATGTATGAATATTTTTCAGTTTGACCCCTCATAGATAAACGTTTATAAGGTCCTTCTATAAATATATCATTAATAAAGGTAACAAGATTTTTTGACAGGGCATTGTTTAATTACTATTATATAGTACATAGACTAACAATTAATTTTATTAACAGTAAAGTCACAAAAGGACATTATATTTATAAGGAATCAAATTGAAGAATGCCTTACATGTGAGGAACCAAAATGAGATTTTAGTCACACATATTAGATAAATTCTCCTGTAAAAGCTTACTATGATTCAGTTACTAGCAATGCAATATTAGCTTTTTAATGTACCAGCAAGAACATATTTACTACAGACATGATTGAACTTCAATGGGAATCAACAGAACTGAGTTTGAAAATTTTTCACATGATTGAACTTCAAATAACACAAAATCCCTCCAGAGCCAAAGTGTAGAAGAAACAAGAGAAGGAAAAAGAGAGAGAGAGAGAGAGAGAGGAGAGAGGAACACAGATTAAATATTTATAATAATCTTACACTGATTACATATTTAACCATACTGTCCATTCCAGTTGACAGTCTAAGCTACTTTTGTTTCATACAGACAATGAAACAACATTGATAAGAAGTTACAGTTTTACCTCTATTTCCTACTAAACAAGCTTCTCAATCTGCCTCTTTCCAGTCTCTCAAGAAGCTTCTTTGCCCCTGGAACCTCCATCTCCGTGAGCTTCTTCAGGTACCCTATAGCCCCATAAGAGATCATCAACCTCCTGCACTTTTGGCTTGAAGAAAGCGATCCGAGGCACAAAACAGCATACTTCTTTGCAGTGTTCTGAGGGCTTGGATCAAGCAACTGAACCAGATTAGGCACACTCTTGTCATTCTTCTTGACCTCTCTTTGATTCTGAGACAGTGTCATCAAGCTCGAAATCGCCTGTGCAGTGACCTCTCGAGCACCATTCGACTTAGCCTCGAGTAATTTCACAAGGAGAGGGATGCACCCAGCTTCACCAACAAGCTTCTTCATGTCTCCTGAGCTGCAGATTTTGCAGATTGCAGAAGCAGCCGCCTGCTGGGCCCCGGGAGAGCCGCATTTAAGTGCGTGAGCCAATCGAGGAAGGAGGCCTAGAGAAACAAGAGTCTGCTCACACACAGAGCCTACTAGATTCCTCAATGCTCCCACAGAAGATTCCTGGGGAAGTGGACCATCTAGATAAGCCAAAAGGCTTCTGATTCCGTTTTCTTGTATCACAAGTCTTCTTAGATTCTCATTGCTTGAAGTCAGATTCTGTAGGCACTCAGCAGCATACTCTTTGGAATTCAGCAAAATCCCACAATTTAAAAGACTTATCATTACCTTCACAATCCCTTCCTCGGCTAGAACTTGTCGAACCTCAGGCACAGCTGATATGTTCTTCAAAGTGCAAGCACAAGCAGCCTGGGACACTGAGTCACCAGTTTGACATAGCTCAATAAGCGGCCTAACCCCGCCATGTCCCACGATTGCTCGAGCTGTTTCTGATGACATTGACAGCCTCTGAAAGGAAATAGCAGCCTTCTCCTTCCCAATTACACTTCCTGATTCAATGAGCCTTATAAGAGGAGGAATAACGCCTTCAGAAACGAACCAATTCTCACAGCTTCCTGATTCAGCAAGAGAACATATAATACTAACAGTCTTCTCTCTGATTTTTAAAGATGTAGCCGTCAACAGTTGAACCAAAGCAGATATATTGCTGCGAGTCAAAACAGCTGAAACACTCTTTTCATCTTCCTTCATCAACTCTTCTAGTCTCTCTACGGCCTTGTGTTTCGCCTCCAGGTGCCCAATTTGCAGGCGGGCAAGCAACTCCCTTACGTTACTTGAAAAATCCGGTTCTGCCATGGCTGCTAGAGGCAGAGTGGCTTCACCAAGAACACCAGTTTTGATCAACAAGCTGCAATCTTTCAGGTTCAGATCAAGTTTTCCCAACAAGGCGTCAAGATCGCTCTGCATCCGAAGCTTTCCCTCATACTTCTCCTTCATGCAAAGCTCAGCCAAATCAATGGCTTCCCTGAGTGTGGATGACACAGCCTGCAATTGTTCCTTACATAAAGCGTTCTTGGAGAAGCAGGGGTGGCTTGATAGGTCTGATAAGCGAGATGGGATCTGTTCTAGCTTTGAGATGATCATCTTCCATCTTCCTGGGAAATTCTTCACCTCTTTAGCCTTATCCAGAGCAAGAGGGACAAGATCTTGTGCTTGAAACAACCACTGTTCTGTTGAACGATCATTGTTGTTATCTGCAACCACCATGGTTGTGGTTGTTGTTGTTGTTGTTGAATCAGAAAACCAAAGCTGCAAGAAGCGAGATAGATGATGATAATTACGATGATGATGATGAAGGAGAAGGTGAATGATGGCATGGAAAATTTCAAGAAAAGGGGGGTGGGGGAGCAGTTACGATCAGAAAATTCGTGAATTATAAATTAAGATAGGAAGGAAAATTCTAGCGCACAAGAAAACAAGGAGGACAACTTCAGGAAAGCTTCGAGAATCTTGTATATGTGTGTGTGTGTATGTGTGATCGATCACACGAAGCTCGTTTGCTGAAAATAATGAGGCTCGACGAACTGAAACTGATGACGTCCCCACGAGTCTTTTCTATTGCTTTAGCAAGCCATCATTTAATGCCCCCTTTGAATATTATAACCATCGGAATAATAATAATAATAATAACAAACTTAAATTTAATTTAAAATAGATAATTTAATTTAATTAAAGGATTTGGTGAAGACAATGGAAAGGAGAAAAAATTGAATAAATTACTGCCTTCAAAATATTATAATTGTTTCTATCTAATTTTTAAAAGATTAAAAATTTCAATTTAGTTCTTGAGAAAATAATAATCTCAATTGTCTCTAAAATATTACATTTATCTCAATTTGATCCTATTGTATATCAAGTTGACTTGTGCCAACCAAAATTTAAGATTTAACTACTAAAAGGACTAAATTGAAACAAAAACTATCATTTAAAAATTAATTTGCGACGTTTGATATTAGTACATAAAATATTGTTTGTCTTAGTCCATTTGTTTGTCAATGTAACTTTTAACAACCAAATATTTGAAATTTAATGATAATAAATTTTATAATTTAGCAGCAAAAAAGACTAAACTGAAACCAATGTAGCACTAAATTAAAATACCTGATCTTTGTAAGACCAAAATGAGACAATTAAAAATATTGGGGGGTAAATCAGTTATTTACTCAAAAAGAAAAATAAAGGAGATCACTTTTTAACAGCTTAACAGTGGCATCCACAGAAGAATCCGTCGGCAGAAATTTCGTGAAATTTCAAAAATACCCTTGAAATGAGAGGCATAGCGATGTAAATATCATCCTCTCCGAGGGTTTGTTGGTAAATCAAGAAAAAAATATCCAACTTTACTTTTTCAACCACGAAGGTTGGTTCTTGGTAGAGAACTAGGGATAGATTGTGACCCACACCCACATCGAGCCTTCTAATGGAGGCTGCGCAAAGTGAAGCTCTCATTAGCTGTTTTCTCATACACAGATAGGCTTTCCTTTCAAGGGAAGATACAAGTCTCTTTCCACAGTTCTATACTTTTATTGCTATAAACTCCAAAGCATATTAAATTTCTGGGATGCATCATCATCAACACCACAAATTAAAAATAAATAAATAAAAAATAGAGGAGAAAATTCAAAATATACCTCAAAATCAATTTGACTTCCGCAGCATTCAGATTATGCCACACACTCTTCTTCTTCTTCTTCACTGTGACAAGAGGGAAATTAGAGACTACAAAAGAAAAAGGAAAAAGGAAGGAAAAGAGCATCGCTTTCCTTTTCGAAGTAGGAGATCCAAGGTGCAAGCAAAGAAGCAAATAAATAAAATCAGACAAACAAACAACCTCAATGACACCAACCTTAAAGCTTCAGAAACAGAGGACGGCGAATAAATCCACTGTAGCTTTATCTTCAAGCTTCACGCTACTCTCTCTGTAACTCCCACACACCAAAACACTTTCTCTCCGTGCTTGCTTCCAAAATCGGCAATCAAAGCTGCGTCGTTTCGTTCATGTTCTCGAAAGCACACAGAAAGCAGGTTCTGCTTCTCGATTGAGAAACGGACACCAATCGTTGGAAATCTCTGTGCAAAAAAACCCAAGAGACACAGAAGAATCTTCGACTAAGATTAATATAAATGCTATCGAGTTTGAAAAAACAAACGGCTGAAAATTCTTTTGAAGCTTCGCTGTCAGACGACACGAGAGAGCGTAGTGTGTTAAATCGCACTTACATTCAAAAATCAAACAGGCCTCATTAATTTCTCTCTCTCTTTCTATAATGGAAGAAGATGCCAGTCTCTCGTTGTGTCCAGATTCGCTCTGTAAAAGGCGTAATTTTTAGCTCTCGTTTAATCTAGTTAAAAGTCGAGCAGGTTTGGGGATCGACGGTCGAGATTGCGGTTGGGGCAGACAATCCGACCGTTGAGATTCGGTAAAATTTGAATATGCTGAGGGTTTTTGGGGTATCGAGGTGATGACGTGTCTGAACGGCCACGTGTGAGACAGGGACTAGTCCTTGCTTTTTGAAGTGTCGCTTTTAGAGGGAGAAAGTCCCACGTGTAAAGGGTATGAAATTACGTATATGCCCCTGGGCTTGTGAATGAAAATACGAAGATGCCACTGAATTTCAGACGTTGACAGTTTGAACTTTCGAAAACAGTCAAAGAGAAATGGTGTACAGCTATGCTAAGTAACGGTTGGATTATGCTCACAGATCAGCTGTAAGAGCATTAATTTGTTTGTTTTCAATGAAGCATAATTTTTTTTCTTTTAAATCAATATATCAATGAATTATAATAAAACAGTTTTACTTCCAACAATTAATGTAGTTGGCTAGAATTATTTCCTCACACAATTTCTTTATATTAAATTCCCTTGATTATATGTTGTCTAATTGTTTATCGATTTTATCATATCACATTAAAATTTGACCATATCTAATTTATTTATTTCGTTCAAGTTGAGCTACTATAGGGTTGTGTCTTTAATTTAGAAATTTAACAATATTCAATGCAACAGTTTTAAAACTGATAATCTTTAGTTGCGATATGTTATGTGTCTCGAAAAGCATAAGAGACAATGTGTCATGAATTAAATATATATATATATATATATATATTAAATTATGTATTCTCACTTCATATCATTTATATTAAAATATTTATAATTGTTTGTTACAAAATATGGAAGTTGATTTGAAAAATATTATACTATGTCATTAATATTAATGTAGCTCACTAGAACTGTCACCTCACATTCTCTTCATGTTAAGTTCCCTTGATTATACATCGTATAGTTGTTTTATCAGTTGTATTATACTACATTTAAATTTGATCATATTCAATTTATTTTCTTTGTCCAAGTTGCTATGCTATTGGGATATATGCCTTTAATGACTTTGGAAATTTAACAACATTCAATGCACCAATTTTATATAACTAACAAACTTCAATTGCGATATGTTATACACCTCGAGAAGCATAAGAGACAATTTATCATTAATTAGACATTTTTTTTAAATTATGTAGTCACACTTCGATGTCATTTATATTGAAACATTTATCATTATTTGTTACAAAAGATGAAAAGTTGTCTTGAAAAACATCATACAATGTCATTAATGCAACTGACTAGGACTGCCACCTTACACAGTCTTTCCATACTAAGTTTCCTTGATTACACGTTATTCAATTGTTTATCAGTTGTGTCATACTACTTTTAAATTTGACCATATTCAATTTATTTTTTTGTCCAAGTAGGAGTGCTATGAGGTTATGTGTCTTTAATGTACCAGTTTTATAACTAATAAATTTCAATTGCAATATGTGATGTGCCTTGAAAAACATAAAAAACAATGAGTCATTAATTTAACATATATATATATATATATATATATATTTAAATTGTGTAGTTTCATTTCGATGTCATTTATATTAAAATATTTATTATTATTTGTTACAAAAGATGAAAAATTGGCTTGAAAAACAGTATATTATATCATTTATTAATTTCTTTATTATTTCCATTAATGTGTGCTTACGTTTTCCCCAAAAAAAATGACATAGAACATGATGTAATAATTTATTTATTAAAAAATAAAATTAAATGAATTTATTAAATAATATGAATAGATAAGGGTAATTTTTTTTACAAATACTTGAAATTTGGATTTTAAAAAGTTTTAATATACTATTTATTTATTTATTCATTCTTTCAATTAATATGAGTTTACATTATCCAATATGTTTCTCATTATTATGTGTGATGTTCCATACATTTTGAGTATTAGAAAAGTGTGATTAATAGTAATGACTACTCCACTAATACTCTTATTAATGAGTTGCACATTTTATAAGAAGATATAGTCTCATTAGATATTAAAAGAGTCATAGATGGTAAGTTTTAATTGTTGATTGATTTTTCAACTTATAATTAAGATAATTAATATAAGATAAAAAATAATAAAATTGAGATAATTATTGCTTAACTCAATCGTATTAATTTATTTCTGAATAAAATACTATAAATTATAAATTCAATTTTTAGAGTATTCCTATTATTTATAAATAGTATTAAATTATTACAAATTATTTCACTATTAGTTCCTACACTAAAAAATATAAACTAATGATGACTGCTTAGTTGGTCAATAAAATTTATTTTTGATATTATCCTTCTTTAGAAATCTAAAGAACTAACACTCACACCTACTATTTTAAATTGTATAACTATCTCTATGGACTCTCTTACAAGCTTATCATTAAGTCCATTGAATATTTTCGTAAACTTTCTTACAAACAAATTACGTGAAAATAGATGTCAAATTTAATCAAAAATAATAATAGATATGGTATAATTTCCAATAAAAAAATTAATATAAATTTTTTTGATAATACTAGAAAATTTAGATTAAATAAATAAAATTATCACATTTACTTATTTTTTATTATTTTATATAATGTGACTTTACGATAATATTTATTAAAACATTTATCATTGGTTGTTACAAAAGCTGAAAATTTGCCTTGAAAAATATCATATCATATCATTTATTAATTTTTTCATCATTTCATTTAATGTGGATTTATGTTTTTCAAAAAAATGATATAGGACATGGTGTAATAATTTATTTATTAAAAAATAATATCAAATGAATTAAATAATAAGAAATAGACAAGGATAATATTTTTATGAATACTTGAAATGAGTTTAAAAAAGTTGTAGTATACTATTTATTTATTTATTCTTCCAATCAATATGAATTTATATTTTTTAATACATTTCTCATTATTATGTGTGCTACTTCATGCATTTTGAGCATTGGAAGAGTTTAATTAATAGTAATGACTACTTCACTAATACTTCTTATTAATGAGTTGTACGTTTTGTAAGAAAATATAGTCTCATTGGATATTGGAAAAGTCATAGATGGTGAGTTTTAACTGTTGATTGATTTTTCAACTTATTACTAGGATAATTAATATAAGATAGTAAAATAATAAAATTTAGATAATAATCACTTAACTCAATCATATTATTTTATTTCTAAACAAAATACTACAGATTATAATTAAATTAAATTTTTAGAGTATTCCTGTTAATTATAGATAGTATTAAATTATTACAAATTATTTCACTATCAATTCCTACATTAGAAAATATAAAATAATGATGCATTTTTTAGTTAGTCAATAAAATTTGTTTTTAATACTGTCCTTCTTTATAAGCCCAAAAGACAAACACTCATACTTACTATTTTAAATTATGTAGTTATCGCTTACAAGCTTATCATTGAGTCCATTTTATACTTTCGTGGACTCTCTTACAAACAAATTATGTGATAAGAAATGATCTAATTTAACAAAAAATAACAATAGATATGGTCTAATTTCCAATAAATCAAATTAATAAAAAAATTTCGATTATATTAGAAAATTTAGATTAGATAAATAAAATTATCATTTTTTTATTATTTCATATAATGTGGTTTTACGATAATATTTATTGAAACATTTATTATTGTTTGTTACAAAAGATGGAAAATTAACTTGAAAAACATCATATCATACTATTTATTAATTTCTTCATTATTTTGTTTAATGTGGGTTTAAGTTTCCCAAAAAAAATGATATAAGACATGGTGTAATAATTTATTTATCAAAAAATAATATTAAATGAGTTAATTAAATAATATGAAATAGACAACAGTTATTTTTTTAGGAATACTTGAAATTTGATTTTACTTATTCTTTAAGTTAATATGAGTTTACGTTTTCCAATATATTTCTCATTATTAAGTGTGTTGCTTTATGTATTTTGAGCATTGAAAGAATCTGATTATTAGTAATGACTATTGCACTAATACTTCTTATTTGAGTTGCATGTTTTGTAAGAAGATAGTCTCATTAGACATTGGAAGAGTTATAGATGGTGGATTTTAACTGTTGATTCATTTTTCAAGTTTATATTAAGATAATTAATATAAGATGGTAAAATAATAAAATTTAGATAATTATAACTTAATTTAATCATATTAATTTATTTATGAACAAAATACTATACATTATAAATTAATTTTTTTAGAGTATTTATTTTAATTATAAATAATATTAAATTATTACAAATTATTTCACTATCAGTTTCTTCATTGGAAAACATAAAATAATGATGCACCATTTAGTTGGCAAATGAATTATATTTTTGATACTGTCATTCTTTATAAGCCCAAGGGATTAACATTCACACATACTATTTTAAATTGTGTAGTTATCTCTGACAAGCTTATTATTGAGTTCATTTTATATTTTCATGGTCTCTTTTACAAACAAATTATGTAATGATAGATGATTTTATTTATCCAAAAATAACTATAAATATAGTCTAATTTTCAATAAAGAGAATTAATAAAAAAATTTCGATTATACTAGAAAATTTAGATTAAATAAATAAAATTATCACTTTTTTCATTTTTTAGTTATTTCTTATAATGTGACTCTATGATAATATTTATTAAAATATTTATTATTGTTTGTTACAAAGTTAACTTGAAAAAAATCATACAATTACATTTATTAATTTCTTCATTATTTCGTTTAATGTGAGTTTACGTTTCCCAAAAAAATAATATAGGACATAGTGTAATAATTTATTTATTAAAAAATAATATTAAATGAGTTCATTAAATAATATGAAATAGATAAAGGTAATTTATTTTTAGGAATACTTCAAATTTGGGTTTAAAAAAGTTGTAATATACTATTTTTTTATTTATTCTTTCAATCAATATGACTTTACGTTTTCTATACATTTCTCATTATTATGTTTGTTGTTCCATGCATTTTGAGCATTAAAAGAATCTGATTAATAATAATGACTACTCTAGTAATATTTCTTATTAATGAGTTACATGTTTTATAAGAAGATATAGTTTCATTGGATATTGGAAGAGTCATAAATATTTTTCAAAAAAAAAAAGAGTCATAGCTAGTGAGTTTTAACTATTGATTGATTTCTCAACTTATAATTAACATAATTGATATACGATAATAAAATAATAAAATTTAAATAATTATCATTTACCCTAACCATGTTAGTTTATTTCTAAACAAATTATAAATAACATTAAATTATTAAAGCTTATTCAATATCTTGCAGTTGTTTTTGCCATGATTATATCATTTTATTAAAGTATTTATGTTAATTGCTATTCATTATATATTTCATTGATTGAATTATTATAACTATTATTATAATTATAATTAGTACAATAATCATCATCATCATCTAAATATATACTTTTTTTTTCTCCACAATATCCTCTTACTTTAAAGTAATTGCGGGATAGGTTGTGTGTCTGTTTCTCACCAGCTTGGAGGTTGTGCAATTAAGTTTTTTTTTTGTCCAATTTCTTTTCATTTTTATTTCATTGCAAGTGCTCTATAAGGAAGATGATAGCTATCACATGTATCGACTACTAATTGTTCTTTTTCTTTTTGTATCTTTTTGTTTTAAGGTTGTTTTGGATTTCACTTTTGTCACTAATGGCAGAGCCTTTCAACAAGGAGAGTGATTTTCCAACAAAGTTGATATTCGACATTTTACGTAGGAATAATGCAGAGGAGATCATTGTATATGATATTGTTGCTGGCGAGTTTTTTGAGATCCCCATTCTATCTCATATCATACATAAAAATTATAAAATTGTCAGTTATAATGAAAAACTCGGTATTTGCTTTTATACTTCCAAACTAAAGAGTCCGTTTAGACTTCAACTTTGGACGTTCGACATGGCTTTGAGAGATTTAATGTCTTGGATTCATGCTTTCACGATTGAGGAGTTTACATATTTTTTAAGGTCAATTTATATTATTGGTGACTTTATTATTGCGACTTCTGACTCCATAAATCAACCAATGGATATGGATAGAATTGAAAGTCAGTTGATAAATTTGTATGACATGAGAGTGACAATAGGGAAGTTGGTAAACTAGTTTGCAAAACATTACTTTTATTGGTATGACAATGTTGCTTCATTCGTACAAACATTTGCTAAGTGTCCAATAGTGTAATTGGGTTAACTTATAAAATTATTCGTTAGAATAGATAATGTCTTGTTTGTCTCTGTAGATTCCTAAGGATTGACTTTATGAAGTTTGTAAAGTTTTGTACATGGGAGTTTGATATGTTCTCCAAAGTTCTAATTCACTTGCCTTTATATTTATGTCTCAATCTAATATTCAATACTTTTATATCATGTTGGTATAATTAGCACTGGAAAAACGGGCCGCCCGGCCTGTTTTTGGACGGGCTTAGATTTTTATGTCCAAGCCTGCCTATGCTAGCTCGCGGGCCAAACTGGCCGGCCAGAGGGGCTAAGCTTTTTTTAATTTTTTTTTTAATTTTTAATAATATAATATAAAATTAATTTAGTTAATTTTTTGGGTAAAAAATAAAAAATATATTAAGTAGAAAACAAAAAAAAAGTTAATATATTCTAAAATTGTATGTTTTCTAGAATTTTGGAATTTATCCATTCCAAAATTGTATGTTAACTTATCCAAATCAACTATTTAAGATAAATTCCAAAATGAATTGATGAGTTAAACAAAAAAAAAAGTTAAGAATGGATGGATAAATTATAAAATTGTAGGATAAACAAAAAAATTTAGGATAAATTTCAAAATTGTATAATATGAAACTATAAATTTATTGTAAAATTTTTTTTTATAAAATACGGGCGGCCCATGGGGCCTGCGGGCTAAATGGGTCTGCCTATTTAGGCCTGTTTTTAAATGGACCGATTTTTCAATCTCCAAGCCCGCCCATATGCGGGCCGGTCGGGCTTGGCCCTTGTTTTAAAGCCCGTTTTGTCAGTGCTAGGTATAATTGTTGATATTCTCTCATAAATAACTAAATGTTGCTATTATCAGAGTTTGAAGTAGAAGATGTTTAAATATATTAGCTATTGATAAAAAAAATAAATGTTCAAACGTTACCACAAATGTAATGTACAAATTTTTTTTTAATAACATATAATGTTTTCATTAATGACAAATGTTACATATATATATATATATATATATTAAAAAAATTACTTTTAAACATTATTGAATTTATTGCTAATCATTATTGTAGCATTTCGTGCATCATACATGTCCAAATACTAGTCATATATAACAATAATGTTTTTTTATTTTTGGTAAAACGAGGAGACAACAAAAACAAAAAACCAGAAATAATTAACATCTAATGTACACTGTGGATAGGTTATCAACTAAGAAAGCTAGGT
This sequence comes from Biancaea sappan, assembly GCA_037074585.1. NCBI lineage: Eukaryota > Viridiplantae > Streptophyta > Magnoliopsida > Fabales > Fabaceae > Biancaea > Biancaea sappan. Next base: position 29,890,584 of record CM073499.1, read on the forward strand.
GAATATCTTGAAGAGGCTCGTCTTAAGTTGCAAAGCAAGGTTTAAACCAACGTTTTTATAAACAAATTAGTACAATGGTTTGTTTTTTGAGAATGCAAGAAATGCGAAAATCTCTATTATCATGTAAAATTTTCCTTATGTTTTCAATGATGATACCTGAAGTGTAAGTGGTGGTAGAATTTCATCTATTAATTAGTAAAGTGAATTGTCCAAAAGAATATGTTCCCGCGAGAATAAATAATAGCATGACAAACTATAAAAGAGCTTAAATACTTACAGTAAATGTTGGAATGTAGATCCCCTCATGTTTTGACACAAAACATAGGGGTCATTTTCTTCATTTAAGCTGCCCACCTCAAATCAAACGAGTTAGATTAAAAATAAATAAATATCTCAAAGGGTTTTGTTTTTTCAAATTTTTTTCTTTAATTTAGATTGTTTAATTTAAAATAAGCGATTCAAAGTTGAGGAGTATGACCCTTATGATTATGAGGGGATCGGATTGTAAATGTTGAGATAAGCTTATTTTAAATCATGTATATTAATTACATAATACATGCATATACATATATTTATACTTTTTTTTTCTTTGGTTTCTCAAGTATCTTCATTAGAGATAATGTTGTTCAATGCATTGTCAGATACTAAATGTGAACACTTCTCTAAATAGGGATTTAAACTTAACTTCATTATCTTGTGGAAAATTAATATCTTCTACAAGATCTAACCTTCATCGTTATATTTATACATGAGAGAGAGAGAGAGAGAGAGAGAGCGAGAGAGATTTTAAATGTGCCAAATGAATATGAAGGACCAAATTCTTAAGATTTTTGAAAGAGATAGTCTAGACAAAATTCTAAAACATCCATAATCATAATAACATAAATTAGATTAACATAAATTAATTATTTTTGTAATTTCAAAAAAGCAAAAGTGCTCCACAAAATATTGAAAAAATGATGAATTTTTTTTTAAATAGAAGATATTGTGTGTATGTGAATTTGACATTTGCAATGTACTTAATTTAATACTTAAATTCGTAAGAGATGGTAAAATATATTAATTAAGGTAAAGCCACTAAGTTTGAAGTGTTTACCTGAAGGAGTCATATATGGATATTTATAGACAAGTCCTCAAATTAAAATTAATCATATATATATATATATATATATATATATATATATACACACACACGATATTGGACATTTATAGACAAGTCCTCAAATTAAAATTAAGATAAGTATGTAAAAAGCACAATATCTCAAGAAGTTGAGTATTTTAACTATAGTTATAGGATCCAGACCGGCTTGGTCTGGGTCATTCAAAAAGATCGGATCATAGTCAACCTGGTCAATCTTTTTTTTTTTTTTTACACTTTAGCTTTTCCTTTCATCCTTTTTTTTTTTAAAGTTAATTATCAAGAGAAAGTTGGTGATTTTAAGGGAGATAATTAGTAACTAAAAAAGCAATGAAAACATTAACAATAATAAGGGTAAAATTCTAATTTATTTTTTCAAAGATAACTTCATTATAAAATGTTTGTTATATTATAAAAATATATACAAACATTTGTTAACCTCAAAAATTGCACTACAACTAAATTGTGAGCCTTTCCATAGTGCTAATTGTCATAAGTCATGCAGAAGCACTATCCTTTCCTTTTAATAGAGTTTATATGTTGATTGATGATTTTATGGATATTTACATTTTAATGACTTTATAAATTATTATGGATGTTTAAGACTTTAATATATAAATTATTATGTTTGGATGATATTAATCATGACTTTATAAATTATTATGAATATTTATAACTTTATGTTTGAATTATTATAGATGTTTATGATATTAAAGGTTAAAATTTGTATATAAATTATTTATTTTATTTGTTTTTGAATTTATTTGTGAACATATATAGCTATATATATAATTTTTATTTTTTTAATTTATTTACCCCCAGGTTAGCAATTGATCTAGTGACCAAACAGTTGAACCAGTGATACGGTGACCCGAAAGCCTGCTCGGATCAATGGCCAATCCAAGTCTTATAACATTGATTTTGATTCTTGAATTATCTTGACATTTGTATAAATTATTTTTATTACTATATACAAAAATTTTAAGATGATTCAATAATGAAAATACTCAATTTTTTAAAAAATTAAACTTTCTCTAAACTTACCTCTTAGGCAAGGACGACGATTTGGACGACGTTACTTTAGTCATGCAAAGATTCTCAAGGAGTTGAAGGTAATGGAGGAATCATTGTGTTACCTTAATGGATAATGTTGTGGATTTTGATTTTTGAAAAACTTTTGTGTAGGTAATCCTACTGTCTAGAGAATTCAACAGAACTAGATCAAAAAACAAATGATTTGGTCAACGGACAATTTAACAATGGAATTGATTAGTAAAAAATTGATCAAAATTTATAAAATTCGATAAAATCGAATAATTCAATAGTTGAATTAGTTTTATTTTTTTATATTTTATAATTTTACAAGTATTAATGTACTATTCTATATATAAATACTATTAGTAAAATATTTTGTAATTAATTTTAAATTTTTTTAAAAAATAAATATTATTATTAAATGTATACAAAAATACTTAATAGTTTAGTTGATTCTTCTATAAATTTTTTAAATTTAAACATGAAAAGACTACCTAAAATTAAGTTAAAACAAGAAGGTAGTTTAAACATATTAAATTTATAACAACCGTTGCTATTTTTAAGAAACGTAAGTTTTTTTGAAAGCAACTGTGACTTGACAAAACGCTAAAAAAAATCTACTTTTAACAAGATTTAACAATTTGTGATTTTGAAATTGAAACACCAAAGACAAAAATTACAGCAACTTCAAACAAGTCATACAATTGATTAGATGGCTAGTTGGTCCAATAGAATAACCAAATCAAGTTGAATATCAAATTTATATTAAGAAACGTACATAACTTAACAAATATGTTAAAAATTAAACATTCAATATCTACCTACTGATTAAACACAACACTATCATAGGAATTCAAAATTTGAATGAGGAATATTGGAATCATGATGTAACTCAGTGTTCCACAAAAAAGGTATCATGATTAGCGGAAGGATCAGAATTATCAAATCAAACAAATGGTTTATAAAATGATGGGACTAATGATATTCCATGCATGCTTCTTTCTTTGCTCTATGTTGACTAGGACTTACCACCAATCTTTCACCCCAAATTATTTTCTCTAAACATTTTTGGTATTTATACCTACCAATGTTTTAATTATAATTTACAAATCAATTTCTTGTTAATCATAATTATATGTTTTTAGTTAATTTTAATTATATTCTTAAACTTAATGTTATTTAAATATTTAATAACAAACACTGATGAGATATCTCCTCTTACACATCACAACATCTATTAGTCAAGTTTGACTTTGTCATGTGGGATTGTGATTGAGTGACCAAAATAATCATTTTTTGCTTTCTATCTAATTATTTTATTTCATATTATATCTAATTATTTTAGTCAATATCAATTTTAATTTCAAGTAATAATGTCAGGCTAAATTAATGGCCGTTGACATATGTAAAATAAAATATTACGTCAATATTTTTATTAAATATTTAAATAATGTTAGACTAATTAAAAATATATAAATTATAATTAATAAAAAATAAAATTGTAAATTATAGTTGAGACACAAGTAAAAGTTTAATGGTATAAATAATGGTTTAGCCAACTTTTTATGACAATATTTTAGTTTTGCTCGCTTGACCTCGCTGGCAACTTTTCACTTTTCGTTGTGCATATTTCATTTTTGGTTATCTTTTATATTTAGTTATCTTTTTTATGTATCAAAACTGCGAGGTCAAAATAAAGAAGAAATAAGAATAAATTAATAATTTAATTTTTAAGAAATCATTTCATTTTGATTATTTATTTTTTCAATTTAATATTTAAAAAAATGACTCTTATCACTATGATCTGCTAAAGATAAAATTTCTTTAGTCATCGATATATTCTTTCAATCAAAATATTTTTTCAATAAATAAAAACAAAAGTTTATGTGGCTGTTAGATTATAATATAAGCCTATCTAAATATAATTAAAAATAAATTCATATTTTAAAATTAAAACAAGTGTTATAATATGTTTGAAAATGTCTCAATCAGATTTATAGTACTATTCAAATGCGTCCTGAGCCGTAGGACAACAAAGCAAAATGGTTGAACATGGATGATCTGATTTTTTTTTAAAAAAAATATTCTCTTTAAATGACTGCGGAAAGAGAAAATATTTAAAATGAAAAAAAGCAAATGGTTGCAGAGAGGTGCAATGATGAAATTAATTATTAATTATTATATTAAAATAGAAGAATTATTGAGAAAGCCGGAGAGAAGGACCAAAATTAAGATATAAGAATTAAAAAAAAAGGGTTAATTGCGTAACTGACACGGGACGCTGTCCCATTTCTAAACTAACTATAAGCTATGTTAGCAATTAAGAAAACAATAAATAGTTTATAAACATACATTACAAAATCAATTAAAAAAACAAAAGTGACAAATAGAAACTAACATTGGACAAGAAAAATATTTTTGCCAAAAATAAAATTATTTATCTAGTTTGTTGTAAGTTGAATTAGACATGGATAAATATGAAACCCGAATTTTAAAATATTACATAGGATATTTTTTTATTCCAGCAAGGACACCACCTAGATCTCTGAGCCATGAGTTGCGACTTTATCAATAAATAATGTTGAGAAATCCGAAAATTTCTAGTCTAGTACGACAAAATTTAATTGAGGCCAAAAAAAAAAATCAAACATAATTTTAAACAAAAGAACTCTCAAACTTAATCTATAACAGAAAAATAAACAAAGCCAATAATAAAGAAATGGCATTTTTTTTTAAAAAAAAATTAACAGATCTTGTTTTGAATGCGCGCGCACACACATATAATTATTAAGATATGATCTTTAAATTTAAATTTAAATAATTAAAATTATTTATTTTTTAAACATCTATATACATTAAATATATTCACAAAAAATATATAAAAAACAATTGATATTTAGAAATTTTTAAGATTTTTCACGAGATTTGACCAAATACAATATATTTAGAGCAAATAATTGCTTAAAAAATAAAAAGGTTACTTGATGAACTAAACCGAATCTAAACATATAAATTTGAGAAATTCATTAGGTGTAATCAAATGCCACTTATGTTTACGTTCAGTCTTCCCCATGTACCTTTTACTTGATGTATACATTTTTATAAACTAAATATAATTAAATATCTTTTTTTTTTTGGGTATAATAATCCGACAGCCATTTAAATGAGGTAGAAACCCCACAAAATAAAATAAGACAACCATTAGATCCATCACAACGTATTGAACTTGCCATGAATGGCTCCGCAAGGAGCAATACCCGATGCTCATGCCTCACATGTACTTAACAGAACAAGGAACAAATGTCAAGAGACACTACGACCTTTAAAATCATATTTAAATATTCATTGCATTGAATGGAATACCTAGATTTCAACTGATAAACTATACACACGGAGCTGACTTCCAGGTTCCAAGAACAATATAGAATTAATATAATTTATATAAATGTATTTAACATACAGTCATAAAAATTAATATAAACGTACTGAAATTACTAAACCAAATCATAGAAATGCATACAGATAACATAAATACATTGCATGAAAAAAGCAACATGCAGGAAGAAGCAAAACAACCCAAGGAGGGTTTCTGGTTTTTCCCGATCCTAAGGCCTAAACCGAGGTGTAGGACCGTAGGCTTTGTTTTGGGTTGGGCAGAGCAGAACACAAATGGACTGGATGCATGAAAACTATAGCCCCAAAAAGAGGAATAAAACCTGCCCGCTGAACATAACCCAGTTGAGTGAGTCTCGAACTCATGAATTTGACCAGTTTGACCAAAATTGACTTATCTACTATTTTACATATGACCCAGCAGAATATTGTCATGTAAAATCGCAAAAATGCATTTACAAGCAAGACTTCTTTTAACAACCATGAGAATATCCACGATAAAATTTGGCAGTCCACCAAAAAAATGCACTCACATATCTTTTATGTCTTTTCATGATTAATCTGGTCCGTAAGACTTAACCACAGCTGATTCCTCGAACCAACCCCACTTGCAGCAGGGAACACAACTCGGCTTTGAGTAAATAAATCAAAATAAAAATTCCCATAGAACTTGATGAGCAACATAACAACATTAACATTAATAAATATCATTTCACATTTTAGGTTTTCACTAGATACATAGCAATAAGTAAATCAATAAACAAGCATTGCGTTTTCTGCTGCGAAACGATGGAAAGAAAATATTTAAAAGAAAAAGAGAAAAAAAAAACCAAACTGACAATAGGTCTAACAACATATTCTATGAAAATTCTATTCAACTTCTCCTGGGGAACGAGATCTGTGGCGGGGTGGGGGCGATCGACTGCAATTTAAAAAAAAAAATTGTAGTCAAAATAAAATGGAATGAAAATAACACCAAACAAAAAAAGAGGGCTATTTTTGGGTCAGCAAACCTGTCATATCTCCCATTTGATGGGCTTTTGTTGCGTTCATATTTGGGACTTCCTCTTGGTTCTGGTCTGGAAGTCGGATTTGATCCATGGCCATAGTCTGGGCTACCCCTACCTCTGCGATATGGACTAGGAGATCTCCCACGACCATATCTCCCATCAGGGGAGATGTCACGGCCTCTTCTATCAGGACTATATCCGTTTCTTCTATCATCATCATCATCTCTAATTGCATACTCCACTGTTATAACCCGATCCAATAACTTGCTGCAAATCAAGTATCAATGCAACATTAAGAGGTTGAAAATAATCAAGAACCATACGCAAGTTTATCACCCTGCCCTTCCCTCTACACCTTTTAAGGGAGAAAAATTCATGAAAGAAATCAATAAGGCAAGCAAATTGAAGGAAATTACAACCTCATGTTAGTCGTCTCCAATGCTCTTGTAGCATCCTCCAGGGATTCATACTGAACAAAAGCAAAATTCCTTCTTATCCTTATATTCAATATTTTACCGTAGGGATCAAAGTGCCTCTCTATATCCCTCGTCCTGGTATGAACTGGATCAAAATTTATGACAAACAATGTCTTTGACGGTCTCATATTAGTTGAAGATCTTTTTGTGTCACCTGACCTTCTGCTATCACGTTCTTGCTGAAACTCATTACATAGTGACAATAATTGTTAAAATGAGAACATTACAGAAATTGCTTGAGTACTGCACGCATCCCATCATATATGTTTATATAAAATATTCCTGCAGATAAAAGTGATGAAACTATGCAGCATTTACGAGCACAAGTTCCTTAGCAGGCACATGGTGGAAGCATCAATGAATGAGAATATGAGAACAAAAGAATTATGAATATTCTCAAACTCATGGCAAAGCACACACTTCAATCAAAGTAATATTTAGCATAGTTGATAATGGCGCATGGCATACTGTTGCAATAGCGTCTTCTTAGAGCCAAGGCACATAGCAACATTTAAGTGCAGCATGCACAATTAAAAAATTTAAAACAAATATAAAAAAGACAGGTTATATAACACACATGCTCCAAATTCTAATGCTATAGTTCAGCTTCTAGAAATTGGCTGAGAAAATTCTCTCTCCCCCCCTCTCTCACCCCTTGCCCTAAAAGAAAACATGATTAATGCACAGTTCCATGTTGCTGTGCTATTTTTGTGGCTCTCCTAGGGCTGATAATGATCAAAGATAGAAGTTAAAACTTATAGATTGAACCCACTATCATCTCAGAAAACGGAAGAAAATAGAACAGATGGAAGAGAGATAGAACAGAAAGGGATGGCAGAAAAATTTGAGAACAGAAAGGGATGGCAGAAAAATTTGAGAACAGAAAGGGATGGCAGAAAAATTTGAGAACAGAAAGGGATGGCAGAAAAATTTGAGAACAGAAAGGGATGGCAGAAAAATTTGAGAACAGAAGAGGTAGAGGGAGATGGAGCAGCACAAGAACTGAAGAGAAGGAAAGGAGATGTACTTACCTGAACTTCCCTAGTTTTGAAACAGACAGAGCATTAATGAAGGAAAGAGGAGACCTTGAGACTTGAGAGGCTTCTTTAAAAGGCTGTGTGTGTGACTGATAAAAACCCTCAAATTTGAAGGGGCCTACTAAAATTGGCCCCTTCAAATTTCCCACATGGCACACACCATGAAACATTGCCCATGGTGCAGATTTCACATGCCGTGCCTGCACCAAACAAAATTAGCAATGCCACAACTGGCATTGCCCAACTGGCGTAGGCACTGCGAGGTGTGCCACAGAGCACCATCAACAACTACGAAACTTAAGTGACATAAATACCCCCAAGATGATGTATTGCAAGTACTGGTTCAAAATCAGTATTATATGATGAACGAACATAATTGAACGTGACATGATATGTAATCAACTTATGTTTGAGCACCTATTTTGCAATTTTTGATCCTTGTACCTTAGTCCACTCCACACGTATTCGGCGCCCCTTTCTACCAAATTCTGTTCTATCAAGTCTTCTAATTGCATACTCGGCATCACGTTCATCCTCCATGTATACAAAAGCAAACCCTACAAGACAAAAATGTTAAAAGAAAACAGCACAAAACATTTCAGTTCAGCTGAAACACTAGAAGAGCCCCTTTCATGAAGATGTTTTGGAGAGGTAGGCAGCATTAGCTTATCTAATTTGAGAGAGAAAAATCAACATAAAACAAAAGAAAACTGTCAAGGAGTACCACAACACCTGCCACTGTGGTGAAATCATCATGATTTCTATGTTGAAACATGTCGGAAATTGAACATTGAGCAAAAGTCATGAGGAATGAAAAAGCAATGAATGCTGAGAGAATGCAGAATGGCAGGGCTAGGGCGGATCAGATTATTTCTTCTGGAAAAATACAAGAAGATGAAGCTTGGGCACATGCTAGAAAAGAAATGCAGAGAAGCACATCCATCCAAGAAGAGCATGGACATTCCATGTAATCCTGCGTCAAAGAAATTGTTGAGTATGGGGGGCTCATATTTTCATGAGATCTTGCTTCTTTAAAGGGAAACATATTGTACATCCATTCAAAAGTAATTAGTCAAAGAACATATCGACCCTCTCAAGTATCGTCTGAGGACTAAAGTCATCTTCAACAGTTGTTGGATGGTAAGTTCTTGAACCACAGCAGTGACAAAAATGCACGTTTAAAAGTGCAAATTCACAATCAGGTGGAGAATGCAAAGTTTCTGACACAAAAAAGGATCAATACATTTCCACCCCTTATACTTTGCAACTTCTACCACAAAACTTCCAGCTAAAAAAATATGATTTTATTGTGGTCAATGTCTTTTGAAAAATGTACCAACACATTATCCATAAAAGTGACTAAATATTTGAAATTAACAGTTCTGTAACTAATCAAGCAGGATCTTTTTATTCTTTTTCTGTACGTGTCCAGACTGATAACTGAAAGGGTCAAAGAGTTCTTTGTAAATAATTGCTTTCAATGGTTGTACGTAGTATTTTTCTTTTCCCAAACAAAATTAAAACCCCACTGTGACTCAACACAATTGGACACTTTCAACATGAATACCATATTCAAAATATTGCCACAGAAACACCTTCATTCATGTATGGCCTGTCATCAATATGTTTATCCAATTTGGAGTGAAATCGGAAGTAAACAAGCTGTGCATAATCTATCTACTAGGATGAAACATGTTAAAGACAGACAACTCAGTAAAATCAGTAAAACAAAAAGCAATCTTTCAACTATCGCTTAGCAGAAAAGACTTCAATATTATAGCAAAAATATCTACGACGTCATATATATCGTAAAAAATCACAGTTAGAGGTAGACACAGCGTTAAGAAATCCCAATCCTATTATTGATTGACAACCTTCTCGTTATAATGCAAATGCTATGTGCAAAATACCCAGTGAAGGAAGAAAGCGACTACTTTAAAAGGGCAGCACTTGAATCCGAATAAAGCCGAATCTCAAGAGAAAATAGATAAACTTTAAAGAAAAAGGAGAATCGAATTAGCCAAGTTGAAGAATAGCATACCGGACTTCAAGTCCACTCTATCAACTTTCCCATATCTTCTGAAGAGTCTCTCAACATCAGACTGGCGTGCATCGAAATCCAGGTTTCCACAAAAGACGGGCTTCATTTCTGGCAAATTGGAAGCAGCAAACTCTTCAACAACCTACAATGCATAATTGATTTAAAAATTAAACAAAAACTCAGATGTAATTCGATAGATCACTGAAGTTGGAAGAAGGAACCAGTGTAAATTTGCCACTTCATCAAGCAGTAGTAGAGGATCCATACCTCTTCTTCGGAGCCTCTGCGACTGAAACCCTAGGCGCTATTGGGGAAATTGCGAAAATACAAGCACTCGGCTAGAAACGAGACTAGTCTTTGTAGAGCGCGTGGAAGTACGGACTGAGGATGAGCACGTGACTACAGGCCTCAATGGGTAAAATAAAAAGTACTGTGGGCCACTTTGGAAAATATCTGCTCGCCTGCTTTTTGTATCACACCGGATCACAGCTTCGCTTTTTTAAATAATAAATTAAAAATATTAGGCTCGAGCCCAGACTTGTTTTTCGAGCCAAGCTCCGCCCAAATTAATTTATATATGGGTTGGGTTCGAATAAATTACAGGCCTGTTTTTTTTTTTTTTAAGTTAATTTTTTCATTGATTTGTATTGAAAATTTTCCTCTCTTCTTTTTACATCAACTAAAATTTATATTTTGGAAAAATTTTTTTGTCCTTAACGTATAATTTAAATTTTAATTTCATCAATAACATTTTTTTTATCAATTTTGGCTCACATATTTTTTTGCTTTAATTTTATCTACAAAATTAACGTCGTTAACAAAGTTGATAAAAAATACTGATGTATACTCCTCCAGTGTCACGTGAACTCCTTCAAGTGACACATGGATTCCTCCAAATGATATATAAATTTTTCTATGTAACACATCAAATATTTAAACGTTAATTTGAAGTAAAAGAAGAGAATGAAAAATATCATTTTAGGCGAAATTGAAACTTTGCCAAATATTTAGGACAAGATTAAAACTAAAATCAATTAATATGATAAGTTGGTAGTAAACATGTTACATGAAGAAGTCCACATCAACATTGTCTGTCAACTATGTTAATGTTGTTAGTTTTAGAGACAAAATTGAACAAAAAACATAAGGGATGAAAATGACACAAAAAAATGCCACAAAACAATGCTTGCAACAAATTGAAACTCAAGGTAAACTTTAGGGACGAAAAAGATACTTTTGTCTATGTTTTATAAAAGATTTGAGAAAATTTTATAATTTAATTTTATAACAAATTTAATAATTTTAAGAAAACTAAATAAATGTAAATTATAAAATTTTTATATAAACCATTTTTTGTAAGCATCAAGTCAAGCATATATTCATATTACAAATGTATATAGAATATTATAAATACTATAATATATAATTTATATCATATATATAATATGTAGATAATTAAATTAATATTTAATTTTTTATTTAAGATATATAATTTATGCCAGCCGAGCTTGAAAAAAGCTTGAGTCTAGCCTCTATTTTTTTGAATCTTTTAAAAACAAATTTTTGTTTTAGTTGAGACTCATATTTTTGGCTCATTGTCATTTTTTTCAAGCCGGAGAGATAGGCTTTTAGATTCGTTAGTAGTCTATTTTGTACCTAGGATGGGTAGTTTGGGAATAGAGTTATATTATGCCACGAGGGAAAGTTTTGATAAAGAGAAATCGAAATTAACTTGCTTATCAAAATTAGAAAAGCCTTTTTTCTCCAAAAACATTCCACCAGTACAAATTTTTTGTTTTGGGTTCAATTAATCATTTGGGCCTTATAATTTATCTCATTAGGTCCCATAGTTTTAAAATCTTCAATTGAGCCCCTATAATTGCCAAACATTTAACAATTTTACCTTGCCATTAAATTACTATTAATCACTGTTTATTCTACGTATCGCTGTCACATCATCTCAATTGACTCAATCAACATCCAACTGAATTCAAAAGAGTTGTCCTTATTCAAGTCTGCCAATTAGCTCAATGAGGCCCTTCTCTACACTTGCCATAGCCATGCAGACATGATGAGAGAGGATGTGACGAGTAGCTAGTCCTTGAAAGAGAGAAGCTAACAGGATGAGAGACAGTGAGGGTGCAATATCCTAGATATTTCTTTTAAACAGTACGGTGCTTTAAAAATTTAAAGAAAAATTTGAGAAATAAAAATTCTAAAACTTGGGCATGTTGAGAATTTATTTGGAATAAGAAATAAATAATAATAGATTTTTGAGGATTTATTTAAGAGTTTTTTTAGTTGGGAAGTTAATTTATATGTCAAAGTTGAAGTTTAGAGTGATTAAAGAATAATTCCAAAAATTTAGGTAAATTTTGAAGTTTTATAAAATTATTAGGGACCTACATGATCAATTAAATTAAAAGGGGTGTCTTATGTAAATAAAGCAAGAGGAATCACATCTCCATCACAAGTCCTTGGGGCTTGAATAAATATCCACACACACACACACACACACACACACACACACACACACACACACACACACACACACACACACACACACACACACACACACACACACACACACACACACACACACACACACACACTCTCTCTCTCTCTCTCTCTCTCTCTCTCTCTCTCTCTCTCTCTCTCTCTCTCTCTCAGATTGTGACAGAAAGAGAGAGGAGAATGCTGTGTTGGCCATCACCGGCCACTACCACCACCACTGTTGGCAGCAACTTCAGCTTCATTCTGAGGTGGGACTAAGGTCCTTTCTCCTCTATTTTTGTATTCCTTTTCTTTCTCTTTCCTTTTCATGGTGGGAAGATTTTTAAGAAGAGAATTGAGTGAGGGTTTAAGTGGATCATGGGATTCAAGTTTTAGTTCATTCTTTTAGTTCCAAATTAGTTTAAAACACATTTGAGAAGTGAAGAATTTGATTTTAACTCAAGATTAGGTTTTGAGATTCTCAGTGGTGCAAAATATTCTAATTTGGAAAAGAAAGAGAGAGTGACATGGAATTAATGTCTGATTTACTCTTGCTTTGTTTAGAAGGAAATATGGGTGTTAGTGACTTAGAATTCGTTGCAAGGTGTGATTTTATGCTCTTGGGATCAAAGAAAATGAAAGGGAACTGAGAAACAGTGTTGTCACGTTTCTACAGAAATTTACTGATTTTCATTTACTGCTATAAAGTTTTGGGATAGATTCAGGCATTAAGTGAGATCCAATGATCATGAAATTTGGTATGCAACTAGAAATGGTGTCCAAGAATATGCCTAAATTATTTCAAAATTTTTTGGGTTGGTTTGGTACCCTTAATGCACCTAAAAAGTAGTTGAAGTTTAAAGAATATGAAAAAAATGAGACTGTTATAACATGCTGCTGTTTTTGTGAGTTTTGATAACCAAATCAATTCCTAAAATCATGAAATTTTTGTGAGAGATTCTTAATATAGTGGCAATGTGATATGGAAAGTTTGAAGCTCATTAGAATTGATTGGCTTGGTCAAATAGGCATGGAAACAACACTTGTTTAATGTAGAGTAAAGTCTGGGTGGTTTAGAAAATTGATTTGGTTTTGCTAGTTAAAGGCCTCTTTTTGATCTAAAATTTTTATGGCACTGAAAACAATGATCTACAAAATTTCATTGCATTTGGACATGGTTAGGATGGTTTGTCAAGCATAGAATAGTACTTATAGTAGAATTGGACAGTTTTGGCATAGGATCACTAATAAGGTCTATAGAGGGGCCAAATGAGGGAGTTTCAGTCTGAAATTTTTATCATAGCATATTAACATATAAAGAAGGCTCTATGCTAAGTTTCGTGAATTTTGGAGCTACAAATCAGTAATAGAAATTTTGTAAACTTTAGTTTCGTATTTAGCAGAAAAACAGAACAATGTTAAATGCTTTGTGACTTAAATTTTAAAATGGTGTTGTTTCTTTCTTGGTTTATTTTCTAGGCTTCCTATGAGTTCTTTGGTACCTTTCTTCGGTTTAGTGTGGGATCCTTACTCGGAATCAAGGTGAGTGGGTTGGTACTTACTATGGCTAAATGATTTTTTTTTAATCCCTTGCATCATAGTGATAACTTGTGATGTACACTAATGTGAAAGGAATGATGGTTAAATTATAGCTTAATATTCATTAGGACTAAGATTTAATTGTATAAACTAGATCCATGCATGAATATATGAAATGATATATGTGAGGAAAAATATGTGTTTGTTTGTGATAACCTCACATGTGGGAGAGTATTAATATGTTCATACCTTATCATTGGAGAAACTTTTTGGGAAGTGTGTGTATGTGTGGACATACCTTGCTATCTCTTATATTGGGAAGGAAGAGATGGAACATACATTTATATATTTATGGACATACATTTATACACTCACATATATGTATATGTATACCTTTGTATGTAGTATTATGAGTTAATTAGATTATATATATGTATATGTATATATATATATGTATATATATGTAAGTATGTATTACATTTGGATCAAATATAGAAAGGCATGTACACACATACATCCATACATTCAAGGATTGATGAATAGTGTTTTCAAATAATTTAATATGGACACATCTATACCTACTCAACACCATGCAAATGATGAGTAAATAATATTCAAGTACCATTGTGGATAAATTGTAGATACAATGGAGCTTTTATGTTTGGAACATGATATGAAATTGTGATTGAATATGGCAAGTGATGAGTAATTTTGTCATTAAAATTGTGAATGATTATGAATTATATTTATGGAATATGAATAACATGTGAATTGAGTTAAGATGTGGTTTATTTTGATTGCTAAATTTATTTAACTATAAATGGTTGAGATATGTTGTAGATGAGCATTTGTTTATGATATAAGGTTTTGATTATGATTGTGTTTGTGTTTGAGAAAGAAAGGAAAGACATGGTGGTGCACCCCATGGGAAAAATTCACATTGAGCCATAAGGGTGGAGACTTATAAATAGAGTGATAAGGGTGGATACGGCGGGGCCACGGGCAACAATCCAAAGGTACCCTGGACGACCTAGTTGGTATTAGAAATGTGTGCAATTGATTGAATTGCTTGTTGTTGTGAATTGTTCTTAACTATGTTATATTAAAATGTGATTGATTTAATTGATTGTCGTTGAAAACTATTTTGGTCTATATTGTATCATGTTATAGTCAGTTTTATGTATGATTGATGTATGTTATAATTATGATGCGTTATATTTGTTTTTCGCCAATGTAGTATTGTCCCCTCATTAGGCACATAATTGCTCATACCGTCTTATTAACATTTTTTTTAGATTTAGCAGTGGAAGACTATTTATGCAAAGAGTGATGGATCTTTAACTTAAGGTCCCACTTAAATCTGGGAAATGATTAAAGTACCATCCTTATAACCTTTGGTCTATTCCTCTACAGTCGCTCTGTGATCTCATAGGTAGCTAGGAATTGGAATCCTGTTACCATAAGCTGAGGAAATAATGTATGTAAATGATTTAGTTGTATCAAAGATTTTGTTCCAGATATTTTATTGAATTAATATGTTGCGATAAATATATAAAATATATTTATGTAATATGATTAATTATATTTAATTGATCATGGGTGAGAAAAATAAAGTTCTTAGATGAAATTTATTTTTATATATTTGTTTTGGAATATTCGGTATATATAATCATTAAAATGAGCTAGGTTCCGAGGTGAGGTCAAACTTACTTTCGTGCCGGTCATGTGCCTTAGGTGGGACGTGACAGAAGGAATCTGAGATGTGAAAGAATTCATGAAAAAGCACAGTCTTAGGACCCAAACTGGCTTAGCGGGTTGACCCAGGACACGGTGACCCAGGGCCAGGCCTAAGTCAAGCTAACAGACTGACTGGACATTAGCCGAGTCTGGTTGACCCGGACTCCTTTCTCTCTCTCTCTCTCTCTCTTTGCATCAGCTGATCAAAACTCCCCTTTTTCTAACTTTGCCAATTTTCCTTGCACAATCTTGGAACCTTAAGCCCACACACCGGTGACCAAACTTCAAACAACTACACAACACACATAGCTTCAAGCCTTCGACATCAACTGATGCATACCACAACATGCAGAGGTCCAATGAATGGCACGACAATAACTTTGACTGACGCAAACGAGTTTGAGCCATCTTCAACTGACGCAAATGGCTCTTCTTTCCCTGTCTGACGGCCAGCAAGAGGTAAGGTTCGATTTGTGATATGTGAACACCCAAAATCAGAATTTCTTTTCACTAATACAACTTCAATACTGCTATTTGAGACTCCCACTCCAACTTTTTCAAAATTTAATCTTATTCCTAAAATTGAGTTTCAAATTACCGAATTCTTGCTTTAAGTGGCCACGACTCTTTTTGGTTTAATTATTTATTGATGAATTCTTGCTTTTGTTTTGGTTTTTCATGTTCTGGATTTTTCTTGAAACAGGAAGGGGTTTAATTCTAAGAGAGGCTCTGGCACACAAGACAATAACTTGAAGGTTCAAATTCTTGACCCTTTTCATTCTCTGTTTTTCTCTTTTCTTTATAATGGGAGATATTGAATGCTAAATGAATGTTGATATTGAATGCTGAATGAATGCTGAATGAGTGCTGATATTAAATGCTGAATGCATGTTGATATTGAATGCTGAATGAATGAAATAGATTATAAATTAAGACTTTTGATTTATAGATAACTTTGGGACCAATTTTGATTTAGGAAATTTTTTTGTTAATCTTAGATTGTCATAAATGTCATCTAGCAATCCCACACATAGTCAGTTGAGTCCATGCAAAAAGATGCTTCAAGAGGAAAAACAAACTTAGTATGGAGTCATTGTAGAATTACTAAAGGCACCAGTTCTAGGCATCATTTAATATGTTTATATTGTAACAAGACTTTCAAGGAGGTGGAATTAATTGAGTTAAGCTACATCTAGCTGGAATAAAGGGGGATGTGGAGCCATGTAAAAAGTTTCCAGTAGATATTCATTTCCAAATACAAACTAGTGTTGAAGATTTTACTCAAAAGAAGAGAAAGGTAGAAGAAGAATATGCAGAAAGCAATCCTTATCCAGATGAGAGCTTATATAATGATGATGTTGTAGAATTAAATAACTATATTACTCGGCCTTCTGAGGTTAGGGGGAAAGCAAAAGAAAAGGGCAAAAAGCCTATAAGCTCTTATTTTATGCATAGAACAACTTCTAGAGTCCAACCCACCATTAAAAGTGTGTTGCAAACCAAAGAGACAAGAGAAAGGTGTGTCATGCTATTGCTAAATGGATGTTTGATGCTAACTTGCCATTTAATGGTACCAACTTGCTATACTACTAACCAATGATTGATATTATTGTTAGTATGGGTGCGGGATATAAGGGCCCTGGAGTTTGGAACCTTCGTGATTATTTGTTGAGAAAAAATGTTGAAAAAGTAAATTCATATGTTAATAGTTACTACAAAACTTGAAAGGAAACAAAGTGCACAATTATGGTAGATGGGTGGACTGATCAGCGTAGAAGAACTGTCATAAAATTTTTAGTTTATTGTCTTAAAGGGATTATGTCCTTAAAATCTGTTGAAGCATCTGATGCTTCTAAGACTGGTAATATGTTATTTAAGATTTCTAAGGAGATTGTGTTATATGTTGGACCTGAAAATGTGATTTAGATTGCGACTGATAATGCTGCAAATTATGTTGCTGTTGGTAGAATGTTGGAACAAGAATTTTCAACCCTTTATTGGTCTCCATGTACTACTCATTGTATTAATTTGATGTTGTAAGACATGGGTAAATTGGGTGAGGTGACAGAAGTTGTAAATTATGCTTTAAAAATTACTAAATTCATTTACAATCATTGTTTTGCTTTGCATTTAATGAGGAAGCATACTAATAGAAGAGAGACCATTCGTCCAGCTCCAACTCGCTTTGCAACTAATTTCATTGCTTTGCAAAGCATATTAATTCAAGTTGCTTTGCAAGCTATGGTAACATGTAAAGAATGGACAAGGTTAGCATATGCTAAGGACAACAAAGTAAAGAAATTTGTGGATCTTATCCTAAATTTGGTCTTTTGGAAAGATTGTACATTCATTATGAAAGTTACTGAA
This sequence comes from Biancaea sappan, assembly GCA_037074585.1. Classification (NCBI taxonomy): domain Eukaryota; kingdom Viridiplantae; phylum Streptophyta; class Magnoliopsida; order Fabales; family Fabaceae; genus Biancaea; species Biancaea sappan. The sequence goes on from CM073499.1 coordinate 29,908,850, forward strand.
CTGTTGATCTGTGTATTGTGTATTATAGATAGTGAAGATAAGCCAATAATGAGTTATTTGTTTGCAGCATTTCATATAGTTAGAGGTGAAATGATGAAAAGGTTTCAAAGAAGGAAAAGAATTGTTGAGTCTTTTCTAAAAGTTCTTGATAGGCGTTGCCATAATCTACTACAAAAGAATCTTCATGCTACTGACTTTTGGTTTAATCCAAGTTATCAATATGATACTGAAGCAATGGAAATGCATAAGAGCACTATCTCAAGGGTTATTGATGTCATTGAAAAATATACTTGTAATGACAGAGAGTTGGAAACCAAGTTATCAAGTGAGATGAAAATCTTCAAGAATGCAAAAGGGAATTTTGGAAGAAGAATTGCAGTAAACAGTCGTCACACAATGATGCTAGGTAATATTGATCTTTATTAACAAAATTTTTCATTTGTCTTAATATTATTCCATTAATTTGTTTTATGTAATATCATTGGATGAGTGGTGGCAATGCTATGGATCAAGTGCTCCAAATTTACAGAAGCTTGCACTTTGAGTTTTAAGCCAAACTGCAATTCTTCAGGTTCTGAAAGAAATTTGAGTGTGTTTGAACATATTCATTCAAAGATTAGAGCATCAAAGGCTTAATGGTCTTGTTTATGTTCATTACAACTTAAAATTACAAAAGATGTATGTTTTTCTTCATAACATTGTTTGCAATTTTTAGACATATAAAGAGTCATTTATATTTTTATGTTTAAATAAAAATATACAAGTAAGAATTGAAGAAGAATTATCATCCAATCAGCTTTGAATCATTTGAAGAAAATGATGATTGAATATTGGAATAAGAACTACCAAGTTTGAGTGTCGAGGAATTAGAAGTTCTTAATCATAAATTTGCAGCTTGTACCACTGAGAAGGATGATGTTGATTGTGATTTGTGTTTGATAATTTTGATATATTATTTTATGATGTCATTTCAAGATTTTTATTTATCTAAATTATTTTCTACATAATTGAATTTTGATGGGATTATTCATGATGATGATGGTGGTGGTGGTGGTGGTGATGAAGATATTGAGGGAGATGCTAACATAGAGTATAACAAATGACTAATTGACTCATGGGACATGTCTTATACTGGAGAAACAAAGAACCTAGAAGCTTGGAATTTCTAAGTTGATTGATGACTTTATGAATATTTTCATTTTAATGACTTTATAAATTATTAGGGATGTTTAAGACTTTAATGTATGAATTATTATATTTGGATGATATTTTATGAATTATTATAAATATTTATGACTTTATGTTTGAATTATTAGATGTTTATAAATTATTATGGATGCTTATAACTTTAAAGTGTGAAATTTGAATATAAATTATTTATTTTACTTGTTTTTGAATTTCTATGTAAAGATATATAGGTATATATCTTGTTTTTGAATAGGTATATATGTATACTTGTTTTTGAATTTATATAGGCATATATATATATATATATATATTTAATTTATGTACCCAAATCAGTAATTGACCCGGTGATTCGACGGTTGAACTAGTGACTCAATGACTCGAAAGCTTGTCCAAGTCAATGGCTTGTGAAGAAGCACCAGAAGTAAATTATATAGAATTAGAGAATTATAATAACTCTTTGTAACTCCTCTTCTCTCTTTCTCACATCTCTCGGCTTCTTTCTTTCTCTCTTGTCTTAGCTTCCCTTTCTCTCCTTCGTCTCAACTTAATTCATAGACATGTTTTATTACGATTCTTCCAGTTGAGTAGTCTCTTCCATCATTACCAACCATTACCCTCACTATATATGGCACCATTCTTGGAACTTATTATCTTTCAATCTGTACATATAATTTATAAATGTTGGGATTCCTTATTGGAAAACTAATAATATATATTATATATTATATATACAATAGAAATGTTATACTGGGAAAAATAACAGAGAGGCAATAAAAAGGGAGACACATGATACTATTTTTTCCAAAGACCACATTGTTAGCGTTTACATATATATATATATATATATATATATATATATATATATATATATATATATATATATATATATATATATAATGTTAGTAATTTTATGTGTGGACTTCATATTTATAATTGTATATATATGTATGTATATATATGGATATACATATATGAAGAGCTATATGTTAATTAGGACCCAATAATATTTGATCTTTATAAAGCATATATTAATAGTGGGTCTATTTGATATATTAAAGTTAGTTTGGAGTAATTGTGTAATATATGTATATGTAGATATTCTAATCTAAATAATAATGAAGATGAGACATTATTAAACGGACTAACCTATAGGTTGACCTATGAGTAATTTGAGTGAGTTATGGTTCACTAGGTTATATAGGGCCAGTTGAGTTTTTGTGTTAGTCTATTAGAACAAAATCTATCTGGAGAGAGAAAAACTCTTTATAGCATCCTAGAAGAATCTAACTAGATTTGAAGAGACATCTAATAGATCAAGGTATGATTTATCTTCTAATCTTATACCATGAATGTTTTATTAGCCTATTAAGATTCTATAAACAATACGTTCATGGATTTTATGTTATATGTTTGATTAATATTAATTTCGCATTAAGTCTCCATGGTTAATGCCCATGATTAATTGTGTTGTTTGTTAAATCCAAGGTGTTAGATTTCTTACAATTAGCATTAGAGCCTGATTCTAATAGACTATTACACAACATTCATAAGTAATTTGGGCTTTTCAAAATTTTGGTGTTCATAAGGGTTTTTTTTTTTGTGGAAATTGAAGTAGTACTAGCTCTCGAACCTAGGTCTTAGTAGAAAGACACAAAGCGCTAAACCACTAAGACAAGGTTTTTTAAATAGAATCGAGAAAACTTCTATTATAATCTTGATTTAATGAATTTTAGGGTTATATATGAAATTTTCCTTTGTTTAATGATAATTTCAAACATGGACTTATGTGTTCAATTGATGAATTTATTTTTGGAATTGGGTGAATTAAGGTTGATTTTATACCAATCCTAAGGTTGTTTTAAAGGTTTAGGATCATAAAAGTTAAGTTTTAGGTGTGATCTAATATTTTGTGGGTGAAAAACTTCGTTTCTCTACGAATTTTCTTGAGCGGTTGCAGTAACGCAGCGCTGCAACACCAGATTTGGTGCTGCAGTGTTGGTTGGCCGAGAAGGCCAGCCAGTTGACTGTTGTAGCAGCATCTAGCCAATAAGGCCTTGACGCTGGGATATTTTTAAAAAAATTGTTATACGATATACTTGTGAAACTTGCTTAAAATAGGTCAATCTAAAGAGAGGTATGAACTAAGCTTCTTATTTGTCTATATTTATGAACTATATATATATATATATATATATATATATATATAGCAAGTGCTACTAACAAGGTATTTATTTTGTCCAAAGACTGATTAATATTGTTGTACTGGGCATCTTTAGTTAAAGCCTATCAATGTACATGTGACTAAAGAAGTTTATCGTTTTGTTTTGATAATGAAGTGTTTGCTTCACATGTACATGTGAATATATGTTTTGTTGTATATATATATGTGTGTATGTGTGTTATCTTGTTTTGAGCATGGTTTATTTGTTGCTTGTTTAAGTATTGCAAATATATCTGCAAACATAAACAATTTTAAGACATGGAAAGAGAATATTATAATATATAGCACAATTTTAATATGTCTTTCATGTTAAATAATATATAGCACAATTTTAATATATATTACTCATGAATTTATAAGCTATGTTATATCTTGAAATTGTGATATAATAGTAAAATTGCTACAATTTATTAATTTGAATTGTTATGTATTTTATTTTAATTATTTCAATTGGAAGAGAGAATTCACTTAAATTATCATTTTTAATTCTATCACATTTCTCTAAAATGATATTTTTAATTGTACTTAATATTATCATTGCAATCCCTTATTTAACACTAAAAAAAACACTTTTTATAAGTTTGAAAGTAATGGTTGGAACCCAAGAGGGAGGGTGAATTGGGTTTTATAATTTTTTCACAAGAATTAATTGGAAGTTGAAATGATTTTCTGTAGAAGTATAATACTTAAGATAATAAATACAATACAGAAAATCAATGTGCTGTCAAGATAAATAATTATAAAGATCAAGGAATTAAAGCGTAGATATCAATATGCACAAATTAAAGAGTAAGGGATAGAGAAAGAAAACTCAGAAATTTATACTGGTTCGGCTAATCCAAGCCTACATCCAGTCCTCAAGAGACCACTTGAGTATTTTCACTATAATTTTAAGTTTAATCCGGGTACTTGCAAACCACTACAACCACGCAAATTCGATTCGGGTATTTGCGAAACCACAATGGAGAATTTATGAATCCGGGCTCCTCCTCAACCCAAAGCAAGTTCTTCCAACATTGGTACTTGCGAACCTCAACTCAGAATAATATATGTATTGATCAAAATCAACAATACAAAGAAACTCTCTCTAAAGAGTAGATGAATACAAATGAAGCTATAATAACTCTAATGATAGAGAATATGCAAGATTTGGCTCAAGAATATTTGGATTTCTCTCAAAGATGATAGAACATGTTAATATGTCATTGTAGTACTTGGTTCTTGCTCAAAATCGTGTATCTAAGGTCATATATATAAGATTTTAAAAAACTAGCTGTTATATAGCCGTTACATCACTTATAATGCAGTCCAGATGTCCATTTGTCGACCAGTGGGGGTCACCTGGTCGACCACCCATTGACAGTAGCAAAATATAGCATTTTCAGGACAACTGGTTGACCAGTCGGAAGCTGCCTGGTCGACCACCGGCTGGCAGTAGCGAAATACAGATTTTGAGCTTTCTTTAAAAATTCATAACTCCCTCATTTGAACTCTGTTTTAAACAAATAATATATCATTGGAAAGCTCTTGGAGTCTAGTTTCAAATGAGCCAAGTTTTACTCAAAAATTATTTTTCGTTTAAAAGATATAATCAAAACACTGACTATAGGTCAGAACAGAATAATTTTTGAGTACAGTAAAATCAACTTTCAGTTTTTCAAACTATATTTTAAATAGTCATATATTTCTCATTTGGACTCCGTTTTGAATAAATAATATACCGTTGGAAATAACTTTGAGTCTACTATCAAATGAGATTAAATTACTTGAAAAACTGAGTTTTCATTTATGAGATATGATATAAGGAGTGACCAAAGGTCAAAAATTAACTTTTGTAAAACTTCATATCTCACTATCTTTTTGTTTAAAATGCTTGAGCCAATGTATGCAAATCTAAATCATTGAGTTTCACAAGTATACTAGCCTATATAAAATATACCTAATGCAAACACATAGGCTATCTTGATGCATCCAAGCTTCCAAGACTTCAAATCTTCTAATTCTTCATTTCTTGGAGCTTTGTCCTTGTATGTTGCTTTCCTTGAGTGAGGCATGATGTTACTTTTCCTTGTTCTTCAATCCAATGCTCACTCTTCTTGTTTTGAACCAACCTATAAAATATATCTTACTTGCAAACTAAATGGTTAGTTCAATTCATGATAAATAACATGATTAATGTATAAAACATTACACATTAAATAACATAGTCATGCTTAAATACTTGTAGCATGTATATGATAATTAACCTTTATATATATATCAATGCTACAATTCAAATACATTTGTCATCATCAAAACTTATGGCATAAAGCCTTAGGGTCAACAAAGTTAACATATAAAATATCTACCTGAATTAAAAACATACCCATATATGATTTATTCAAGTCAATCTTAGCCCAATACAAAGTGGGCCAAGGGCCTAGGCCTGGGCTCATTTTCCTTTGTTACTCTATGTAATAGCATGTTTGGATGGCTTTCATAGGAGGAAAAGGCACATGGAATATTGGCTACAATGTCTTCTCCCATGTTTCCTTCGTCCCTCAGCTAGAAGCTCTCCATTCCATGTGGTCATTATTTTCTCTCGTTAATCATACAGATTCTTCCTCCCCAAACCCTTTGGAATCCTGAATTTTTGGATGGAAGTTATGTGGAGTTATGAAATTGCCCTTGACACTAAGGAGGAATTCCAATTGCACCCTCATGTGCTTTTACGTTGTGTCCCTGTCGTTTTTACACATTACCGAAATTGCTGGTGTGCTCATGCTACTCTGTCCTGCCTACTCCTTCCATTTTTGCTTTCGTCTTGCATGAGAACATGGGGTGACAGCTGGTGATAGTCGCAAAGAAGGAAGACAACCTCAAAGGCAAGAGTAATGAGAGGATGGTGGTGTGGGAGAACGATGATGGTGGAGGATAGTGAAGGGTTTCGTAGTAGATGGTGATGTGGAGGGCGTTGCGGGGTTGAAGGGTGGCAACGGTTGGTAGTGTGCCACGGGCTTAGTAAAAGAAGAAGAAGTGAGAACATGGTTCACAAATTTAGGTTAGAAAGCAAAGAAGTAAGGGGCAATTTAGTAAAATTACTCCTCAAATTCCTTTTATTTTTATTTAAAAATATATAACTAATAATATTTTTTTCTCCTTCTTTTTTCTTTTTCCATTCTGAACCAAACAACTTTTTTTTCTATCTTCTTTCTTTCTTTTTCATTCTTCTTTTCCTTTACATTTCTACTCTATAATGTGAACGCGTCAAAGTTTAACATGTTTTAATGAGCCAAACCCATGATTAGATCTATATATATTATAACAACCAAACCTATAATCTCGAGGGAGTTGGCCCAAAAGAGGAAGGGAAAGACTTGAGCTTTAGAAAAGGTCAATAAACATTGGTTGGGTCAAGATCTAAAAAGGTTTAGTTTTTCTATGCTATTGGGCCTCTTTATTACATAGTATCCGATAATTTAAAGGACTGAATCCATGAAAATCACTAAATACATTCGTCCACTTGTGTTTGAAGAGAAACATGAAATAGGATAAAAGTTACATGTACTCTCTTCTAGAAAGAAGGAAAATGCAACAATGTTCAAGTAAGATGCATATCAAAACCTCTCTAATATAGAAGGTGCAAGATGACAATAGCTGGGCTTCTACTTTTGTGGTGACAAAAAAGTTGTAGGCAAGCTTTACGAGGAAGAATTGGCTATTTCGATCTTTAATCATGGCAAATGAAAATGATTAAGATCAAGATGAGGGGGAACTTGTGAAGCAAATTCAAATTGAGGGGAATAATAAGGATTTTAATGATAAAATTGGCATTCTAGAAAAGAACAAAGATTTCTTGCCTTTTGGTTCCATTCAAGTCCTAGCATCATATTGTTGTCTATAATACCTGCATATTTTACCATTAGGACTTTAGTAAATTTATGTTCATGTGCTATGTGTAATGTATGTTTTATGGAGGACAAAATTGAAAGGAATAAAAAGTTTGTAAGCAAATGTGAAAAATTGGATTTCTCTCATGCTATGATGTGTATGGTGATTCTTCGAAAATATATGATATGTGGTATATGTATGTGAACCTATGGTGAAATTACCCTTGTGCCACTCCTCAATATATAAGGCCAACCGCCAACCGGACACGTGATTGGCACAAAGGCGAAATTAACCTCACCTCGTAAGTCTGACCCAACAAATTCATCATACAATATATATCTCATAGATATATAACAAATAAAAGTGAGAAATGATCATAAGATAAGCTTTCTATTCATTCATCATAAGTATATTTGATTACAAGTCATGTCTCTACTATGTTCCTAGGCATTCCTATCACAATATTTTATATAATAACTGGAATACTTAGAAACATAGGTTACAAGAAGTCCAAAATATGCGCATTGATAAATTTCCAATACACAAAATCATTATCCAATCCCTAGGCAACCTATGTGACCACAGAGCGACATCTAAGAAGAAAAAAGAACAAAATATACAAAAAAGGAAGACAAACCAACCTCGGAGTCATGTGGGGCCTAGATGCTAAGAATGCGTTACTCCTCAGGTGGATGTTCTCCTAATGTTAGACACGAGAGGGGCACACCATAATAAAAAAGAAAAATTGTTTAGCATCATTGTGACAACAAGCCTCAACGATATCCAAACAACAAGTCATATGGTTATACAATTCTCAGATAATTTCATATCAGCAAGGGTTTTACATAGTCACTGTCACAACCCACACTCGGGCACATGACCGACACGAAATCCAGGGATAAACCCTCCCAAGACCCATAAGCCTAACTTACAATATGCAGTGACATCATTAAACATGTATATGAGAGAAAGGAATAATTTACATTTCATTTGAAAATTTATTAACATCATGATTAAATGATTTCTCGTTGGTACAATTATAAATATGATTAAACATGCAATTACATCAAACATCATCTGATGACAACTTCACGACCAACCCAAGACTTAGGTGACCTATACCACTATAGAGCATTTTGGACCAAAATTTAACAATATACAATATGTACCAACCCAAAGATGGTAAATGGTTGTCTCAGAGTCCGCTACTCCTCTAATGGATCCTCTTCAACTCTATTTGTAAGATCTAAAAATGTTAACCATAAAAAGTGAGTTTGGAAAACTCAGTAAGTAAATAACACTACTAAAACACATGTGAAACACATCAAGTAACAAGCATTGACAATCACATGCATACATGAATTATGTAAGGTACATAAAAAATACTCAAAAGGTCTCATTACAATACATACACATGTCTATATATATATATACATGGATGCTTTCACGACCCTATGACCCACATCCAAATCATTGATCTGAGTGGATAGCACCCAACATCCATATCCATGAACCTTATGGTTCACACGGGGCACATCGCCTAAGGCATCACTAGTACTCATGTCTTACCTATACGACGTTAAATCATACACAACATATATAATGTCCACAATCAATATCAAGTAAACTCGGCTACATGGGTCTACATCCTTATAGTTCATCCCTTTAGGAAAATAGATAATTGTGTTATAAAATAAATCAGGTATAGAAACAACATGCATATATGCCTTTTAGGCCACAAGCTCAAAATCAAATGTTGGAGTACAATGCAAGCACATAAGGCAACTCCATCACATTATGTGGAATGGTTTCATCACTGGCAAGTCACCCTTTGGGAATCAAACTTAACCAGAGCTACCCACGTTACCATCACATTCAACATGAACGGCAAGTCACCCCTTGGGAGCTATGCTCAACCTGGGCTACCCACATTGCCATTACAATACAACCACAATGCAAACAATGCATGATTCAAACCAATACATCTTATACAATACAAGCATACATTTTCCCTTGTTATACAAATCAATCCCGCAATCTTATCATACAGATATTACAACAACAATTCTTAGGTCTCAAGGGACTATTCACAAGCATACATACATGACGTGTGATCCATAAAATAAGTTATAACGAGGTTACCCATTTGCATCACTAACATGATCATAATATAGGAGATGCAAGTTTCAATACAACTTCATTAATGTATTTCCACGCATAATATATATATATATATACATATTTTCGGGTTCTTATTATTATTTAACTAACAAAATACCCATGTTATTAGCACATAAAAGTTTTTAGTTCATAATACTAAGTATATAAGTCTTAATCTCCCCACATAAGCAACAAGTGCTCATGTTGCCGATTGCAACATTGCCTATAAGCAATTTGTTTTCTAACTCAATTTACCACCACACATTGCCTTACTATTAGGTCTAACCTCCCTCTAAGAGGTTTGGACTATACATATATATTTCTAGCCACCTAACAATTCATACACATAAGTAGCATTCAAGCAACCAACTACCTTGAGCCTCTTAGCAACCGCCATTAATTCAAATATACTATCGACATGTATCCACTATGTGGACTTAGATCATGCAATCACGTACACACGACATTTCAGGTTACTCACCCTTTTTATATACATTTTGCTAAATTCATACATGACATTCCTATTAAGAGATTTCTCTCATCTTCTTAGGAACTTTCCTATTCTCATGCATCATGCATTTAATGCATTGCAACAATAGTTTCACAATAACTTGGGTAGGCTTAGTTACTTACCTTTCTCTGAGCTAAAATTATTAGGTTGGCTTAGCTACTTACCTTTCTCTGAGTTAAAATTACCATTTTATTTCGTCTTGATCAAGGATTGAATGATGCAAGATGATCAGGGAGGTATTCCTATTGATTCAATTAAGAAAAAGAGCAAAAGATGTCAACATTCAAAAATTGGAAAGTGGTTGCTATCATCTCAGTGTTGAGCACCTATTTGCTGGCACTCAGCACTGGATATTGTAGTCCAACATCCCCTTTTAGCCATGCCAGTGCTAAGCGCCCACTTCGTGGTGCAGATGTCTGCATTAGAACATGAAAAGAGTAGAAAATGCTCTGTTCCTTACTTCAAAACCCCCTATACTCAACCAATCTATTCCAAACTTCATCTTAGCACTTTAGACAATCAAACACAAGTTTTTTTCTATCCAAAACCCATAAAAACATCTAACACAAGTTGGGTTCAAGATTTAAACCATTCTTCCCAAACACAACTATATTTTCATGTTCTTCCTTACTAGCTCATATTTCCTCATCAAAGTCTAGTTTTTCATTTGTTTTAATCACCCAAAATGTTAAGAATCACAGGGAGGAATGTTTGGAAGAATAATAAGTTTTAAACCACAAAGCACCCTCAAATCACCAAAACTCTTTAGATTGCCAAGCTAGGGCATGAATGTTCGAAAAATGGAAAAGATTTGAGAAATCTTGCACTTACCCTGAACCTTGCTATTTCCCGATGAGGATGTAAGCTTTTGGTGGCCAAAGTTACGTCGAAGAATAAGAAAGAAGCAACAATTTGGATGATTTTGGTGATTAGGGTTTGGAAGGTGAAGAGGCATGAGGTTGGGAGCCATAAGAGAAAGAGAGAGACAAGGGACCAATTAGTTGAGACGTGTGTGTGAGTATTTGTCTGGTGAGTATGAATGTTTATGAGTATGTTGGTGCCACAATTATCCTTTTGCCTTTCATTATAAAATAAGAGAGCTTTTAAGTCCAAGGGCCAATCTTAGAACTCCTTTACAAATAATTTGTACTGACACCCAAATCATGCCCCAACAAGAGTATCATATCACAGATAAGTTTACAACACAGATTTGTCAAGCCTTTCCGCTTCACCAATCATTTCATTAAAACATGAAATGGTAAATCTTATTCACTTTGGTCCCTCTCCAAGGTTCATAGACTCGACATCCTCTCTTCAGCTCCCCAATAGAAATAATCTCTATTGCCCACGCACTTCGACACACTACATCACCCCTTCCACCATAACCATAACTTCCCTTTTCATGTTCAATTTGGTCCCCATTCAAGGACTTATTTGCACAAACTCCACATTTCAAGTTTTTAAACCTCCAGTTTTTCTCAAGTGCACATACAAAACTAAAAAATTTTCACTTGTGTCAAAATCAACTCCCTTATCCAACGATGTAATACCTTGAGTATTACGGTCACATAAATCACTGACCTCCTGGGTTGTCCACAATACCTGTGGATCATTACCCACAGCCTCCCCTGCTGCATCATCTTTTATCTCTCCATTTATAAGTCTCCTCCCTTATGGATCTATGTATATCTTTCCTCATGTGGTGCATCGCCATGAATTTCATTCCACAATCATAATTCAAACACATAATGTTTCATCATAGCATATAGGATCACAACAATACATGTCTCATACACATATATTCATGGAAATTCATCACACATGTACATATGTATACATACCATCCCAACATGAGTCTTACTCATATTATTCCACTCATTTATTCATATGATTCACAATCATTGTGTTTGAACACTTTCTTAAGTCATTCAATGATAAGGCATGTCTTCATTAAGATGCAAGAGAATATAAGTAAGAAAACTTAGTCAAATGTAGAGTTATCCCACTCACCTCAATTTCGGGTTATAATTACTATTTTCTTTTGCCTTGATCGAGGAAGGGAGGACACAAGATGATTAAGATATGTTTCCTATGGTTTCCAACATGAAAAGAGAGGGAAAAGAAGGTTGAAAATGAAGAAAATTCAAGGCACCATGTCGCTGTAGCGATGAACTACTACAGAGAGCATTTGCTCTTTGCCAACTATTGCTACAGCGACCAAAAGGCTTTGGTCTCGGACCATCATTGTAGCAACGGTTCGAAGAGTAGTGAAATTATGTTCTATATGTAGCATTCTGAATATGATCGTGCTAGGCAAGCATTATGATGTATTGTCACGCAAGCTAGTAGAGATTAGTTAACTAACTCATTCTACCATAACATAGTGATTACATCCAATCATGTATAGAGTTGTCTATCTCACCTATCAATAGTGTGTTAAAATAGGTTTGACTAGTTACTCTGGAAAAGAGATGCGATGAATCAATGATTTAATAGCTTATTTTAAAGAAGGTCATTTAATCCAGCCCAGTAAAACCCTTTGGTTTTTTTTTTCCTTAATTAAAGTTTAGTTTACTTCTATAAAAGTTTAGTCTAATTTTTTTGAAATTTTATGATCTCATTGCAAAGTTTCTATCATTCAAAGTGACTATAATACATTTAAGGCAAAAGTATACCGACTGTCCCTGATATTTATCCCAATTTTCACTCATGTCCCTAACATTTTTTTGGTCAAATATGTCCCTTATGTTTCATTTTTTTTATTATATATTCCCCAAATTGACAAAAATACCCCTCATTTTTCTCTCTCCTCACTCACACCCAACTCGTCGGAGAAGACGTTGGAGAAGTAGAAAATCGGACAACTCACAGCCATTCGCTCTATTTCTTCCGCTACCGTGTCTCTCTTTCCTCCAACATTCTTGTTCCCCTTTCTTTTCTCTCTGATTCATACACACACTCTCTCTCAATCTCAAAAAATTTCTTTCTCTAGTTAGGTTTTCAGCGAAGAAATTTTTTGAGATTGAGAGAAAAAGAGAATGAATTAGAGAGAATAAGAGAGGAACAAGAATATTGGAGGGAAGAGAGACGCAAAGGTAGAGGAAATAGAGTGCATGACGGTGAGTTCTTCAGTTTTTTGATTCTCTGGCGTCTTCTCCGACAAGCTGGGTGTGAGTGAGAAGAGAGAAAAAAAGAGAGAAATGAGGGGTATTTTTGTCATTTTGGGCATATATGATAAAAAAATGAAACATAAGGGACATATTTGATAAAAAAATGTTAGGGGCATGAGTGAAAATTGGATAAACATCAGGGACATCCGGTATACTTTTACCTACATTTAAAAAAAAAGGCTCCATTTGAAATTTTGATACAAGTTTTTAAAAAGTTTAGTCCAATTATTTCGAAATTATGTAGTTTCAATATTTAGTTTTGCCATTCAAAGTGATTATAAATACATTTCTAAAAAATATTTTAGCTCATAGGCTAGCCTAATCAAGCATGTGGCCCTTTATTGGCTGAGTTAGGCTAAGCTTTCTAACCTATCAATTATATATGATTTGGTTTAGCCCAACCCATGTTTACCATTGACTATATAGGGTTTGGGGTTGGGATGGGCCGACTTGGCCAATTTGACAACTCTACTTATCAACTACTAAAAAATATAAACAAATAAATTTAGACTTTCAATTTGATGATCATATTAAATTCAAATTTTCTTCACTTAAGCCCACAGTAAAATTTAGTAGAGGTTGGGCCTATGATAAAATCTTAAATTTTTAAAATAAAAAATATTAAGCACATTTAATTTCATGAATTTTATAAAAGTTTCAACTTGATCCTTCTAATTTAGAAGTAGATAATGTTGTATTCCTATTTTTTAAAATAATCAAAATTTGCTCCTCTATCACATTATCCATCCATAATCTAGCATTATATTAAACTAAATTAAAAATTATTTATTTACCTAATATTGTTAATTCAGTCAAATTTAATTTTTAAGACAGCAAATTGTTAGGTTAAACCAGTGTTTGGAAAATCAGACTAAACTGGTCGATTGAACAAAAAACTAGACCCTAATCTAATTCGAACATAGCTAGAAACCAATGGACAAAAAAATCGATCAAACTTGGTCAAAAATCAAGCTGGTCCGATCTTAAGCGGCCAACAATTACTTCAAACTGGCCACAGTTAGACCAGTTTAGCTAATTGACTAATCATCTTAACAAAATTAAGCAATTAAAATTTTTAACTATCACGTGGGGCCCAAATGATTGAGTGTTATACAGCCACCACACCATCCGATCCCACAAACGCCACACATATATAGGCAAAAGTGAGAGAAAGCTTCATCACTTAGGCGATGTGAGACTTCTTGAGCTATTGTTTTCTTTTTTGTTTAACACCAAAACAAACGATTTCTTGTTTTGCTCTGTTCCTCAAAATACAAACTTACTTTTATGGGGTTGAAATTTGACTAACCTTGCCACTTTTTTGGGGAGAACTGATAGAAATGTGGATTCTGCTAATAGTCAAAAGCTATTTCCTGCATATTACAAAGGACATTAATTGAAGTTAACGAAGAAGGGACTAAAGCACTCACCTTTAAATGAATTACATAATTTATAAAATTTATAATTCTCCTTTAATTATATATTTTATTTTTTTAATATTTCAAAAAAAAAAATTACTAGTTTGATCGACTATTGATTTTTGAACTAATACTTCTATCGATTCAATGACGAACCTAATTTTCTAAACCTTGAATTAAACACTAATATTTTCGCAAATGGTATGATTCAGGAGTAAAATTAGATGATTTTAGAGGAAATATTTGAAAGAGTTCATGAAGAAGAATGTGAATTTGAGGAAAATAGACAGCTCTATGGTACTAGCTTGGATGGCAGTACCGCCAGCAGCCATGATCGCAAAGAGAGCCGGCGAGAGTGTGCATCAAAGTCATTCCTGATGTCATCTTTGTGCCCTCTGCCACGCTCTTGCCTCTCTCTGGATTCAAGCTCTCCAGATCTTCTTTCTGGAAGAAAACAACTCCCTAAGTTGTCATCATCAGCATGCAAAACACCTACCTTAATGTGTGAATTTCGTTTCACGTTTGCTTCTCTTCCTGCATTGTTACTTACCAACAATAAGCATAGCATGGATTTCAGAATTTTAATTGCATTCTTTTACTTGATTAAATCTTGTGCTTGAAATAAATCAATGAAATCTGCCTTTTCAAATCCAAATAAAGGAAAAATTGTCAAGCCATGGAGCAAAAAGAAAAACCCTCAGTTGATCACTTCGAACGAATACTTCTCCAAGTGAAACAAGAAAAACAAATTTTATTGAAAATCATCCAACAAATGAGGTAAGCATGATCCAAAAAATAGGGTGCTTATCATATTCACATCATTTACAGTTGAACTCCAATCTTGATGTGAGTAAGAAAACACAATAATATAACTGTCGATTACATACGATGATATAAGTAGATAGCAAAATCTTCAAGAAATTCTCATTCCCCTAAGTTGTCTAAGTAATTATTCTTTCATAATTTAGCTTTAACCATGATATCGAACTCCATCTCTTTTACCCCAATTTCCGCCTTCTCCTCCTTGTGTTCCTTGTAACATTTGACTTCGAAGTAGAACAACCTCGCATAGCAGATTGCAAAATAGGAGTAGTATTCTCGGTGGCCAAGTCAGGTTCTGAAACTCGAACTGGGGAAATCGATTTCCGCTCTTCAGCTGATTGATCATTTGTTTTCAAGAGCTGATTTCTGACATTTTCAAAAGAATGCAGCTCCTCCTTAGCTACCTGATTATGAATTAGAACTCCAGCCTTGGTCTATTCATAATAAGAAACAAGATAAGAATCATGTAATGATCCTTCAAATATATACAATGAAATCATTTTCCCAATAACTTTTGTCAGTCCAATATGAAACCTTGTTAAATTTGCTGATGGAATTATTAAAAATCTTGTCACTCAAATCACAATTCCAAATCATAATTCCACCAGAAAAGAAAAACATGTGAAAAATAGCATTACAGTTGTGTCAACAGGAATCCTATGATAGGAAATGGGGATAACAGAATCATACCAAAAAGTGCTTCTAAGAAGCATATAAGAATAAGGAATTGGAGTTGGGTAATAACACGGCACCAGTTGGAAGATATGGAAACTTGAAAACTGGTTGGAGGATATGGAAACTTGAAAACTGCTAACTATCATCATTAATCATTATCACCCTTACCCATCTCTTCTTACCTTCACAGATTCACAGGAAGCTAACATTTCCATCCTTCTATCCTCTCCTGGATTTAAAAACTCACTGAGCTCCCTCTGAAATTCTTCTACAGGATAGTACTCTATCCATGACAAGATATGGAACTCCGAAACTGGATCATTGATTTTCTTACATGTAAAGATGTTTCGGAAAGGAATATTCCATGATAACCACTGATTATGACCTGTGCCCTAACATTCCAAAATGCTTCATAGTCCCGACATCCAACTTCAATACCATTACCAACAATAGGAGTGTATGAAAAGGCACTGATACCTCTCAATTTTTTTTACATTTTTCCTGATAAGGAAGACAAGGACAAGAGATCCTCCTAAAATATACACACAAAAGAACACAAACCACAAAACCAAGACCTAATACTATAGAGCCTTCCAATTACTTTGGAGATCCAAAAGGGACACTGATGGAATCAGTGCAAATTATAAGCAGGGGGTGAGGAAAGTAAAATATGTGAAAGCAAGGTATGGATTGGATAAAGTTAAGAGAGATGAGACATGTGTTCAACTTAGGTTGAATGGGTCTAAAAGAAGGGTGGCTGGAGAATGAAGGGGAAGGGAAAAATTATGAAATGGTCTTGGGAGAGTGCTAGCCTCTCGAAAGTCTACCAACCTTGTGTTTTCTACTGTGTGTTCTTGCTGCTTTGGGTATTTCCTGTTGTCTCTTGTTATTTCTGTGAGTGGTGTGTTGCTGCGTTGTGCGTTCATCAGTGTGAGGTATCTTGTTATTTCAATGAGTTGTTTATTAGATTGTAATTCTCTCTACCCCATTAGTAGAGATTTATCAGAATTGAATCCAAGTAATTCTGTCACTATACTGTATTTTGGGATTTATCCCATTCAGACTTGTGGATTTCTATCATTATAGTGTTATTCGGTATTTTTTTTACAGTATTATTTAGTGTTTCTTTAGTTTGGGTTTCCAAATGATAAGTACTCAAGGAACTTGGGGAATCTTCCCGTAAAAACTTAACTTAAAAACTAATTGTTAAGGGAAAAGAATCGAGCCACTTAAGTACTCCACTGAACATCCCATACTACTCGATGTGGAACTTAGGCACCCCATAATACCCTAGTCCCTATCAAAAAACAGCCCTTGGATAGCTGACATTTCGGCGGCTGCACTCTATGATGCTTTGCTCGGCCATTCTGGTGAGCCCCACTGCAAGTAGCCCTTTCCAATGCATCGACAACCAGGCTCTAATACCAAAATAAGCACCCAAGCAATTAAGGCAATCCTTCCTTAAAAGTTAGCTGTTCAGGGGGAAGAACCAAGCGACCTTAATACTCTACCGAACATCTCATACTACTCGATGTGAGACTTAGACACCTTATAATACTCTAGTCCCTATTAGACACCCCCTTAAAATAACAGTTGGTAGATACCCAAAGGGACATGACAAAACAAATCCAATCCCAAAGAAGGAAAGGAGGAAGAAACCAGTGCTTAAGCATTCCTCTCAAGCCAAAGATACCACAACACTGCAAACATTGTAGCTTTCCACAAAGCCTTAGGTGGGAGAATCCATCCCAAAAGAATAGCATAGTGGGGTCCCTCAAGACTCAGGTAAAACTTATAAATAGATTGTTGCCTCGTGTGGGACATATCAACATCTCCATTGTTTTGAGAGTTTGTTATGAGAAGAGGAGAATGTAGGATTTTCGACTGACCTTAATAAATCCTCCAATGTCTTCCTTCCTTCGTAAAGTTTTTTCTGATTTGGGATATTTTGGAGGAGAAAGTTTTTTTCTATTTTATTTTTTGAAATCCTTCCCTTCACCATCCAACTCCCAAACTACCCTTAGGAATTAAGTTTGAGAAATTGTACAGTGCCTTAATGGAAATCAACCTAAATGTATGACCATAAGTTGTATTTGTTGTAATACTACCAGACTTGTGATACTATAGATGCAACGGTAATAGGGTATGTACATTCATCATCTGTCCAGTGTTATTGAGAATATTGACAAAGAAATAAGAATGACCACAAGGTGGATAAGAGCACTGTAATATGTCAATTCTTGTTAACAATATTCATCCATGCATGATGACTTCCCAGAAACTCGCCTAAATGGCACTTGCAACGCACAATGCAAGTGTACAATTACAAAACTTGACTATTCCAACGCATGCCAAGTCGACGAAACCAAACATAAGATGCCAAATTTTCACAAATATTGACAAGCAAAATGGGGAAAAATTGATATCAACTTTGTATAAAAACTTACATCATCCCACGGAACCTCCCGCTGAGGCTGATCGGCGGTTTCAATAAGAGGAAACGACTCGGCACAATTTGATATTTCATTTCCAGCCATTAGTAGATCTCCCATGTTAAACTCAGATTTCACAGATCTAACATGAGATGAGTTTTTGTTTCTAGCACAAGTAGGAGACGCAGGATTTCTTTCAAAATGGTTCAATTCATCAGACGGTCCATGCATACTCAACTTATTTACAGAACTGAACTTTCCAGGATTGTCACTAATCACAGTGTCAACTCGAGTTTTCAATCTGTGAACTTGTGCATGTACTGCTTCAATCTTTAGAATAATGTCCTTTAAGGATTTATCGCTATCTTTAGAGTCAAGAGAAGACAAAATATCATCCAACCTGAACTCTTCAGTATTGCCAGCATTACCTGCTGATATCAATGGAACAGGAAGTAATTTTAGATAGTATGAAAAACATTGTAGTCTCAGAAACTCGTGGAAACATATTATGAAAACCTATCATCAATCTTCTTTGAATATAGATGAAACTGAGTAAAACTTGTATATCTAATAATGTGAACTTTTTTTTTTTTTTGGGTTCACAATCTAAAAATGAGGTAGATAGCAGAACTATCAGCAAAACAGCTTCATATATACTAGTGCTACTCACCTATAGCAACACCAGGAGCATCTTTCAGATGAGCAACATCAGCAGTGCTTTTGTTTTCTGGAGAATACAGAAGGGAAAAACAAAAATTTATTACAAGAACGTGGAAGAGACATACATTACCTTCCAACCAAGAAAATTCATACCATAGTAGGAGAATAAGCTATGGTTAGACATGTATGATGTCAAATCATATTTCTCTTCAACTCTCTTTCGCTTCTTCCTCATCATAACTTTATTCCTACCACTTGAACCAGAAAAAGGTGTTGACTTGGTACCAAAACCATCTAATATAAAGTCTGCAAATTTATGCTGCTTTCTATGATCATATGCTGCGAGCTCTTTATCATACTTAAGTGCTTCAGACTGAAGTTGTTTCAGCTGCAATTCTATCCACTTACAGCGCCACATAAGAGGATGTATAAACCGTCTCCAATGACTTGTCAACTTTTTCTTTCTGCAAAGTTAATAGGATCAAACATATTAATGGTTGATATTCTTCTCAAACACATAGCAACCAAGACAGTGTATTACAAATGTTATAATAATCCATATGAAAGGTTCTATCATGGCAATAAAGAACTGATTCATTTATATGGGTGACGCATACAAATTGGTATAAGATTATATAAAGGATTGGGTTATTTCCTGATGCCCATGCTCTGTAAAAGAGGTCCATAATATGTTTTACGCTGAATCACATGCATTTCCTATCTATCTTATAAGTGGAATATAAAAGCTATATATATGTTGTCAACTGAACAAAGGGAAAAAAATAGTAAGAGTCCTACATTTTTCAAAGTAAGATAAAGAAAGGAAAGGACGGATAAAAAAAAAAGAAAAGAAAAGAGAAGAGAAAAGGGAGGTGTATTGGCATATGTAGGCATAGCAGATAGCAGGATTTTCATTCTGAAAATCCTAACATGTAAGCATAAACCATCATATATAATTTATAGCTATGCAAATTTAGGCTGAATATGCAAGTGTAAAATTACGGACATACATACATATAATATATTACATACATATACACATACATATAGAGTGAGACAGACATATGAACAGAAAGAGTTATATAAAATATTACAATAATCTACATTGCAAAATACCTAAACTGAGATGTTGCATTACAGAGAGTTCACAAAATAGCAAATCAGAACATCGTAATTGTTATGCATGATACGTTAATGTCTAGGTCGAGCTTTCATGCTATCTGTTTAGAAGCTTAAAAAACATACTAATGTAATTTTAAGGTTCTTATTAATTTTTCCACTGACTTTATTTACTAACAATTCAATTGCTGAAGTATAATGATGCCTACCATCCTGACCAAGCAGCTGATTTCCTTCCATTCAAACTCTATGTCCATAATATTCAAATAACATGTTACAGCTATCAAGAATCATCCATTTCCATTTCCATTTCCAGGATTTTTTTCATTTAAGAAAATTTCTTATTTTTAGTTCCTGTACTCTACTATCCAAAGAGTTGATCAGAAACACCTGCACAATGGAACTAGAAGGGCACCCTCCACAACTCCACATTTGCTTTTAGTTTGATTTGTGCATGAGAACTCACTTAGAACAAAACTTCGGCACAATTTTTAAGAAGCGCAAAACTTAGGGTAAAACTTATTTAGGATAAAAATACAACACATGAATGCTTTCTATATCTTAGCCTCAAATAATTGGTTAGCTCAAAAATTTCTATGCCTTAGAGTTTGATTGAAGAACCTAATGACAAAAGTTTAAAGATCTTATGGAGTTTTATCCATTTATTTATTACCTACTCAATGTATAACTTCTAAAGATATTAAGAAAATTAATCTGAAAAATAAAAGTAACCAATTGCATATAATAAAAATAGTATGAAAACAATTTAATAATTAGAAAAATAAAAATTTCATATAAATATTTAATTATTAAGTTCTATAGTGTTAACATTTTTATTTTTTAAAAAAAAAAGATATTGCTGCAGTTCAACTATTGAGAAATGAACCACTTACTTTTCCAGTTCAGTCACCAGTCGATTTTTCAAAACATAGCCAAATATCATATTGCCAATTACATAGAAAAATTAGAAAGATAGCCAGTCAAATTAAAGGACTAAATGGTCACTAAGATGACACATTAACCCACTTCAGGAATGGACTTTTATATCCCTGATAAACTACATTAAATGACCTGATTCTAATAATAACCACTTACTGGGATATACAACCTGATTAATTTAAGAAAAGTAAGTGAAATAATACATTAATAACATTGCAGGACAAAACACTTTTCATTGCAGCAGATAACAAATAGGAAGTTATGCCTTGGATCTCAAACTCCACCCCATTCTCTAAGATAGAAAAGGCAACAGTAAGAAATAATGTTCATTTAGAAGTATTGGGTTAATCCACAAGGATCTAAAGAGATACAGTCTCAAGCTGATTTCTGCCACTGCACACTCAAACAAGCAAACTTTAAATCCGAAAAAGTAAACATGAGAATTGGATATTAGTGTTCCTTCATCGAGGTCTAACCAAAAGTGTCTTAAATCCCAAACTCACAATTCCATGGTCTAGTATAATAGCAATACATACCCTCTTGCACAAACATTTGGCATCAAAACAGGAAGAAATTTAGAATACCAGTTTCAAACAGTTAGTCCTATATCTGAGAAACTGGTCAATTCTACATTTCAGTTATGAATATATTCTTTAATTTAAATCAACTACTCAAAATTAAATCCTTACTAAATCAAGAATGCTTAGCATCTGCCAGTATCTCTTGAAAACTAATGAAAGAGGAAAATAAGTGTAAGGTATCCCAAAGATATAGAAAAAATAAAATTAGCCATTAATAGATCAATAGCTAAAAGGAAAAAAAAAATGGTCAATACCAAAAAAGGTCCTTGTGGTTTGGCCCGTTTTCACATTAGTACCCTATGGTTCAAAAAGTGTCAACTAAGTGGTCTATGATTTATAGTATAACGCTTTAGGACCCTATGGTTTATTTCCATTAAGTTTTTAATAGAAAAGTTACGTGAGGTGCACATGATTCCCAAAATCCCCCCACTTAACCCATATTGAGCCCTAATTTGCAAATTCCCTTCTTTCTTGAGCACTTGAAGCAAATTAGCATCCAAATCTTATTAAATTGATCTAACTAAACCCCCCCCAGTTTGCCCATTTTGAACCCTAATTTTACGAATTGCAAAATTAGGATTCAAAATGAGCAAATTGGGGGATATTTTATTTACATCAAATAAAATTGGGGGCTAATTTACTTCAAGTGCTTAAAGGAAAGGATTTGCAAGATTAGTGTTCAAAATAGGCAAATTGGTGATTATTTACATCAAATAAATAAGATTTAAGTGTAATTTGCCTCAAGTGTCTAGGAATTGAGGGAATTTGTAAAATCAGGGTCCAAAATAGGCAAATTGGGGGTTATTTACAACAACAACAACAACAACAACATAGCCTTATCCCACTAAGTGGGGTCGGCTACATGGATCGCACGACGCCATTGAGCTCTATCAATGACCAACTCTTTAGATATCTCATTTACTAAAAGATCCCGTTCAATAATTTCTCTAAGTGTCCTTTTTGGTCTTCCTCGACCTTTTTTCATAGGGCTCCAAACTATCTGCTCAACTCTCCTAACTGGCGCTTCCAACGATCTCCTTTGCAAATTGGGGGTTATTTACATTAAACAAAAAAGATTTAAGTGCTAATTCGCTTCAGTTATTCAGAAAATGAAGGAAATTTGCAAAATTAGGGCTTAAATGGACAAATTGAAAGTTATTTACATCAAATAAATATGATTTACGTGCTAATTTGCTTTAAGGGGTCAAGGAAGTAGGAAGCTTGTAAAATTATGTTTCAAAATGGTTAAATTAGAGGTTATTTATAAATAAATAAGACTTAGGTGCTAATTTTGATTCAAGTGTTTAGGAAAGGGAGAAATTTGTAAAATTAGGGTACAAAAATGGCCAATTAGAGGTTATTTACATCAAATAAATAAAATTTAGGTGCTAATTTGCTTCAAGTGTTTTGAAAGGAGAGAATTTGCAAAATTAGGATTCAAAATTGACTAATTGGAGGGTTTTTTCTTTTGGAGCCACATGTCCTTCATATGATTTTTCCGTTAAAAGCTTAAGGAATGTAAAACAAAAGGGCTTCAAAGTGTTAACGGCATAACCCACAGGCCACTCGATTGGCATTGTTTGGACCATAGGGCACTAATGTGAAAACGACCTTTATTTGTAATTAACCCAGAAAAAAAAAGGGAAATAGAATATCAACTAAAACAATCACGGCAAGGAAGTGGAACACAATCATGAAGAAAATAAATTTAGGAAATTTTAAGATTTACATTATAAAACTGAACCAAAAACACCTAGAAGAAGAGTTCTTTCAATAAGATATAAGCTGACACTTTTGTTTCCCAAACAGCTGAAAACCTATTGAATTTTGGGATTGAAATATATGGAAAATTAAGAATCCCCAAATTATACACAAAATATGGCATAACAACATAAGGATAAATCCTTTACAACTCATACTGAAAACTTTTGTTTCTGAATACTAAGAAAAATTAAAATAGACACACCCTCCCCCCCCCCCCCCTTTTTTTTTTGGCCAGTAAGGTTCCTTTACTTGGATAACCATATTCAATCACCTCTATAAGAAAATACTGCAGTGAGACTGAAAAGATGTTTCTGCTTCATTATAATATGTTTAATTAATTGTCGCAAAGATAATGTGCCTCTGTGTACATAGAACGATGTGTTAGGTTCATTTTTCTTTTTTGTGAGTTTGTTGTCTTGCAGCATTATTTGTAATGGTTACAGCCCTAACTTATTTGTAATGGTTCAAAACAAAGATTAGATACCTGGAATGAATCAAAGATTAAGTAAGAGTCACAAGACACAGATTCGATACATGGAACAAATCAAACTAAAATAATACCTTATTTGTAATGGTTCAAAACAATCATCATGCATTGGTGAGGATGCATTCCCAGCATAATTGTGCGATTCAACTTCAACATCACTGAATGCTGAACCAACTTCATTCTCTGTGCTAGACACTGTATTACCAAATGAACTTGAATACTCAGTGACATCCTCACAAGCAACTTCCACAACCAAAGACTTTCCAGAATTTGAGCACCCTATTATGTTAACTTCCACATCCTCATTTCCATTTGACAAAGGTGTTTGTGCAATTGGCAATGCTTCCATGCCACAAGCATTACACTCGTAGTTAACTCCAGACTGAAAATCCTTTTGTTCTGAAAACTGAGGGGTAGGTGCAACCTCTTTACTAACCTGAACTTCTGGGGCAGCTTCTGACTCCCCCTTCAGCTCTATGTCAGGGCCCATTTTTGCAAATCATGCAATTGGCTGTCCAAAGATCATGCAAAATCCCCAATTTATAATGGTAAACATATCAAACCAAAATTCACTAAAAAAATCAAGATCTATCATAAGGGAAGGAAAAGAGTTTATTTCAACTAATAACCTATTATAGTTTCTAACTAAACTATTAAACTCATCAAAGAGGGTCCTATAGAGTGGAAGAACATATAAGGGGTGAAATGACTGTGTACCCAACAAACTGTGAAAGTGAAAAATAATAACCAAGGGTACAATAAACAACATAACACGCAAGCTTGCAGAATTTACTTATCATAGGCCGCCCTTCCTACCCCAAAGCCCCTTGGTTCACGATCCAGCAAAGCAAGAATCGAAGCAATCCAGTCAATGTCGGTCGATGCTGTGAAAACACTTCCTGATGTCAAATTCCAAAAATCAGGATCGAATGGATGCCTATGTTTTACATTACTTTTAGTTTGATCCCTAGCTTTTTGTAGTTTTAATGTGTGAATGGCCATTAGATTTTAAGCTTTCTTGCAATTAGGTCCCTCTTATTTTATTTTATTCATTTATTTTTGTGGGATTGCTGAAAACTTTGAATTAATTAGTTTTGTGGGATGACGGAACGGAGTCGACTTGTGATATGGAAGATTTAACAACCTTGGAGAGAGACAAAATTTGGCATATTATCGCAGGATCAAGGTGGATGAGGTCAAGGAAGCTCTTAGAAAAATGGATAATGGTAAAGCTGTTGGTCCCGATGGTATTCCTATTGAAGTTTGGAAGTGTTTAGGAGAGGAGGGTACTATCTGGCTAACTAAGCTCTTTAATGAGATTTTAAGGACTAAGAAAATGCCTGAACAATGGAGAAGAAGCACTTTAGTACCTATTTACAAAAATAAAGGAGACATTCAGAACTGCGCAAACTATCGTGGGATAAAGCTTATGAGTCATACTCTAAAATTATGGGAAAGAGTGATTGAACGTAGGTTAAGAATCGAGACGAGTATTTCTGAAAATCAATTTGGATTCATGCCAGGACGGTCTACAATGGAAGCTATATATCTTCTAAGGGGGTTGATGGAAAGGTATCGGAGTGAACAAATAGACCTTCATATAGTATTTATTGACTTGGAAAAAGCCTATGATCGAGTACCAAGAGAGGTGCTGTGGAAAGCCTTGGAACAGAAAGGTGTACGGGTTGCGTATATTAGAGCCATAAAGGATATGTACGAGGGGGCTACGACTAGTGTGAGAACGTCTGGCGGGGAAACTAGAGACTTTCCTATTAAAAATGGCCTACATCAGGGATCATCCTTAAGCCCTTATTTGTTTGACTTGGTTTTAGATGTTCTGACGAAACACATCCAAGAAGAAATCCCTAAGTGCATGTTTTTTGCAGATGACGTTGTTCTCATAGCAGAGACAAGGGAAGAGATTAATTCTAAACTTGAGTTATAGAGAGCTACTTTGGAATCGAAGGGTTTTCGTCTGAGCAGGAGTAAGACCGAATATATGCATTGTAAGTTTAACAAGCGACAAGCTAGGAACGAGCTGGAGGTTAAGCTTGCTGATCAGGTCGTATCACAAGTGTCAAAGTTTAGGTATTTGGGATCAATTATACAAGATGACGGCGAAATTATTAGAGATGTGGAACATAGGATACAAGCTGGGTGGTTGAAGTGGAGAATGGCATCAGAGGTTATTTGTGATCGGAAAGTACCTGATAAACTCAAAGGAAAGTTTTATCGTACTGCTATAAGACCAGCGATTTTATATGGGAGTGAATGTTGGGCAATGAAAGGACAACAAGAACATAAAATTGGAGTGGCGGAGATGAGGATGTTGCGTTGGATGTGTGGTCATACAAGAAAAGATAGGATCCGTAATAATCATTTACGAGGTAGAGTTGGGGTGGCACCTATTGAGGAAAAAATGGTTGAAAACCGTTTAAGATGGTTTGGGCATGTGCAAAGAAGATCGTTGGAAGCGCCAGTTAGGAGAGTTGAGCAGATGGTTTGGAGCCCTATGAAAAAAGGTCGAGGAAGACCAAAAAAGACACTTAGAGAAATTATTGAACGGGACCTTTTAGTAAATGAGATATCTAAAGAGTTGGTCATTGATAGAGCTCAATGGTGTCGTGCGATCCATGTAGCCGACCCCACTTAGTGGGATAAGGCTTTGTTGTTGTTGTTGTATATAATTTCCAATAGAAATAAATGAAATAAGATGGAAGAGAAAAGCAAAAGGAAAATAATTGACAAGAGTAATTTTGTCTCGTTTGCCATGTGGGACCCATGTGTTTTCCCCAAAACAATAAGGTCACTATGGCCTCGTGTCTCTTTAGACTTTATTTTGTATTGATTAGGCTGTGTATTTTCCAATAAAATAGTTGTGTGAGATAGGCCTCATGATTTGGTAATGATTGAGGATGTCGTGTGAGGCCTTTTACCTCCTTAGGTTTACCCAACACCAATCACAAAGCATGTAACCAAAAAAAAAAAATTTCAAAATACTTTCCTCTTAACTTAACTAAAATATCAAAAATCCAAAAATACTCTCTCTCAACTTAAGAATCAAAAACAATTCAGAAAATTAAAAAATATTTTCCTTTTAGTTTCATATTTATAATTATTCAAAAATTCAAATATATCTCCCTCTTATCTTATCAAAAAATAAATAATAATTTCAAAAATCCAAAAAAAGTATTTTGTTGTAATTTAATTTCCAAGATAATTCCAAAAACCCAAAAATATATTCCCTTTTAAATTCTTCTCCAAAATAATTTCAAAGAATGTGTTTCTTTCAATTTCCTCCTCCAAATACTTTCAAAAAATCCAAAAATATCTTATTTCCAATTTTCTTTCAAAAATAATTCCCAAAAAAAATTGTTTTCCTTTTTATTTTGTTTTCAAAACCATTCAAAAAAAACAAAAAATTACAAGAATGCTTTTCTTTTAATTTCCTTTTCACATCACACAAAAACAAAATCCAAAATATTTAGAAATTCACTCACTTGGAATGAAAATTCAATTTCCAAAAAATAAAAAACTTTCAAAATGGGAAAAGTAAAAATTGGTATAATTTGTTTTCGTAAACACAATCTCAATTTCTCAAATGGTTTGATGTATGAAAGCAAATTAAGTTAGAGTCACAAAGATTAGATACATGGAACAAATCAAACTAAAATAATACTTTATTTGTAATGGTTCAAAACAATCATCATGCATGGGTGAGGATGCATTCCTAGCATAATTGTGTGATTCAACATCACTGAATGCTGAACCATTTTCATTCTCTGTGCCAAATACTGTATTACCAAAATGAACTTGAATACTCAATGACATCCTCACAAACAACTTCCACAACCAAAGACTCTCCAGAATTTGAGCACCATGTTATGTTAACTTCCACATCCTCATTTCCATTTGACAAAGGTGTTTGTGCAATTGGCAATGCTTCCATGCCACAAGCATTACACTCGTAGTTAACTCCAGACTGAAAATCCTTTTGTTCTGAAAACTGAGGGCCAGGTGCAACCTCTTTACTAACCTGAACTTCTAGGGCAGCTTTAGACTCCCCCTTCAGCTATGTCAGGCCCCATATTTGCAAATCATGCAATTGGCTGTCCAAAGATCATGCAAAATCCCCAATCTATAATGGTGAACATGTCAAACCCAAATTCACTGGAAAAACCAAGATCTATCATAAGAGAAGGAAATGAGTTTGCTTCAACTAATAACCTATCAGAGAAGAGGGCCCTATGAAGTGGAAGAACATAGAAGGGGTGAAATGACCATGTACCCAACAAACTGTGAAAGTGAAATATAATAACCAAGGGTACAATAAACATTTGCAGAATTTACTTATCATAGGCTGCCCTTCTTACCCCACAGCCCCTTGGTTCACAATCCAGCAAAGCAAGAATCGAAGCGATCCAGTCGATGTCGGTCGATGGTGTGAAAACACTGATCGCTTCGATTCTTGCTTTGCTAGATCGTGAACCAAGGGGCTGTGGGGTAGGAAGGGCAGCCTATGATAAGTAAATTCTGCAAGCTGGCATGTTATGTTCATTGTACCCTTGTTTATTATATTTCACTTTCATAGTTTGTTGGGTACATGGTCATTTTACCCCTGACATGTTCTTCCACTCCGTAGGGCCCTCTTCTCTAATGAGTTTAATAGTTTAGTTAGAAACTATAATAGGTTATTAGTTGAAGCAAACTCTTTTCCTTCTCTTATGATAGATCTTGATTTTTTAGTGAATTTGGGTTTGACATGTTCACCATTATATAGATTGGGGGATTTTACATGATCTTTGGACAGCCAATTGCATGATTTGCAAATATGAGCCCTGACATAGAGCTAAAGGGGGAGTCAGAAGCTGCCCCAGAAGTTCAGGTTAGTAAAGAGGTTGCACCTGCCCCTCAGTTTTCAGAACAAAAGGATTTTCAGTCTGGAGTTAACTATGAGTTTAATGCTTGTGGCATGGAAGCATTGCCAATTGCACAAACACCTTTGTCAAATGGAAATGAGGATGTGGAAGTTAACATAACAGGCTGCTCAAATTCTAGAAAGCCTTTGGTTGTGGAAGTTGCTGGTGAGGATGTCACTGAGTGAATTAAAATGGTTCAGCATTCGGTGATGTTGAAGTTGAATGCACAATTATGCTGGGAATGCATCTCACCAATGTATGATGGTCGTTTTGAACCATTACAAATAAGGTATTATTTTAGTTTGATTTGTTCCATGTATCTAATCTTTGTGTCTTGCGACTAACTTAATCTACCTGCATGATGGTGACAACCCTCACAATAATTTAGTGTCTTACGGCCCTAACTTCACATTAGAGGGATTTTGAGCCTAAACCTTCCATTAAGATCAGCACACACGACAAGAAGAGAAGCAAAACTTGTTTCCTTATTCTGTTGTTCTTCTCTCGTCAACCAGTACAGATCTTTTTCCTAACTATTTTCCATGGTTTTACTTTATAAGAATTACATTTCTAAGTCGAAAATCACCCCCAAATCATCAACAAACAAATTAATCAAGAATCCAACCCAAATTTCATGTTATCACCCCTAACCCGACGCTACTCTTAGCCCAACCAGACCCTAACCTTTTTCCCAAACGATTTCTTAGCAAATAGCTCTCAAGCTTCGAACCCCATGGGAAAAGGATACGAAGTCGGGACCCAAACCTTAGCCAACCAGTTTCGGCCTCGACAGCTAGGGATTTACCAGAAAAACGAAAACGTAGAAGAATACGAGGGTCTCGGTTTACCTTTAACGGAAGGATTTTTCCGGCGAGACAGCGGTCCTCGGAGGGTGGACGTGGCCGGTGAACAAGTAGCAGCACGGTCGACGGGAATGGCGGGGGAAGGAAGGAGGAGAGACCAGTACACGAGCTGGAGTGTGCGTTTGCGTCGAGGTGCTGGACCGCTGGGTGAGGTGTGGGTGTATTTTTACCATTTTGCCCCTCAAGTCAATAGAGGAAAGATTGTGAACCCAAGGGCAAAGCGGGAAATATAATCTAAAACGAAAAATTTACAGACTAGTCCCTCATAAAGCTAAATTATTCAATTTCTTTCCTCGGGCATCACTCAACACAGAAAACCAACATACATTATATAGTGTCTTTAATCTATTTATATACATGTTCCAACCATTATACATACACATAAAGACATATAAGTTTCATACACAACGTATACATATGAATTATCAAGGGTAACACAGCACAAAAACGCTACCCTGAATCCTAGGGATGTTACAATTAGACAACAGAGCCGGAAGGTTAATATTTTTTCACAAGATTTTAACCATAGGGGATCACCATAGGTAACAGTAATTAAATAATATATTTAATAACAAAAATTAAAATTTTGTGTAAGTGTTTAAAAATAATAAAAATGCCACTAAATGATTATTATCATAATTAAAAAAAACTTCTACAAGATCTATTGGCATGAGTTAGTTGACTAAATGGTAACCTTGTGTTTTCTTAACATGTAGAACTAGAGTTCAATCTTGGTTTTCCAATTATTAATTATTTTAAAAAAAATTAGTAGCAACCTTAGTCGCCATTAAATACCTTTCAGTGGAAAGTCGCTAATGAATAAAGTAATCATTGAAAGCTCACTTATAAGTGACTTTCATTGGCTACTTTTTTTATTGTCACTGAAAGCCCCACTTTCAGTGATGACATTTTTTTGTCACTATTGAAAATTAAATTTTTTTTTTTGTAATGAGGGGTGGCCTGAAGTCAATAAGGGTGCAATGTAATTGAATTGAGTGGAATTTGAAGATGGCATGGGCACATTGGCCAAGGTACTTGGCGAAGAGAATGAGACTGTTATATGTAACCCAACATCGAATGTTTTTGTAATGTTATTGATAATTCCCTCCTACTTAAATTGTGCTTGTGTGTTCTGTTCTCATATATTTCACTATTGTATTAGTAGAATAGATTTATTCTATCATTAAGTCTCATACCTACTACTTTTTCTCAAAATCCTTTCAGAACTGGTAAACAAGGAGCCTCCACAAGTTGAATAGTGAAGATTATTGGAAATGACGTGGAAACCCAAGATTAACAAATTTGAACCCTATAAGAATCAATTGGCACAACACAAAACCAAGTAAATCAAAGGTTAAAAATATATCTTTGGTCCCTATAGTTTCACCCAACATTGAGTTTAGTCCCTATAGTTTTAAAACCTTGAATTTGGTCCCTATAGTTTCCAAGATCATTAAAGATAGTCCCTGATATTAATCAACAGTTAGTCAATTATTATATGTGCATATGTAGTATTGGCTAGAACTCTTCACTCAGCATTTAAGTCATATCAAATGCCACAACAGTCTTACTCACCAGCCACCAAAGAGAGAGATAGGGGGAGAGAGAGTGAGAGAAAGAGAGAGAAATATAGGGAGAGACAGAGAGCGAGCCAGAGAGAAAGAGAGATCTCACTTGGACTATACATAATAATAAGAAAAAAATTTAAAAAATAGATGACTAGGCATGTGGTAAGTGAGAGAGAGAGAGAGAGAGATCCCACTTGAACTATACATAATAACAAGAAAAAATTTAAAAAACAAATGACTAGACATGACGTAGCAAGTAAGTAAGACCGATATGACATTTGATGTGAAATTTGACGATCAGTAAAAAGTCCTAGTTAACGCCACATATGTATATATAACAACTTACTAACAATTGACTAATACTAAGGACCATCTTTAATGATCTTAGAAACTATAGGAACCAAATTCAAAGTTTTAAAACTATAGGGGCTTAATTCAATGTTGGGTGAAACTATAGGGACTAAAGATATATTTAACCTAATTCAAACATAGAAATTTGAACCCCTAAGTAACTTGTATTTAGAAACCCTAAGTATGAGATTATTCCTACTAAACCCCCAACTAACAAATGTAAACTGAAACTTAGATTATCAAAATACAAGAATAGAAAATGCCACAAGATAAAAGAAATACCTTGATAAGTAGACTATTCTTGGAATAACATAAAGTAGAATCCTTAATCCCTTGATTAGGCTAACCAATTAAGCCTCAAACACTAACTCTAAAAAAATATTAATTAAAAGGAAATCAAACAAGGCCCTTACTTTTTAAAATAAGCATACAATCCAAACAAGACCCTTACATTTTAATGGGCTTAATACATTTGCTTTGACAACATGTTCTATCCCCTTGAGTTGATTTGATGGTCCACCATAGGTCTCCAAGGTCCATCATAAGCCTTGTCATGCATCCTCATCTCTTCATCAAGAAAATGTTGAATATAGCCTTAGAATGTTGATTTCATCTTCTTTGCCCTCGATCTCATGATCAGTCCATCCGAAATGCTCATGTCATCTATCTTGGCACGCATACTTCCTCATCCAATGCCTACATTGCCATGGCTACTCACATCAGTTGGTGTCCAAGGCTCCTTTTTTATTTGGGGTTTTGTTTAACCCAATTCATTTGTTAAAAACTTTAGAGTTAGCTCTGCAGTCGCATAGGTGGGTTAGGAAGGGATGATGTATGTGTATGTTTACGAATGTTGGTGATATGGGTGGAGCCCTTTTTCATTCTTTTGAAAACCTTGTTTATAAACATTCTAGTAAGGCATCTCTTGAGTTTGTGTTGGAATGTTTAGAAACATTATGACTACTCTTTTGTATGAACATTACTTCATAAATGAATGTGTAATACCCGAGGTATTATGTAGTAAGTGAGGGATTGTAATTCTGCAAGTGTGAATTTTTTTTCTTTTATGCATGGTGCATAAGGGAGTATGTTCATGGCATCCTCTTGGATGAGGAGTGGTGAAAATAATTAGAGGCATAACTTGGAGTGCATATGCATGAACTCAAGTGAATTTAGTGTGACTAGTGGTTAAAAACAGGATTTGTGTAGATTAGTCCTTAAGGAGGGACTAGATTGAGAATGAAATGAGAATTATGGGTTTGGGTGAGAAAGGGTGGTGTGGTGTTTTGAGGTGTGTGAACAACGAAATCATTGTCATTAAGAGACTGGAGGAGGCTTGATTATGCTTGTGAACCTTTGAGAGAGTCTAAAGCTAATAAAATTTATTATCTTGTATTTTAATGGGAATGTGTAGTGGAAGAGAAATTTTTAGTGAGTTTGTGTTGTGAATTAGTCTGTAATGTAGTAGTTTTGCTGATGTATGGTTTGGGTGTTCAAATAAATTGTTTTAAATGAAATTCCAAAATTCCCCCTTTTCCCATGGTTTCTTAGTAATGACTACAGGGGCAAAGTGGAAAGTTGGACCCCACACACCCACTAAAACATACACATCAACTAATCCTACATATAAATGCTCATTAACTCTGTCTCTTGTCTCTTTTGTGGTTCTCTCCTCTCTCAAGCTACCCTCCCCTTCTCCACGACAAACCCCTATAAAACCTCACCTCCATAATCATATTCGATGGGATCCCAGCCTTCAGTGGCTTTCCTCCATATTGGAGAAGCTCTAGGGCTTAAGGTAAGTTAAGATTTCCTCTTCTCCTCCATTTTTGTCTAAGAAAACCCTAGGTCAGAATGTTAGGGAAATCTTGGCCAAATTTGGTGTTTCATACTTCTAAACTTTTGTTTTCATGATTCCCAAGCTTCAAGAAAGATGTTTAGGGTGGAATTTTGGGATTTGATGATGGGTTGAGCTGATTTAAGTGAGAAAGGAAAAAATAAAGAAGTTTGGAAAGAATGAGTAAACTTTAAAACCCAAGCTTGATGTTGAATCTTTAGTATGTCTTTGAACACTAAAAACTTGTATTTGATGGATCATAATATGATATCGAGTAATGATTCAATTTGGGAGCAAAGGAAGGGGATTTTAACTTGTTTTCGGAGCAATTTTAGGTTAAAGGAGTGTAACTAGTCAATTGTCAGGGGCAACTAGTCGACTGGTTGCCTATTGGAAGGCCTGCTACTTTTCATTGAGGCCAACCAGTTGATTGGCTGGATAGTGGTTTGCAGCGAGACAAAAGCTGACCAGTCGATTGCCTCCCCTAAAAGTCAATTGGTTGGTTCTGAAATGTGAGAATATGATAAAAGTTGACACCCTTTTTTTTTCTCCCTTTTTCTTGTGTTGAGACTTGTAGGGATTACTTCTAATTCCTCTTTGGATATCTTCTCCTTAAACAAATTTTAAAAAATAATAATAATAGCTTAGAGTTGAGTTAAGTAGCTAACCTTACTTAAGTTATGATGAAATTTGTTATTGTAATACACCAAATGCATGCAACGTGAATAAGTGGGACTCCGTGAAGAAGGGTTACTTCATCTTAGGAACCTTATGTACACCTAGTTATGGAATATAAACTGAGTAAGGTATGAGTGGCTATTCTTGCTTTATTTATTTTATTGAATACATTATTTTGTATGCATACTTGTGGGAGTCAGTTGAGTCTCATGAACTAAATATGTCACCCATGTGACTAAGAGTGGAATTGATTGAAAATTGGGGAAAATTGTATGCTTAAGGGATACATGAGTTGTGTCAAGTTGAGACTTGTATTTCATTCATTGTGATTGTTGTTTTGTTGTGATATGGAAGAGATTTGTGGTTGACAAGCCCATGGGAATGTAGACCCAAGTGAATGGATTCCTTGAGTGATGAATTCACGGGAACGTAGACCCATGTAGATGAAACTCTTGGTTGATTGGCTGATTCATGCCACTACTACTACTAAATCGCCCAGAATTGAATCTGTGGCAATTTGCATTATAGTTTCTCACTTGTAGAGCTTTGTTTCTGATTGCCTAATTGGTTGTTCTAACACCAATTAACACTAAGTCAACCTACTGATTACATAAAGGGTGATACATAAATTAAACTGCATAAAAATAAATTATACCTAACAGAACATAAGCAAAACAGAAACAAAATACAACTCAGATTTATAACATGCAATCAATCATCAATCCCTGGAATTATATCTATCATTATCTTATCTTTTGATTATTTCTAGTTCAATTCCACTGATTGGTTATCAAACTAATATTTCCAAGAAACCTCTTGGAACTAGATTGCAACCAAACTAAAGTTAGGAAGACCTTCGCTAACAATTAATCTAGATGCAATATGACTAAGCCCCAACCAATTCCATGCCCTGCAACCGCTTATTGACATGCCAAATCCGTCCTAACTCACTCCACATACACAACAACTGTATACATATGTATATACAGCAAGCTAAACCTCATATTAAAATTCAATCACAGAAATTATGTTCAAACCAGTCATACCAGTGCAAGAATAAACACACAATCAAGAGGCAAAATGCAGAACATAAATGAAATAGAATTTGGAGCCAAAAAACTTATTTGTATTAAGCAAAGGATTCAAATATAAGCTCTAATTCATGTTGACCAATTACAGAACAGTTTTAGCCTTCCATGGAGGCCAAAATACACAAAACAAAGGAGAAAAATATACAAAGGTGACCTACGAATTTCTACAGAAGGTTGGAAGAAGAGAACTCTTCAACCATTCCAAATGGCTTCAGAAGGTGCATATATGCTCAGCCTATGGATAGAGGATGAAAATGCAGTTATGGAAATGTCTTTTTCAACTTCTGTTTTTGGCCAGAAAATGCAGTACTGATTTGTAGAAAAATACATGGAAATGGTGTTGTAGAATACTCTTTTTTTGGTGCAGAAAAGTGGTCATGGACTAAATGCTTGTTTGGGAAAAAATTTGCAAAAAACTAGACTGGATACATTTGTATTTCAGGTTCTTTTTTGCAGAACAGTGGGGCCTACCTAGTCAGCAACATGGTCAATGTCCAGTCAGCAAGAAAATGCCACATCTACATCCAGTTATTGCCATGTCAACACATCATCCATGTCAGCATTTAACTCCCTAATTAATTTTAATCAATTAAGTCCTAAAAATATGAAATTAGAGCATATTGACTTTATAGTTCATTTAGTCCCAATAAATTCCAAAACACAATACAATTAGAGAGTTTACAAGATTTAATATTATAAAAGGACTAATTTATGGCCTGAAGTGGGCATAAAAATATCTAATATCATTTACCCATGGGAATGTAAACCCATGTGGGATGAGGATGTTTGTGTGATGAAATATTGGATGAACCTTTGTGTGTGGGTATTTGTTTAGTTATTACTATTTGTTATGGTAGTTACATTTCTTGTTGAAACTTGAATATGTGGCCCTAAGGGGCGATGTGGATTATAACTACAATGTAGGTAGCTAGGGTGGAGATATTCTCCCAAGGGGTGACTAGTTGGTATTGTGGATTGTAAAGACAATATGGGTAGCTCGGTTTAAGATATTCTCCCAAGGGGTGACTTGTCAGTATTGTGGATTGTAAAGACAATGTGGGTAGCCTAGGTTAAGATATTCTACTAAGGGGCGACTTGATATTATGGACTGTGATAGAAATGTGGAGAGCGCAGGTTGAGGAAGCCATGATTGGCTATATTATTCTCCCAAAGGGTGACTTGCCAGTATTGTGGTTTAAGCCTAGGTGGAGAGAGTCGTGAATGGCTATGACATTCTCCTGTGGGGCTATTATCCAAGTGTGATTTTCTCTTGATTGAAATGTGATCAATGTGGTTGTGTTTTTACCATGTGTTGTGTTGTCTGTGAAACCATGAATGAAACTTGGCATGGCAACAAACTCTATGAGGAAGGCCCATGAAAGCATCAGAGCTGGGAGGGAGTTTTTGGGAAAGGTCGACCAATGTATGGGGATTTGTTGATGAATGATAAGGGTATTTGCCATCGGGTCAAAATTCTTGAGGTTGATTTATTATTCCATATAATTTTCCATTTGTGGGTGTGAACTACTGATGTGTACAGGTCAATACATGGGTCATATGATTACAGTATTATGGATATGGGAGTAGAGGTCTTGGGCACTGTGGTGCCTTGGTTCAGATCTAAAACTCAATTATTGCGTTTCAATTTCTAAATTAGATTCCACGGACGCATTGCTTAGGGTATGTGGGATTTGTGGAGGATATATATATATATATATATATATATATATATATATATATATATATATATATATATATATATATATAAGTCACTATGTATTACTAGATTGTGTGGGTTCATGGATTCATGTGATCATACAACTAGTGCACAAATAATAGGAGGTACCAAGGTGGTATAATCCCTAGGTGGGTAATGATGTGGCTTGTGAGGTCCATTGTTGTTAAGATGCGATGTTGAGTGCCTTGACAATTATCTCTCATGATAACATAACAATGGGGCCTTGTGTATATGTGTGTAAACACTATTGAAATGTAACTCCCTGAAATAACTCGTATGCATGTGGTAACTAGTGTTGAATTTTGCATATTCTTGTGTAGTGCTATCTACTCACTGAGTTTCTAAACTCACCCTTTTATGGTTAAACTTTTCAAATCTTGCAAATGAAGAGGAGTGCTTGTTAAAGGAAAAGCGGACTCTTCGAGGCGACTCTTGTTGTACCTTAGATGAGTCTTGATTTAGAATGCTCTGTAATATAGGTCACCTAAGTCTTGGGGATTGTGAAAAGAGATTATTGTATGATTTATGATTTATGTGTTAGTATGTAAATTGAACCATGTTTCATCATTATTTATTTCTTTTATACGGAATCTATATTATTGTTTCTTATTGTGGGTTATGGTTTGATGGTTGATTGTGAGATTAAAGTTTAGGCTTACAGATCCTGGAAGGACATCTTCCTAGATTTCATGCCGATCATGAGCCCGGGTTTTGGGGTGTGACAAAATGAGATGACATCTTTTGAAATATGATGTTATTTAAATTCCTATTGTTATTCTTCTTGCATATGGGTTGTTAGTGTGGTATTTAAATGTGTGGAATAACTATATTCCTAGGCATACAATAATGAGGGGATCTCACTTACCATGATGGTCATGTACCCAAGGACAAGGCCTGACAAAGTTGGTATTAGAGCTTTGAGTTATGTCTCCTACTAACTAAAAACAAGGTTTCTTTGGTGGGATCTCCCTTATTCTTTTGAGACTGAGCATAACCATATGATGAGACTCCACTAGAGGCCCTGTAGGAATGTCTTGCCCTTGTTCTCTTTTGTGTCCTGTCTCTTTCTTAGTGCTAAGTCAAGTTGAATATTTGGACTAAAGTGCTTGTTATGTTATGTAGATTATTGATGCCTCCTATGCAACATTGGGCACCTGATGATGTTGGGGAGTGCGTAGGCTCTGATAAGGACTCATCTTGACTCCATGCCTTGTTCGCATATCCATGAAGAAGGTCATGATAAGGCAATAGACCTATATCAAAGCGGCTATGCTCAAGAAGTCCCAAGGTTAGTGGAAGGTCCCCTTTGAGGGATGAGGTGCCTCCTCAACCTCGTGTTGTTTTTGCATTAGCAATGCTCCCCAATGTTCAAGGAGCCTTTGAGAACCTAATGATCTTTATCGTTCAAGGGCAGCCTGGGCCTTCCATCCCTCTTATTACCCCATCACCATCTAGTGAGGAACCAGTGCCAGTTAAGTTGTTAAAGAATCTGAAGCTTAAATCCCCCACCTATTTAGGATTAGAGGATCAGGAGGATTCGCAAGAGTTTCTTGATGAGATTTAGAGATGAGCCAAGCATTAAGATGTTCAAGCACCCGAGTTGTTGAATTTGTGGCCTTTTGCTTAAGGGCAAGGCTAACTCATGGTTTGTGATATGGAAAGCGAGTTGACCTATAGGATCCTTACTGGCCATGTGTTAAGAATTAGTGAGGTTTTAATGAATTAGTTCCTTCCCAAGAATGTGTAGCTTGCTAGGGCTCACAAGTTTAAGCTCCTCCACTAATCCCATAACATGAGTGTGGCAAAATATGACATATGGCTCACTCATTTGGTGTGGTAGGTGTCGCATCTTGTGTTGGATGAGAGAGAGGGGATATGAAGATTTGTGATGGGACTTCACCACACCTTTTTATCATTCAGTGGGTCCTTAAGTGGAATTGTACCCTTTTTATATCGTTGCAATTAATACTACCAAGATGATGGAGTTGAGGGAGAACGAAGAGAACATTTCCTTGAAGAAGTAGAAGTAAGGATTTGAAGGGAAGCCCTTAAGCTACATTGGTTCTGTGGGAAGTTCTAAGCCTCCAAGTTAGGAGAAATCTACCTTAACAACTCCTGTAGTCTAAGTTCAGTCTTCAACTAGTGCTCCTAAGCACAAGTCAGACATCAAGGGAGGACAATGTGACAAGCTCATGTGCTCAAAATATGGGAAGTTCCAATTAGGGACCTGTCCTTCAGAGTTAAACATTGATTTAATCTGTATTTAATTCAATTTAGTTTCTTAAAAAATTATTTATCTTAATTTAATCTCTTTCGATAAAAGTAATTTTTGACAATAAAAAATTTGAGATTTAGTAACAAAAAAAAGATCAAATTAAAACAAATATAATTTTTCAAGGACTAAATTGAGATGCCTGAGCTTTTAGAAACCAAATTGTGACTATTATAACTTTTGAAGGACTATATTAGGAATTTACTGTTATTATAATTTTAAATATTTTTTAAATATAAAATAAAATAAAATTATTTTTCTATTTCAAAAATAAAAGATAGAAGAAGTTAAATAACTTCCATTCTTCCACTTACAATTTAACTTCTATTTTTTAAATACAAAATTAAGTGATGGTCATTTATTATTTTAAAATAATAAAAAATAAAAAAAATTAAATATTGTTATTTTTTTTTTACTTTTTCACTTATATTTTAACATCTTTATATTATAATTTATATTTTATTTCATGTACTTTTTCATATATAGTTTGAAGACTATTAATGAAGGGCTCCAAAACTATATCTATGGTCTTTAAAAATAAATGTTATAATTAAATATTATATAATTAGCCTCTTAAAACTTTTTTCAAATCTTTTATTTTTGATGGAGAAAAGAGTACATAGAAACTTTATCTTTATAAGTGAATAAATAATTTAAACGATATATAGTTTAATATTTTATTAACGAGCAGCTAATTCTTTTTAAAAAATAGTATACTTAAAATATAAAATAATATTAATTCTTTTTTAAACTAATAAATAAGAGGTTAAAAAAATTAAAATTTGAGTATAATACATATGCTATATTTAAATATGTAATAATTGTTTTATAAAATTTACCACTAGATTAATGGTTCTTATCATGTCCCGAAAAAAAAAAGAAAAAAAAAAGAAAAGAAAAGAAAAGAAAAGAAAAGAAAAGAGTTCTTATCATGAAGAATTTCTTCATAATGTTTGAAGTTAACATAAAATCATGGTATGTTGCCTTAACCTAAATAGCAAGGCACAAAATACATTTCAATTCACTTTTTAAAATATTATATTTGTTTCAATTAATCTTTTTTTTGGTTGCTAAATTTTAATATTTGCCACAGCCAAATCTCAAAATTTTTGCTGTCACAAGTCACTTTGATAAATGACTAAAATTCTATTTTGATCTCTCACAAATACCCCTTTTATCAATTTGGTCCCATACATATCTTTATTCTCAATTTGGCCTTGTACAGATCTAAATGCTCTCAATTTGATCCCTCACAGTTTTTATTCTCAATCTGGTCCCTCAAAGATTTTTATTGTCAATTTAGTCCCTCCCAGATGCCCATTTTCTCAATTTTGTTGCTTAAAAAAATTTTATTCTCAATTTGGTCCCTAAAAAATCTAAACATTTTCAATTTGGTCTCTGCTATAGAAAAGCTATCAAAGTTGAGTCTCCTTACTTTGCTCATTAGATTAGCACAAAGAGAAAAAAATTTACATTGTGACCACGCCTTAACTGTCAAATCATCACTTTCATTAAATTATTTAATGCCATCCTTGTGGAGGAACCAAATTGAGAACGTTGGGAATAAAAATTTGTGAAAGATTAAATTGAGAAGATTTGGAGTTGTCAGGGACCAAATTGAGAATATAAATCTGTGAGAGATCAAATTAAGAATAAAAATCTTAGAGAGGCCAAGTTGAGAAAAACATATTTGTGAGGGACCAAAATAGAGTTTTAGTCCTTTAATTAATAGAGGGATAAAATTAAAATAATATAATTTTTCAATGAATAAATTGAAACAATTATATTTTAGGAACCAAATCAACACAATTGCAACATATGACAAACTGAAGTAATAAGTTACTCTAATTTTTATCTATGAAAAGAGATGAATATCAATAGAAATCAATTAACTCGACAATTCCTTTCCCCTTTTCCTAATATTACAGGCTCTAAATTGGCTACGTATTCTTTGTTTAGAGGGGAGGGGAGAGATTTTTATAATTTGGCCTTGTTAATTTCAATTAGTTGGAGGGGAAGAGAGGGAAAATATAAGTAAAAAATTCCTCATCCCTCTTGTTTTCTTTCTCTCTAAAAGTGAGGGGATTTGAAGAAAAAGAAAATTGTAATAATGTAAAGAATATAAGTGCCCTCAATAATTTTTCTTAATACCAAAATTGTCTTATAACTTATTTTATTTTGCTTTTTAATAATATGTTATTAACATATTTTGACTATATAAAATTATTATTATTATTATTATTATTATTATTATTATTATTATTATTATTATACGTAAATAATATATTATATGTATAACTACATAATAAAGGATAATAAAAAAATCATAATAATAATAAACTGAATTAATTAATAAGGATCAAAATATCATTTTGGTCCTTCAGAGATGTTTTTTTTCTCAAGTTAGTCACTTACAAATTTTCATTATCAATTTGGTCCCTTATAGATTGATATATTATCAACTTAGTCCCTCGTAGATTTTCATTCTCAATACGTTGATATGTTAAAAATTTAGTCCCTCACATATTTTTATTTTCAATTTGGTCCCTCAAAGATTTATATGTTATCAATTTAGTCCATTCATCAAAAGTTGTTACCATCAAAAGTTATGGCCAGCAAAAAAAGAACTAAATTGATAATATATCAATTTGTTAGGGATAAAACAGAGAATGAAAATAAGTGAGGGACTAAATTGATAACATATTAATCTATGAGGGACCAAATTGAGAATATAAACTTTTTTGAGAGACTGAATTGATAACTTATCAATCGATGAGGGACCAAATTGAGAATGAAAATCTATAAAGGACCAGATTAAAAAAAAGGGACAAATGTGAGGGACCAAAATAAAATTTTAATCAATTAGTTAAATTTTACTTAATTATTTTTTTTATTTCTTCTAACAATAAAATTATTTAGCTTGTTTTCTTATTACGGTAAGATAAAATTAAAATTTATATAATTTTTAAAACACATTATATATTTAAGATGCTTTTTAGATAAATTAAATTAAAGCTACTAAAATATTATATTATTTCACCATAACAAATGTATTCGTTATACAATCAAATAGTTATAATAGTCATTTTATTTTATTTTTTCTCTCCTCCCCTTGCAAACCAAACAAAAAAAAAAGTTTATTTTCCCTCCCATCCCCTCCCCTCAAACTAAATCAAACAAAAACATTTTATTTCCCCTCCCCTCCCTTCCCTTCCCTTCAATTAAAATCCCTCCCCTCCCCTCCCCTTCCCTCTGTTAAACCAAACAGTCCCTTAGGCTTTTGTGAATTCATTCCAAAAGGGTAACAAAGGAAACTGCCTCTAGCTTGTTTTGTAGACCATATATTAGTTCAATCATCAAGAATATTCTTCAATAATTTCTAAAGTCTAATATAATTAAAGTTTGTGCTCTCAATTTTAACGAACAGGAAAGATGCAGCCAAACTTCTCGAAGGAATATGCCATATTCCAGGCACAAATGTCTCCAACCTAATGACTATTTTCAAGGGTACAAAAGCACTAAATTACTGCTTTAATCTTTAAAAAACTATATTTATTTTAGTTTAATCTTTAAAAGATTAAAAATTTCAATTTATTAATTTATGAAAGATAGTGTTTGTATCAACTTGGTCCTTCTATTTGTTAAAGTAAATTTTGACAGCATAAATTTAAGACTTAGTAATGAAAAAGACCAAATTAAAATAAATTCAATATTTTAAAGATCATATTAAAATATTTGATCTTTTAAAAATTAATTTAAGATAACTATAGCTTTTAGAAATTAAATCAATAATTCACTTTGTTATATTTTACTAGCATGTTGTTAATTACATATATTTTGTAAGTTTCACTTTGTCATATTAGTGACTCTCAAATTTTAGGCTCAAATTGCTGCGTTAATAATATGATGTTTATGTTGAGCATGAATCTCAGCCAACAACAACAAAGAACTTGATCCATCTGGCTCAAAATAAGTCTTCATTGGCATGGAATATAAAGATTTTTAGAAATATTCTACAGAAATAACTTTAAAAAAATAGTGAGCGACACTTCTCTTGCTAATCCCTAGCTAAGCATAACAGCGACCAATTAACTAGGAAATGTCCCTCGCTATGTATAGGTCATTATTTAGCAAAGGATTAAAGATGGATTTATTATTAACAAGGGATTAGCGATATAATAGAGCAAAAAATAGCAAGGGAATATCAATGAAAAAGTCCCTCACTGTATTGATATTTAGATTTGATTTTTTAGGGTGAAGTCGAATACTAGTGGAAGAGGGCAAGAGACTTCTAGAGGCCAATGGAACCTAGATTACCTGGGAACTAGGATGTATTCCAAACTACCTTCTTTGATAAATATTTCCTAGATAGTGTAAATAATGAGAAGGAGGTATGTTGGTGAGTGAATATGAAGCCAAATTCGAGGAGATGTCTGATATTGAACATTCTTGTATTCACTTTAGTCCTTAGCTTAGTCTTTTTGCATATTCATCCATAGAAACTCTCTAGAATTATTATGTTTTGGAATTAATGGGGTCTTAATTAATTATGAAATTAATTAAGGAATTAATGTGATATAAATTTTTATTTTTAGACTCAAGTTAATTCATGTTCTAACCTTGCAGACAAATGACTAGAGAGATAAATTGTTGACTTGGCACATTGATGACATGGACGTTATAAGCTGACGTGGATGCTATGTTGGCATTTTTCTTGCTTACTGGATGTGGGCCACATTGGACTTGACATGATCTGACTAGAAGAAACACATCAGATATTTTTGGCTACATAATACCTTCCAAAAATGGCAATTTCATGGGTAAGCTTTCAAGACCAAAAAAGGCAATGTTGCAGCTTCCATTTCTTGCATTTTCCCACTAGATAAGAAGCCACTCTCTTGTTAGACCAGTTAAAGGAATGATCTCAAGCAAAGGTCAACTTCAGAGGGCATCTTCAAGGGAATATTCCATGAAATTTCAAATTGGTGTATGAGGAACACACTTTACATTCTACAGTTAGTTTATATTCATAGCGTCCTTTTCCTCTGTAATTTTCTCTGATGTTTTTTTGAGAGTGAATGTTGGGCAATGAAAGGACAACAAGAATATAAAATTGGAGTGACAGAGATGAGGATGTTGCGTTGGATGTGTGGTCATACAAGAAGAGATAGGATCCGTAATGATCATATACGAGGTAGAGTTGGGGTGGCACCTATTGAGGAAAAAATGGTTGAAAACCGTTTAAGATGGTTTGGGCATGTGCAAAGAAGA
Organism: Biancaea sappan; assembly: GCA_037074585.1. Taxonomy (NCBI): domain Eukaryota; kingdom Viridiplantae; phylum Streptophyta; class Magnoliopsida; order Fabales; family Fabaceae; genus Biancaea; species Biancaea sappan. The sequence goes on from CM073499.1 coordinate 29,953,455, forward strand.
CCGTTGGAAGCACCAGTTAGGAGAGTTGAGCAGATTGTTTGGAGTCCTGTGAAAAAAGGTCGAGAAAGACCAAAAAGGACACTTAGAGAAATTATTGAACGAGACCTTTTAGTAAATGAGATATCTAAAGAGTTGGTTTTTTATAGATCTCAATGGCGTCGTACGATCCATGTAGCCGACCCCACTTAGTAGGATAAGGCTATGTTGTTGTTGTTATTTTTTTTTGTGTTTTTGCTCTCATAGAGGGCTAAAATCTCTGTGTAATTAGTCACTAGGCTACTGGAATGTTGTAACTTGAGCTTTCAATGCAGATAAGTGTTATGGTTCATCTTTTTACTTCATTTTCATTTTTTGTTGTTACCTCTTTGTTTGTATTGATGCTTGCTTCTAGTTTGAGCTTGTATGAACATAAATATGAGTTTTAATGGTTAATATGAGGTTTAATCTTACTTTAACCGATTGGTAGAGTAAATAGAATGAAATGGCTTGTATTGATGATTATCATATATATTTTGGTTAGAGTTTGTTGGAGTTATGTCTAACAATAGATTAATGAAGGTTTTCCTAACTTTGGTTTTGATTCAACTCAAATTCTGGAGGTTTTTTGGATTTCTTTTCATAAAAATTGAATGGTAGAATGAGACCAGAACTAGATCATTAAGAGAAGTGATGATTGTTACATTTTCCAAGGGTCTTAGTGGCTGGTTACATGCTTATATATTGTGCTACTGTTTTATTGCTTACTATTTCATTTATGAAATTTTAGTTTTGTTGACAACCCCCTTATTTATACATTATGTAATTAGTGTTTGTGTGTCCCGAACATCTAGTTTAGTGTTAAAAGTATAGGCTCCTCGTGAGATTCGACCAAGGGATTACTATATTACAAGCTTGCCATAGAACTCAATTTTGGGCAATTGGTAATCATAGTGGCGTGAACCAATGTCCAAGTTCTTCTCTTACCTCAAACATGCCCATGACAAAGCTTGGAAGGCAAACCATTTTGAAAGGGGTCTAAGAGTTGAAATAAAAGAGAAAGTGGCTACCCTGGAAATTAGAAACTTCTCCCAACTAGCCAACAAATGAAGAATAGCAAAGCAAAGTATACAAGAACAAGAAGCAAACTTAGAAAGAGAAAGGGCATTGGTAGAGAGAAAAAGAAGAGAGATAACCCTTATAGGGCAAGGTATTAAAGGAGGTGTGTGGAAGAAGAAGTCTTATGTAATCAAAGAGTTAATCAGGGGTAAACAACCTGAGACATCCACCTTACTTTTAGCCCTATAGTGTTAGAAATGTAGAAAGAGACATGGGAATTCCCCTTGTATGGCAAGGTAAGAAGTGTGTTATATGTGTGGTAAGCCAGGGCACATAGATAAGAACTACCAAATTCAAAGGAAGACAGTCCCAACGGCTAGACCACAAAACCAAAGAAGAGTGTTTTTGCTAACCCAGAAGGAATTAGATTAATTGCCCAATTTGATTCAAGGTAAAATTTCTATCCATAATTTTCTTGTAAATGCACTATTTGATTTTGGAGCAACACATTTGTTTATATCTTATACATGTGCAAAGAATCTAGGATTGAAAATGAGTACATTACCATATGGCCTGTTTGTGTCTACACTCACTAGAAGCCAAGTTTTCACTTCACAAGGTTGTTTAAATTGCATTGTTTAGCTAGAAAATGGAATGACTATCCTTGATTTGATTTGCATTGCCATGCATGACTTTGATGTAATAATTGGCATGGATTGGCTGTCTTTAAACAATGCATTACTTGATTGTTCACTAGAAAACATAATGACTACCCTTGATTTGATTTGCATTACCATGCATGACATTGATGTAATAATTGGCATGGATTGGTTGTCTTTAAACAATGCATTACTTGATTGTTCATGAAAGATGGTGTCCTTACTTGTTCATACACCCTAAATTGAATTTAAGATTGAGATATCATACTTGTCTACCACTAAAGTTAAGAAATGTTTAAGAAGAGGGTGCCAAGGGTATTGAGTCCTCTTTTCTATATAGGTTGAAATTGAAGAAAGAATAGAAAATACACCTATAGTTAGAGATCTTCCAAAGGTATTCTCTAAGGATATAAGTGGTCTACCCCTTTGAGAGAGAAGTTGAGTTCTCTATTGAGTTGGTGTTTGGTGCTAGTTCTATTTCTATAACTTCTTATAGAATGGCCTCGCCTGAATTGACTAAATTAAAGAAACAGATAAAGTAACTACTAGAGAAGGGAATATTTAAGCTTAGTGTGTCACCATGGGGAGCCCCAATCTTGTTTGTAAAAAGAAAGATGGAAGCCTTAAATTATGTATATATTATAGGCAACTAAATAAGGCAACAATTAAGAATAAATACCCTTTTCCTAGGATAAATGACTTACTAGATTAATTAGTAAGAGCCACGGTATTCTCAAAGATTAATTTAAGATCAGGTTATCATTAGTTGAAAGTTAAGGCAGAGGATGTCCCAAAGACTGTCTTTAGAACTTGTTAAGGACATTATGAGTTTTTAGTAATGTCATTTAGGTTAACTAATTCCCTAGCCATCTTTATAGATTACATGAATAGAATTTTTTAGCTATATCTAGATCAATTTATAGTAGTCTTTATAGATGATATTTTGGTTTACTCTATAACCCCCAAAGAGTATGAGGAACACCTGAGAATAGTACCATAAACCTTGAAAGAAAATAAATTATATATCAAACTAAGTAAATGTGAGTTTTGGCTAAAGGAAGTAAAATTCTTACTCATGTTATCTGGGGAAGGGGTATCTGTAACACCCCAAGTAATTCTGTGCAATTAAATAGGGTATAATTATAAGAATGAAAATTTTCACAAATTAAGGAGTCCTAACTAGAGGAGTGAAGAATCCTAAAGTTTAATAGGGATTAAGATATGCTTTGAATCAAGTAAGAACTGCAATGGAGAAGAAAACATAAGTAGTGAGAGTAAGAAGTATATCTAAGGACTAAAGTGAAGAGGAAAGAAACTATGGAATACTCTTGAGAAAATACTAAACAGGAACCTATGCGGAAGAATGAGTTTTTGAGGATGAGTCATGAGTTTGATACCTCAAGAAAGACAGATTTGAGGATAGCATGGAGCTCGGGTCACCAAGAGGGACTAAAGTGAACAAATACAAATTTTTTTTAGTAATATAGGATGTTATGATGTGTATTTGTTTTATGGAAGTGTTGTGGGGTGCCCTAAATAAAAACAAGTTTTTCTTTCTCCAATTCCCTTTGCAAGATTCTAAGTGAGAATATTACAAAAAGGGGACCAAATTGAAATGGAAGTGGTGCCCACACACTCCCTTAAACACCCACCATCATAATCTTTTCCTCATCCTTCTTCCATTCTTGTAGCCCCTTCCCCCTCTTGGCCAGCCCTCTCTCTTCCATGCCAACTCCTTCAAATCCTATCTACAGTAAGAGCTTGAGGAAGAGTCATAGAAATCAAGGCAAAATGGTAAGCATTTACTTTCTTCCATCTCCTTCCTCTTCCTTTCTTCAAGAAGCAAACCCTGAGTAATCAAATTGGGGAAAATATTGTATGGTGCTCTTGTTGACCTATTGGTGTGGGGTTATTACTTTATATTGTTGAGAAATGTAAACCCATGGTCAATTGTAGTTGAATCTTTGGTAGAAGCTTGAGTTATAGAAAGAATGGAAGTATTTCTTGGAAATTCTTCCTCTTGATTGATGTCTTGATTTTGTTAGTTTTGAGTTGCTCTAAACTAGTTCTTGAACCACCTAAACCTATCCTTGAAGTGCCCTTGAAGGATTGGAATCGTTGTGGGATGGTAGGCCTTGGGTTGAGATCATTTCGAGCTTTTCCCATGGCTGCCTGGCCATGGGCGGTTGGGCACCATGATTTGGGTGCACTCATGTTGAGGAAGAAGAGCTGGCGTTAGGGTGGGCACCTAGGCTCCAACCAGTCAGAAAGGTGAGGAGGTGGCGCCATGGGGCGCTAGCTTGGGCGCCCAAGGTGCCATCCACTGTATCATGCTCAATATATGTGTTTTAATGCACCCTCTCATGTTCCTTTGATTCTAAGGTTCAAGGAATTACTTGAGGACCTTTTTCTACCCCTTGGAGCTAGCAAACTCAGCCTTTTAAGTGGAGATATAATAAGAAAGGAAAGGTGAGGGAATTCTTATTCCATCTTAATTGTTTGTTTCTTTAAGTTAATTATGCAATGTAAGTATAAAGTATGTATGTATTGACGTCCACCTTGGTTAATTTAAGCTTCCATTGAATTAATGAATAAGTAATCCATAAAGAATAACCACCTATTGAATAAAAAGGAAAATTAAGTAGGAATAAAGTGATGGTAAGAAGAATGGGTAGTTAACCCAACCTAAATTCTTTAAGTTAAAAAACATAGTTCAAACTGTGGTTTGACTAAGTAAAAGTTTCATGATTTTAAGTATATATGGATATGACCATGATTGATATGTGAGCTTGGAACCATTAAGGATGGAAGTAGTCAAATGTGAAAAAAAACACACCAAAGGGCAAAGGTATGCAAGCTCAAGTTATATTGCTATTACGAATAAACATAGTTTTGTGAATTATAATGCATCTACGTCCAATAGTGACAATATGGTAGGAGTATCTATATACATGAGCCATGCCATGATGAATGTAAAATGAGGGCATGGATGATGCGAAATGTGTTGATCACTTGTATAATTTATAAAGGTGCATATATAGAAGTAGTATGATGAGTTGTGTACGGTGACACTAGTAATATATGTAATGTTGAGAAATAAATTATGATATGAAAAGTTCCACATGTATATGAATACCTTGATATTCTATGAATACAAAAGTTTTGATAATATGTGAACATGAAATCCTTGCTGATGTATGAGTATGATTGCTTTAATTAGTACATGATTAAATGTTCATTGATGTGTGTATGTGATTGGCTTGCGCATGAAAGTGCTGTTGAAATTTTATGATGCGGTTGATTCATTTCCCATAACCCCATGGCCATGGTGAGAGGCTAGGTTGAGTAGGGCTCACAGCAACCCTGGTAGCAAAAGTGGCTTGATGGGTATTCGGTCTACAATGCCATCGTTAGCGAAAGGGCTTGGTGGGTTAAGTTGCCCTAGTGACCCGACATTACTTCGGGAGGGCTCAGTGGGTTATCGGAACTGGTTACAGTGATGGCCCATGGCAACCTAATCAACTAAGCATGTTTGATAGTTATGTGATATGTTTTGAATATAATAGCTTGTAAATGAGTTTTTACATTTGATATGCCGATGAATATGAACTTCATGTTAAAAAAACGCAAGCTAAGTTCTTGTTTATGACGAGACGATTTGAGTAAGTGCTAATAACCTATTGACCGAATGTCTTGAATGATTTTCTGCCGACAACATTCGAATCGAGAGTACCTTTCTATTGTTTGGGTAAGGTATGACATCTTAGAGTCATATGAATTAGGTAACCTTATAGAGCTCTATAATCGGGTAAGCCATGTTACAAAACATACTCATTCAAAAGATAGTAGAAACTAGCACAAAAACTATGAAATGTAACATAATGTATGTTGAGCTAAGTATAATGATATTGCTTAATTGAATGTCTTGAATGATAGTTCATCAATGTAAAGGAAATTCTCTTAATTTCAGTTTTCTTTGAATCTAAAGGTAGTTAAGTCAATGAAAGGGTTAAGGGTTCTACACAAAGGTTAAACTTGCGGCGGTGCGGGCCAGACACCGTCTGCACCAGTCACGTATCCTTTTGGGTCGTGACAGTATTAGTGACCCTAGCAAGGTAAAGGCAGTGTTAAAATGGGATCGGCCAAAAATTGTAACAAAGGTTAGAAGTTTTCTTAGCTTAGCTAGATAGATTTATTAAGGGATTTTCACAAATAGCTTTACCCTTAAATAGGCTAACCAAGAAGAACCAACCCTTCATATAGGATAGTAAATGTGAAGATAGCTTTTAGGAACTAAGGCTTAAGCTAACCTTTACTCCAGTAATCCTCATGAGAATTTTATGGTTTACATTGATGCATCACAAAAAGGTTTAGGTTGTGTCTTAACGCAACATGGAAGGGTAGTGGCCTATGTTTTTAGACAACTCAAACCACATAAGCAAAATTATCCTACCCACGATTGAGAGCTAGCTACAACAGTCTTTGCCTTAAAGATCTAGAAATATTACCTATATGGAGCTAAATTTGAAATCTTTATTGATCATAAAGTCGCCTATTTGACTAGAGAGAGTTGAATATGAGGCAAAGAGGATGGATATAATTTTTGAAGGATTATGATTTCACCCTTTATCACCCAAGAAAAGCTAATGCCTTGAATAAAAAATGTTTTGTTGACATTTAGGGATGGGAAAGAAGCAGAGAGGCATTCCTCTCCCTATCCCAGTCCAAATGCACTACCTAATTCTACTTGTATGTCAATTCAAGCTTTCTTAACAATCATACTTGAGGTCTCACCCTAGAATCAATTAGTGGAATGAACTAATTATGTTTTATAGTTCTACCAACTTACTATGGCCTTACTAAAGGAATTTGAAATGTTAAATTCCTTTGGTTCAGCTATAACAGAGGAAGCCAAAAACAAGAACATGGCCCATGTGGTAATACACGATTTTCTATACATTTGTGCCTTTTATTTCTTTATTTTCTTTGTCAAGGTAAAGTTGGTTTGGTAGCTATGATAAAAACCCATTTGCAGAAATCTGTTTATACTTAACAAAAATTAATTAATACCATAAATAGCCAAAGGTTAAATTGATTAGAAACCAATAACTCACTGATAATTAACATTTTGGGAAAAGCCATCCATATGGTCTAAAAAAGTGGAAATGTGTAATTTTATTTACTTAAAAGTTTAATATTACTATTGTTCTTAATGGTGAAGAGAAAGCATAATTTTTGCTGAGCCTCTATTCTATTTAGGCCTAAGCATAGAACCCACTAACCCGCCCAACTCGATCCAACCAACACATTTGGGTTGGGTTTGGTCTAAATTTTCTAATTCGCCAAGTGGCAGTTTGCGTGGTGGGTTGGAAATGGGTTGGAAAATTTCCAACCCAACCCAACTCGCCAACTCGCCAACCCGTCATATATATATATATATATATATATATGTATATATATATATATATTTATAATTTTTTACTTTTTCTTCAGCCATGGCCAGATCTCTCCTTGCCATCTCTCAGTCTCTCCTCAGTCCTCACCTTCATCCAAATCTGCTCGGCTCTTCACCATCTCTCAGTCTCTCTCCATACCAGACTCCAGATCTCCTCACCTCTTCATCCATTTGTGTCTGCTTCTCTCAGTCTCTGTCTGTCTATCTCTCATCTCCTGGTCCTTATCTGTCTCTATCTATCATCTGCTGGTCCCTGTCTGTCTCTATCTCTCATCCTATTCTCCAAATCTCCCTCGGAAAAGTCTCTTAAATTTCTAGTTTATGAACTAGAAATTTTGGGTTCATATATGAGAGACAACAAAGAGAGATGACGAGCATAAATCAACCCACAACACTCGCACTTGGCTGATTCTATCTCCATCAACTCCTCCTTCTTTGTCTTTGTCTTCTTTAGGGTTATTACCAGGAAGATTATAGGGACGATGAGGGGATTGGCTTTCTGATCAAAGCATGAGAGATAGAAGGAGATGGGAGAGGGGGACAGTCAGAGGGAGTGGCAATGAAGAAGGAAAAGAGAGAGAGAGAGAAGAGAGAGAAAGACAGAGAGAGGAGAAAAAAAAAGAGCAACCCACCCACCAATCCTACCCAACCCGTTAGAGTACGGATTAGGTTGGTTCGAGTTTATCTTTTCAAAAAACAATAACTCGACTCGACCTGACCCGCTCACATTTGATTGGTCGGGTTAAAAAATTCTCTAAATCTGATCTAACCCGACCAATGCTCACCGCTAATTATATTATCTCCTCAATTTATGATAATTCTTAAATACCAAATCCTACTTTTATAATTCAACTCCAGTCAAAATAATAACACCTATTTGAAAATGACAATAATTTAATTTTTAAAGATACTAATTTAAAAAGAATTCTATTTTTTACAATCAATAAATGTAGAAAAAATTAATCTTTAATTCAATAAGGTAAAACGATACCTTTGATAAAAATATTAAACGATATAAAACAATATTTTTAATTTCATTGAATTTATTACTATTATCATATATATATATATATATATAATTCATTTAGCTTTCGTGTAAATAAAAAGTATTGTCTCCCTTGAAAGATTTCTTTAGTTACATGTTCTCTCCTATTTTACGAGAACATAGAAGTCCTTAAAATTTTATTTTAATATTATTTTAGAAAATCAAAAACTTAATTTATTCTATTTTTTAAATTATGGAAATGCTTATTTTAATGTGAATGCTGTTATTGAAATTAAGTAATGTTCTTCAATTTTTAATCTTGTTTTTTATTTTCAATATTTTTATTTTCATAAAATAATTTTACAATTTTCTAAATTTAGAAAAGTGATTATTTCCTATGGCTCAAACGCATATTATATTATGTAATATATAAGTGTATTTTCGTTTAAAACTATTGTAATTATATGACTCATATATATTAATTTTAAAATCTTATTTTAAATTCATAATAAAAGGAGTGATGGTATAAGTGTGTGACTGTCATTTTTCTGTAAGAAATAGATTACTTTTTTTTTTCTTTAATCAAGAGAGATAGATTACTGATGAGATGAACTGTATTTGAAGCTAGTTATATAAACGAACAAAAGAATCGTTAGACAAATTCCATAGTCACCTTCACTTTTTATCTTAAAAAAATATTTTTTTAATGGACAAGAAATCAAGTGACAAACTAAACACCCTCAATTCCTAAATTGTAAAAGTTATTCAAATTGAGGAATATTTTGTGGGCAAAATACTTGGTTTACTATATTATTACCTTCATAATGTGTTAAAACTCTTCTGAACGAAATCAAATCTTATTTTGTTTATCAATAAGGGACTCTTCGAAAATTATATTATCATAAACTATTTTTGATCATTTAACTATTTTCTCTTATGCAATTTAATATGCATGTATCTACTATCCAAATAAAATTTTTTATTTTTTATCTCTCTTTTAGGTGGAAAAAATGAGTAAACAATTAAAGATATCTTGCACTTCGAATTTGCACTCTAGGTCAAGCTTGGTCTAGCCTGTATACCAATAATCTATTAATGATTCCTATATTTTTCTTCTCTTCAAAGCTCCAAAAAAACAAAAAAGGAAAAAAAATCACATTTTGCTATTTTCAACATTTTAGTTTCTCATAAATATTATTCACTAAGGACAATCATATTCAACGTACTATTAAACATTAAATGTGTATATCATTTTTGACAAAAATTCAAAACATAATTTACCACCATACAAAAAGCTAATCCCTTTTATTGCTAGTTTCAATTTCAATAAGAGTAGCTCTAGATTATATACATTCATTAGTCATTATGATAATTTAATTTTCAATAATGTAAAGCAGTTCGAACAGTTTTTCCCCAAACATACAAACAACTTGACCATTTCTGATTTGGGAAGGTAATTATGATCACAATACTAATGCATAATTGACTGTAGACTTTCAAATTTAAAATTTGGTTTTCTACTTGGATTAGTTCCTCCGATTTCATTTTAAAGGGCTTGGTAACAAGAAGGAAAATACAATTCTATGGTAATACACAAACTGAGATTTTGTATTGATTTACTATTTTTGACTTGCAATCAGTTTGGACAGCTCTCCTTGGACAATATTTTATTTATTTATATATTTTTTATTAAGTTTTCGGATTAAAATATGACAGATGTATAGTTGTTCAATTAAAACACAACCAATGTATTTTTTTTTAAATTATATATATTTTACAACTCAATATTGTATACTGGTTTCTTTGAGAAACTCTTTACATATATTCTATTTTTAATGGACAACTTAATAGTAAAAATCTAAGAAACTATATTTAAGTTTTATCCTTTTATTTATGACTTTCTTATATGTTCCATTTTGAGACTATATGTTGTCTTTGTTTAAGAATTTATTATGCTAACTTTCTTTACTCTTTTCTCTTCTTAATAAAATTCTCATTTATTTTATCATAAATATAATTTGGCTTTTGATATTGAAGAATTCATCATCTCCCACTCTCTTTGCTTGGAAGGAACAACAAAAATGTAGCTTGTCTATATAAATTACTAATTTGGTCCTTCAAAGTTTCAATCATCTTAATTTAATCTCTGAAAGATCAAATATCTCAATTTAGTTTTTCAATTTAATATTTGATAAATTATACTTAACCCCTTTGTTAGTCTATGTGAATTTTAGCGTTGAAAATTTTTAAATTTAGCAACAAAATATAGCAATAGCATTTTCATCAGCTGATTCTGAGGTGAGATAAAGCATCCCTAACAAATTTTGATGATGACAAAACAAATTGCAATTTTGTTTAAATTAAATAACTTTAAAAGCATCTCATATTAACATGTGCCATTTAATAGAATTTGACTAATTTTACATGTGTTGTTTGTAACCAAGACACCAAAAGATCTCAAACATATATTAGTATAGACAATTACAACTTGGAACAACAGGAATTGCCATACTTTCATATACTTAGATAACTAAATGCTAAAAAACAAACAAATATGATCCCATTCACTATAAATTAGAGAATTAAATTGTAATAATCAGAGTATGATTATGAAGCCGCACCCACTAATCAAATACCAGACTAAATTGAAACAATCATAAAAAAATAAACTAAAATATAGATTCATCAAAACTACAAAGTCATAAGAAATTTCACAAAAGCTGTAGTTATAATGAAATTAATCAAAATTTGGATGAAATTAATCAAAATCACAGCCTAAGCTTCCACAAAAATGTGGAAGTCCTTCTAGCTTGTTAGTCTTCAAATTGAATTGAAAATTCAATAACAGACGCACATAAAGATGCTGTACATTGACTCAAACTGGATCAAAAAGTGGTCACAAAGATGAGAAGAGGCAGCTTCGCCAAACCCAGGAAAATCATGTAATTTAAATTAAGAGGTATTAGCTAAACTAAACTGACAACTATAATAAATATGACAGAATAGGAAAGGAATATGAACCATTCTTATCTTTGAGGTACTGGGGACTACGTGAGACTTTTCATATCCAGGCCTCGCCACTACGTGAGACTTTTCATATCCAGGCCTCGCCAGAAAACTCCTTTAATAAGGTCTAAATTTCCTGGCGGCTCGCAACTGTTGCAGCCGTTTCTTGTCCTCCTCAAATAAACTCTGCAGCATCATGATCTCTGTGAGCAGAAAATAAATGGTTTGTCTTAATTAACTAACAATAATCATATAAAACCTTTGATGCAGAAATTTAAGAATAGTAGCAATAATAATTAAAAAAAGAACAAAAAATCCTTTCAGAAAAAAAAAAAAATGCTTGTGTCTGCATATACAATTTTCAGTTACTACAGTCAAATCTTACAGCCCATCAAAAGGTAACAGTGGAATGACATGGAAGTCATTAAGAAGATCATGCATGAGAATTGAATGAGAAATGTTTTTCGCTTTCCTTTTAATTAGACAAACAATTTGCTTAACAAAAATAAAACAAATTTTGCAGGATAAAGAGAGAGAAAATTATAACACTATTTATGTAGAGGTTGGTCATACCGTTTCTCTGCACTTCTTTTTTCTGAAAGCGGTAGAAATCTAGCCCAACTTCCTTATGCTTCTTCTTAGCCACTTTTTCCTCCATAGCAGCTTGGGCAACAGATCCCACAGCAATTCCACTTTCAGAGTCAGTAGTTTTCTTCCTCCCTTTATGGTGTACAACAACTGTCCATCCTCCTTCCGCAGCTCCGGCTTCTCTTTCTTTTCTTTCCTGAATGTACACAAGAATATATGAAAATCAATATCAAAACTGAAGCCACTGACACATGTTGGATCATTCAAACCTTAACAATTAATATGGTGTGGAAAATATTTTTAAGAATCTCACTGGAAGTAGAATTCAAATCCTTTTTTTTCTTCCTTTTTTTTTACACCTGATGCATTACTTGCATATTTCAATTGGGAATTATTCATATTTTTTCTTTCCTGATTAATACAAATGCATTAGAGAGCAGCAACCTCTGTACAAGCTGATTAGCCAAGTAGACATATAATATATAAAGAAAGTTGAACTGCCTTGGCTAGGAAACAACCTCGACTTGAATCCAACCGAAAAGATTAAAGAAGAGTTTACTGGTAAAAAAGAGCTCCGAAGGATCAAACAATTCAAAATTGAACTTTTGTTGAGTTTTTCCTTGATGTGAATTAAATGTACACATCCATTCCCTTCAAAAGCCAGATATTCCATATGATATTGGGATGGATGGCCACACTACTTAACACCCTTTCTAGCATTTGAAAACCTCCTCCAACAATGATAAATACATCCTTGTAGATGGAGACATAACCCAATGCACCACGTACAAGCAAACCAAAACCTGAGATAATTACGACATAGAATCATATTTCAAAGTCCTCCTTTTGGATCATTACTCTGTATCTACTACAAAGCAGAATAGGTAAAGAAATTGACAGTCCATTTTAATAAGCTTACCAATATCAGTTTCAATAGATATTTAGGAGTTCCCAATAAGCCAACACATGACGAAATCCAAGCCAACATAATGATGGTAAAATAATTAAAAAGAAAAAATAAAAAGAAGCAAAACAGTAAAAAAAAAGTTAAAAAAAAAAAGCTGCTACTAAATCCGCACATTCACTGACACCTTCATTTAGAACTACAGAGAGTAACACAACTTCAAAGCAATGACTCAATAGGACAACAGAGAGGAAACATAAACTAGCAAAAGTCAAAAAATCCTGCATGAAATTGTGGCAAAAATGCACTGGACAACCCATAAAAAGGATGTTTGTCAAAATAAATTATTCACACAGAAATGGCCAGAGAAAGAGTCTACCTCTTCCAATTTTTCCTCCCTAGTAGTTATAAAGTCATCAATTTGATCTTTCAATGCCTCCAAGCCTGGTCTACTTTGATGGTAGTCGATGATTCATTCTGTGATTCAAGTAGTTTGCAGTCAGAAATCAAAGCAGACATAATTATTAGTCAACGAATTTACTATTAGGGAACAGATGAAGGCAAATTCTAGCAGAGACTGCTTCAATAAAGTTAAATAACATAATTATAAAAAATGCAGATGCATTGGAGAAAGCACAGTAGAGTAAGCAGGAGATCAAAAAAATTAATTGCTCTAAATTGTGTCACAGTGCATGTAAATAGCCTAGTAATGTTTTAACTATAATGCAACATATGACACTATAAAATATGTGCCATATTTATGAATACGTGTATCATGCAAATAGAAGTTTCATATGCACTATATTTAGAGAATTTAATCATATTAAAACAATTACTTTTCATTCCTTTGGAGCAATCCTCATCTCCAGAAGAAATAATATAGATCTCATCTAATTCAGTCACCCCTTCCTTTTCTGGAGATTTCTGAACCTCCTTAACGAAATTTTCTTCCTTCTTTATCTTTTTCTTAGCTTTCTTTGACCTACCTACAAGATAAGGGGAAACTTCATGAGACAGATTGAAGCTATAACTTCAAGAGTGTCATTTCAAGATGCAAGGAACAAACACACTTTTGTTATTACATGGTTTAATTGTTACTCCGATATCAGCCTCTTTAGGCTCCTTGAAGTCTTCAATCTGTTGAGCTAGAGAAGCACAAGTGTCCACTACTCCATCTGATGAAAAAGGATATAAAAATTAGTAACATCAACATCAAGTCACAGACTGTGTCTGCGTGAAATTTTACTGAAATATTATGAAAAAATAAATGTCAGGAAGGGAGGACAATTAGAGAATGGATTATATATATATATATATATATATATATATATATATATGTTCTAGGCTTATCAGTAGGAATACAGAATCTTTTAGCTTTATCATAACTCTCAACTGACCACTTTGCTCTACTAAATCAACTTCATCGTTTGGCCTTTGTCTTCCGACTAGATTTTTACCCTTATTCTTTCTTTTTGTACTTGAAGAAGATTTCTCCTTTTTTCCAACCTGCATTCTGCTATCCACTGAAACAGCATGCGAAGAATGAGCACGTGGCTAGTAGTGATGGCAATTGGGGAGGATTTTTCACTATCCGCATACTTACCCGCTGCCCCGTTCCCGCCCCGCCCCAAAACCCTGTCATTTTTAGCACAATTTTTTTTTTTCCAGGGAGATACCTTCTGACTGAGCAACAGCAAGTACCTTTGAATCAGCTTCACCAGCAGGAACACAGTAATCAACCAGACCTGCAGCAAAGTAAGTTTCTGCAGCTATGTATCATTCAGAATACGGCCATCATATACATATAGAGAGAGAAGCAAACAGAGAATGAACGGAGAAGATGATGAAAACAGAGAGCAGCAAACAGCATATACATACATACTCGGAGCAAACAGCGACGATGAAGCAATCAGAGAGAGAATAGGGCCAGCATATACAGAGAAGGTAGATTTCCAAAATTGCAAAACAGAGACGATGAACACACAAGAGACGGAGGGAAAGCCGAAACAGAACTCACCGGAGACCAACAACTTCAGAACTCACCGGAGACGATGCCACAGAGACGACAACGATGGTGAACTCAGACGGTCAGACCAGCAGAGACGACAACGAGGGAAGACAACACTGAACTCAGACTCAGAAATCAGAATGCGCGCTGGCGTGAAATTGTGAAATTGGGGGTAGTATGCTGTTAGGGTTGGTTTTGTTTTTTAATTAAATATTTAAATTTATTTTCATTATTTTAATTACAAAATTACTAAAAAAATCCTAATGTATATTATATATATATATATATAATATTAAAGGTATTTTAATAATTTCATATGAAATTACTAAAATTATCCATAAGGGACAAGGATCTCGTAGAGTTAAGACTGCGATTCCTGTTATTGCCTCCAAAAATTTTGATTGGGAAAGTTTTTCTAAAAAATTTGTTTGGAGGCCCCATTACCATCCCTGTGATTGTGCCAAAGGAGGATGGATGATTGATGGAGATAAGTCCCATGAGATGGTTATTTGAGAATTACTTTAGGGTTTATATATATATATATATATTATAGTTTATTATTTTTATATATAAAATATGTATATTATAGATGAAAGGAGAGAGTAGATGCAGTGTACAGTTTATATATATATATATATATATATATATATATATATAATATTATATATATTATTAGGTCAAAAGATAATATTTGTTCTTCTACCTTTAGAAAATCTGAAGATTTAAAAAGGTAGTTTTGAGATAGAAGCAACATCGTTTAAAACTGTAGAAGGTAATGAAGAACGATCTAGTTCAAAAAGAGATGTTAAGAATATAAAATCCCAGAATAATTTTACAAATTTAGCGCTTAGTACAATAGGTAAGCAATTAGATAGAATAAAAAACGTGGTCAATAATAAAGTCTTAGAAACCTCCTCTAGCACCTTTGTTCAAAATTCAATCAGTTCCATACCTCAACAACCCCTGTATAAGCTACCAACCCTTACGCAAGCAGAATTAAAATCAATCAATTTAGGTAAGACTTCTCAAAACTTAGTTGAAGAAATCACCAAAAGATTAGATCAACTAAATGTTTCAAACAATGGGTCAAAAGGTTTACAGATCAACATTTTATCGAAAATAGAATCTGATCAACAATTAAATAGGATTAGATATAGGAATCCAAGACCAGTGACTAGGAATTACTACCCAAGACTTAGTTACCCAGATACCCAGTATGAAGAAAACACCTTAGTTATAGAAGCCAGCTATAACGGCGAGGCTACAGTAGAATGGAACATTGCCAGTCACAGTGAGCATCAAGTGTTAGGTATCATTCAAAATATGTCAATATGCGCTACGACGTATAGGATCAAGGATAATGATGAAAGGTCCATAATCACCATGTTGACTACTGGATTTACTGGTCAATTAAAAGGCTGGTGGGATAACTATCTCACAGAAGCTGAAAGGTCAAGAATTAAATTTGCAGTTAGGCAAGAAGAAATTAATGGTCAAATAGTAGAAGTTCAAGATAGTGTAGCTGTTTTAGTTTATACCTTAACAAAACACTTTGTCGGGAATCCCATAGATTTCCAGCAAAGGATAGGTAATCAATTAATCAACCTCAGATGTCCGACGATGTCTGATTTTAGATGGTATAAGGACATGTTCCTTACCAAGTTATATACCCGGTCTGACAGTAGTGCGGACTACTGGAAAGAAAGATTTTTAGGAGGTCTACCTAACCTATTTGCTGAAAGAGTTAAAGAACGCATTAAGAAACAATGCAACAACACTATCCCTTTTCAACACATGACTTTTGGAGAATTAATTAATTTTGTTACAAACGAACTTCACAGTCTGTAATGACATGAAGCTTCAGTCAAAACTAAAATCTGAGTTCAAAAGTAGCCGAAGAGAATTAGGTAATTTCTGTGATCAATACGGCATTGAAAAGATTCGAGTCCCCTCTACTCAATATCGAAAACATAGGAAGATCCATAGGTACCAACCTATCTAGGAAGACATATCGTCGCTACCCTGACAAACCTGTTAGATCATTCCAAAGAAAAGAAGTTGTTCAATAGTCTAGGAAACTTAGACACCATAGTTCAAAAAATACCAATCGTAAACATATAGTTTGTTTTAAATGCAGGAGGTATAGTCATATTTCAAAACACTGTAAGCTCAAGAAAAGAATTAATTCTTTAGAAATAGATGATAAGTACAAACAGAGTCTAATGAGTATTCTGTTAAAAAATCAAAACTCTGAGTCAGAATATGATTCAGAAAGTCTTAGTGATCAAAAAGAAATATTTCAACTAGATCAACAGGATAATTCATCCTCAAGTTTAATATCTGAAGACGAAAGTCATTCAGAAATAGGAATCTGTAGTTGTAAAGAATGTTCAAAAAATAAATGTTCAAAAACAATTAATGTGCTCAATAGAGATAAAATTCAAACTTTAGTTGAAATTATAGATAAAATAGATAATGAAGAAATTAGAAAAGAATATTTGCTCAAAATTAAGGATATAATGGATTCGGAAGAACCTCAACCGAAACCAGAAATAAAGCCTTATAATGTTCAAGAAATAATTTTGCGATCGATATTTTTTGAACTATGGTGTCTAGGTTTCCTAGACTGTTGAACAACTTCTTTTCTTTGGAATAATCTAGCAGGTTTGTTAGGGTAGCGACGATATGTCTTCCTAACAGGTTGGTACCTATGGATCTTCTTATGTTTTCGATATTGAGTAGAGAGGGCTCGAATCTTTTCGATGCCGTATAGATCATAGAAATTACCTAATTCTCTTCGACTACTTTTGAACTCAGATTTTAGTTTTGACTGAAGCTTTATGTCATTACAGACTGTGAAAGCTTCGTTTGTAACAAAATTAATTAATTCTCCAAAAGTCATGTGTTTAAAAGGGATAGTGTTGTTGCATTGTTTCTTAATGCGTTCTTTAACTTTTTCGGCAAATAGGTTAGGTAGACCTTCTAAAAATCTTTCTTTCCAGTAGTCCGCACTACTGTCAGACCGGGTATATAACTTGGTAAGGAACATGTCCTTGTACCATCTAAAATCAGACATCCTCGGACATCTGAGGTTGATTAGTTGATTACCTATCCTTTGCTGAAAATCTATAGGATTCTCGACAATGTGTTTTGTCAAGGCATAAACTAAAACAGCTATGCTATCTTGACCTTCTACTATTTGACCATTAATTTCTTCTTGCCTAATTGCAAATTTAATTCTTGACCTTTCAGCTTCTGTGAGATAGTTATCCCACCAGCCTTTTAATTGACCAGTAAATCCAGTAGTCAACATGGTGATTATGGACCTTTCATCATTATCCTTGATCCTATACGTCGTAGCGCACATTGACATATTTTGAATGATACCTAACACTTGATGCTCACTGTGACCGTCAATGTTCCATTCTACTATGGCCTTGCCGTCATAGCTGGCTTCTGTAACTAAGGTGTTTTCTTCATACTAGGTATCTAGGTAACTAGGTCTTGGGTAGTAATTCCTAGTCACTGGTCTTGGATTCCTATATCTAATCCTATTTAATTGTTGATCAGATTCTATTTTCGATAAAGTGTTGATCTGTGAACCTTTTGACATATTGTTTGAAACATTTAGTTGATCTAATCTTTTGGTGATTTCTTCAACTAAGTTTTGAGAAGTCTTACCTAAATTGATTGATTTTAATTCTGCCTGCGTAAGGATTGGTAGCTTATACAGGAGTTGTTGAGGTATTGAACTGATTGAATTTTGAATAAAGGTGCTATAAGGGGTTTCTAAGACCTTATTATTGACCACGTTTTCTATCATATCTAATTGCTTACCTATTGTACTAAGCGCTAAATTTGTAAAATTATTCTGGGATTTTATATTCGTAACATCTCTTTTTGAATTAGGTTGTTCTTCATTACCTTCTACATTTTTGAACGGTGTTGCTTCTATCTCAGAACTACCTTTCGAAATCTTCAGATTTTCTAAAGATGGATAAACAGATATTATCTTTTGACCTAAAGTGGTATCCCATTCTACTGTAATCCTAGTATGGGTATTCGCTTCCTTTTGATCATTTACTATAAACGGATTTTCTATCTTGTTGTTGAAACTGTGCATTTCAAACCATTTAAAAAAGAAAATGTGTTGACCTATACTTTCTATGAATTTATAATAATCTAACTTCCATTGTTGAACTTGTTCAGTCAAGAAAGTATCGAAATACCATTCTCTCTTTGACCTTTTGTAATATTTCACGAACTCAGTATTTAATTTTTCTTTATCAATTTTGAACTATTTACTCAGTACTAAGATCTATGATCTAGTGGGTGAGTGATTAACAGATGGTGACTCCTGAGCTGATTCATAAATGGGTTGTGGAACAGTAGGTTGAAAGTCTACTCCTATGAGACTAGTCGCAGTCTTTGGAGTTTCAACTACAGATCTATAATCAGAATCTACAGAGTGTCTTAAACCGAACTCTAACTCTAGGTTATTGAACATTCTAATTCTGGAAGAGGATGATCTATTCATAGATATCCTGACATGTCCTTCAGGACTTTGAACAAAATTTCCTAAACTTCTAGACTTTATCTTCTTGGGATGTTGGATATTTTCCAAATTCCAAGAGTCTGGAAAAGCTGCCATGATTTCATCATGTCTGAGAGGTTTAGGTGTTATGATCATTGATTTTTGCAAGCTGGCCTAGATTAGAATAGTTTCATTCTTAGGCGACTCTTTCTTAACAGAAATTCCTACACCAGCTTTTGAAACTTTATAGTGAATCCTATAAACAATAGAAAGATTATCCAGATCCTTACTGAATATTCCTTCTATGGTCTTAACATGCAATTTCAAAGTAGTTTCAACGTTTCTCAACGTCTTCATGTAATTCGGAAAACATTGAAAATAAATTGGACCATTGCAAAGATTAGATTCCACAAGACTTAACATTGAATCTTGAAAAGACAAAGCATGCCTATCCTGTAAAAGCAACAGAACAAGATGATTAATTTCTAACCTATGCATTGGTTTGACAGTTACTTGAATTAATCCGATGTGGATAAATCCAAATCCTTCTAACCTATGTTGATCAATTTGCTCTTTATGGAGCAAGTTTATGGTGTCTTGACATTTACCTAACTTGGTTATACACTCTATTGTTCTTACTATGTCTTAAACCTTAAAATTAAAAGTTGAATGTTTGTAAACTTCACTGGGGCATACCCTAGGCATTTCCCAGTTTCTTAATCTTTCTTTAGCTTCTATTATATTTATTTCAGAATTATTAATTTCATCTTGATCTACAGAACTTTGATTGCTAGAAGTAGGGGGAAGATTGATCTCAGAACTATTCCTATTAAAAAGTCTCCTTACTAATTCAGACATATTTAAGAAAATAAAATTCTTAAAATTCTCCTAGGTTCATTAAGGTTTATCGGGACCACCTCTTACGGGAACACGGGCCTCTCCTGGGTCTTACTGGCTTACCAACGCAGTTACAAGGTTGACCAACGCTAGCCCTTAACTAACTAAAAGTTTTTAAGAAAATAATTTCTTAAATAAATCTAAACTAATAAGAGGGCTTTTAATAGAACTAGGCTCTGATACCATTTTTCCGACCTTTTCTGACCGACAGCCCTGGCCACTATAGATCATTGTTTTGTATATAAACCCTAATTTATAAGGCCTAATCTAATTGGTAGAACTATTGAACAAGAAGTCATATAAGACTTCTGACATTTGAACATAGGTGAATTCAGAACTAAGAATAGCATCTCTAAATTCTATATGAGATTCTTGATTAACAATATAAATTCTTGAGTTATTAGGTTGAACAAAATATTCAAATTTAATTACTAGCATAAGATCAGTAAAAGGGATAGGAATAAATTCTAACAAAGATAGTCTCATATTGATCAGATAAAAATACAAAGATTTGATGAACAATTAAAAGATGATAAAATTGCAGAAGAGTTTTGACCTTACAATATTGAAACAACAAACGATTACAGAGGATGTTTTTGACAAAATTTTTCTTTCTTTATTCTCGCTTGCTTCACTCTTGAACTACTTCACCTTTTATAGAAATAAGAAGGCGGATTTGAACCTAATTGAAGTCCGTGGATTTCAGAGACTCTAGAGTCCGTGGATTTGAATAAGCTTGGAATCTGAAAAGTAAGGACGCGTGGACGGTTACTTTCTGAAAAGTTGAACACGGGGCGGCTTCTTTATCAAAAGCAGCTTTGTCGTCTTGTGCCGACACTTTACTTTTGTAAAAGCTTGTCTGCCACTTGTTGAACATCTTTATCTCGAACGGAATCAAAATTATTGAGCTGACATAAGCTTTGTCTTCTTCTACCGATGGCTTAACTGAACCATAGTCAATCTTGACTAAGGTTAGCGAAGTCGATGTTGAAGCAGTCATCTTCGTTTTCAAACTGGCTGCTATTTTCTGGGTTGAATTCTTCAGAGGGAGCTTTATCTGAAGGAGCTTTCTCTGCAAGTTTTTGAACAAGATTGTTGAACTCATCTTCAGTCTGTGCTTTAGCTAGTTCTGCCATAATTTGAGATTTTGAAGCAAGGAAGGAAGATTGATGTTGAACAGCCTGAGGATACTTCATTAGGTGTGGATTTTAAGCAAACCATTTTTCAACGGCTTTCTTGTTGAGCAGATTGGGGTTGTACGTTGACCACCATTTTTTGTTGAATGTTCGGCTTAAAAAGAGAGGATAGCCGATATTGAACCTGTCTTTGAACTCAAAATCCCATGACATAATCCATGAAGTTCCGAATATTGAGAAAAACTTTAAAAGCATTTGTCCAGTGTGAAAACTGGTTTGAGCAGAAAATATTGAAAAAGATTCCTTCGCATAAGAGGGAAGGAAATCAATGTTTGGACCAAAAAAGTAAAACCAGTCAGAGAACCAGGCTGGAAAATCCTGATTACTCTTATTGAACCATATAAACCAGGGATGAGAAAAGGGGCGAATCAGCAACATATTGTACCAAGCAACTTTATAGTCCTAGTAATTAAAATCTTGTGGCTGGACCTGTCTTGAAAAAGATTTTTTAGTAAAAGGATGCTGATTCCATTGAGAAAGTGTTAAAACTTTGTTGATTTTAATTTTTGAATACTGGATCCGAGAGGGAAAGAGCGGATCATATTCATGAGTCAAAGTGATAGAGTTTGTATCTACCAATATGAACTCATAAAAAATTCTTGATTTTTCTAAATCAGCTGTGAGAAAGTATCTTCCTTCTGGGAAGAATTTTTGAGCAACTTCCCTAGGGGTTGTACTAGGGTTCTTGAGCCATTCAGGTTCAATGGCATAAATAGGTGCATAACAGGGTTTTGAAACATATTTCTTAGAAAAAGATCTTTTTAGTGGAGTAGGTTGAGTGAGCTGAACCATGGAAGAGGAAGGTTGAACAAGGGTGATTGTCTTCTGAGGAGGAGGTGTAGACAGAGCTTGATCATAGGTTAATAGAAGAAACCAGTTTTGAGAAGATGTTGAACTGGAAGGTCTAAGACCTTTTCCTTGTGGTCGATTACCACTGCCTGAAGGGCTATTGAATTCCAATGGCGTCACTCGTAATGGTGATGTTGCTGGAACCAGTGGGGTTCCTTGTTGAACATTTGCTGTTGGACCCAGTGGGGATCCATATTGATCTTTTCTTACTTCTTTAGATTTTTGCTTTTTGTCTATTCTTCTATTTTTCCCTGCAAGAATTCTCGTGTGAGAAAATTTGGTAGGGCATTCTCCTTTCCTTTTATATGTTGAATCTCGAAATCAAAGTAAGAAAGAATTGCTTGCCATCTGGTAAAAACGTGTTTTGAAACCAAATTTTGAACATATTTTTCTAAAACACTTTTTGCAGATTTGTAATCAATTTTGAGCAAAAAAGTTTTATTGAACACTTCCTTTTGAAATTTTTTGACGTTTAAAACTATGGATAAAATTTCTCTCTTGATCATGGAATATTTTATTTGGGCTTCAGTCCATACTCCTGAATTGAACCGAACTAACTATTCTTTTGAACTAGCTTTGGGCCTTTGTTTAAGGACTCCTCCATAACCTTCTTTTGACGCATCAATTTCTATGATCATAAAGGCTTATGGGACAGGAATACCTAAATAGATGAGTTTCTTGACTCTTGACTTAAGGGTTTTGACAGTCTCTGTCATTGAACAATCCCAAGTGGGAACCTTCTTTCTTAACCTAGAATATAAAGGTTTGCAAATTATCCTAAGATCTTGAACAAAATCTGCGACATAATTGAAACATCCTAAAAATCTTTGAAGTTAATTTTTATCGGTTATCTCATCTGGGAATTTGTTAGCAAATTCTATTGAACGATTGATAGGTTTGATCATACCTTGGTAAATATCATAACCTAAAAATCTAATTTTAGTTTGAAACAGTTTCATTTTCTTGGCTGAAACTACTAAACCATTTTTCTTAACAATTTCGTAAAATTGATCAAGGTGCCTAAAGTGTTGTTCTATGGAGCTGGAAAACACTAAGACATCATCTATGTAGACTATTGTAAATTGAGAGAAAGGATTAAAAATGATGTTCATAACATTTTGAAATTAAGAGGGGACATTTTTGAGACCGAATGGCATCACATTCCATTCGTAATGACCAAACGGAACGTTGAAAGCCGTTTTGTACCTATCTTTTTCTTCCATTTGGATTTGATAAAATCCAAATTTCATATCAAACTTTGAAAACAAAGATGCCTTTTGAACACGTAAAATTAGGTCTCCTCTATCAGGTATAGGATACCTAATCTATCTAAGAACTTTGTTGAGCGGTTTGTAATTTATGACTATACGAGGGGCTCCTCGCTCTATTTCTGCCTGATTTTGAATATAGAAGGCCGAGCAACTTCAAGGGGATTTGCTAGTCCTAATTAACTTTTTACTTAACAGATTTTGGATTTCCTTTTTGCAGTATTCTAAAGTTTCTTTATTCATTTGAATGGGCCTAACTTTAGTCGGCATTTGTCCTTGGTAAAACTGGGCTCGTAAGGGAGAGAGATGGTGTGTCTTTTTCTATCCTAAAAGGCGTTGGGCTTTTCAGAACAGATTTCTTTTTCTAATTTTTGTTGAACAAGGATTATTCTATTTTTGATCAGGGGCTTTTCAATTTGTTCCTCTATCCCTTTGTAATGAACTTCTTTATTTAATATTTTGATCTGGGTTTCTTTCCTATTGAGCAAATTTAGTTTTGAAACAGCTAAATTTTTTAGCAAATTGACATCTGTGGTTCTGGTAGGATCTAAAAAATTCAAAACAAATTTCTTTTCCAGAAACAATTGTTGAAATTCCTAATTCTGAAACCTTAAAAGGATAAATAAGTGTCAGAAAAGGCGTTCCTAAGATCATGGGTTCATTCAAGTTTCTAACAAGAACAAAGGTTGTATTGAACTTAATGCCTTGATTACAAATCTTGGCATTCGACAGTTTATACCTGATAGGAAGTTTGTTACCTCCTGCATCACTGAGACTTTCAGTAGTTTTTTCATAATATTGAGTGGGAATTAACCCTTCTTGAACACAATTAAGATCTGCACCTGAGTCCATTAGAGCGATCATTTTGATATTAAAACTTTTAATGATAAGGTTGACATGATAATACTATTTTTGAACAGAGATTCTGGAAATTAAATTTAAATAGCTTTCTTTTTGAACTGAGCTAGTTTCTCCTAACTCGTTTTGATCATCATAATTCCTAACATCTTTCTTAGCAATTAAACTTAAAATATCTAAGGATAAGTCTATATCCTTTTGTTTGAGCAACTGAATTTCTTTTTTAATAATCTTGATTTCTTCTTTTAATTCTTTTATTGACACTTTTTCTTGAACAAAATTATCTTGAAATCTATGAATTATTTCTTAAACATTATAAGGCTTTATTTCTGGTTTCAGTTGAGGTTCTTCCGAATCCATTATATCCTTAATTTTGAGCAAATATTCTTTTCTAATTTCTTCATTATCTATTTTATCTATAATTTCAACTAAAGTTTGAATTTTATCTCTATTGAGCACATTAATTGTTTTTGAACAATTATTTTTTGAACATTCTTTACAACTACAGATTCCTATTTCTGAATGACTTTTGTCTTCAGATATTGAACTTGAGGATGAACTATCCTGTTGATCTAGTTGAAATATTTCTTTTTGATCACTAAGACTTTCTGAATCATATTCTGACTCAGAGTTTTGATCTTCTAACAGAATACACATTAGACTCTGTTTGTACTTATCATCTATTTCTAAAGAATTAATTCTTTTCTTGAGCTTACAGTGTTTTGAAATATGACCATACCTCCTGCATTTATATATTATATATTTATTTGGGATAGGAAAGATATTGTTTTGAATTTGCACATATCTTTTTTAGAATTTTTTGAAGCCGTCTTATTACTTGATCAAAGGTTGAATTACTTGATCCAAACGAAGTAGGGTAGGTCGAGCCAGCTGGGTATAGGTTGAAATTGCTATCCCCAGTGCTTATAGGTCCCAATTAGTAAAACAAAAAGTATTCTAGGCCACTTTTGAAAATCTTTGCTTTTATATTAGACTGAATCACAACTTTGCTTTTTTAGATAGTAACATCAAATATTAGGCTCGAGCCAGGCATCTTTTTTGAGTCAAGCTTTGCCCAAATTAATTCATATATGGGTCCACATAAAAAATATGCCTTTTTTTTAATTTTTTTAATTTTTTAAGTTAATTTTTTTCATAGGATTTCTATTTTCATCAACACTTTCTGTTAACTATGTTAACATTGTTAGCTTTAGGGACAAAATTGGAACGAAAAAGAAATATGTGGGATGAAATCGACATGAAAAAAAATTGGGACGAAATTAAAACTGGAGATAAGCGTTAAGGACAAAAAAGATACTTTTTCCTATGTTTTATGAAAGATTTGAAAAAATTTTTTAATTTAACTTTATAACAAATTTAATAATTTTAAGAAAACTAAAGAAATGTAAATTCTAAAATTTTTATATAAATCATTCTTTATATGTGTCAAGTCAAGTATATATTCATATTACAAATGTATATAAAATATTCTTTTTTTTTGTAAGTCAGAAAAGACATACAAAGAAAACAAAACAACTAATAGAGGTGCTCAACACCCATCTTATCTCTAAGCAGAAAGAAGCCCATTAAAGAAGGGGGTTTTTCCAAAGCTTCCAACTAAAACTCTAAGAAGAACCATACTTTGCGAGGATATCCATACAAGCATTAGCCTCTCTATAAACATAGGAGATCTTGACCATCCACTGCCTCTACAGGAGAACCATAATATCATAAATAGTTGAGCCATATCTATGAAAGCTATGACAGACACCATCCTGAAAGAGAGAAACCACCTTCAAAGAGTTAGTTTCACATTGAATCCTTCTAACACCTTTATCCCAAGCAAAATTCAGGCCATTTTTCACAGCTAAAAGTTCAGCATGTAATACATCACCATGACCTTAATAACTAGAGAAACTAGCAATCCATTCTCCTCTGGCCATCCTCAAAAGGCCCCCAGTACCCATAGTAGTTGAAGTTGCAAGAAAAATGCCATCAATGTTAAGCTTGACATCACCCATAGGTGGAGGCATCCACCGTAAGATCAGAAAACCATTACAGTCAACACTGGTTCTTTTATCAATGAAAATAATAAACTCCTCCGCAGAATAACGGGCTTTCTTAAGAACCAACTCTATATTCCAGTTATCTTCTCCGAAGATTGTCTGTAGTCTCCAACGCCATATCCACCAAAGGCTAGCAAGAAAAAGGAATTCCAAGGAACTTGAAATATTCTCTTTAATCCATAACACCACATCAGACTGATAAAAGAAAGAAGGATTTAAACGACAATTATTTCTTAGCCAAACTTCTTTTAAGTGCGGGCAGTCCCTCAGATAGTGCAACAGAGTCTCAACATTCCCCGAGCAACGCTGACAGAGTGGAGAGATTGCAAAACCCCTTCTATGTCTCATCTCATTAGTGGGCAAGGCATGATGAGAGATCAGCCATGTAAAAAATTGAACCTTAGCAGGAGCACTATATTTCCAAATCCACTTCTAGTCTTGAACATTGTCCCAATTGCGAACCCAATTTAAGAGCCAACGGTACCCAGAAGAAGCCCTGTAGATACCCTCATTATTACGCTTCAAAATCCAGCAATCAGGACTATAGGGGAGCTAGCGAGAGGCACACGAAAATTAGACAACAAGTGACTAAATTGCTCAGAAATGGGAGTAACTAATATGTTCAACCTCCAACTACCATTCTCCCAAATGTCTTTAAGACAAATATCAGCATCTGAAATATGCACATAATCCACCATATTTTATAAGGGACTTTTTGCTGTCCAATCCTTATACCAAAGAGAAGAATGTCTAGACCTAAGTCTCAGATCAAAGCCATCCCTCAAAGCTAAGACCGCCATCACAATACTTCTCCAAGTGCCTGAAGCAGTTCCTTGAAGCCTGAAATTCCAAATAGAATTATGCCCAAGATATTTATGAGACAGGACTTGAACCCAAAGTTTATCCCTCTCATGCAATATACTCCAAACAAGCTTACCCAGTAAAGCAATATTCGTGAGTCTAGAATCACGGATCCCAAGCCCACCAAAATTCTTTGGAATTGTAATCATCTCCTAGTTCACCAAACTCCAACTACGTTGCTTGTTATCTTGACCCCAAATGAATCTTCTCTAAGAGAGTTAATCTGATTACAAACTTTTTTAGAAAATAAATTAGTTTGTATAACATAAATAGGTATAGAAGATGTGACAGACTTAGCAAGGCACACTTTTCGTGCCTTATTTAAAAAACGCCCCTTCCAAGAGGCCATCCTACTATGAATCTTCTCAACCACAATGTTGTTTAGATTCTTGTTAGTCCTACCTTTCATAAGAGGGAAGCTTAAATAAGTCCTAAGATCCTCAACAAAGCGAATAAATGACAGTTTAGAAAGATCGCCCTGACGTTGCTTATGAACTTTGGAAGAGCACATGGCTTTAGATTTATCTAAGTTCACTTTTAGCCCACTGGCATCACAAAACTCCTTCAAGGTGTCCATTACAAGCTTTACTTGAAAAGAATTAGCTCGATAAAACAATAAAACATCATCAGCGAAGAATAAATGAGAAATACCTGGGCCCCCACGCAAAACATGAATAGGCTTCTATTCACCAAGAGAAACTTTATGTTGAATACTAAGCGCCAGTCTTTCCATACAAAGCACAAAGAGGTAAGGTGATAGTGGATCTCCTTGACGAAGACCATGAGAAGGCTTGAAAGATTCCAACATTTCACCATTCCACAGAATAGAAAGATTAATAGATTAAACACACCACATAATTAAAGCAATCGTGCTAACTGAGAACCAAAAATCTTTCAGAGTCAACTTAAGGAAGTCTTAACTAACCCTATTATACGCTTTCTTTAAATTAATCTTGAATGCAATGATCCCATTCCTGGCTTTGGAATGATGCATAAAGTGAACAATCTCCTAAGCTAAAATAGCATTATCTTTAGTACCCCTACCTGGGATAAAACTACTTTGTAAGGGACCGATAAGCTCATCAAGAAAAGGGCATAGCCTTTGAACAAGAACTTTAGTAATCACTTTATACACCACATTACATAAGCTAATAGGATGAAATTCCTTCAAATGCACAAGGTGATCACAATAAGGATCTCAGCAATACAATCTTCAGAATAACCTCTTTCAAACGCCTTCATCACAAGATGCCAAATGTCCATACTAACAGTGTCCCAAAAATGTTTGAAAAACAATGGTTGAAAATCATAGGGTCCAGGGGCTTTGTAAGAATTCATACTGAAAACTGCACTTCGCACTTGTAGATTTGCTTCAAGTAAGCTAAGCTCAATAGAATCAACTGAAGTAAGTGCACGTTGAATACCTTCAAGTCGAGCCTCTAAGATACACTTTCTTTTAAAAATGTTACCAAACGCCTTATTATTAAATTCCAAAGCATCTTCTTTAACATAGTCCAAGCTGCACGGAACCATATGATCACCTTTACACCAAGCATTTTGGATCACCACTAAAAAATCTTTGTGGGTAAGCCAAGCAGCTTGAAAACAAAAAGGACGAGCTTTAGTATTAGGTAAAACACTATTACACCTTAAAGAAGAGGGCAATGATTAGAATGATGGCGGAAGAGATGTTCAACAAAAGCTTCAGGGAACTTTAAATGCCACTCATAATTAGATAAGGCACAGTCCAGTCTCTTAGAAGTAGCTCTCACACCATCTGCTCTTCTAAACCAAGTAAAAAAATTCCCCTTAGCTCCAAGATCAAGTAACTCGCAATCTTCTAGAACTTTAGCAAACTGAGTGGCCCAGTTAGAAGAGAAGATACCTCCTCTCACCTCAAAAGAGAAAAGGACCTCATTGAAATCACCAATAAGGAGCCAAGGGTCAGTCACAAATTGTTTGATCTGATTGAGGTAATTCCAAAGGCTCTCCCTAGCAATTAGAATTGGGCTCGCATAAATGGCTGAACAAGTCCATTTCTTTGAGCCCCTACATATAGAGATGGTAACCGATTGATGAAAAATATCAATCACTGAAACTGCAAAATTTCCTCCTTTCTCCGCAAGAACCCAAATACCACCAGCATGCCCCTGGGCTTCTGAGAAGGCTCCAAGGGAATTTTTTTACTTGGTTTAGAAGATCAGATGGTGTGAGAGCTATTTCTAGCATATATGTAATACCCGTAATAATTTTGTATAAATGTGTGTTCACAAACTACGGTTACTATTATAATATACAATACTATTCACATATATTGTACGATTTACATACATAATCATCTTGTCAAATATAAGATGTAATTTAGGCTTAAAGGGATCGTAGGAAGAAATTGGGAAACCAAGTGATGTTTTATGTGAGAAAATCCCTTAGGGACTAAACTGAAATGTTAAAAGTGAAACTGGTAGATGAGACTGGTAGATGAAAACTGGTAAGCGAAACTGGTAGATGAGACTGGTAGATGAAAACTGGTAAGTAAAACTGGGAGATGAAAACTGGTAGATGTAATAGTATAGGAGAACGGTAGATGGAATAGTAGCAAATAGTATCATAACTTCTCCTATAAATAGGTCATTCCATTTCATTTATAATCACATCTACAGTTTCTCTTCTCTTCTCTCTTCAAAAGTTCTCTTACTCCGACGTTAGGGTTTTGAAATTCTAGATCTTTCTTCCTTAGTCTAGATCCAAGGTAATGATACTATGCTCTTCTTATGTCTTTAAAATTTTAGAGATTTTATTTTTAGGTATTCCCTATGGATGCGGCCTATACAACTGTATATATGAATAGTAACTGTACGTATAAATAGTGCATGTATATATAAATAGTAACCGTACGTATAAATAGTGCATGTATGTATAAATAGTAACAGTACATATAAATAGTACATATATGTATAAATAGTAACTATATATAAAAATAGTATTTATACGTATTTTCAAATAGTACATATACGTGTATATTTTTATATGTATTTTTGAATAGTACACATACGTATACGTGATTATATGTATTAAAGAATTATATTAATTGAATCCATTAAATGTAATTGTGTAGATTTAAAGAAGATATAGTAACTTGGATTTCAGGTGAGTAGCTAACCTACTTGGATATTTATTTAATTATATGAATAGTCCAAGTAATTTACATATTCAGAGTATATCTACTATTACCTTTGACTGAATATTTCAATTAATATGAATATGGCTGTGTGCCGAATATGATTATGGTCATATGCTATGGCTGTGTGCCGAATGTGAATATGGATGTATGCCGAATATGATTATGGTCATATGTTATGGCTGTGTGCCGAATGTGAAGATGGCTGTGTGCCGAATATAAATATGGCTGTGTGCCAAATATGATTATGGTCATATGCTATGGCTGTGTGCCGAATGTGGAGATGGCTGTGTGCCGAATATGATTATGGTCATATTCTATGGCTGTGTGTCAATTATGAGTATGATATGATTACAGTTATATGCTAAGGATCGAAAAATTTTACTTATGTATTTTATACATATACTTGTGTATTGTTAATCACTTGATGATTATCTGTAATTAAGTTTCTATCCTTGTAACGTTATCTATTCATTGAGATTATTATCTCATATTGTGGTGGATATATTTTTTTTCAGATCCTGAGGTTAACGAAAAACATCCGCCTGAGGAGTAGCGGAAGTTCAATATCCTAACCCTCTTTGCTCCAAGGGTTGGTGTTTATTTGAATTAAAGTTGTTTCTTCAGTTTTAAATTCTAGAAAGCTCTGCAGTCAAATAGGACATCTAGGAGGAAGTGGTTATTGTACATAATTATGTTATTACAGTACTTTAAGTTTACTGTATGTTTTGTGAGATTGTAGCTTATTAAGTAAAATCGGAGTGTTTAACTAAGATAAGTCTTTGCTATATTATTACTCTCACATTTTAGAATGATTATTATATGGAGCTAAAAGCATAGGCTTACAACTAGAGAGTATCTCTAAGTTGTGCCGGTCACGTACCATTTTGAGGGTCGTGACAATATATATATATATATATATATAATCCATATAATACTAAGCGCCAATCTTTCATTTTTTAATTATGTCCCTATAGTTTTAATTTTTTTAATTGGGCCCCTATAATTACCAAACACTTATTATAATCTTACCCTTGCTATTAAGTTACTACAATCCATTATTTGTTTTATATATAGGCAGCTGCCACATCATCTCAATTGACTCAATTAGCATCCAACTCAACCTAAAAGGGTTGTCTTGTTCAAGTCCTACAATTAGCTTAATGAGGCCTTTCTCTATACCCACTGTACTTACCATAGCCACAAAAACATGATGAGAGAGGATGTGATGAGGAGTTAGTCCTTGAAAGAGAGAACCAGAGAGGATGAAAGACAGTGAGGGAAACTGAGATGAGAGAGAATTCATGAAGAAGCACCAAAACCAAATTATATAGAATTAAAGAATTATAATAACTCTTTGTAACTCCTTATCTCTCACACATACACACTTTCGCTCTCTCACATCTCAGTTTCTTTCTTTCTCTCTCATCTTAGCTTCGCTCTTTCTCCTTTATCTTAGCTTCATTCAAAGCCATGTGCGATTGTCAAGCTATCACACTTCCTTTTCCCATTTCCCATTGTAGGGTTCCAAAAGTCCCAAAAAGAGAGATAAAGAAGAGAGTTCAGCACACTTACCACACAAGGTAAGATTTTTCAA
The DNA here is from genome assembly GCA_037074585.1 of Biancaea sappan. Classification (NCBI taxonomy): domain Eukaryota; kingdom Viridiplantae; phylum Streptophyta; class Magnoliopsida; order Fabales; family Fabaceae; genus Biancaea; species Biancaea sappan. The sequence goes on from CM073499.1 coordinate 29,985,399, forward strand.
TGAAGTCTCGATCACTAAAGGAGGAGGACTTTGCTGGAGTGAGAGCCCAAAGCCGCCTTGGTGAGTAGGGAGGAGGAGACACAAAACACTTAGAAGAAACAAGAGGGAATGGCATGCAAGCATAGGCCCTTTTAAGTTAATATTAAACCATATTTGACCATTTTGCCCTTCCTTCTAATGACACCAAGACTAGCAAGAAGGGTAAAAATAGTAATTTACAAAATACCTCATTCGTCACTAATTGCACTCCATATAATTTTATACAACCATAATTGCCCCCATTATTCACCAAAACATTCACTTTGGAATTTCCATCACAATTTACCATTTAAGACAACTTTTAAGTTTTATTTCATTTTAGTCCCTATACAAGGATTCTTATGCCATAACTCAACTCTATGACCTCCACCTAATACCCCCACCCTTCATACACACCAAAATATGATTGCAACATGGAAATACCTACACAAGTATTCAAAATTTTGCAATTAATTGATAAAAGAAAAAATTTTCAATTAGGTCCTTGGAATTTTTATCCACACAATTGGTAAGATATTTTATTAACCAATCACCTTAAAACCAAAGGTATTATACCGAACTTTGTCAAATTACAGTTCTTATAGTTGAGGAGTTTGTTTCATCATTATAAGCAATTACCCTTGTTATATATGGCCTCATTCTTGAAACTCAGTATCTTTCAATTTGTACATATAATATCTAACTATTGAGATTCCTTATAGAAAACTAATGATATATATTGTCACGCCCCAAATTCGGTACTTGACTGACATGGTGTAGAAATAGCCTCTAGCCATAAGCCTAATCTTACTCTTGTTCCCCACACATGAATATATCACATATACAAGATTAAACACATTTACTCAAAAGTAAAAAAAAAAAGATAGTGTAAACAACTCTTTTATTCAAATATTTCAAGTTCTCTATATAACTCTTATATATTTTCGGTTCTTTCCATGTTTATCACATTCAAAGGAAGAATAGAAGACACACATATAGAGTATAATGTATTTATGGCACTCATACAATTTCATATACGAACCCTTCCCTCCTAGATGTCCTATTCAACTATAGAGCTGACTTTACATACTTTGAAAGAAAAGACTTCAATGATACCAACCCCAATGGCATGAAGGGTTGGGTACTTCGAACGTCTGTTACTCCTCATGCAGATGTTCTTCGACAATCGTGGTACTTGTAAAATGTTAATATTTGGGTGAGATATATATCTTAGTGAGTAAAATGACATAACCAACAAGAATACAAGTTAAATCCCATCAACTTACCAACTCTTCTCAAGGATGTAATCATTAGAGTGCACAATCATCAAGTCGTATAACACTGTTTAGGGTTTCACGCATAATCACTCACGTGCATATCATACTTCCAACATATACCCATATAGTTGCTAACATGAGTAAAACATATCAAAATGTAACGCAGTCAGGAAAATACTCCACTAGTTACAATACACTCCTCATCACAATACATTCTAGAAGTCACAATACATTCCACATCATAATACACTCCACATCACAATCATATATAATGAGATGTATAGTACAATGCATATGTGATGCAATAGATTTCTCCAATGCTTGAAGGCCATATTTTTCTCCTTGCTTGAAGGTCATGTAACAAATTCCTGGCCATGGGTTTAAAGAATAATCACCCAAGGAGTGTTCCATCGTAGTGGTCTCTACTCCGCTTCTTATGCAAATATGATGGGATTGATGCAATGAAAATGCAGCAATACATATGGATATGCAAATCACGTGTTCAGATACAAGCATGGAAGTTCATTGCAGAAGAAACTCCATACCTCTCCACATTAAATCATCTCTGTTCCCTCTTCACTCCAATATCAATCACAGACACAAGTACAAGCATATGCCAATCATATAAGCTAAATAATCAAACAAGAATGCCATTCTCAATTTGCTATACTATTCCACAATTAATCTCATTGCCATTGGTACATCACATCTTGCATAATGTTAACTTCACTCCAAACAACATATCAACTCCGCTCCAAATGAATCATATCATGATCATATGACAATTATGCATGCCCTACAATTAATCTATAATATAATAAAGTGAAAGGAATTCCTCATTATACATGGCATTACCTCCTCTCTTAAGTAGTCCATTGTATTTTATCCACATGCATTTCGCATACATTCACACAATTAATTTTAGGAAAAACTATACTTCATGTTCCTAATGTTTATACTGAGTTTCATTTATACCCCTAATATTTTTTTTGGGTCAAATATGTCCCACGTTTCATTTTTTTTTAACATCGTCAAAGAAACTAATGGAAAATGATGACTGGATTTTCACATGACAAATATCATTCACCACGTCACTTGTCACATGGACGAATCACCTAAAATTACAAAAATGCCCTTAATAATAATTTTTTTAAAAAAATTTCCTATTCCCTCTCTCCGTCATCCTTCTCTCTCTATTTCTCTCATCTCTCTGCCTCTTTGTCTCTCTTTTCTCTCATCTCCGTCTTTTACTCATCTCTCATTTCTCACTCTGTCATCGTGAACCAAAATAGAGAAAGTAAAAAAAGGAAAGAAAACAACATGGACACACTCTCTCTTCTTTCATCTTTGTCTTTCATTCCTCTCTCGTCTCTTTCATTGTCATATTTGCTCCCTTTCCTCTATTTTTTTACTACACGCTTTCCTTTCCTTTGTCCATCATTCACACCCTACTCTATTTTGTAACCAAAAAAACAGAGGAAGCTACGCTCCCTCTTGACTTATTCGTCTTCTCCTATCTTACTCTCTCGACCTCTGTTTCTCTTTCTCTCTGTCAATCTCTCACTCTTTTGGGTTTTCAATGGTGCTTTCTACCTCACTTTCCCTCTTTCTTGTTGTTCCTCTCTCTCTCACAAGCTCACGAGGTCTGTCTCCCTCTCCTCTCGGGTTCTTTCTCTCATTCTCTCCGGTCTTTCTTTATTGTCATTCTCTATTTTGAGCTCTCTTGTCTTCTCCATGTTTCATGTTCTTAGCTCTTTGCTTGCTCTTTCCTGCTCTCCTGGGTCTGTCCTATTCTATGGCTACAAAAATAGGGTAGAGAAGCCCCTCGGCCTTTACTCTCTCACTGTCTCATCGAGTCTTTCTATGTCTCATGGTTTCAACAAACTCTTTCATTGTCTCATCATCCTCACATTAATAATATGATTTGGTAGTGAATGTGGAAGTAAAACCAACTCATGGAAGAGGTAAGAGAGGGTAGCAATGCAGAGGGATTGAGGAGAGAAAGTGAAAGAAAGACAATAGAGAGGCGAAAGGGGTAATTTTTTTTTAAAATTATTATTAAAGGCATTTTTGTAATTTCAGGTTATTTGTCCATGTGGCAAGTGACGTGGCGGATGATATTTGCCACGTGGCTGCCTATTCAGCATTTTCTATTAGTTTCTTTGATGGTATTAAAAAAAGGGGCATATTTGTAAAAAAAAGAAAATGAAATATATGAGACATATTTGACTTAAAAAAATGAAACATATAGCATATATTTGACCTAAAAAAAGTTAGGTGCATAGATGAAACGTAGTGTAAACGTTAGGGACATGATGTATACTTTTGCCTTAATTTTATGTATGATTCTCATGGTTCATACTAACTCACATTCTCCTATTTATGATTTTAACATTCCCAACATCCACATGCAAGGGTTACCTAATCACTTGGGAACATGTGCAAATAATGGCATAAAGGAAATAACTCTAAACCCAAGCTAAGTAAAATCATCCACTCACCACAACTTTGAGCTAATACTTTACCGAGTTTCATGTGTGATGTTTGGTGAAGAAGATATTGTGCATTCTTTAAAGATGCTTAATACTCATTCATTATGAAAAGGAAGAGAAAACATGTCAAAATCATAGAAAAGGGAGTCTTAGATACTTTAGGATTCAAACAAAACCTTCACCATTCACACCCAGTAGAATCCAATGCTTATACAAACATAGACTCAAATTTAACAAGGTTTCTACTCCTAAAGTTATCCACCCTCAGATATTTGACACACTTAAAGTTGAAATCAAAGTATTGGTCCTTGCACATATTTCAAACAAATAATTATGCAAAAGACCCATTTTAGCATCAATCCAACTTATATACTCGTTCCTTATACTTTTATAATTCCTTTTACATGTAACACAATTGTAACATCTTAGATTTTAACTTAATTTACCACCGACTCAGCTTATAACAAAATAAGGATATCCACATCCTAAAACATATCAAATTACAAACCCAAAATTTAACTGCAACATTCTTACTCAACTGTTACTTCCTTACTCGATTTTTCCCTTTTAATCAGTAGTTCTAACAATAATAATTTAGACTCAAAATTATTCTCATCAACTATATAATTACACTAAAATTTTAATGAATTTTGCAGCAATGTTATTTTATAATTTGCAAAAGAGTTGAAATTAATCATAGCTCACGATTTCTATACAATCTTAACTCAAACAATCTGTATCATAATTCAAATTCAAAAAGAAGTTTGTCAGCAAATCTTGAATATGAATTTTAGCCTTTAATCCCACATTATAACCACTATAGCCCTTTCATAATTTATAGAAAATTTTCACTTAAATAGACTCACGAAACTTTTCGCATTCACAGGTAGGAGGAAAGAACATAGAAGAAGAATAATTAGAAAGAACATATCGGTATGTGGCTTAGGTTTGTTAATCCTTCACCTTTCTACTTCTACTCATTATCCTATACTCCAGCTGAGAGTCCTTTGTCTATAGGTTTAGATTGGAACTCCACTCTGTCGGTCACAATCACAAGCCCACAAAGAAAAAGAGACAAAATAATTAAAACAAGGTAGTTGTTTTTCTCTTATTTGAAACAGGACTGGTTTATAGCTATGGACCACCATTCGATGGCCTGAATGATGGAGATCACCATGAACAATGATAGCAATGCATGAGAGAGATAAGGCAAGTTGGGAGCAAGTAAGGACAACATGGTGTGAAGGAGAAGATGTTTTTTTTTTGTTTCCTAAAACTATCTTTACATAGGTGGAGGGGAGACTACCACATGTCAAACTCTCCTCCCCTAATTTGTAATACATAGCTTAAACTCCATAAAACCCCTTTATCTATAATTCCTATTTTCACTTGGGTCTATGTGTACTTTTTGTAAAATTTCTAAATCTCTCCCAAAACTCCAAAATTTATTCTCTTACCCCTTGTCTTTCCCTTTCCAGTAAATCCAAGAGCTCCACTCACCCTAAAAATAACAAATAAGTCCTTTCCAATTTTATTGTCATCATTTTCAGTTTAGTCCCTCATCAAGGGTTTATTTGAAAATTTTACCCTTTTTAGGCATAAGTTTTGAGTTTTAACAATCTCCCCAGTTACACACATGCACACGCATCAAAATTTTTCACATGCCAAAAATAAACTCCTACCACGATTTTATACTGACTCAAGTATTACATATATTATATATACAATATGAATGTTGTATTCGGGAAAATAACATAAAGAGATAGTAAAAAAGGAGACATATGATACTTGATATCGGGCATTTTTATATACATTGTAGCCCCTATCTTAGTCCTATTGCCATTTTAATATTGCAAACTCTCCTATTATATCATGTTTTGAATTTATTGGATGTAAATTAATTATAGAATTAATATGTTTTAATTTCATAATTTTATCCTAATTAATTCTTTTGCTTAATTTTTAGATTTAAATTCGTTGGAGAGCTTATGTTGACTTGGATGAATTTGATGACAAGGATGCTGATGTGAGGACCTTTGATGACATAGCAGTTGACTATACATTGACTAGGGCTAACTGGGCCCACATTTCAGCACTTTCTAACTTTTAACAGCAACGAGAAAAGTGCACCAGACCAGTAAAAAAGGTTCTACAGAATAGTAGACAACAACAGAAAAGCAGCATCAGTATAATAGCAAGGCAGCAGTAGAAATCAGAAGAAAAAGAACAGCATAATGGAGTTAACCAAAAGCTGAATTTCGTCTTTCCTTTTCTCCTCTGGTTAAAAGCACTTCAGAACCACCATTTCAGCTTTTTGAAGACTTTCTCCTTCCATTTTTCTCTTAGATTTCGTAGGTTACCCCCTCTCCCCTCCAAATTTCTCCTCTGTTTTGGCCTCTATGGAGGGCTAAAATCACTTTGTAATCAGTCTTGGTTGGAAATTGGAGATGTAATCTGAGTTCTTGAGCAATATAAGATAAGTTCTTATTCTGTACATTTCATTTTCATCTTGCATTCTGCCTTTGGTTCATGGATTTGTGTTGCTCTGGTTGGATAGTATAGATTCATTTTTTGATTTATGTTCTCTATTTGAGGTTTATTTACTGTAATAGTTTGATGTGGTAAATGAGATGGAAATGGCGTGTAATGCTGTTTATCTTGCATGATGCTAGTTAAGTTATTGAGGTTATCCTAAGTTATATTGTAGAGAAGATTTTCTTGCTTATCTCTTAGTGTGACCTAGGCTAGAAGATTTTCTGGACAAATTATTTGAATATTAGATGATGGATAGAACTGGACTGAATATTAGAATAGGATTAGGATGGTTGCAACTTCAGAGAAGACCAAGGTTGATTGCATTTTAGTTCTGTTATTATTTTAATTCTGTTTCTGTTTTGTTTTAATTTTTATTTTAGGTTTTAATTATGCAATCATCCCCCTGGTGGTAATCAGTAGGTAATTAGGCTATAATTAGGATAGATTAGTGTTAGAACAATTAATTAGGTAATTTAGAAGTAAGGCTCCTTGAGAAAATATGACCTGGGACGACCATTATACTGCAAGTTGCCATGAATCTAATTTTGGGCGACTCGGCGGTTGTAGTGGCTTCAACTAATACTATTTTTCCAAAGACCACATTATATAATTATATTTATATATATATATATATATATATATATATATAATGTTAGTAGTTTTTGTGGACTTACATATTTGAAAAGCTATATGTTAATTAAGACCCAATATTTGATCTTTATAAAGCAAATATTAATATTGTGCCTATTTGATATATTAAAGTTAGTTAAGGGTAATTGTGTAATATATGTATATTTGTAGATGTTATGATTTGAATAATAATTATGATGAGAGATTATTAAAAGGGCTAACCCATGGGTCGACCCATGAATAACTTGAGAGGGTTATGGTTTAGTGGTTTATGTGGGGCCAACTGAGTTTTGTGTTAATCTATAAAAATCAAAACTATCTGGAGAAGGAAAAAACTGTCCATGGTAACCTAAAAGAACTTAACCAGATTTGAAGAGAAATTTAATGGATCAAGGTATGGTTTCTTTTCTAATCTTATACCATGAATGTTTTATTAGCCTATTAAGTCTCCGTGAATTGTGTTGTTTGTTAAATCTAATTAAGGTATTAGATTTCTTACAATTGATATCAGAGCTTGGTTTTAATAGGCTATTACACAACATTCATAAGTAATTTGGGTTTTCAAAGTTTCAGGGTTCATAAGGTTTTTTTAAATAGAATCAAGAAAAAAAATTCTTTTTAATCTTGATTTAGTGAATTTTAGGGTTATATATGAAATTTTCCTTTGTTTAATGGTAATTTCAAACACGGTTATGTGTTCAATTGATGGATTTGTTCTAGAATTGAGTGAATTGATGGTTTTTGTTGTGATTTAGGGATTTTTCATGAAAAACATTAATTTTCAAATTCATAAATCAAAGAGGTTTTGGGTGAATAAAGGTTGATTTCATTGATTAAAGTTGATTTTGTACCAATTCTAAGGTTGTTTTAAAGGTTTAGGATCATAAAAATTAAGTTTTTAGGTGTGATATAATGTCTTGTGGATGGAAAAATTCAGTTTTCTATGGATTTTTTCAAGTGTTTGTAAGTCAACAAGGCCATGAAGCTGGGATATTTTAAAAAAATTGCTATTTCAATTTTTAAATTATTATTTCACACCACAAGGCTATTTTATGGATCCTAATTATTTAGTAATATGTTTTCTTGTTTAAATTAAATTTACATTGAACTATTTGCCAAAGTGACTAATTTAGGTAAAACTAATTTATTTTGAACAAGGAAACATAATAGATGCGTATGCATATTACATGGCCCAAAAGATTTTAACTGGCTAGAATAAAGGGTAGTTATAAATGTATGGCATACTTGTGAAATTTGCTTAAGATATGTTGATCTAAAGAAAGTATGAACTAAGCTTGTTAATTGTCTATATTTATGAACTACATATATAAATCTAGTGAGTGCTACTAACAAATTATTTATTTTATCCAAAGGCGGAGTAATATTGTTGTACTAGGCATCTCTAGTTAAAGCCTATCAATGTACATGTGACTAAAGAAGTTTATCATTTTGTTTTGATAATGAAGTGTTTTGGTTCACATGTATATGTGAATTTATGGTATATATGTGCTATTGCAAACATATTTGCAAACATGAACAATATCCCAATGCTTAACGACACTAATTTTAAGACATGGAAAGAGGACATTATGATAGTATTCAAGTGTTTAGGTTTGGATCATGCCTTGAGGCTTGAATGCCCTACAAAACTGACCAATAGTAGTAATGCTAATCAGAAAGCTGCATATGAGAAGTGGGAGCATTCAAATCACATGAGTCTCCAAATCATGTAGCATACCATTCTGAAATCCATTAGGGGTGAGATTATAGAGTAGAGGTGAGCACCAACCCACCTAACCCAACCCAAACTGCACATTTGGGTTGGTTTGGGTATGGAGTAGAGGTGAGCACCAATCCATAACCCAACCCAAACCGCATATTTGGGTTGGTTTGGGTAAAAAAACTCCAACCTGATAACTGGTGGGTCGGGTGCCAGGTTGGAAAATTTCCAACACAACTCAACCCACCAACCCGATTTATATATATATATTAAAATTTTTGTACTTTTCTACTTAGGGTTATGTAGTCTGCAAAATTCCTTCCTAGCTTCCCTGTGCTACTGTGCATCGTCTGTCTTGTGTGTCTCATTCTGTCTTAGCGATGAAGCAATAAAGAATGTTTGTAAGTATCAAACAAGAAACTTCCTTCTGTTCATCCCTTCTTCTTCAAAGCAACGTTGTTTTGGCATTTCCTTGTGTTTTTTGGTGGGACTCTTTCTGCTGCAGATTCATAACTATTTGGGGTTGCTTATTCTTTGGTTCCATGAAGATTTCTCAATTCTCCTTCCATTTCAAGCGTAGATTGATTTTGAAACTTCACTCACCTTTGAGTTTAATTTCTTAAAATATGATTCAAGACCTATATTATGACACAGAAACATCTAGGGGAGACGGAGGAGATGGTACTGGAAATTGGATATATGAGAAAATTGGATATATGAAAAGGTAATCTTCTGCAGAATCGAATATTCAAAGTTATATACAGATAATAAAATTTGTTATCTATAGTATGAATTAACAAATCTCAGCAAAAGCTTTATTTATTTTTTCTTAATATCCATATCATCTAAATATCCTTTTTTTTATAGTGTCTATATCATGGAAGAGTGTCAAATAGACATTTATAGCTTCTTCAACCATGGAATTTGAGTTTATAGCTTGTAATGAAGCATCCAATTTTATAGTAAAATTTTGTCACTACATTACATATTGTAGATGACATTGAGAGGCCACTAAGGATGTTTTGTGATAGTATGGCTGTTAAGCTATATTGTAAGCTAAGAACTAGTTGAAAATAGGTATGAAAAAAGAACATTTACATGTAATTTCTATACTACACGTCCAAACTAAATCTATGTTGTTGACTGTATTAGCAATATGATCATTGTTGAGTTTAGTTTCAATTTTTTATGTTATGAAAACCTCTTTGGTTCTATTTTGATATAGTTAATGGATCATATTGTAAGAAATAAATATGTTAAGATAGCTGGTTATGCACAATGTCATGACCCAAAAATCAAGCACGTGACCGGCATTAATAAATAGGGAGACAACCCCAAGTACTGCAAGCTTGCCCTGACACTAACCTGCACTTAACACATATAATATATGTACCAACATGAGTCAAGATGAAAATGTAGCTTATTCACATTTTAAAATTCTCATATTATTACCATTAAATTTGGGTCTCATGCATAGCAATAGTTTTCCAAGAAACATTCAACGACATTTTGTACAATTGAAATAAGAAAACATAGTCTTATTCTTTACAAATTACACAAAAGACTGCCAAGGAGACCCACGCAACTACAAGAAACTCTAGATGAAAACTTAACTCACGAAATCTTTCTAAATACTCACCCCTAGAACAAGAGAGGCCTTGTAGTAGAACTACACTATTTTTCCCACGCGAGTTCTTTTCACAAATCACCTGCTCTAAAAATGTTAAACAAAATGGGATGAGTCATGAACTCAGTAAGCAGGTAGCTATACCCAAAATCAACTATTATTACATCCTTTCCAACATGTACAAATGAATAATAATGAGAGAGATTAAAAGCAAACATATTAACCACACCAGCACATAGATATGTATATACAGGAGTGCAATATAAAATCTTTAATCATATACATTCAAACATACAATATCATTATCAATATTCCATATCAAACACATGTTACAATCATCAAGCCACACAATAACATTCTCAAGTATTCTCCAACATCTTTCACGGTCCTTTCCTTATTTCACCCCTGTCCACAACATGCATCCATATTAAGATGAATCATGAGTCATCCTTATTTCACCCCCGTCCATGATATGCGTTCATACCGGGACAATTATTGAGCCATCCTTATTACATCCCCATGGGATCCCATGAATCTCCTTTTTTTTTGTTCACAAACATATACAATCACAATGAACAATAATCAACAATCAAATTCATTCCATCCATTCATAATATGCAATATTCGTATACACAATCATGCATTATACACAACAACGACAGTGCATACACCACATTTATCAATCACAAGATTACCATATTGCCACGTAATCACGTAATCACACAATTTAGCATTTCCATATTTGTCACACATCTTATTTTGGCTTCTAACACATATCCGTTCTTGTAACTTGATTGATACAACTTATGCCTTTTCTTTATTGTACACATACACGCACATATGAAGCTATCTTACTATAGACATTGAAATTTCTCATTGCTTGTCTTGACTTATAGGGTTTACATGTGAATAAGGATATATATATATATATATACCTGGGTTTTTGCTTCTATATACATGTATTCCTTTGTATAAAAGTTATGAGGTTAGATATGTATATAGATATGTACACTTATTTTGTATACAACCTTTTCAAATTAGAGTGTGTCTTTCGTTTCCCTATAGTCTTGATGTTACCATGTTTACTGTGCCTTTGGTGAACAAGCACTCAATTTAGTGGCCATTACATTAAGACTTCCTGGTCCCATATTCAAGCACATAACATGAACCATTCAAAATGTAACATACTCAGATTGGAAGCCATAAACCACATACACTAACATTAGTTTATCATAGGTGTAACCATTAATAATTATGACGCATACATATTTAGTTACATACACAATTCAAGATGCATCCCAACATATTATTCACATGGATTGCTTGTATGTAGTGGGAAATTTGAGAAAAAAACATTTTAAGAGTAGGCTAACTACTCACCTAATCAAACACCATAATTTTAGGATAAGAGAGAAATCAACATATCTAAGTTCCACATGCTGTCAAGGGTCATAAGCATCCTAAAACATGATCAGGGAAGATAGAGAAACACATAAGAATTTCAGTGAAAGAGGACAGATCAAAATGTAGAATTTCAGGTCAATAGAATAACATAGAGTAAGTAAAATAATGCTACCCTTGGTCTGCCATTGCTACATAAGAATTGAAGATTTTAATTGACTTTGGAAATATAATAAAGAATCTCCTATCATTCCCTTAAAAACATTGGAAGATCACTTGAATGTAGGGAAAAATATTATGGCAATTTAGACAGGAATATTTAGACTTACTTTAGATAAAAAAGGTTCTTTGTGTCACACCTAAAATATGACAAGCTAGCGTTTCTTGAAAAAGAAAAATAGTATAAAATCGATCTTTAAAATTGAAAACCAATTTATTTGGAGCCACCACCAAAGTTTAATTTGTTAGGAAAAACTAGGAAAAACCTTTAAATTTGATGGTTTGCATTTAGAGAAAATTGAGTTCAGAAGTTGAACCGCATAGGGAATGTGTTATTATTCACCTTAAATAATTACCCTTATCAATAAAAATAATAATAATAAAGAAATAGAAAATAAAGATATATATATAAGATTGGACTTGGCTAGGCATTGCCTAAGGCTTACGTACCCAACGGTTGGGATCAAAGTCCACGTAGTTCGTCATTTTCAAGACTATTTTTTTTTAGAAAATATTTTTGAGTTTTTGGGATTTATTTTAAAAGAAACCTTTTTTAGGGGACTTTTCCTCACAAGCATTGTTATACAATTGCATTGTGAGTACTTTATTATATATTTTGTTTAAAAAAGAAAGATCCATTCCGATGGAGTCGGCCTCTTATCCCATTAAAGATTATGTGATTTTGTTTATTTATTATCCTATGGCATTGATTAACAATTGCGCGATAGGATAATAAAACTTTTCGTAGAGATAGGGATTAATGCACTATTCCAAAAAAATTAGTCATTTCCCAACTCATCCTAGACAAAATATTTAAAAAAAAAAGAATTTTTGTATAGTAAAAAAAGAAAAAGGATGAAGACCACGAATGACTACCAACAATTATAAGCAAAGGAAAAATAAATAAAATTCAAACTCTGGATCAGTTGGTGTCATCCTTCCAAATCCTTCCCTCAGGTCTTTTCTCACAATCTACATCTTCATGGGTTTTTCCTCGTTGTGACATAAACATCAGATACACAGGAGAAAGTAGTAAATTAAAAGAACCCTTTAAATTAAAATTTGCTGATAAGGAGGTTAACCATATCTATAAATATATATAAAAATACACACAGACACACAAAAAAATATGTATATATATATATATCTATTATATACATATACAATGCAACAATATATTCAAATATATATATATATAAGCTTATAGTACGCACCTATATGATATATATATATATATATATATATATATATATATGAAAATGCACAATATATATATGAAAACGCCCAGTACACACATACATACCTATCTGTTGCTGTTTGTGTGTTTCCTTCTTCATCTATTGTTTGGCATTTTCTGTTTTCTAATCACTCCCTCCTTTTTTTTTTCTCAACGCAGTGCTATGTTTCTCCTCCAGTGTGTACTCTATTTTTGTGAGTTTTCTGGTGAGCTCTTTTTCTCTTCCTATTCTCACGACTCTCTCTCTAATTTTTCGCTCTTTACGGTTTTCTCTGCTGCTCTCTTATCGTCTAACCTAGTTTCTTAGATGCTCTCTCTCTACTGCTCAATCTCTTTCTTATAATAAACTCAATGCCTTCCATAGCCTCTATTTTGTGCCTTCTTTATAATGAACTGTCGTGACATGCTGAAGGGTCGTGGATGGATAATCGTTCCTCAACTCTTGGCACCCTACGCATTATTGCTTCCATGAAGCTCGGAGGTGATTTCACGTCGTTACATTGTGTCTCCCAGGTCATAATATATATATATATATATATATATATATATATATATATGAATAAAAACTGACCCCTCTCTTTCTTTTTAATTCAGTTTTCAATTCTTTATTTAATTTTATTCAATTTTCTCAAGTTTAGGATTAAGATATCTTATTTATAAAAGCCCATTTTTCTGATTTTTTAAAGATTATTTTAAAGGCCAAAATTATTGTTCACAGTCAGCCCTCTTTACTCACTTTTTAAACTAGAGTATGAAAATGAAATTGAAATAATATAGTTTAAAAAGTGAGTAAAGATAAAGAACACTTAATTTTGTCAAAGGTATAGTAAAAGCAAAAGAAAATGAAATGGTGTGCCAGTCATTTTCAGACTTTGAAATGATGGGTGCTGGTCTTCTCTGAACTTTAAAATGATGGATGCTAGTCGTCTTTAGGCTTTGAAAAGATGGGTGCCAGTAGTCTCCAGACTTTAAAATGATAGGTGCCAGTCGTCCTTGGGGTTTAAAATGATGGGTGCCAGTCATCTCTTGGCTTTGAAAAGATAGGTGTTGGTCATCTTTAGACTTTAAAATGATAGGTATCGGTTGTCTCTAGCCTTTAAAAAGATAGGTGCTGGTCGACTTTAGACTTTAAAATGATGGGTGCCAGTCGTTTCAAAGCTTTGAAATGATGGATGTCAGTTGTCTCTGGGTTTTAAAATGATGAGTGCCAATTGTATCTAGACTTTGAAAAGATGGGTGCTGGTCATATCCAAGCTTTAAAATGATAGGTACCGGTCGTCTTTGGGCTTTAAAATGATGGGTGTTAGTTGTCTCCAGGTTTTAAAATAGTGGATATCGGTCGTCTCTAGGCTTTGAAATAATGGATACCGATCGTCTCTAAGCTTTGAAATGATGGGTACCAGTTGTCTCTAGGCTTTAAAATGGTGAATACCAGTCATCTTTAGGCTTTCAAATGATGGGTGCCGGTCGTCTTTGGGCTTTAAAATGATGGTTGCCGATCATCTCCGGGCATCAAATGTATTGGTCTTCTCTGGGCTTTGAAAAGATGGGTGCCAATCATCTCTGGCTATAAAATGATGGGTTCCAGTCGTCTCTGGGCTTTGAAATGGTGGGTGACGGATCTCTAAGCTTTGAAATGGGTGTCGGTTGTTTCTGGGCTTTAAAATGATAGGTGCCTGTCATTTTCGACTTTTAAAATGATGGGTACTGGTCGTATCTGGGTTTAAAAAGAGAGGTACTAGTTATCTCTGGACTTTAAAATGGTGAATGCTAGTCGTCTTTAGGTTTTCAAATGATGGGTACCTGATGTGAACCCAACAATTACATTGGATGATCAAGAAGTAGATCCATTGTATATTACAAGTGGGCCAATTACACGAGCTCGGGCTAAAACAATAAAAGAGACATTAAATGGGCTCGTTCAAGAATGGATGAAGCAAATTCCATTTGAATGTATGTTAAATAATGATCAAAATGTGCTCAACATCATTTGGGCTGAAAATGGAGTTGCTAAAGGGATTTTGGGCCAGAACACTACAAATTAAAGAGATTGGTCCAAGAGCTAAACATGGACCAATAGAATTTGGGCTCAATTATATCCATTTGAGTTGAAATTCATGTTTTGTAATTTTTTTTTATTTTTGTACGAATTTTAACTTCTAGATGGTCTTTAGTCAATTATGAATCATGTGCATTAAATGCACAATGTTTCAAAGTCAAGATAGGTGGATATTTATTTTCAAAATGCATTAAAAGCATTGTATCCAAAGTCAAGATAGGTGGGCATTTATTTTCATGTGCAATAAATGTATGTATCTTCAAGTCAAGATAGGTGGGCACCTTTGTCTCTCCATCCTATCTATAAATACCCCCCCAAGCTTATTGTAATAATCAGATTTGAGTTTATGAAAACTTACATTCAAGTGTTTTCTCTCATTGTGAGAGAATTTATCTTTCTTTCTTTGCTCTTGTGAAACCTTGCTTTGTCAATCTTCTTTATAAGATTGGTGATTCAAATTCACAAAAGCCCCCAATTTGTGCTTCAACCCAAGTGCGTTGTTGTGTGGATTGGTTCAATTCGTGTTCGTGGTTGAACAAGCGTTCTAAATAGTAGGTCACGTTCTATATAACGTTAGTTGACTATTTGCACTTGTTAGGTCATTGAACCACTCCAATTCCTTCTTCAATTCCGGAGTGTGTTGTTCTTATTTTTCTTTTGTTAAGTCTTGAATTCATTTATCGCCTACGCCGTAAAGATCAGGCAACCCTAAGGATTTTCCTATCATTTGGTATCAGAGCATTTTGGTTGACACGATAGGCCTTCTTTATTTTCACCTTTTTTTGAGAAAAATATATTATTGTTCCTTTGTTGTTCCTTCCCCTTTCTTCAATTTCCAATTTGCCTAGATATCAATTTTTTCCTTTCACTGTGCAAGATTTCATTGTCCTTGAGAAGGTCATATATTGTTTTGTTGCTCCTATCTATTCTGCACATCATATTGAAAAAAAAAACGAAAAAAAAAAATTCGAAAAAAAAAATTGTTCAAATAGTGCATCTTCTTGCCCTCAAAGTAGTTGATTCCCTTTTCATTTAACAAAAAAAAAATCTTATCTTGCACTTGTAACAAAATTTCTTTCTATTGAATCCATAAAGCTTTCTTTAACTGTGACCTAGTTCAAGTATTCCTATACTTTGACAATCTACTTTCATGTGCTTGGTTGAAGTTGAGAAATTGGCAATTATTGAATCACACAACAAGGACTTAGATTGAATAAGAGCTTTGGAAGATATTGAGGGATTTAAGAGTTAGTGAGATTATTAAGAGTGGAGTGCAAATACTGAGTTGAGAAGAAGAGTGAAACACTAAGCATTTGGTGAGATCCTATATTCTATTATTATTATTATTTTTTTACACTAACATGGCAGGGAACCAAGATGAAGAAATTTCTCAAGCACAACTAGCTCCTATCCAAATGCAAACATTGATGAGTCATCTTGAAAGGATGTTTGACAGAAAGCTAGAAGGAGTTCTTGAACGTTTAGATAACATGGAGAACCAAACCGCTACACTACCAGCCTCTCCAAACAACCGAAGACGAAATGAGCAGCCTTATAGAGTTGCGGAGAGTCCAGTTGAGGATGATGAATCTAGTGGATATCAACCAAGAAGGAGAAGATTTAATCGAGAAGAACCTAGGAGGCCTAGAGTTAGAGAAGAAGACCTTGGTGGAATCAAAGTAAAAGTCCCTTTCTTTCAAGGCAAAAGTGATCCCGAGGAGTACTTAGAATGGGAAATGCGTGTTGAGCAAATTTTCTCATGCCATAACTACTCTGAAGGTAAAAAGGTGAAACTTGCTGCTATTGAATTTACTGATTATGCTCTTGTTTGGTGGGACCAGATGCAAAAAGAAAGAGCTCGTTATGGAGAGTATCCCATTTCCACTTGGGAAGAAATAAAGACAATTATGAGAAGGAGGTTCATCCCATCATATTACCATAGAGAGCTTCATAACAAGTTGCAACGTCTCATACAAGGAACAAAGGGTATAGATGAGTATCATAAGGAGATGGAGGTTGCCATGATAAGAGCCAACATTGTGGAGGATAAAGAAGCAACAATGGCTCGCTTCTTACATGGACTCAATCGTGACATAGCTGATATCTTGGAGATGTATCATTATGTAGAGCTTCAAGAGATCGTACATCAAGCCATCAAAGTTGAGCAACAACTCAAGAGAAAGAATACTGCAAGAAAAAGCTACAATTCAAATTCTTTTAACTCTTGGAAGCACAATTCGAAGAAAGACAACCCTTCTACTTCAAATTCCAAGGAAGTTGATTCAAAGAAAATTGAAAAGCTAGCTGTTGTTCCAAAGAAAACTCAAGTTGAGCCTAATTCTTCAAGGAGCCGTGACATAAGGTGTTTTAAGTGCCAAGGAAGAGGTCACATCGCTAGTGAGTGCCCAAACAAACGCACCATGATCGTCAATAACAATGGAGATTGGGAGACTGAAGAAGATATCACAGAGGAGGAAGAAGAATCAAATGATGAGGGAGAAAGTGCAATGGAAGGAGAGCTTCTTGTGACTAGAAGAGCACTTAGCATCCAGGTGATGGAAGAGAATAATCAAAGAGAAAACTTGTTCCACACACGTTGCTTAATTCAGGACAAGGTATGTAGTGTGATCATAGATGGTGGAAGTTGTAGCAATGTGGCAAGTGTTGAGCTTGTTGAAAAATTGAGCTTACCAACAATCAAGCATAACCGTCCATACAGACTTCAATGGCTCAATGAATGTGGGGAACTGAAGGTGACTAAACAGGCGAAAATACTCTTTTCTATTGGCAAATATAGAGATGAAGTCTTATGTGATATTGTACCCATGAAAGCATGTCATCTCTTGTTAGGTAGGCCTTGGCAGTATGATAGGCATGTCACTCATGATGGATTCTTAAATTGTTATTCTTTTGTACTTAGAGGGAACCCTATAACCCTCCTCCCTATGTCACCAAAGCAAATCTTAGAAGATCAAATAAAGAGAGAAAAGAAAAGAGAGAGTGAGTGCAGCCAAGTGAGCAAAAAAGAAGAGAATAAAAATGAGAGTGAAAAGATTCAAAAAGAGTCAAGTACTGAAGAAAAAGAGAGTGTGTTAAAAAAGAAGAAAGATAGAAAAGAAAATCAAAAAGGAAAAAGAGAGAACATGGATGTTGGAGGAAAAGGTTTACTTGTGGCAAAAAATAGTGACCTTAAACAAGCTTTATTTTCTCAACAAAACCTCCTAGTACTTGTTTACAAAGAGGCTATGTTGAATAATAAAGACTTAACCTCTACTTTGCCTAGTGTTGTTTTGTCTCTCTTGCAGGAATATGAGGATATTTTTTCCGATGAAGTACCACCAGGATTGCCACCAATTAGAGGGATAGAACATCAAATTAATTTCATTCCTGGAGCATCATTGCCTAACCGACCAGCATACCGCACCAATCCTGAAGAGACTAAGGAGGTTCAAAAACAAGTCCAAGAATTGTTAGACAAAGGATATGTGAGAGAAAGCCTTAGTCCTTGTGCAGTTCCAGTGTTGCTCGTACCTAAGAAGGATGGCACATGGAGGATGTGTATTGACTGTAGAGCCATTAACAACATAATGGTAAGATATCGTCATCCTATTCCTAGGTTAGATGATATGCTTGATGAATTGACTGGTTCTACTATCTTTTCTAAAATTGACTTAAAAAGTGGCTACCATCAAATTAGAATGAAAGAAGGAGATGAATGGAAAACAGCATTCAAGACTAAACATGGACTTTATGAATGGTTGGTTATGCCTTTTGGTTTAACTAATGCACCTAGTACATTCATGAGGTTAATGAATCATGTCTTGAGAGCTTACATTGGGAAATTTGTGGTAGTTTATTTTGATGACATTCTTGTGTATAGCAAAACCTTAGATGAACATGTGGATCACATTAGAAAAGTTCTAGAGGTTCTTAAAAAGGAAAGATTGTTTGGTAATTTGAAGAAATGTGATTTTTGCACAAACAAAATTGTTTTTCTTGGCTATGTTGTTAGTAGTAAAGGTATAGGGGTTGATGAAGAAAAGGTCCAAGCAATTCAAGAATGGCCAACTCCAACCACCGTTGGACAGGTAAGGAGTTTCCATGGACTTGCAAGCTTTTATCGGAGGTTCGTGAAGGACTTTAGCACTCTAGCAGCACCATTAAATGAACTGACCAAGAAGAATGTCCCCTTCAAATGGGAAGATGTTCAAGAGAAAGCCTTCAAAACCCTTAAGGAGAAGCTCACGAATGCACCTTTACTAGCCCTTCCTGATTTCGGTAAGACTTTTGAGATTGAATGTGATGCTAGTGGAATTGGCATAGGCGGTGTACTCATGCAAGAAGGTAAGCCCATTGCATATTTCAGTGAAAAGCTAAGTGGACCAACTCTTAACTATCCTACATATGATAAAGAATTATATGCATTAGTTAGAGTGCTGGAAACTTGGCAACATTATTTGTGGCCTAAAGAATTTGTAATTCATTCTGATCATGAGGCTTTAAAGCATATTAGGAGCCAAAGCAAGTTGAATCGAAGGCATGCCAAATGGATTGAGTTCATTGAATCATTTCCATATGTGATTAAGTACAAGAAAGGTAAAGAAAATATTGTTGCTGATGCTTTATCACGGAGGTATGTTCTTCTTTCCATGTTAGATGCTAAAATTCTGGGTTTTGAATTCATTAAAGAATTGTATGCTAATGATGTTGATTTTGGAGTAGCATTTCATCATTGCAAGCCAAACACTAGTTGGAATAAATTTTTCTTGCATGAAGGATTCCTATTTTATATTGACAAACTTTGCATTCCTAACTGTTCTTTGCGTGTGCTTTTGTTGAAAGAGGCGTATTTTGGTGGCCTTATGGGTCATTTTGGCATTGCCAAGACCTTTAGTGTTTTGAATGTACACTTTTATTGCCTAGAATGCGTAGAGATGTTGAGAAATTTGTGGGAAGATGCATTGTATGTCATAAGGCAAAATCTAAATTAAATCCCCATGGATTGTATACTCCCCTCCCAATTCCTAATGTACCTTGGGAAGATATTTCAATGGATTTTATTGTGGGATTACCTAGATCTAAGATGGGGAGAGATTCAATCTTTGTTATTGTTGATAGATTTTCTAAAATGGCACATTTCATTCCTTGTCACAAAGTTGATGACGCTTCTAACATTGCTAATTTATTCTTTAGGGAAGTTGTGAGACTACATGGGATGCCAAGAACGATTGTGTCTGATCGGGATACTAAATTTTTAAGCTATTTTTGGAAGACATTGTGGAGCAAGCTTGGAACCAAATTGTTATTTTTTACTACATGCCATTCACAAACTGATGGACAAACCGAGGTTGTGAACAGGACACTTTCCTCATTGTTGAGAACAATCATCAAGAAAAATTTGAAGAGTTGGGAGAAGTGTCTTCCACATGTCGAATTTGCTTACAATAGGGCCATTCATTCCACTACTAAATTTTCGCCATTTGAAATTGTTTATGGATTTAATCCTCTTACACCTATTGACTTGATTCCTTTACCTTTGCAGGAAAGAGCCAATATGGATGGTAAAAAGCGTGCTGAATTTGTCAAGCAAATTCATGAGAAGGCACGGCACAACATTGAAAGGATGACTCAACAATATGAAAAATGTGCTAATAGACGAAGAAAGCAAGTAATTTTTAAGCCTGGAGATTTGGTTTGGCTACATCTAAGAAAAGAGAGGTTTCCAGAAAAACGAAAATCAAAACTTATGCCTAGAGGGGATGGGCCATTTCGAGTCATTGAGAAGATTAATGATAATGCTTACAAACTTGAATTACCAGGTGAATATGGTGTGCATGCTACCTTCAATGTTTCTGATCTCTCTCCTTATTTTGATGCAGATATTGAAGAGTCGAGGACGACTCTTTTTCAAGAAGGGGAGGATGATGTGAACCCAACAATTACATTGGATGATCAAGAAGTAGATCCATTGTATATTGCAAGTGGGCCAATTACACGAGCTCGGGCTAAAACAATAAAAGAGACATTAAATGGGCTCGTTCAAGAATGGATGAAGCAAATTCCATTTGAATGTATGTTAAATAATGATCAAAATGTGCTCAACATCATTTGGGCTGAAAATGGAGTTGCTAAAGGGATTTTGGGCCAGAACACTACAAATTAAAGAGATTGGTCCAAGAGCTAAACATGGACCAATAGAATTTGGGCTCAATTATATCTATTTGAGTTGAAATTCATGTTTTGTAATTTTCTTTTATTTTTGTACGAATTTTAACTTCTAGATGGTCTTTAGTCAATTATGAATCATGTGCATTAAATGCACAATGTTTCAAAGTCAAGATAGGTGGATATTTATTTTCAAAATGCATTAAAAGCATTGTATCCAAAGTCAAGATAGGTGGGCATTTATTTTCATGTGCAATAAATGTATGTATCTTCAAGTCAAGATAGGTGGGCACCTTTGTCTCTCCATCCTATCTATAAATACCCCCCCAAGCTTATTGTAATAATCAGATTTGAGTTTATGAAAACTTGCATTCAAGTGTTTTCTCTCATTGTGTGAGAATTTATCTTTCTTTCTTTGCTCTTGTGAAACCTTGCTTTGTCAATCTTCTTTATAAGATTGGTGATTCAAATTCACAAAAGCCCCCAATTTGTGCTTCAACCCAAGTGCGTTGTTGTGTGGATTGGTTCAATTCGTGTTCGTGGTTGAACAAGCGTTCTAAATAGTAGGTCACGTTCTATATAACGTTAGTTGACTATTTGCACTTGTTAGGTCATTGAACCACTCCAATTCCTTCTTCAATTCCGGAGTGTGTTGTTCTTATTTTTCTTTTGTTAAGTCTTGAATTCATTTATCGCCTACGCCGTGAAGATTAGGTAACCCTAAGGATTTTCCTATCAGTACCGGTCGTCTTTAGGCTTTAAAATGATGGGTTCCGATCGTTTTCAGACTTTAAAATGATGGGTACTAGTCTTCTTCAGGCTTTGAAAAGATGGGTGTCGATCATCTCTAGCTTTAAAATGATGGGTGTCAGTCATCTCTAGGCTTTGAAATGGTAGGTGCCGGTTATCTCAAACCTTTGAAATAGTGGGTGTCGGTTGTCTCCGAGCTTTAAAATGATAGGTGCTTGTCATTTTCGGGCTTTAAAATGATGGGTGCTGGTCGTATCTGGGTTATCAGTTGTCTCCGAGCTTTAAAATAGTGGGTACAGTAGTCTCTGGGCTTTAAAATGATGGGTGACGTCATTGCTACTAGATATAGCAATACTTAGGCGAAGGCTATCACCGTTACTGGACATGACTGTACTTGAGCCAAAAAAGGATACCGTCACAGCTACTAGTATGGCAGTACTTAAGTGAAAGTTGTCAACGCTACTGGACATGGCGGTACTTGAGCAAAAAAGGAGGCTATCACTGCTACTAGATATGGCAGTACTTAGGCAAAAAGCTATCACCGCTACTAGATATAGCGGTACTTGAGCCAAAAGAAGGCCGCCATTACTATTGGATATGACAGGACTTAGGCAAAAGATGTCACCACTACTGGACATGGCGGTACTTGAGCCAAAATGACATTTTGGATTTGGATGCACTAAAGACTTGGGCAAGCCTAAGGCTTAAGGTGTTAGAGTTAAATTAAAAAATGCCTGACATGCAAGAACCAGGTTAAGAGATTTTACCTGTTTATAAATAATTACGCTTCTTTTAGACAATTTTGTCAAACCAGACTAGACCTTCTTCTTACTTTAGATCACTTGAAAAACTTGTTTTATTGTGAATTGGGACCTTGGCCCAAACTTGACATTTGCTTCTTTGACAGATTTGTCCACTAATATGTTGATAAAGATGGATTTTCCTTTTCTGACATAATGATTTTTTAAGCGATGTGAAATTGCCCTAGTACTCTCAGATTTCATGAGATATAATATTTGTTACTCTAGGACTTCAACCAATAGACATGACGAGATATGTTCTATAAACCATAGATGGTGGCATTGCCCCAATCTTTAGGCATCTTATTCATTGTTTTTGCACTCCTCATGAAATAAGAGTAGTCTACTTGCCAATGACTGATCTAGTTGGCAAATGATAACACCTTATTGAAAATGATCCTTAGTGACATTTGGGTCTTTTGCCCCAATTATGTAACTATGATGGTAGTCATCTTTGTAGGGTTAATCTAGACTTATAGAATGTTCCTTTTTAGTAATAGCTTTCAAATCACATTCACCATAGATCTTATGGTCAAATATTTTTGATGTTATCACTCAACTTATTAGTGCTTGTTTTGTCATCAAGTGAAACATGTTTATCTTGTTTAACTAAGTCAATGCACGTGAAACATCCAAAAATGATAAGGTATGGAATTAAAAAAAAAAAGAAATTTTTGTGAATTTAAGAGATATTGAGGAAAACTAGTATGCAGACAATGTTTAATGGTTTCACAATGGCAAAACAAAGGTATGCAGTGTGGATATACGGGAAGATGCCCTACTTCAAAACCTATGATATTCCCTGCACAAATCTTTGATTAATGTGAACAAAAGGGATTTGGTCTAAGTTAAGTTGTTGCCTTAATTTGAAATTTACTTTCATTTTATCTTTTTTTTTAAGCATATGCCCCAGTTTAAGTATACCAAACTTCAATGAGGACTTTAAATGCTTGTAACGTGGCCAAGGTAAACTGAATTTTGAATAAAAGGATATTAGGCTCAAGATTAGCATGCCACTATCTCATTTCTTCAATTCTATCTTCTTCCTTAGAATCTTATGCCAAAAATTCTTTTAACAAGAGAGAGCACTTATGGGTTGTAACATGGCTTAATGGGTGAATAGTGATGGCTTTAGAAGAAAAGGTATAAAGGCCCAAATTTCTTGTTGGGTTACAGTGAGAATTATGTCTTTGAAGTGCTGTGTAGTTTTGGCGACATTCACTTAGCTCTTTGTTCTTAACTAAGCTCCCCCTTTGAAGGTTTATAGTTTTTTCTTTTGTTAAGATGAGAACTCTTCCCTTAATGATTTTTCATAGCTAGAGATGAATTTTGTAATTTTCCTATTTTTTTTAGGGATCTTTTTCAATTTTGTGCCTTTGGCTTTTTCTTTTCATCTCATCTCTTTTCTTAATTCTTTTTCTTATGCTTCTTTTTTTTTTTTGTTTTTTGATCTTCAGGATGGATCATCTAAATGCCAGAACTACCTTTCGTGTTTAATACTCATTGTTTCCCAGGTTTAACATATTCATGAGTGATTTGGAGAGAATCATAGACAAAAAGGGAATAACAACGATTAATTAGTGTATGGATAGTGAAAGAATTAGACTCTCTCTTTCTTTATTAATTTTTGGCATAAAAACGTGTTAAAAACTACCCCACCCTGGTATTTATGGTAGGTGAATGAAATCAACTCGACTTTTATGTCAAATGGGGTAACTAGGGATAATCTCCTCTTTTGTCTAGGAAAAACAAATGAATGCCTCATATCCTTGACTTGATTTGCTCATGGGACACACCATTAATAAATTTTGAATTAACTTTGAGGTCTTATATTTGCATCATCCTTAGATTTTATCTATATTCACATTAAGATTTTCCAAGAAATATCACATGAAAAATAAAATGAATGAAAATAGAGAAGGAAATGAATAGATAAGTATAAGGGAATGAGAACGATGACTTTTTACTGATGGAATAAAAGGATCAACATAATGGAAGTGAAAGATAATTGCATATTGCTCTAGTTAAACAAGACATGAAAATATAAAGTCCTTTTAAAATTTTAAATAACAAGAACTAAATAAGATGATAAATAACACCAAAGATTCAGCTCTATTGTTGTTCATGGCCTATGATCAAAGAAGCATTAACCACTTTCTTGTCTTGCCTTTAATTGGATGTGGTTGGAGTCGATGAAATCCAACATGTTTCTTTTAAATGTAGTACAATTCTCGATCGAATGGCCAATAGCTCCCATGCGAAACTCATATATAGTGGTAAGATCATACCATGCTGGATATGGAGGGTTCACCACTTTAGCATGTCGAGGTCCCAGAAGATGAGCGGTCAAAAGACTTTTATATAGCTAAGTATTTATCGTGCTGAAGTTTGGCCATGGGTGATTATCTATCGGCTATAAACCCTTTTGTCCTCCCCTTTGGGTGTGTTTATTTGGCCCTAGTTGACTTTGGCCATAACTACTTACTCAATAAGAATATGATTGTTGTTGGGGGTAGGATCTTATCGGTTGTACATAACTTACCTTCTCTTCCTTTTTCTTTGTCGGTTGCCCCTTTTTTGAGCTACTTTCTTATTAGGGACTTAAGAGTTTTCCTTCATGAATATCAGTGTTGATTCTTGCCCCAATCTCAATCAAGTCCGCAAAGTCGGTGACATATGCTCCAAGCATAGCTCTATAGAAAAGATATGGCAGGGTACGGATGAAGTAGGGATAGAATTCAGACTGGATCAATGGAGGTTGCACTTGCGATGCTATTATTCTCCATCTTTGGGCATATTCCTTGAATGTTTCAAAACTTTTCTTTGTCATTACTTTCAACTGCCCTCTAGTCAGAGCTTATCTACAGATTAAACTTATATTGCCTCATGAATAAGTCTGCCAAGTCCTTCCATTTATGGCTTTTGAGTGGTCCAGCTGTATAAACCACAACAATGTAGCTTCAGTTAAGCTTTCAGGGAAAAAATTAATTAAGAACCTCTCGCTATGAGACCAGACACAGATCTTGGTTCAATATGACTTTAGGTGGTAAACCAAATTGCTAGTACCGTTGTATTTAGAGAATTCTGGCATCTTGAACTCTTTCGGAATCGTTATCTCAGGAGTTAGACATAATTATTCTAACTCTAATGACCTCTAGGACACTAGCCCTCGTAAGGCGCGCAGTTGGTCTTTGACTTCTCCAATTTCCTCCTTAAGATTTTTTTCTTCTTTCTTGATCCTTGAAGTTGGAATTTGGAGTGTGTAAATGGGATTGTCACCAGGATATCCTTGCATGGCGTCTTCCCTAATGTTTTGATCACTATGGCCAAATGTATCCATTATTTGGGTTTGGGGGTTCTTTCCCTTGTCTGGTGCTGGAATGAATGTTGTCTTGTTTATTTTTGCCTTAGGATTAACTTATGCTAGCATGGGATTGTTCGTCTTAGTTTCAGTTTATATAGTGATAGGTATTGAAGAGATAGCAAATCCGCCTGCTTTCCTTTTATCTCTTCTGTTAATGCTTGGATCATTTCAATCATCTGAGCAAATTGCCATTCCAAAGCCCTAAGGTGAGCGATGGAGTCAGTTTTGGTTCTTTGATTGTCTCCCGATTGGTTTTCCATTGTCTTACTCTGTGAGTGAGTGTTGTATACACAAGTTGATGGTAAGGTCTGGTTAGATGATTTTACCTTAGGAGGCACAATGGTGAAATTTTTTTTTCTCTCTCTAAAAAGAAAGAAAGAGTTAGTTTTTTAGAAACGATTTAATCACATTATTTGTTCTATTCCTCTTTTTTGTAAAGATCTCCTGTTAAAACCCGAGTATTTTTATACTCTTCTTAAAAAAACTCATGAACTTGTTTTGCCCTTCCTATGATGGCTCTACATAATGTGACTTTCATGCTCTTCGTGAGCCTTCATGAGTTTTTAAGAAGAAGGTCATTAGAAAAATCCATGTTTACTCGTGTTTCAACAATTAATTGAAAGCAACAGAGGAAATAGAACTATTTTATTAAAAAGGAAAAGAAAGGAAAAGAAAGGAAATTATGTATTGAATGATGCAAAGAAAGGTTTGATGATATTCAAAAGTTGAATTTTTTAAATGAGGAAAAGGAGTAAAAAAAATTGAACAAAATTAGAAATGGGAGAGGACCATTGTTCTACTTTATTGGAAATGAAAAGAAGAGAAATAGTTGAAATGAAATAATATATAAAAATTGAAGTTGAAAATAAAAAGAAAAGATGAGCATATACAAAATTAAGAAATGATAAAGGGTACTTCTCATGCATTTTACTCTAGGATTCCTATGCATATGGGTTCTACATTGATCAGTCTTCTAGGCTAATCAAGAGTGCACATGTTTCAGGGTGGATCTACAAGCCTATGGATTTAAAGGTCCTCAGACTGCCCCCATAGTTAAAACTCATGGGGATCTTCGATTGTCAGCATTGAGCACGCAAGAGTTATACTTTCTGTGAACTCTATACTGACAAAAGAGGTACAGCCTGAGTGAAAGCTTTCGTGATCCTTATAAGAGATAGACCCTCTGTGACATCACTGGACTTCCTTCTGTCCTATGATTGTACTCAACCCGGGTATAGGGTCAGTGTGTACGAGGGATGTAGTAGTGCGCGGTGTGTGAAGGAAATTAAAAAGAAACCTTTCAAGCAACCTATCTTAAAACTATATGAGAAAGAAAATAATAATAATAATAATAATAATAATAATAATAATAATAATAATAATAATAATAATAATAAAACAATATATAAAAATGAATATATACAAGACAAAAATAAGAAAAAAATGGAAAAAATGAAAAAAAGACAAAAGGGTAATTAAGGCGAATATCAAATTTAGTTGCACACTTAACAAATCAGTATCAACTCTTAATTGCCCCAGTTGAGTTTTTAAACTGTCACACCCAAAATGTGATCGGACGGAGTTTCCTGAAAAAGAAAAATAGTCTAAAATCAATCTTCAAAATTGAAAATCAATTTTATTTGGAGCCGCTACCAAAGTTTAATTTAATAGGGAAACCTAGAAAAACCTTTAAATTTGGTGGTCTGCATTTAGAGAAAATTGAGTTCAAAAACTTGAACCACATAGGGAAGGTGTTAAGCACCCTATACATCTGATTTGGAAAGTGTACAATCATTTTATATTCACCTTAAATAATTAACCTTATCAATCACAAAAAAATAAAAATAAAAATAAAGACATGGAAAATAAAGATATATACAAGGTTGGACTTGGCTAGGCCTACGTATCCAACGATTGGGATTAAAGTCCACATAGTTCGTCATTTTGAAGACTATTTTGTTTTTTGTATTTTTGAGTTTTTTGGATTCATTTTAAAAGAAACCTTTTTTAGAAGACTTTTCCTCACAAGCATTGTTATACAATCACGGAATTAGTACTTCGTCAAAATTTCAAAGGGTTGAAAATTTAATGGATTTGTTTTTAAAGATAAATTCTTCCCTACTTGCATTGTTATACAATCACATTGTGAGTATTTTATTATATTTTTTTTAAAAACAGGAAGATCAATTCTGATAGAGTCAACTCTTATCCCATTAAAGATTATTAGATTTTTTTATTTATTATCATACGACAATGATTAACAATCGCGCGATAGGATAATAAAACTTTGCCTAGAGATAAGGATTAATGCACTATTCTAGAAAAATCAGTCATTTCCCAACTCATCATCGACAAATTAGTTTTAAAAAAAAGAATTTTGGTACAGTAAAAAAAGAAAAAGGAAGAACACCACGAATGACCACTAACAATTATAAGCAAAGGAAAAATAAATAAAATTCAAACTCTGGATCAGTTGGTGTCTTCCTTCGAAGGTTTCTCCTCACGATCAATATCTTAATGGGTTTTTCCTCATTGTGACATAAACAACATATACACAAGAGTAAGTAGCAAATCAAAAGAACCCTTTAAATTAAAATTTGCTGATAAGGAGATTAACCACATCTATATATATATATATATATATATATATATATATAAATACACAGACACATAGACACACACACACACATATATATATATATATATCTATTATATACATATACAACGTAAGAATATTCAAATATATATATATATATATATAAGCTTACAGTACGTACACCTATATGATATATATATACATATATGATATATATATATATATATATATATATCCAACCATATACCTAGACTGTATATATACCTCACAAATATGTGAGCTCACCTGCTACTGCTATATATATACATATACACACTGAGACACGACAGTATATACATATATATATATATATATATGAAAACGCACAGTATATGTGAAAACGGCCAATACAAACATACATACCTATCTGTTACTGTTTGCGTGTTTCCTTCTCCTTTTGTTGTCTGGCTTTTTCTGTTTTCCGATCACTCATTCCTCTTTTCTTAACGCAATGTTGTGTTTCTCCTCTAGTGTGTACTCTGTTTTTGTAGGTTTTTTGGCGAGCTCTCTCTTCCTATTCTTGCAACTCTCTCTCTAATTTCTTCCTCGTTACGCTTTTCTCCACTGCTCTTTTATCGCCTGACTTAGTTTCTCAGATACTTTCTCTCTACTACTTAGTTTCTTTCTCACAATAAACTCAATGCCTCCCTTAGCCTCTGTTTCGTGCCTTCTTTATAATGAATTGCCGTGACGTGCCGAAGGGTCATGGATGGATAATCGTTCCTCAACTCTCAGCACTCCACGCGTTACTACTTCCGTGAAGCTCAGAGGTGGTTTCAGATTGTTGCACTGTGTCTCCCAAGTCCTCATATATTTATATATATACTCATATATATATATATATGAATAAAAACTGACCCCTTTCTCTCTCTTTTTAATTCAGTTTTCAATTCTTATTTATTTTTATTCAATTTTCTCAAATTTAGGATTAAGATATCTTATTTATAAAAACCTTTTTTCTGATTTTTTTTAGATTATTTTGAAGGCCAAAATTATGTGTTCACACTTTGATATGCATTCCAAAAGTCAGTGGCATACTATGATACTCCAAAGTTATAATATGGGTTTTAGGTCTTCATTTTATATCCATATGTTTGCTTGATTAAAAGAAATGCTTAAACAACAAAAGAATCCTCCATAATACATTTCATTTAGAATGAAAACAGATTCTCCATAATACATTTCATTTAGAATGAAAACAGATTCACAAGCAACTTCTTAGTCCCTTACAGACAGAGAATTGTATGGTTTTAGATTATCCTAGACACATGTTGTCATCTCAGGCTTCCTAAGGAACTCACTTCACTTCATTTCTAGACATGATGTTACTAAAATATTGACCAATGCAAGTTCAATAAAACTCTAGAAATAGTTGGTTTCGTTTAGTCAAAGTGTCTTGGTTTTTCCAAAAGCATCAGACA
Organism: Biancaea sappan; assembly: GCA_037074585.1. Lineage (NCBI taxonomy): Eukaryota > Viridiplantae > Streptophyta > Magnoliopsida > Fabales > Fabaceae > Biancaea > Biancaea sappan. The sequence goes on from CM073499.1 coordinate 30,015,749, forward strand.
ACATTCTGGTCCAAAAATCTGTTTTCTCATCCAACAAATGTATTGATCGGAGAAATTTGCACAGAAGTGACTTAATTTTAAATCACCATTCATCGTGAATTTTGGAAGGAAGAAAATCGAGTTAGGTATATACCTCTAGGTTTGATACATTGAGTTCTATTCTCCCTTAAGCCCTTGGTTATTGTTCTTCTCGGTCTATAGAGGAATCTGATGAAAAGGAAAGGGGAAGAAATTAAGTCAAATTGTAATTTAAGGGCCGTATAACATCAATGGGTACCAAGGATTTGGGAGGACTAACCAAAAGTGGGAGAAAAATGATTATGAGAGCCATATCTTCAACCAACTGGTGGTGGCTAGTCGGAGGACAGGTCACCGGAGGCAAACTTGCCAGACAACATTGGCAGAACTAGCAGGGGTGGTGGATGGTGATAGCTGACCATTACATGCTCACAGCTCTGTCTGTCTGTTTGTCTGTCTCTCAGCAATCTTTACTTTCATGTGGAAAGGAAAAGGATGGAGGAAGAGGTTGCTAGTGATGTTCTAGCTAGAAGATGGCGATGGTCATGGTGGTCCAATCCGACAGTGGAACTCTTCACTCGGCTCTCATTCTCGTTTGCTGTGTTGTCTCTATCTCTCCCTCTCAGTCTCCACTCTCACTCCACAAGGAGGAGCTTTGCTGAGGCTTCCTCAAAGGTAAATGCGTCAAACTCTCCAAGGCCACTTGTATGTTTTCTTAGCTCAATTTACATGGGACCTCTCCTTTTAAAATAATTAATTCACTTGAGCCCTTTTTAGATCCATGCAAAATTTTAAATTGCCCCAAAATTTATTCCATCACCCTATTGATATATCTTTTCCACTAAATAAAATCTCTACACATCCTTATAAAATTTTCAATTAAGTCAATAACAATTTATTATTTTATTTCAAATTTTAACTTAGATGTTTCCAAAATTACAATCTATTCCCATAAAATTCCAATTTTAATTTTTAAGGGCCCACGATAAGTTACCTGAAAACCTGGTTCATGCCACTACGATGTCAAATTGCACAGAATTGAATTGTGGCAATTTGCAGTATAGTGATTCCCAGGTCGTATTCACTTAAGGAGCCTCACTTCTTAATACTAATTAATCGTTCTAAACATCCAAACACTAATGAAAAGTACATAAACTGGGGGGGTTTGTGCAGTACTAATAAAAATAAAAACAGAACAGCAACTAAATACTACAAGAGCAGCAACAACAGCAGCAGCAGCAGAAACAGCAGCAGAATTGCAAGGTATTGACAGTAAAGAGATTATGTAATCAGCCACTAGGATTCATGGGAGTGTAACTATCATTACCTAACTCATTGATTCAGTTTTGTTCTCATTCCATTGTTTGGTTCTTTATGAAAATGGTTCTACAATAACATCTAGAATTTAATGCTACTAATTACAGTCAAGAACATCTCTCTACTATAACTAGATGCATTCAGTGGAAAATCTCAACCAAACCAAGTTAAATATATCATTTAACTAGTCATTTCATCTCCCTCACTTTCCTAATCAGTCAAGCAAGGTTATGTTTTATATATAAGTCAGTTTATGTTACATTCTCAAGCTCTAATCAGAATTTGACAGCAAAATAAACATGACAGCAAAACAGAAACGAAATGAGATGAAAATGGAGAATAAAACACTTAGCTTGCATTCTTAGTTCAAGCTACAACATCCTAGTGGTCTAGTGACTAATTACAATGAAAACTCAACCCTTCATGAGAGCAAACCAGCAACCAACAGAAGCAAAAACAGAGAGGAAGAGAGAGCTACGAATTTTCTAAGTTCTGCTTACAAAATAAAAGTGTTCTCTTCTCTAAAAACTGATGCCCCTTCAATGCCTTAGAATATTCTACCCTAGATGCTTTCTTGGATGCTTCTTCCATGATGTGGCAGCACTTTGACAGCAAAACAACAGCATAATTAATGTTTCTGCAGCAGCAGATAGGTATGGCAGCAGCAGAATTAATATTTCTGCAGCAGAAAGTGACAAACACCAGCAGAATATCATGGCAAAATTAATATTTCAGCCATGATATTCTGACCTACGAAATTTAATGTTTCTGCCCTCAAATTCTGACTACATGGCATTGAATAAGAGTTCAAGTGGGCCCAACATCTAGCATATCCTAGTCAGCATCTGCATCACCCAAAAAGTGCCACATTAGCATCCAAATCAGCATCTTTGTCCATGTCAACATTTTTCTCTCAAATTAAAATTTGTAGGAATTAAATTGAGCATTTTACAATTCAAGTTCTAAAAATATAAAATTGAAACACATTCAATCCATAAATAGTTTATACCCAATAAATTCCAAAGCATAATAAAATTAGAGAATTGGCAACATTGAAATAGCCATAGGACTAAGATAGGGACTAAAAAATATATAAAAATGCCCGATATCAAATCACCCACACTTGGCCTTTTGCACTCCTGGGCAAAATAATATTCAGAACACCAAAAGACACCAAAGGAAAAGTGTGGAAAGCATGCTAGAATAGAATAATTAAAATTTTGAAAAGATTTAGCACTCGAAGAAAATTAATCTTAAATTTCTAAGATTCCAAGCATCATGGCAATTTAATTTGATACGAATGAATTCAAGTAATTAGCCTCCTCACCAGGAATGTGTTTACTCTCTATTCTCTCAAGTGTCTAGGATAAATCACTCGAAATTCAACTTATCACAGAATTCACTACCATAAGCTTATCAAGAATCTAAATCTCCACTACTTGAATCCAATACATACTTGAATCAAAAGGACTTTACAAGGTTGTAATGTGGGTAGGAAAAATAGTGGGAAACAAAAGGGAAAGATTGAACAATGAAACAAAATATGGCAATAACTCAAGAAAACGAAGAGTATTTACAAGTGAAATATAAGAGATTGAGTATAAATAAATTTTGGGTCTCAATGTTCTACCTGCTCCTCTTTTTCATCATTCTCATTTTTTTTTCAATTCAAATTTTTTTTAATTCTTTCTTTCTTTTTTTTTCTTGATTGGCCAATCTTTTTTTCTTTTGCTTGAGAGGAAGTAGAAGAAATATAGTTCAAAACACTCCAAAATTCACAAGATTTTTCAGCACATCGATCCCTTAAAAGAATTTAAAATACTCCTCACATCTTAAGTTGAAAGAGAAAAATATTGTTGTAGGCAGAAAAAGTGGTGGAAGGACGCAAGAAAGAAAATGGATAAGGCACAAAATGACATACAATGGAAACAATGATAATGGATAGCTATTTGGCTAAAAGTGGTTACAAGAAACAAATGCCTAAATCATTTCCAAGCATGTACAAGATATGTAGCCTCAATCAAAGATTCAAGACAAGTTCTAGAGTGGCAATCCATGATAGAGAACACACAACAAGAAGAATAGCATTTTTCACTTAGGCTCAAATCCTCACAGCTAAAAGACTATTACTATAAATTCATTAAAGTCAACGTCATTGCCATTTAACTTGAATTCCTTAGAGAAATAAGGCTAAATTCTCTTCATGCTAAGTCAATCTACACTTTAACTATTTCATCATGCATAATTCCACACCAAAACTCCATCAATTTTTTTCAAACATAAAACATCAAATTCGGGCAAAACAGAGTAGCAAAATTCTGCACTGCAGAAATTCTGGCGACTCAGCTTTACTGACACAAAACTACACCAAAACAAATGTGAAAGACACCAAATAAAATTCTACAGCTAGAAGACATATAAAGCCTTAAAAACATGTAAAGAAACTAGCAAAATTCGTAGCCAATCTGTACAGAAAATTCATGCAAGACAGCTCAAAAATTCTGGACAGAAACAGAGAAAACAGAGGAGACAGCAGGAAATTTTTTTTTTTTTGAAAATCAGCTCCAATTAAATTCTCTCCCCCCACACTTAAACATTGCATTGTTCTCGATGCAAATTATTACCAAACATCAAATAAAATGAGGAGGACATAAATTAAAAGGAGGGAAAGAGTACGACCTTATCATGGAGCCGGAACGTTGTAGAGTTTGATTTCCTCTACAGTTTCTTCTTTGAAGCCCTCGTAGAACTTCTTCAACCTTTGCCCATTTACCATGAACTGCTTGTTGGTGGCCTCATTTTGAATTTCTACTGCACCAAAAGGAAAGACATTAGTAATAATAAAAGGGCCAACCCATCTAGAGCAAAGCTTACCGGGCATTAGCTTGAGGCGAGAATTATAGAGAAGGACTTTATCTCCCACTTGGAATTCTTTTTTCTCAATTTTCTGATCATGTAAAGCTTTTGTCCTCTCTTTATAGATGCGCGCATTCTCATAAGCCGCTAGCCTTAGTTCTTCCAGTTCTTGAAGTTGCAACTTTCTTTCTTTACCGGCTAGGGTCATGTCCATATTGCATTGTTTAACGGCCCAATATGCCTTATGTGCAATCTCCACCGGCAAGTGACATGCTTTACCAAATACCAAGCGGTATGGAGACATGCCGATGGGAGTCTTGAAAGCGGTTCTATAGGCCCAAAGCGCATCGTCAAACCTCTTACTCCAATCTTTTCTGTTGGATTGCACAGTTTTCTCTAATATTTGCTTTATCTCTCGGTTGGAGACTTCTGCTTGCCCATTGGTTTGGGGGTGGTAAGGTGTAGAGGTTTTGTGCACTATCCCATATTTCTTCAATAGCCCTTGCATGTTTCTATTACAAAAGTATGATCCTTGATCACTGATTATGGCCTTGGGGACACCGAATCTGCAGAAAATATGTGAACAAAGGAAATCTACAACAACAATAGAATCATCAGTTCGGGTGGCTTTAGCTTCCACCCACTTCGACACATAATCCACAGCAACCAAGATATACATGAAGCCAAAAGAAACAGGAAAAGGACCCATAAAGTCAATACCCCAAACATCAAAAACATCACAAAAAAGAAGAGGTTGTTGAGGCATTTCATTTCTTTTAGACACATTTCCAGTTCTTTGACACCTAGAACAGTTTTTACAAAAATCAAAGGCATCCCTAAACAAAGTAGGCCAATATAAACCAGAATCTAACACTTTTCTAGCTGTTCTTTGGGGACCAAAGTGTCCACCACATGCAAGAGTATGACAAAAATTCAGCACAGATGCAAATTCATGATTTGGAACACATATCCTAATAATTTGGTCACTACAAATTTTCCATAAATAAGGGTCATCCCATACATAGTACCTAGCCTCGCTCCTTAATTTGTTCAACTGATGTTTATTTTGGTATGCAGGCAATTCAAATGCAACAAGATAGTTCACTAAATCAGCATACCAAGGCTCACTAATACCATGCAAAAGGAGGAAACACTCATCTGGAAAATTGTCTCTTACAGGGAGATGTTCCAATGGAAGATCAGAAAGCCTACTCAAGTGATCTGCTACTACATTCTCTGCCCCACTCTTATCCTTGATTTCCACATCAAATTCTTAGAGGAACAGCATCCATCTAAGCAATCTTGGCTTTGCATCCGGTTTCTTCAACAAATATTTCAGTGCTGCATGGTCAGAAAACACAATTACTTTGGAGGCAAGCAAATATGATCTAAATTTTTCTAAAGCAAAAACAATTACTAAAAACTCCTTCTCCGTGGTTGTGTAATTTGATTGAGCTGAATCAAGGGTATGGGACGCATAGGCTATGACATGCAACTTCCTCTCTACTCTTTGTGAAAGTACTGCTCCTACAGTAAAATTTGAGGCATCACACATGAGCTCAAAGGGAAGCTCCCACCGTGGAGGTTGGATGATAGGAGGGGAGGTAAGTTGCTTCTTCAACTCATCAAAAGCTGACCTGTAAGCATCATTAAAAATGAAATCAGTTTCTTTTTGGAGGAGTTTAGATAGGGGTAGAGCGATCTTACTGAAGTCCTTGATGAATCTTCTATAAAATCCTGCATGGCCAAGAAAAGAGCAAACTTCCCACACAGAAGCGGGGTAAGGCAAAGAAGAGATAACATCAACTTTGGCTTTATCTACTTCTATGCCACGTGATGACACTATGTGGCCTAGGACTATTCCTTGCTCTACCATGAAATGGCATTTTTCATAATTCAAGACCAAATTTTTCTCTATGCATCTCTCAAGTACTCTCTCCAAATTTTTCAAATATGCATCAAATGAGTCTCCATAAACAGAAAAATCATCCATGAACACTTCCATGCAATCCTCTAACAAATCAGAAAATATGCTTAACATGCATCTTTGAAAAGTGCCAGGTACATTACAGAGACCAAAAGGCATGCGTCTATATGCAAAAGTACCAAAGGGACAGGTGAAGGTAGTCTTCTCTTGATCTTCAAGTGCAATGTGGATTTGAAAATACCCAGAAAAACCATCAAGAAAACAGTAATGAGACTTGCCAGCAAGTCTCTCAAGCATTTGATCAATAAAAGGAAGGGGAAAATGATCTTTTCTAGTTGCTTGGTTCAACTTCCTATAATCAATGCAAACACGCCAACTGTTTTGAACTCTAGTGGGCACTAACTCATTATTTTCATTTGCTATAACAGTTACCCCGGTTTTCTTTGGCACTACTTGTACCGGACTCACCCACTTACTATCAGAGATAGGATAAATAATACCAGCTTGGAGGAGCTTACGTACCTCCTTCTTGACCACATCAAGAATCATGGGGTTGAGTCTTCTTTGGGGTTGCCTTACTGGTTTCATCTCTTCTTCAAGGAGAATTCGGTGCATGCACACTGAAGGACTAATTCCAGGAATGTCTGCTAGAGTCCACCCAATCGCCTTCTTATTCTTTTTCAGCAAACTGATCAATTTTTCTTCTTGATTGGGGTTCAAGTTATTGGCCACAATGATTGAAAGTTTGTCCCCTACCTCCAAGAAGGCATACTTGAGGTTTTCTGGTAAAGCCTTCAACTCCAATGCAGGTGGTTAGATGGAGGATGGAATTAGTTTTTGTGGAATCACATCCAAGGAGGCACCTACAAATTCAGTTTGCTCAAAGACAGAATCCTTGGCTAAAGAGGAGGAAGGGTTAGCAGCACAAGAGGAAAGAGATGAAGAATGTGCAACATTACAATTTAAATCACTACACCTACAACTACCTAAAATAGAAATAGAATCTAAGTATAAGCTAGAGAAATTTACAGAATCAGAATGCACATCAGAATCCAAATCACTATGCAAATCAAAATGCAACTCAGAATTATCAGCATTTAGAGAGTTTTCAATTTCAGTGCAAGCATGACAGAATTCAGAACCAGTACAATTGCATTCAAAGACATCTACCAAATCAGAGAATTCAGGAAAATCAGAAATTAATTTAGTTTGGAAATCATCACATGCCTCATCAACTAAGTAATCCAAATAGTTAACTACATGCACATTGGAATGATTTTCTATAGGATGTTTCATGGCATCCAAAATGTTAAAATCAATTTTGTTACCAGTAAACTCCATTGACAAAGTCCCTTCATGCACATTAATGATGGTTTTTGCAGTTTTCAGAAAAGGTCTACCAAGTATTAATGGTGCATGGCCAGGAGTATTATCATTTTCCATATCAAGCACATAAAAATTAGTAGGAAAAATGAGATCTTTAACTCTTACCAGGACATCTTCTAAAACTCCTGCTGGATGTGCTGTGCTCCTATTGGCAAGTTGGACAATCACTCCAGTTGGTGAAAGAACACCAATCTTGAGGCTCGAGTACACTGATTTGGGCATAACATTGATTGAGGCTCCCAAATCCAGCATAGCATTGGAGAACTCCATGTTGCCTATTGTGCATGGTATTGTGAAAGTTCCAGGATCTTTGCACTTGGGTGGCATGGGTGGTTGGATGAGTGTAGAGACATTTCTTCCCAAATTGACTCTCTCATTACCCCTTAAACGCCTCTTATGAGTGCACAACTCTTTGAGGAACTTGGCATACTTGGGGATTTACTTAATTGCTTCCAAAAGTGGGATATTGACCTCTATTTTCCTGAAGGTCTCCATGATCTCTTTATCCATGTCAGATTCAGAAGCTTTCCTTGATTGAGTCTGCCTATTGGGGAAAGGAAGAGGAATTTTCTGAACCACTTCTTCATCCTTTTTATTTTGCTCACTGTTTGAAGATGAAGGAACACTTTGCTGGACATTTGATTTTTCTGGTTCAGATTTAGAAGCTGGACTGTCTACTTGTTTGCCACTCCTCAGGATGATGGCACTCACATTGCCTCTTGGGTTGATCACTGGTTAGGATGGCAAACTCCCTGAACCTTGACTTTTCAGCTCATTGACTGTTGTGGCTAACTGGCCAATCTTAGTTTCCAAATTCTGCATATTTATTTCTGTCCTTTGCTGGAACTGAAGAGTATTGGCAGTCAGTTGCTTCATTAGATCCTCAAGACTAGGCTCAGGTTTCTTGGGTGTTGGAGGAGGTGTATGGCTGGGTTCAGGTTGATTGTATCTTACATGGGGTGGCTGATAAGGGGAGTTGGATGTATTCCCATACATGAAAGCTGGATGATCATGCCACCCAGGATTGTAGGTGGAGGAATATGGGTCATATCTCTGTTATTGTGGCTGCATGGGTCTACCAGGGAATATACCAGTACATGACTCAGTTGGGGTCTCTTGCAGCTGAGGGCATTGATCATTATGGTGGGTATTTAGGGAACAAATACCACAGACTGAAGGGGGAGAGGCTTGTTGTTGTGTTCTCTGATTTAATGCCAATTGCCTCACCATTGAAGCTAACTCTTCCAATTTATTTTCTATCCTTTATTGTTCCATGGGAGGTGTCCTTACCTCATTGACAGTAACTGTTAGATCACTCAATCTGGTGCCAAATTACTGAGCATTTTGGGCCATCTTGGCCAACAATTCGTTTGCTGCAGAAGGAGTCTTATCCACCAATGCCCCACCAGCAGCTGCATCAACTATGTATCTGTCCATAGGTAGTAATCCTTCATAGAAATTTTGGATGAGAAGCTGCTCTGAAATCTGGTGGTTTGGATAGCATGAGCAAAGCTTCTTAAACCTCTCCCAATATTCATGCAGAGACTCACCATTCAACTGTCTAATCCCACTGATATCCTTCCTGATTGCTGCTGTTCTGGAGGCTGGAAAGAATTTTTCTAAGAACAACTTCTTCAGCTCATCCCATCTTGTTATCAAGGCAGTGGGTAGATAGTAAAGCCAATCCTTGGCTGCCCCATCCAGAGAGAAGGGAAATGCTATTAATTTGATCTGTTCTTCTCCAACTCCATGTGGTCTCATGGTAGAGCAGACAACATGAAACTCCTTTAAGTGCTTGTGCGGATCTTCTCCTGCAAGACCATGAAACTTAGGCAGCAAATGGATTATACCAGATTTTAGCTCAAAATTAGCATCCAACTTAGGATAATTTATGCACAATGGTTGATAATGCACATCAGGTGCAATCAACTCTTTAATTGATTGTTCTTGCCTATTTTGAGGCATTTGTGCATTTTGATTATCCATCCCAGTTATCCCAGCTGACTCAGAATCTGTAGACTCCAACACAATATCAGATTCAGAATCTGATTCAACTTCTACACTATTGACAGCAAACTCAACAATTTCAGCAAGAATTTCAGAAACTATACTAGTCCTAATGCTATTACTTCTCACTAGCCTATGGAAGGTCCTATCAATTTCTGGATCAAAAGGTGGTAAGTCCACGTGACCAGACCTTCTCATATACTAGAAAGGGCACAAATTCACAAGAAAACAACAAGAAAACAACAAAAACAACTAAATTACTACAAAAGACTCCAACCGATGAAAATCACCAAAAATTTAAGTATCTCAGAAAAATCTGATTTTTCATGGAAACTTTCTTGACAAATTAGAGAGACAAACACAAAAAACAGAATTCAAAAATTCAAACTACAAAAATCACACTAAAAATCACAATTAATTAGAAAAATCAAAAAAATATTAAAAAAATAGAAAAGGAGGCCTAAACGATGGAATTTGGCAAAATGGCCGCTCAAGATGATCCTTTGGATAATCAAGTGGTTGGAATTTGCTTAAAATGTCAAAAACTAGTGGTATACCAAGTTTGAGGTCAATCGGAGGTAGTTAATTTTTTACCTATGAATAGTAACTGATAAAAACTCAAAAACTTGTAAACCGTTTCAACAATACTAGATAACTTAAAACTAAACAAAGAAACACTTAAACAACTAATTAGAAAAATTGGAAGTGAATTGGCTCCCCGGCAATGGCGCCAAAATTCTGGTTCACGCCACTACGATGTCAAATCACCCAGAATTGAATTGTGGCAATTTGCAGTATAGTGATTCCCAGGTCGTATTCACTCAAGGAGCCTCACTTCTTAATACTAATTAATCATTCTAAACATCCAAACACTAATGAAAAGTACATAAACGTGGGGGGGGTTTTGTGCAGTACTAATAAAAATAAAAACAGAACAGCAACTAAATACTACAAGAGCAGCAACAACAGCAGCAGCAGAAGAAACAGCAGCAGAATTGCAACTTATTGACAGTAAAGAGATTATGTAATCAGCCACTAGGATTCATGGGAGTGTAACTATCATTACCTAACTCATTGATTTAGTTTTGTTCTCATTCCATTGTTTGGTTCTTTATGAAAATGGTTCTAGAATAACATCTAGAATTTGATGCTACTAATTACAGTCAAGAACATCTCTCTACTATAACTAGATGCATTTAGTGGAAAATCTCAACCAAACCAAGTTAAATATATCATTTAACTAGTCATTTCGCCTCCCTCACTTTCCTAATCAGTCAAGCAAGGTTATGTCTTATATATAAGGCAGTTTATGTTACATTCTCAAGCTCTAATCAGAATTTGACAGCAAAATAAACATGACAGCAAAACAGAAACGAAATGAGATGAAAATGGAGAATAAAACACTTAGCTTGCATTCTTAGTTCAAGCTACAACATCCCAGTGGTCTAGTGACTAATTACAATGAAAACTTAGCCCTCCATGAGAGCAAAACAGCAACCAACAGAAGCAAAAACAGAGAGGAAGAGAGAGCTACGAATTTTCTAAGTTCTGCTTACAAAATAAAAGTGTTCTCTTCTCTAAAAACTGATGCCCCTTCAATGCCTTAGAATATTCTACCCTAGATGCTTTCTTGGATGCTTCTTCCATGATGTGGCAGCACTTTGACAGCAAAACAACAGCATAATTAATGTTTCTACAGCAGCAGATAGGTATGGCAGCAGCAGATAGGTATGGCAGCAGCAAAATTAATATTTCTGCAGCAGAAAGTGACAAACAGTAGCAGAACAGCAGCAGAATATCATGGCAAAATTAATATTTCAGCCATGATATTCTGACCTACGAAATTTAATGTTTCTGCCCTCAAATTCTGAATACATGGCATTGAATAAGAGTTCAAGTGGGCCCCACATCCAGCATATCCTAGTCAGCATCTGCATCACCCAAAAAATGTCACATTAGCATCCAAATCAGCATCTTTGTCCATGTCAGCATTTTTCTCTCCAAAATTAAAATTTGTAGGAATTAAATTGAGCATTTTACAATTCAAGTTCTAAAAATATAAAATTGAAACACATTCAATCCATAAACAGTTTATACCCAATAAATTCCAAAACATAATAAAATTAGAGAATTGGCAACATTGAAATAGCCATAGGACTAAGATAGGGACTAAAAAGTATATAAAAGTGCCCGATATCAAAACCTGGGATGTTAGACACAATAAGGTTTTCATATTTGTTATATATATATATATATATACAATCTTTGGAGTCATGAATAGTCCATGTGGGATAATGTTAGCATATATATATATATATATAACTATAAATAAATATATATAATATATATTAATATTGGGCTTATTTGATATACTACAGTTAGTTGGAGGTATAATAATGCAATATATGAGTATGTGTAGATATCCTTATCTAAATAATAATGATTATGGAGCATTATTAAAAGGGTTAACCCATGGGTAATTTAAGTGCGTTATGGTTCTCTGAATTATATGAGATGAGTTGAGTTTTTTCATTAATCAATCAGAACAAAAACTATTTGGAGAGAAAAACTCCCTATAATAATAACCCAGAAAAACCTAACTAGATTTGAAGTGACATCTTATGATCAAAGCATAGTTTCTCTTCTAATCTTATAACCATGAATGTTTTATTAGCCTATGAAGATCTTGTACGTTCATGGGTTTTATGTTATATGTTTGATTAAAGTTAATTTGCATTAAGTCTCCATGAATTGTGTTGTTTGTTAAATCTAAGGTGTTAGATTTCTTACTGCACATATATGAAAACAAGATTAATATATAGGTGGATTAATCAATAAATGACCTTTGATTCTCTTCCTAATAAGTTTAAAACCTTCCATATATATAAGGTGATTTTTATAGTATGCTTGGTGGGGATGATCATGAAATGAATATATGCAAAAGAAAAGGAGCGAGTGTATGGTAGGTTTCATGTTGAGGGGAGAAAAAAAAACATTCAGGTATTTAAAACTGGGTTTGCAGCAGAAGCAAGTATATTTGGTTCCACGTTTTGTTGTTTGAGTCTTGTTAGTGTAGGAGTATACTCAAGAGGGGGGTGAATTGAGTATACAAAACTTTTCGCAAATGTTTACTTTCCTTTAAAATGTTTCAGGGGCCTCTAAAAACTTTGGTGTTTAAAACTCAATTTTATGCAAAATAATAAAGTAAAGCATACCAAGAAGTATAGTGGTTGTATCTATAAGATACTCCTACATTCATTCCTCAAAATACATAGAATTATGAGTTTTATTTAGGATAACAAATAATAAGTACAAGAACAACCAATTTGATGTTCAACTACCCATTTTTATGCTAAGCAACTTAGCAACCTCCAAGTTTAGATCAACATGGCCCTGCTTTTACGATTCTTATCGCTAGGCCTTCATAGGTCCCTAGCAAACCTTTAACCAAACAACCTTTCTTTTGGAAAAGGTTAGCCCATGACTTTTACACTTACCAACCGGGGGTCCAACTTCTAGAGGCCACAAAACACAATCCACTACTGGGACAAAATACAAGAGAAGGAATTAGATGGTTCATAAGAACCTAAGAATATAAGATCTCTCTCTCATAGAGTATATGATCTTAGAACAAACTCTCTTGAAGAATTACAAGAATTAATAAGTGCAACAGCACAAGCACAAATAGGAAGAGTATACTAAACTTTCTCCTTTTTCTCTTGATTGTTTGAGTTGAGTATTAGTCTCCTTTATATAGCCTTTCATTAGATAGGCATTGATGTAGAGCTTTTTCCAATTTATGACTCTTTAATTGAAGATAAATCATTCTTTTAATGATTTCTGGATTTTCTAGGTCCTCGAACTATTTATGAAAAATTTGCTCTTCAAATATTCCTTGATTGTAGCTAATTTTCTTATCAATCTAGATTTGGTCTTCATGTTCTCTTTATTGCATGAATGATATCGAGTATTTTTATATACTTTTTAGTCCCTATCTTAGTCCTATGGCTATTCCAATGTTGCCAATTCTCTAATTTTATTATGTTTTGGAATTTATTGGGTATAAACTATTTATGGATTGAATGTGTTTCAATTTTATATTTTTAGAACTTGAATTGTAAAATGCTCAATTTAATTCTTACAAATTTTAATTTTAGAGAGAAAAATGCTGACATGGACAAAGATGATGATTTAGATGCTAATGTGGCACTTTTTGGATGATGCAGATGCTGACTAGGATATGCTGGATGTGGGGCCCACTTAAACTCTTATTGAATGCCATGTAGTCAGAATTTGAGGGCATGAATATTAAATTTCGTAGGTCAGAAAGCAAGGCTGAAATATCAATTCTTCCATGCTGTTCTGCTGCTGCCATACCTATGTTCTGCTACTGTTTCCTACTTTCTGCTGCAGAAATATTAAATCTGCTGCTGCCATGCCTACTTTCTGCTGCAGAAACATTAATTATACTGATGTTTTGCTGTCAAAGTGCTGCTACATCATGGAGGAAGCATCTAGGGTAGAATATTCTAAGGCATTGAAGGGGCATCAGTTTTAGAAAGGAGAATACTTCATTTTTAGGAACCAGACTTAGAAATTCGCAGCTCTCTCTTCCCCTCTGTTTTTGCTTCTGTTATTGGCTGTTTTGCTCTCATGGAGGGCTAAGTTTTCATTGTAATTAGTCACTAGACCACTGGGATGTTGTAGCTTGAACTAAGAATGCAAGTTAAGTGTTTTGTTCTCCATTTTCATCTCATTTCATTTCTGTTTTGCTGTCATGTTTATTTTGCTGTCAAATTCTGATTAGAGCTTGAGTTGTAACATAAACTGACTTATATATAAGACATAACCTTGCTTGACTGATTAGGAAAGTGAGGGAGGCGAAATGACTAGTTAAATGATACATTTAACTTGGTTTGGTTGAGATTTTCCACTGAATGCATCTAGTTATAGTAGAGAGATGTTCTTGACTGTAATTAGTAGCATTAAATTCTAGATGTTATTCTAGAAACATTTTCATAAAGAACCAAACAATGGAATGAGAACAAAACTGAATCAATGAGTTAGGTAATGATAGTTACACTCCCATGAATCCTAGTGGCTGATTACATAGTCTCTTTACTGTCAATTTCTTGCAATTTCTGCTGCTGCTGCTGTTTCTGCTGTTACTGCTGTTGCTGCATATTTTGCTACTGTTGTAGTGTTTAATTGCTGTTCTGTTTTATTTATTTAGTTAGTATTGCTACAAAACCCCTCCATGTTTATGTACTCTTAATTGGTGTTTAGGTGTTTAGAACGATTAATTAGTATCAAGAAGTGAGGCTCCTTGAGTGAATACGACCTGGGGATCACTATACTGCAAATTGCCACAAATTCAATTCTGGGCGATTTGGCATCGTAGTGGCGTGAACCAATGAAGTCATTGCTTAATCCTTACAAGATGCTTGTAACTTAATTCCTTAATTAGTGCGATCTTCATTAATTGCAATATCTTTTTGTTTCATTTAATTTAATCACCATCTTCTTGATTGATTTCTCCATATTTCATAGACTCACATCTAATATTTTTGTACATGAATATATTATGTAATAACTCCCAAATTTGGTCATTGCTTTATATGGAAAATTTTTTGCATTAAATGCTTGACACATTCTAGGGTCCTCAAAGTTAGGTTCCATAAAACTATCATTAATCAAAAACATATTCTTTGAGAAGTTGCATCAACATTCTCCCTCTTTTTGATTAATGGCAACCTGTAAAACTACCCCATAGATATTGCACGAATAATTTGACTTTAACTCCCCTATACTTTCTGTTGGGTTATTTTCAGGGTCCTAAAAATGAAATATCTTCCCCTTTTGTTGTGATATTGCATTAAACAAAATAGCTTTGTCTTTGCTCCCTTATACTAGATTGCGGATTTGAAATATCCAGGGTCTTGATTCAGATGGTTGCATTAATAAAAAAACTTCATGTTGGAATTTTTCCTCAGCATTATCCCCCTTTTTGATTAATGTCGATCCATAACACTTCCCCATGGTTATTGCATTGTTGCATAGATTTTATTCTAGCTCCCCCATAATAGGTGCCAGTTTTAAGTGACAAGGACCTAAAACTACAAGCTTTCTTGAGAGCAAGTGATCAATAGTGTTTGATGAAATGCCCAGATAATCAAACTAGATTTTAGCCTTACATAGTCATCAAAATTTTCTCCCCCATTGACATTAAGACAAAAAGAGGCATAATACATATCCATAAATATAAAATAGGGTCCTAAAATATAATATCTCAAATTTTAACACAACCTATTGTGAGTACTCAAAAATAAAAAATGGGAAATTGTGGGAATTTATAGGATTAAATTGAAAGTTTGGAGCCATAAAGGACAATATTGAAATTGGGAACAAAGTAATAATAGTAATAAATTGTTAAGGACTTTTTTGAAAATTTTTTTATAAGAAGGGAGTCTTTGAAATTTCTAAAAAGGTTTAGAGAATATGTAATAAAATAATTTTGGATTTTGAGAAAAATTAGGAATTTTTACAAACCTAAAGGACCCCAGCGAAAATTTGTTTTGAGGAGGATTTGTCATGTGTAATTTGAAAAAAAAAAGGATTAACTGGCATTTAAGGGCATGCCACATGTATCATTTTTTACCATTAGATGAAGATTAATCTTCTTCAGGAAGCTACATAACAAATTTAATGTGGGGGGCTTCACTTTTGGCATTCGACAGAGAGAGATCAAACGGGCGAGAGAGTGGTCCGATGAAGTGATTGTTGCTGCCGGCCACCACCACAACCACCGCCCACTCCTAATCCTCTTACCTTCAGCCTCTTCTCTACTATCCGATGCAAGTACTGAACCAGAAAAAAAATGGTGAGGAGGAGCAATGGCCATCGTCTTCGTCACCAACCACTGTGAGTTCTCTTTCTCTTACTCTTCCTTCTATTTCATTCTATTTTTCTACTGATTGGAAGGAATCGAACCATATTGAATGGGTCTTCTCAAAACTTTTTCCCTGTCTTCGTGTTGTGCATTCGGTTGTGAGTGACAAAGAACAATCAGGGAGATTGAATAGATTTTATGAATGGGAAGTAGATAGTAAGGTTGAAGAAGGTGCTTGTGAATCTAAGGTACTTGTGAATCTATTATTCTTGCTATAAGATCAGTTAAGCTTGTGATTCTATTTTGTTGAGAAATTGGGAAATTACTTGTTGATGTAAGGTTTGTGTGTTAAGTGTTTAAATTTTGGATTGAGTTTTCTATCATATGGCATGTTAACTGAGAGGGTTAAGTAGAAAAATAGGTGGACAAACTAGCTGTATAGTAGGAATTCATTTTTTTATATTTTGTGGATGATGATTGTTATGAATTGGAAAGGGAATTTTGGAATGATAATTAAATAAATTAAAGTTGATAAGTAACTTCATAAAACTACTAAGATATTGATATATGTGGGTTCTTTGGTATAGTGCAGACTTTAATTGTAAGAATGATCCGTAAAATCCTTCTGTTTATAAGAGCTGGGCATTATTCTGTTTAACTGATGGATTTTCTGACTAAGAAAGCCAAAGATGTTTGGAGAAATTTGGGACAAATTTTGCCTTTTTCTTTCTTGTTGGTGTGAAATTGAAGTTAAAATTATGATATGTTAAATGTTGATTTAACTATCCTTTTATTGTGCTAATTAAGCGTGGTCTTTGGATTAATTAAATTAATGATTTCTGATTGAGCATGAATGATACTATTTTGATGTGAGTTCATGCTTCAAACTGCTCAACCAAGACTTGTAAAATTAAAGAATTGAGTGAAATGATTAATGTACATCTGACATACCTTGATAAGTTGAGATAATGTGATGATAATATATATATATATACATACACACACACACATATAGTTGTGAGCTGGAATTTGAAATGGGAAATTAACCTTAAGAGGACAAATGTCTTTACAGTTTGTTAAATTGCTATAGACTGAATGAGAGTACTATGTGCTATAAACCAAAGTTGATATGAATATGGCAGATGGAACCACAGAAGTATGGCTAGAATCAAAATACATGTATGTAGTAGAGTAGAAACCAAGTAAATGTAAATTCAGGTTTTATCTAGTTAGTTAACAAGAAATCATATAGGGATAAAGCTTAGTTAAATTACAAGTACCTAAATAAGAACCTTGGAATAAGAAATAGGTTGATTATGAAGCAAAAGAATTTGGGAATGTTGCAGGACCGTAAAACAGAGTGGTGGGCTTTGTAACGATGGATCTAACACAGTAGTGGATCAGTATGATAATCACTTTGTGGATTTTGAGTTGTTTCTTTTCTTTCTTGATGGTTATCTTAGGCCTTTGGAAAGTTTTTGATTATGGATCAAATTTATAGAAATTTAGGATCTTCAAAACTACTTTTCTTTCTTTCTAAACTACTTAGTCTAATGAGTACGTAGATCTGCTTTAGCATAGTTATACCTGTTATCACTTGTTTTGATTATCTTCTATATATATACATATTAGCATAAATAATGTATATTTGGTTACATTTGTCCGTGATCATATTGTTATGATGGTTTTCTAAATGGACATTATGCATTTCAGTACTTACTTTGGTACTCATATTTGAATAGTTTCATGCAAATTTATATCATGAATATACATTGAAACTTTGTGATATTATGAAATATTGTTTCCTTTCAAAAATTGAATTGCTTCATAGGAGTTATCAAGATTGTGGTTATTTATATCTGATGGGTCTCTGGACTTTGTGGCATGCTTTTGGTACATTTTGAATGTACTCGCTGTTGTATGTGATTGTGCTTGTGATTGAAAAGAATGAGAAAGTCATGGAGATGCACTCCATGGGAAATTATATATAGAGTCATAAGAGTGGAGTTTTATATATGGAATGATAAGGGTGGATGCAACAGGGGCTGCGGACAATGATCTAGAGGTACCTTGGATGACCTGGTTGGTATGGGAATTTGTGTAATTAATTGAATTCCTTACAGTTGTGTGCCTTGTTTGGTTTAGATGTGAATGATTCAACTTGAATGCCATAGATTGTATGAAACTAGTTATGAACATGTGGTTTCTAAATCTACGATTGTTTTGGTTATAACCCACATATGTTTACATCTTTATTTGTACATTTGATATCTCTTCTCAGTTATGCTTGTGAATATTAATGTGGACGAGTGTTTGATGTATGTTGAAAGGATTAATGGGATCCGCAAGTATGTTAACTTATTTAATTGAAATCTTTTTTATTGTTATCCATATATGTATGTTGAGTAGTAAGTAGTTTCAACTTTATTTTGAGTATAATTATCTGCTCATTGAGTCTTGACTCATTCTATTCTATTTAACTTTTAGACAGGAAACTGATGAAGCACTTTGCATAAAGTAAGAAAGTCCTCTGGTGAGACCTCAATTATTCCTAGGGTCCATTTCGTGTCTCATTCGTTCTTTTTCTCCATAGTGAATCTCTCTAGAATTGTTCTGTAGTCTGATAGGTTTCCTAGGAAGATTGGAATAATGTGTGTTTCATATGCTAGATTGATCTTGTACTTTTGTGTCTTATATTTTTTACGAGGGAACATAATGTATCCTATGAGAAAGATAAAGGAAATTATTATTGTTTGATATTTGGATGTGGAACTTTAATAGGAGTATTTATCTACTTGAAATCTGGTTATCCTTGAAAGTAAACTGCATTCAATATATTTTTGCAGGTGCATACCAGGTTATATAAATAATGGGGTATTAAGGCAGGCTTATGGAGATGAAGTAGGGTTCATCTCCGTGCCAGTCACGTACCTAGGTTAGGATGTGACATAAAACAGTAGTGTCACAAAGACCACATAAAATATCAAACAATAAATAATAAATTTATTTGCACAGAAACGATGATAAATCATAGGACCAACACTTTGCCTAACCCATGAAAAAATATCTAGTTGTACAGAATCATTTAATGAGAAAATTAATCATGTAATGAGGAAAACAAGATAGTCAATCAATTCAGAAGAAAATCAAGATTATCATGATAGAAAACAAATACAGTATTTCATTGATTCAAAGAATCATGAAGAACACATAATAATTGCTAAAACTTTCTCCCTAATTGACATTAATTCCAAAAAGGAAAAAAAAGGATTCTAAACATAAATAGGAAGCTTTTGTGGCAGAGGCACACATCAATGCAATGAAAGAGATAGAGCAACTTTTTGAACTCATGATGGAAAATGAAGTTTTTTTTAAAAAATATCAATCAATTTAAAAAAAAAATTTCTTCAATCAACATGAGAGACTCCCACAAATCATTGGGCAATATTAAAAACATCTACTTTGAAAAAATCTTGTATTTATCATAGAATCAATCACAAGATATTCATTGATAGATAATTCAAAACAAGTTCATAATCAAGCAACTTTTGTTTTATGATAAGACAATATTTGAAATGAATTTTCAAAATTTCTTTTCCACTACAAGCATTTTGAACCAGAGTAAAATAATCATCAATATTAGCTGAAAGTAATGGTTGGAACCCAAGAGAGGGGGTGAATTGGGTTTTATAAATTTTTCACAAGAATTAATTGGAAGTTGAAATGATTTTCTGTAGAAGTGTAATACTTAAGATAATAAATACAATACAGAAAATTAATGTGCTGTCAAGATAAATAATTATAAAGATCAAGGAATTAAAGAGTAGATATCAATATGCACAAATTAAAGAGTAAGGGATAGAGAAAGCAAACTCGGAGATTTATACTGGTTCGGCTAATTCAAGCCTACATCCAGTCCTCAAGAGACCACTTGAGTATTTCCACTATAATTGCAAGTTTAATCTGGGTACTTGCAAACCACTACAACCACGCAAATTCGATCCGGGTATTTACAAAACCACAATGGAGAATTTATGAATCCGGGCTCCTCCTCAACCCAAAGCAAGTTCTTCCAACACCGGTACTTGCGAACCTCAACTCAGAATAATATATGTGTTGATCAAAATCAACAATACAAAGAAACTCTCTCTAAAGAGTATATGAATACAAATGAAGCTCTAATAACTCTAATGATAGAGAATATGCAAGATTTGGCTCAAGAATGCTTTTCTTTCTCTCAAAGATGATATAAGAAGTTAATATCACATTGTAGGACTTTGTTCTTACTCAAAATCATGTATCTAAGGTCATATATATAAGATTTTACAAAACTAGCCGTTATATAGCTGTTACAGCACTAATAGTGCAGTCCAGGTGTCCATTGGTCGACCAGTGTGGCACGTTGGTCGATCAGTGTAGTCCAGAAGTGATTTATCAGTCACGTTGGTCGACCAGTGTAGATGGGGTGGTCGACCACCGGCTGGCAGTAGTGAAATATAGATTTTGAGCTTTCTTTAAAAATTCATAACTCCCTCATTTGAACTCTGTTTTAAACAAATAATATACCATTGGAAAGCTCTTGGAGTCTAGTTTCAAATGAGCTAAGTTTTACTCAAAAATTATTTTTCGTTTAAATGATATAATCAAAATACTGACTATAGGTCAGAATAGAATAATTTTTGAGTACAGTAAAATCAACTTTCAGTTTTTCAAACTATATTTTAAATAGTCATATATTTCTCATTTGGACTCCGTTTTGAATAAATAATATACGGTTGGAAAGATCTTGGAGTCTACTATCAAATGAGATTAAGATATTTGAAAAACCGATTTTGTATTTATGAGATATGATATAAGGAGTGACCAAAGGTCAAAAACTAACTTTTGTAAAACTTCATATCTCATTATCTTTTTGTTCAAAATGCTTGAGCCAATGCATGCGAATCTAAATCATTGAGTTGTACAAGTATACTAGCCTATATAAAATATACCTAATGTAAACACATAGGCTATCTTGATGCATCCAAGCTTCCAAGACTTCAAATCTTCTAATTCTTCATTTCTTGGAGCTTTGTCCTTGTATGTTGCTTTCCTTGAGTGAAGCATGATATTACTTTTCCTTGTTCTTCAATCCAATGCTCACTCTTTCTTGTTTTGAACCAACCTATAAAATATGTCTTACTTGCAAATCCAATGGTTAGTTCAATTCATGATAATAGCATGATTCAATATATGCAACATATATATTAGGTAACATAATCATGCTTAAGTACTTGTAGCATATATATGATAATTAACCTTTATATATATTAATGCTACATTCAATGCTACATTTCAAATACATTTGTCATCATCAAAACTTATGGCATAAAGCCTTAGGGTCAACAATCTCCCTCTTTTTGATGATGACAAATTACCACAGAAAAATATGTATCACAAAATAATGAATGCAATGTAATAAGCACATACACATATTTTTCATGCAATGTTATAAGCACATCAACAAAAAGGTGTAAGGAACAAAATATATAGAAGTTAAAGCACATACCTTCTTTAAGCCAGGATGTCAAAAGATGTCAATATAACATAGGATTAGGATACATCAAAACTTATCATGAATTTCATTGACATGTAAAAATAATTTTCAGAAAAATTTCGCATGTCAAATGAAATAAGCCAAAAGATAAAATTAGAAGGAGTTTAGGTTTAGGCTCATTCCCTTTAAACTGTGCACGTTATGAAAAAGAAGAATGAATAATGAATATCCAATTTTCAAAATGTATTCTTTTTCAAGATCATCTATATATTTTCAAGAGAGATAAAGCTCCCCCTGAATTTCACATCCCTTTTCCTTTGAAATTGGTTTTGAATAATCATACGGGAAATTCAATTTTTCAACATTATAACTTGCAGAAGTTTGATATGAAACCTTTTGAAAATTTCTGCATTATAGTATTTCGAAAGAAGAAATATTCATATCTTTTTCAAAACTTTTGAAAACAATTCTGCTTATGTGTATAAAAACATTTTAGCATATAGCAGAAGTAATTTGAAATAAGGATATTCAAATCCTTTGCTTTTCAAAATAGATAATGCTTCAATATGGTAAAGCAATTTCAGCAGAGTGGAAGCAATTCAAGAATTTCATGATATTTTTCTAAAATATTTTGCTTCAAAAGGAATTTAGAAACGTTTCATCTAAGGAAGCAATATATATGGATTAGTGTAATAAGATATATTCAAGCATATAGGACATAATCCATACATCAAACATCAATATTTTTCATCCCCTTTGTCATCTACAACAAAAGAGATCTTTAAAATCGTTTCTTTTTCAAAAAGAATGTTGCTTCGTATGATAAAACATATTAACATAACAGAAGCATTTTTAAAGTCCTTTTTCAAAACAAATTTGCTTCATAAAGGATAGGATAAATTTCAGTACAAAGGAAGCAATTTATATATCCATTAAAAAAATATCAAACATTATAACTATGATATATATATATATATATATGAAATTGATCACTTAAGCATATCTATTTTGAGATGAGTAATCATACCTCTCAAAACTCTTTTATCCATTCAGGTGATCGTTCTTACCTTTCTTTTTCAAGAGATTGTTTATCCAAGAATTGTCTTGGCATAGACACAAATTATTTTGAACTCTTGACTATTTGATCATTGATGAAGATTTCAACCTTGTATAATTTGACTGTTCTTTAGGAAGAGTCATTTGTACCTTTAGTCTTCTCCATCGGCTAAGAGAAATATCCTTGCACATATTGTGATTAGTAGAACCAAATATCATATAAACAATTGATAGATGATAGGCAAGAAAAGTAACTTGAAAGAATTTTAGTGGCAAAAGGAATGATTTTCTTATTTGGAAACATAGCCACTATAGTTCATATTTAGCTTGAGGTGGAAAAGAGATATTAAAAATAATATATGAGTTTTCAAAGTATTTTTCAATCAGTTTAAACACTCTTTCTTGCTATTCATCTAATCTTCACATAAAGCTCATAATATTTGATGGATTAACAATCTATTTCAAGCAAGGCTAGATAATACCAATGTTTTGAATGTGCATGCTTGATTAGAATCACCATCTTCATTATTGAGTCCTTCATCCTCAAGATTGGTTGGTTGTCATTGCAAGCTTGAGCTTGAGAATACTTTTCCTCACAAAACAATGAAACTCTTATTCTTAGGTACCCAAATAATTTGGGTCCTTGACAGGTTAGTTCATCATTCTCAAACAATGAAGATGTTCAATAAGAATGCTATGCATCCATGAAATCCAAAAATTTGTAGAGAAATCGTTCTTCTTTAATGATTGATATCATAAGAAGCATACAAGATGAAAATCTTTTAAAATGAGGATTTCTAAATGCTTTTCTTTTCAAAACAATTTTTGTTTCAATATGATAAAACATTTTTTTTGGAAACAAACTCCTCTTAAAAGAGTAATTCTTTGAAAAGCTTATCAGAAAAACTATGGCAATAAGAATTTCCAAGTCCATTTATTTTGAAAAACAAATTTTGCTCAAAAAGGATTTGAAAAGAGATGCAGCATAGCAGAAGCAACATATATATCCTTTTAAAGATAATAACAGATGATATTATAACAGGATATATATCACAACAAATGCAAATGATATACTCATACAAGATATACCATATTATAATCAGAGTATATAACAGCACAAGGGAAGTAATTATGGATTAGCAAAAGATATAGCTATTATAAAGTATAATCCATAGGCAGAGGAAGATTTCAAGTGAATACCCATTGAGATGCATCTTCAATGATGAGTTCCTTAGGATGACTTTTGGCATACCTCAAATCCTTTGAAAAATCATTATTGTTGCTTGATGTCTCCTTCTCATGAGGTAATTTTTCTTCTTGAGGCTTTTCTTCTTCTTGAGGTAGATTGGCATTCTCTTCAATGCCATTATCATCCTTTGCAATAAGGGTACTCTTTTCTTTTTCAAAGCTTTGAAAATAATTTTCTGCTTATGTATAAAAACATTTTTGTACATAGTAGGTGAATTTGAAATAAGGATTTTTAAACTCCTTTCTTATCAAAACACTTTTTGCTTTAACATGATAAAGCAATTTCAAATCATTTTCCAAAACCTTTTCAAAATAATTCTTCTTTAAAGAATGACATAAAATTTAGCACAATAGAAGAAAATATATATCCATTATCATATATAAAACATTTTATATTCAAGATATATCATATCATCTCAGTAGAAGCATAACGTATTTTGAAAAGTATACATATATTCATTTAAGGCTAGAAAGCATTTTCTCACATGAATATATATATAATCATTACATAGCGGAAGCAAGTTACATACTTATTCAAGATAAAGCATATTATAACCAGAGTATGTAGAAAAATAATTGAAGTAATATGGATTAATAAGATATAATCAGATATAAACTATAATCCATAAACAATTGTTTATAACCCATAGCTTATGCAAAGATATGGCATGTATAGTGCTCAAACCATGATGAATGGTATAAAGACAATTTAAGCATTTAACATATCTTTATATGTAATGATATGATCAAGTATGTAAGATATCAAAGAACAATATGTCATTGCAATGAAAGTATGTCAGAAAAAAAATATGCCAATATAGCCAATTATGAGTAGGGAGTATCACTCAATTAAATAGTATAGTGGTAAAGGATAGAGATACTCATCAATTTTGGCAAAGTCTTGTTGCTTCTTGAAGTTCCTCCTCAAGATTTTGATATCCTTGTTTTGCTCATTACTCTTCTTTTGATCCTATCTTCTTGCAATTTTAATGATCTTAATTGGTTAATTATTTGCAAGATCCTCTCAAAAAATAATCTCTTATAAGATCACCCATGAAGCTTTGAAGAGATCATTAAATACATAGCAGCAAAATTTAAATCCTTCATCTACTGTCATCCGCTGGTCAACCAACGTGTCCACACTAGTCGACCATCGTGGGGATGAGAAAGTGGAAGGAGCTTACTGTCAAGCGTTGGTCGACCATTGTGAATGAACTGGTCGACCATTCCTCACCAGAATAGCCTTATTTACCCACTGCCTCGCGTTGGTCGACCAGTCTGAGGACCTTGGTCGACCACTTGTCTCAGCTTGCAGCATTCTTCTCCTGGCCCTGGGTGTTAGTTCATTATAGCCTTCGTTGGTCGGCCACTGATAGGAGCGTTAGTCGACCAACCAACTTCAAAACTATAAATTTTACTGATTTCGGAGAGCAGAGGAAAGAGTGTGCCTTAGAGGATAAATTTGAGGACTAACTCCTGCAAAACACTTTTGGTAGAGCACTTTGATGCTTAAATAAGCAATGTCCAAATAAATCTCGAGAATCAAGAGCAACATTGTGTTTAAGATATGCTATATTAATAAAAGTGCTATGCTTCCATGAAATGCAATTTTACAAGAAATTTGATTTCATTGAAAATATTTGAATAAGATTACAATAAGGATAAATACTATAGGCAAGAGTAATCTTATTGTTGTAAAGGCAAGAGAAATGTGCATGTAATGGAAGCAAGTTTTCATAATGCGGTAAAAAAGATAGTTTGAGCAGAATTTGGAAGAAACATTTTAGCTCAAAACAAAATTTGAATCTATAGGCCGCATGCCTAACAGTTGTTTTCAAATATAGCATGCATGAATATCAAAGATAGATGAAAGGCATACTAGAAAACAAGCATAAGCATTTGATACAGTAAACATATCAATCAAATTTCTTACAATACATTCCATCTTATATGTTTACTTGTCTATTGCCTCTTTTTGATGCAAGGAAGTGGAGTTTGAATGATGTAGCCATTAAAATGTCATTTCCACTCCTTGCTTCGAGGCGAATCTACAAATTAATCTTTTGTTTTTGGTACCCAAATTTCTTTGCGTTCGCCTGGGTCATGAGTTCCTTTTGGAACCCATTTCATTTTTACTCCATGAACAAGATTTTTCTTATAAAAGCAGGAGTAAGATTTGTGTCCTTTCAGTCCACAATAAAAACAAGTGCAAGTTGGACTATTGGACATCTTTGCAGAAACAAAGAAGTTTTTAGAATGCTTTTGGTTTGATTTACTTTTAGAAGTAAGACCAACTTTGTTAAACCTTCTTCTTTGTTTCAAAACTGAAGTATTTAAAATTTCTCTACCTAGATCATCATTTTCCTTTTTCAAAGAATCACACTTGGTGCAAAAGCAGCTTTTGTTGGTAGAGATACTTCCCTTTAAAATCAAATTCTCTTCTTGCAAAGTTTTGTTTTGATTTTCGAAACCAAAATTCTCTTCCTTGGAAATAGAAAATTCATTTTTCAATTTTTCTAATTTATTTTCAAGAGAAGAGTTTTTCTGTTTTGAAGCATTTAATTTCTTTGCAAGTTTCAGAGATTCTTCATGTAAATCATCAAAGGCATCTTGTAATTCATCAAAAGAGTAGTTAAATGAATTTACCTCATCTTTATCTCTGGCCACAAGACAAGTGTTGGCTTCTTTATTTGTGTTCTCCTCGTCAAAATTGTTATTTCCCCAAATGGAAGATAGGTAAGCTTTCTTTGATGATTCAACTTTTGGTTGTAGTTTCTCTTTTTCTCCTTTTTCTTTTTCTTCTATCTCCTTGGTGATTTGAGATTTTCCTGTAAGTTCAACACCAAGAGCTTGCAATTGATTAAGCACAAGTTGTATCTCATTAATGGTTTTGCAATTGTTCATTTGAGCAATTTCAAGTTCATTAATGAAACTTCTATACCTTAATTCCTCAGCAAAAAGATCTTCCTCATGTGCAACTTCAAGAATTTCCCACATTTCTTTTGCAGTTGCACAGTTGGAGATTTTGAAAAATTCATCTTGACTCAATGCACAAGAAATAATCAATTTTGCTTTAGCATTGAGTTGCATTAAACTTCTTTCAGTATCATTCCATTCACTCTTGGGTTTTGGAATGCATTTTCCTTGTTCTTCATTGACAGGCATATCAAAACCATTTTCTATAACTTCCCAGAGTTTATGGTCTACTGAAATTAAAAACATTTTCATTTCATACTTCCAATATTGAAAATGATTAGCTTCAAAAACTAGAGGTTCTGTGAAAGAACAATTTTCAGACATAAACCACTCACTAGATCCAACCATGTTTACTCTTAGACGGTTAAGTCTCAAATCAAGAGCCCAAGCTCTGATACCAATTGAAAGTAATGGTTGGAACCCAAGAGGGGGGTGAATTGGGTTTTATAAATTTTTTACAAGAATTAATTGGAAGTTGAAATGATTTTCTGTAGAAGTGTAATACTTAAGATAATAAATACAATATAGAAAATCAATGTGCTGTCAAGATAAATAATTATAAAGATCAAGGAATTAAAGAGTATATATCAATATGCACAAATTAAAGAGTAAGGGATAGAGAAAGCAAACTCGGAGATTTATACTGGTTCGGCTAATCCAAGCCTACATCCAGTCCTCAAGAGACCACTTGAGTATTTCTACTATAATTGCAAGTTTAATCCGGGTACTTGCAAACCACTACAACCATGCAAATTCGATCCGGGTATTTGCGAAACCACAATGGAGAATTTATGAATCCGGGCTCCTCCTCAACCCAAAGAAAGTTCTTCCAACACCGGTACTTGCGAACCTCAACTAGGAATAATATATGTGTTGATCAAAATCAACAATACAAAGAAACTCTCTCTAAATAGTAGATGAATACAAATGAAGCTCTAATAACTCTAATGATAGAGAATATGCAAGATTTGGCTCAAGAATGCTTTTCTTTCTCTCAAAGATGATAGAAGAAGTTAATATCACATTGTAGGACTTTGTTCTTACTCAAAATCGTGTATCTAAGGTCATATATATAAGATTTTACAAAACTAGCCGTTATATAGCCGTTACAGCACTAATAGTGCAGTCCAGGTGTCCATTGGTCGACCAGTGTGGCACGTTGGTCGACCAGTGTAGTCCAGAAGTGATTTATCAGTCACGTTGGTCGACCAGTGTAGATGGGGTGGTCGACCACCGGCTGGCAGTAGCGAAATACAGATTTTGAGCTTTCTTTAAAAATTCATAACTCCCTCATTTGAACTCCGTTTTAAACAAATAATATACCATTGGAAAGATCTTGGAGTCTAGTTTCAAATGAACCAAGTTTTACTCAAAAATTATTTTTCTTTTAAAAGATATAATCAAAATACTGACTATAGATCAGAATAGAATAATTTTTGAGTACAGTAAAATCAACTTTCAGTTTTTCAAACTATATTTTAAATAGTCATATATTTCTCATTTGGAATCCGTTTTGAATAAATAATATACCGTTGGAAAGATATTTGAGTCTACTATCAAATGAGATTAAGATATTTGAAAAACCGATTTTTCATTTATGAGATATGATATAAGGAGTGACCAAAGGTCAAAAACTAACTTTTGTAAAACTTCATATCTCATTATCTTTTTGTTCAAAATGCTTGAGCCAATGCATGCGAATCTAAATCATTGAGTTGTACAAGTATACTAGCCTATATAAAATATACCTAATGTAAACATATAGGCTATCTTGAAGCTTTGTCCTTATATGTTGCTTTCCTTGGAGCTTTGTCCTTATATGTTGCTTTCCTTGAGTGAAGCATGATATTACTTTTCCTTGTTCTTTAATCCAATGCTCACTCTTTCTTGTTTTGAACCAACCTATAAAATATGTCTTACTTTCAAATTCAATGGTTAGTTCAATTCATGATAATAGCATGATTCAATATATGTAACATATATATTAGGTAACATAATCATGCTTAAGTACTTGTAGCATATATATGATAATTAACCTTTATATATATTAATGCTACATTCAATGCTACATTTCAAATACATTTGTCATCATCAAAACTTATGGCATAAAGCCTTAGGGTCAACATTAGCAACTTTAGCCACAAACACATGTAGGGGCCAGAAAATATTCATGCAGGGTCCATAAAATATGAATTCACATATTCACATCATTTAATTCAAGCATATTAAGTTCACGTCTAAATAATTCCAAATAATCATGTAAACTTAGTTCATCATTTTTAAGGTACCACAAACCAAAGTTGAGTATCTTTCAGGTACCTAAAAAAGTTGGATTCTTCTCTTTCCGGCTTC
This sequence comes from Biancaea sappan, assembly GCA_037074585.1. Taxonomy (NCBI): domain Eukaryota; kingdom Viridiplantae; phylum Streptophyta; class Magnoliopsida; order Fabales; family Fabaceae; genus Biancaea; species Biancaea sappan. Next base: position 30,045,317 of record CM073499.1, read on the forward strand.
TATGTGGTTCCTATCAGGGTCCTGGTTTCTTTGTCTGTGTCCATTCTTAACTTTTTCAACAGTTCTTTTATGTATTCCATATGACCAACAGTGCAAAGGTCTCTTTGAACTCAGTATTCCAAGACTCAACCTGGTTGAGCTCTTCTTGCATGGAAATTATCCATGATTCATCAATTAGGGCTTTGGTTACGTCTTTAGGTTCCACTTGGAACATAAATGTCATGTTATTCATCCTTCAAATTGATGTCCTAGTCCATCTTTCCTTAGTGGCATCACGAATTCATGTGGATAGTTGGTCATCCTTTTCTATTCTTTGGGAATCCTTTGATGGTCGAGATATCTCTATAAACTCTTGGGATTTAGAGTCCTGGTAACCCTCCAGAGATTCTAGTTCAGGACCTACATTTTTAGTTGCAAGGGCCTAACCTGATTCTTTTTTATTTTGATGCAAGTAGCTCCCTACTGATATGTTTTACATCATTTGCTCAAGATCAATGGTTAGCTCAACAAATACATTATGTAATATTCCCAAATAATCCTTAATATCAATATGGATAGAGAATATTTCACCTAAAAGTATTTAAGACATTTTTTTTAAAAGTTACCTCTATTTCAAAAGTGAGTTCAAAAGAAAAACTTTGAAAATCAATTATAAGAATCAAATTTCTTTTTCCTCCATTCTTTACTTTGAAATGATGTATGGATATTTTCAAAACAACTTGTCATGTTAATAGAAACTAAGTTGAAACAACTCATGACACACTAAATTTAAACATGACATTTTTAAAAAAATAAAAATTCATGCTTTTATCTAAAAACAAGTCTTTTAGCCCTTTTTTTTTTAAAGAATGAAATTGCTTAAAAAAAATTAGAAAGAATCCATACCTCTCTTAACAGTACTAGGAAACAGTAGAAAGAACATTTGGATGCAACATGTATGTAAACACAAGGATCTCATCAGTAGAATTTTCAGGTACCTCTTTAGGTTTAGGGTCTTGTTGTCAAGACTTGTAAAAATACAATTGTTCCCTATCATATATCTTGAGTATCCTGAGTTGAGGAACCATTCCTTAACTTCCTTTGTCCTTAGGCATACCTATCAGCATGATGACCAAACTAGGTCCCCAAAACTTTTTAGGTCCTAAAAGTGTTTGCAGGGGGCACAATTGTACTTTTAGGGATCCACATTCTTTTTACAGCAATATGCTTGAGGAACCATTCCTTAACTTCCTTTGTCCTCAGGCATACCTATCAGCATGATGACCAAACTAGGTCCCCAAAACTTTTTAGGCCCTAAAAGTGTTTGCAGGGGGCACAATTGTACTTTTAGGGATCCACATTCTTTTTACAACAGTATGCTTTTGATTATGATAACATTGAGAAGATATGTGGTCTCTTTTTCCATAGGTGTAACATATTTTCAAAACAATTGGTAAAATTTTGAAAATCGTTTTGTTTCTTCAATCAACTTTCATATAGCCCAAACCTTCTTTATTCAAGGTTTTCTTTGACAAATCTGCTTAGATCAAATGTTAAACCATCAATTTTAGCTTTCAGGGCCCTATTTTCAAAAATCAAAGATGGAAGAGATTGTTCCTCTTCTAATCTTTTCATCTTTGCTTCCAAAAATTGTTTGTCACTCACATTACTTTGAAATTCTCTAAGCACTTGTTTGTGAGCATGTTTTAAACTATTATATTATTGTAAAATATTTTCAAAATCAATTAAAACTTCATCAAATGCATGGGATAATTCATCAAATGTAAGTGGTGTATCACATACCTCTTCAGCTTCATCATCAGATTCACTATTTTCCATGAGACACGAATTTGCAATTTTAGGGTCATCAGAGTCAGATTCTTCGTCTAGTAAATCATCATCATTCTAGGAGGTGTTTGTTATTATGTTCTTTCAGTTTCTCTTATTCTTTCCAAGTTGTGGACACTCAGCTCACATGTGACCAGTCTTTTTACATTCAAAACATTTAATAGGTTCCTGATTTTGTTTTGTAAAGCCCTTGTACTTGTTTTGAAATGTTTGCTTGTAATATTTATAGAATCTTTTTGATATGAGGGCCATGTCTTTCTCATCAAAGCCATCATTCTAGTATGATGATTCTCCTTTGGCATTTGCTTTTAAAGCTATGCCTTTTCCCTTTTTTAGTTCAGTCATTTCTCTACGAATATGTCTTTTCGTATGCAATCAACTTACCACATAATTCATTGGTTGTCATAGTGGCCATTCTCCCAAATTCTTCTATTGCAGCGGCTTTTGCTTTCTAGGATCCTAAAAGATTTTTCAGGACTTTCCTCACGATTTTTTTGTTGCTGTAGACAATTCTCATCATATCTAACTCATTTGTTATTTTGCCAAGCTTGATGAACATCTCCTCAGTAGTTTCTCTTTCAATCATTTTGAAGACGTCAAAGTCTTCTTCCAAAGTATCCATCCATGTCTTTTTCACATCTGTAGTTCCTTCATGCGTGATTTTCAGCTTCTCCCATATTTCTTTGGTTGTGGTGCATCTTGATAACATCTTGAACTCCTCTGCATTCATAGCACAGTGTGAGTAATTTATAGCTTTAAAATTTACTTCAACTTTACCTCTTTCTATAGCTGAAATTCTCTAAATAGTTTTAGAATTTGTTTATCTCCTTTAGTTTTCAATGGCATGTTTGGTCCATCTTTAATAACCATCCATACTTAGAGGTTTACTAACTTCAGGAAGATCTCCATTCTCGTCCTCCAATGGGTGTAGTTCATTCCATCAAAGAATAAGGGTCTATCCATACTTTGATCTTGAAGTCTTGGTACATGCATCATTGTACACATCTTTGCTCCAGGTTTTTAAACCTTTAATAGGAGACCTACTTTGATACTAATTGTTAATGCAAAAGTGTACTCAAGAAGGGATGAATTGAGTATCCAAAACTTTTTTGCAAATGTTTACTTTCTTTTAAAATGTTTTAGGGTCCTAAAAATAGTTTCAGGATCTTCTAAAAACTTGTGTTTAAAACTCAATTTTATGCAGAATAATAAATGATAAAAAGTAAAGCACACCAAGAAGTATAGTGGTTCGGTCCTATCTATAAAATACTCCTATGTTCACTCCTTAAAACACATAGAATTGAGAGTTTTATTTAGGGTAACAAATAACAAGTACAAAAACAACCAACTTGAGGTTGAACTTCCTGTTTTTATGCTAAGCAACTTAGCAACCTCCAAGTTTAGATCAGTAGGGCCCTGCTTTTACATTCTTACCACTAGGTCTTCACAGGTTCCTAGCAAACCTTTAACCAAGCAACCTTTCCTCTAGAAAGTGTTAGCCCAAGACCTTTACACTTACAACCGGGGGTACAACTTTCAGGGCCCATAAAACACAATCCACTACTTGGACAAAATACAAGAGAAAGAATTAGATGGTTCACAAGAACCTTAAAATATAGAAGAGCTCTCTTTCATAGAGTATATGATCTTAGAACAAGCTCTCTTGAATAATTAGGACAAGCCCTCTTGAAGAATTACAAGAATTAATAGGCGTAACAGCACAAGCACAAATAGCAAGAGTATAATAAACTTTCTCCTTTATATAGCCTTTCATGAGATAGCTATTGATGTGGAGCATCTTCCAATTTATGACTCTTTAATTGAGATAAATCATTTTTTAATGATTTTCGGATTTTCTGGGTCCTCGAACTATTTATGAAAATTTTGCTCTTCGAATATTCCTTGATTGTAGCTAATTTTCTGATCAATCCAGATCTGGTCTTCATGTTCTCTTTACTGCACGAAGTCAATGCTTAATCCTTGCAATATGCTTGTGACTTAATTCCTTAACTGGTGCAATCTTCATTAATTGAAATATCCTTTTTTTTATTTGATTTAATCACCATCTTCTTGATTGATTTCTATAGATTTCATGGACTCGCATCTAATATTTCTACACATGAATATATTCTATAATAACATACAGATTTGGTCATTGCTTTATATGAAAAAATTTCTACATTAAATGCTTGACGAGTTGAAGGGTCCTCAAAGTCAGGTTCCATAAAATTGTCATTAATAAAAACATATTCTTTGAGAAGTTGCATCAACAAGTCTAAACCAACGCTTGTGCTGCAGTAACTCAAACTTACTTCTGAGTTTCAATTTTGCATTGATTTCTTCCTTTCTCACTTTTGCCCTTTCCTTCTCAGTTCAAACCATAGAAATCAATAAGTTAGAAGTTGCAAGCCAATTATACCAAAAGAAGAAAAGAAGCACAGGAGGAGGGGAACAAAAATTTCTCAACCACATTAGAGTCACGATTCTAGACAAAGGAGGACGGCCAAGCTCCAGTGACGAGCTACTACACCAGCAACCTTCAAAGAGGAGTAAGCAAGCACTATTGCACGACACATGTGAGAGGCTGAGAGATCACATGACAACAAATTGGCAAAGATGGGTATAGAACAAAGATAGTAATTCACTAGCTTGAAGGACCTACCTACGACAATCAGAGACTTTCTGACTCTTGAATCTTGATGACAATGGAGGCTATAGGCCATGATGTATAATTTGTTGTGTAATAGGCCTTAGACCCTCTTCCATCACCCAATAAATAATTTTATATTCTTTAATTTTAGAATTATATTATTATTTAACCATTAAACAATTATAAATAAAACCATTAGAAATAAAAATGAAAAAAAGGAACAAACAAAAAATAATTCATCACTATTTTTTAAATTTTCCTTAACAATCTATTACTAGGTTTTTAAATAATTCTAAATAAAAGTATTTGAAACAAAAGATTTAAAAAAAGAACAAAAAAATTTATAAAATAAATGTATTTTATTACAATATCAATATAATTCATTACATTACAATTAAATAAATGAAAATGAATAACATGAGTACATGAAATATTAAAATTCATGCAAATTTTGATAATTATATATCCAAAAGTATTTCTTTTAACCAACAACCAAATATAAAACACTTTCATGGTCTGCCTAAACCTAGGTTTATCCAACTATTTTTCAAATATAAATCATGTTCACTTAAGCTTAAGTTTACCTAAAATCAATTCTTCAAACCACAATTTACCTAAACTTAGATTTGCTCAACTGAAACTTGGCACATGCAAACCTGAGTTTGATCCATCTGATTATATTTCCACCAAATTGGGTAATAATGGATTCATAATGGATTCCACAGAAAACAGAATCTAATGATCTATTATTAGTATTCGTTAATTACGCACCAATTAGGCGAGTTATATTGATTTGAATCATTATATTTAATTATTGCTGTAAATGTCTACCACGAAAGCATTCTCAAACATACCACAAAGCTTCCATTTATTGGTTTGGTACTATAATCTGATATTTGTCTGTTGATTACCTAACTTCATTAAACTAAGTATGCATAAGCCACATAATTATTATAATCTGTGTGCTTTGTTAAGTATGCACCCCCTCACCTCTATTTGGTAGTTTTATCGTTAGCATTTGAAAACTACCATGGCTTAAAAGTTTAGTGTAAAACACTGATATAACCTTGCCTTATGTTCTCTCAAACTATCTAATGATTCCAATGTACTGTTATAAAATAATCGAAATTCCTTATTTAGTGCTCCTCTTTTGTGTACCATTTCCTTTAGGGACAAAAACAATGTAAATAAATAACAAGAGAGAGAGCTCGGGAGTGAGCGAAAAACAGAAGAGAGAGATGGGAGAGTGAGCTTGGAAGTGAGAGGCCAAACAAAAGGAGAGATGAGAGAGGAAACTTGGGTTCGAGAAAGAGATAAGCAAAGAGGATGAGAGACAGTGAGAGAACTCAGGAGAGAAAGATGAGAGAGAGAGAGAGTTCAAAAGCAGAAATAAGTTTTTTTAAAAAATTTTGGGATAAATTACACTTTTGGGTCCACAAATTAAGTGCAAATTTGTTATTTTAGCATGCATTTGAAGTATTTGTCACATTTGTGGCACATTGACAGTGACATGTTATATGAAAGAGTTCACGTCAATATTTTTTGTCTATTGTGTCAATATTGTTAGCCAAAAGGATAAATTTAAACCAAAAATAAAAAACATGTGACAAAATCGAGCCAAAAAACCTTTTGGGACGAAATTAAAATTTCGTATAAACGTTAAAGATAAAAAAATATATTTTTCCCTACTTAGAAAATATGTATGTTTAAAGGAGAACTCACTTCTTTGCCATGCCGGCATGGTCGATGGTGCTTAGGGCTATCGATTGTGTCTAACAGCTAGATTAGTTGGACGAATTAGTATGGATGTCATCGGGGAGGAATTTGCGGCTGTTAGATTAAACGTGATAGTTGGCCTCAAAGATCACATAGCATCTTGCTTCCCAACAAAGAAGTGTTAGCGAAAATTTATATATATATATATATATATATATTAAGTACTAATAATTTTATTTAGGCATACTTAAATATTAATTATTGTATATGTGGGACATATATGTTTCTATCTATAATTAGATCCAAACTATTGATCTTTATAAAATATATTTTGGGCCAGACTTATATATTTGATGTATTAAAGTTAGTTTGGGGTATTTGTGAATTAATGTCATAATGTGTAGACACCTGACCTAAATTAATAACGGTAATGAGACATTATTAATAAATGAGGTAAACCAATTGGGCTAACTCATTGGGCTTCATAAATTGGTTATGATTCCCAGGCTTATAAGAATTTGGTTGTTTGGTTTCGAAAAACTCTATATATATGTGAGTGGGTGATCTAATATCTATTACACAAAACCTAATTGTTGAAAAACCACTCTTACTAACCTTGAAGAGCCTAACTTTTTGGAGATTGACTACTATAGATCAATGTACAATTTTCTCTATGATTCTTTAGGTTATATACAATTTTAATTTAGTCCTAACTCTGACTTCTATTCAATTTAACTCCTATATTTTAATCTTGATTATGGCTAGAAAAATCTCAAACTTTTGAGAAGCTTGGCTTGAAAAAAAAAAATCAAATATAAACTCAAAAAATAAGACTTGATCAAAAGATTGCCCTTTAAACAAAATATGCTTCTTGTAAGGTGTTTTAACATAACTAAAACAACAAACAATCAAATACTCATGCTCAGTTCATGATAAAATTAGAGTTAGCACAAGAAACCTATGTATGATATTCAGAATGCTAGCAACTTGGGGTGACTCATGTTGGTTGAGCTTTTTGATTATTAGCCATGTCTAGCTTTACTTTATAAAATTTAGTGAGTGCACTAGTTCTAAATTTCACTTCATGTTCGTCTTTTTTTTTGGATGCTGAAAAGATTAACTTGTAAGTTTGTTATTTTGGATGAGTAATAGTTATGCTAACATGCTTTGGGACATATCAAAGTGTGGTTAATCTATTTAAAATGATGTTAACATGGATTAGCTATGCTGAGGACTAAAAGATATAGGGATTCATTAGTGAATGACAATTTATGAACATTGGCAACTACATCAAGAGTTCACCAGCAACTTTTGCTAATTCAGATCAATTACCTTCACTATCGTCATTGGCTCTGACACCTATTTTAGACCCACTTAGTGTGCAGTCACATGAGCAGTCAATACCACCATCCTCTTAATCTTGTTCCTGCATCATCTAGAGCACTTGATCGTTAGTCCAACAGATATTGGACTGTAAATGTTATTGGTAAGTATGTTTTATTTATGTTTCTTCTTTACATCTTAAGGTTTCTAACATCATATATTCTCTAACAGATGCCAGAGGTGCTTCAAAGGAAGTCCAATTAAAGGTGAAAGAGATTTTGATAATGCCACAAGGACAACGAATAATTCTGCAATTCAATTCAACTAGCCAACCTGTGGGAGAATCTGGTGGCTATTTAGGTGGCTTTGTAGGGTCATTGGCATCATATGTGAACCTATTTCCTATTAGTTATGAAAACTGGAAAAAGGTTCCATCATCTGATAAAGAGCATTTTTATAAAGACATGATTTTGGGAATGAGTTTTTTTTTTTTATATTTCATGATTATTATTCTTTTTATATATAGATAAATTATACTGACAATAAGTGTTGTTTGTTATGTTGTGAAGGAAATTTTTCATTTTCAAGATGATTCTAGAGCAATGAAGTGTTGGATATTAGGGTCCCTTGCAAAATGTTGGAGAGATAACCATTCTGAGTTATTCAAAGAATATTAAAAAGAAGACATAACACTACAAGAAAATTGAATTTCAGTGGCGACTAAATAAGTCGCCACTAAAAGTCATACTTTTGGTGATGACTTTTTAGAGTCGTCACCAAAAGTCTAATTTAAAAAAAATTAGATTTTTTAAAAAAGTAAAATGAAAAATTAGACGTTCAGTAGCGACTATAGTCGCCACTAAAAGTTAATTTAAAAAAATAAAAAATATTAAAAAAATTCAAATTTTTTTAAAATAAAATTTAAAACAATCAGACTTTAGTCGCCACCAAAAGTTAATTTTTTTATTTTAGAAAAAGTCTGATTTTTTAAAATAAAATAAAAAAATAGACTTTTGGTGGCGACTCTTTTTTTAAAAAAAATAAAAAAGTCAGATTTTTTAAAGTAAAATAAAAAATTAGACTTTTGGTGGTGACTAAAGTCTTTTTTTGAAAAAAATAAAATAGTCAGATTTTTTAAAATAAAATAAAAAATTAGACTTTTGGTGGCTACTATAGTCTTTTTTTAAAAAAAATAAAAAAAAAAGTCAGATTTTTTACAATAAAATAAAAAATTAGACTTTTGGTGGCGACTATAAGTCTAATTTTTAAAAAAGAAAATTAAAAAAGTCATTTTTTTACTTAAAAAATTCAAAATTTTTTATTTTTATTAATTTTATTTAAAAGAAATTTAATTTTTTAATTTTTTAATTTTTTAAAAAATTAGATTATCGGTGACGACTGAAGTCTATTTTTTTTAAGTGAAATCATTTTTTTTAATGAAATTAGCTGAAGTTGGACTTTTGTGGTGACTCGAATAGTAATAATATATTTGCTTTTTGTTAAGTTTAATATTATTTTATTTTTGTTTTATAATATTTTTGACCTAAAATATTTTTAACAGATTATATATATAGATATATATAATATTTTGCACTTACATAACACAAATGAAGCAGTGACAGAATGGCAAGACACACATGGCTGCAAGTAAGGGACCCAGGTTCGAATATCAGGTATGCACATGTTTGGTTTAATTTCAAATAAACTTGAATATTGCACACAAAAAAATCGAGTCAGCTCGGGATAGCGAGTTATTGGATCGGCCAAGATCCGCACGAGTCGAATGGATCTCGGGTCGACCCGCCGTGCCAATCCGGATCTAAAAAGATGATGAGTGACTTTTGGTGGCGACTTCAAAGGTAGTTTTTTGGTGCCACCAAAAATTATTTTTTTCAAGAATTTTCTTTTTTTTTGCAAAAAAAAAGACTTTTGGTGGCGACTTTTGAAAGTCGCCATCAAAAGAATCAGCCACGGACTTACGCCAACAACTTTAGTCGCCACTAAAAGTCGCCACCAAAAACTTTTAGTGGCGATTTTTAGACTTTAGTCGCCACCAAAAGTCTTTTTTTTTGTAGTGTAAGTAGAGAAGATAACATCCTCGCTGGATTCCACAAAAAATGTGGGCAACTTTCATTGATTATCGCCAACGACCAGATACAAAGGTAAATTTCATTTTCATTGATTATCACCAATGACTGGACAGGACTGTTAATTGAGTAATTGTTAGGTCCAGATACTGGTAATAAGTATTATTACTTGTTGTTGTTTTTTTTTTGTTGCTGCTATTATTATTATTATTATTATTATTATTAAATCACAATACAGATAGAAAAGCATGTTTATTGTTGAGTTGCTGTGGTTAGTGTTGGGAACAAATGAAACTTAAACTTAAAGCATATATATATATATATATATATATATGTCAATATGTATGTATGTATGCACTTAGTGTTTAGCTAGTATCTTTTGCCTTTGTTTTCTAATTACTTTGTTTTCTTTTTTGAAAAGAAAAAATATGGAATTATAAGGAGATGGGGTTTACAAGTGTATGTCAGTATGTATGTAAGTCTAATGAATTATTTTGTTTTATATGTTAATCAGAATATTTCTTCCTTGTGAAAGAATTCACAAGGTAATTAGAAAAGCATGCTGATTGTTGGGTTGCTCCCTTTGATGAATATAGATATCTTTAGAAGAATATTTAATTTACTATATGTTTCAGTTGACATGATCTACATCATAACTCGATAAAAATGTTTATTAATCCAAATGGTTTTTAGAAGTATTAGACTTTTATAGCAATTATCTTTCTCCCTAAAGTTCTGATGAAGCTGGTGAATCTTGCTTTTGGCTCTCAATGGTACTGGCTTATAGCATCACTGACCAAGGATAAGTTCATGAAATCCAAACATTTTCTCTTGTTGACACTAAATTTTAGGAATCAAATCAATTTTCCATGTTATATGAAGAGAATGGAATCTTATGTTTGTGGATGTAGCTAGAAATAGGCTACAGGGAGCTTGTTGATGTGTTAGCATAATGATAGTATGGACCTACTTTAACTTAATTTTGTTTGATTCCCTCATCATCTGATGCTGTACGAAGATCCAACTCTCATTACCGTCAGTATACTTTAACCCAATTTTCTAATTTAGTATGGCCTAGTGTGTGGGCTGCAGTTGAAATACTTTAACACAAAGTCATAGATGGGCATAACGACCTTATTTATTTTATTTTTGCTGCTGTTGCAATTGTTTCTTTAAAAAAATTATGGGTTTATTTTATACTTACAGAACAACTTTTCTTTCACCTTTCCATTGATGGAGTTTGGGTTCAGTTACTAATTTATGGGTTCAATTAGTTGTTTAATCTGTTATTATTTTTTTGGTAATAATTTGTAATTATTTCTTGGTTTGAGTTTCTATAAATTTTGATTTAGTCTTTTTGAATTACAAAAAACCATCGAAATTAATATTGCAAATGGCTAGAAGTTGGTAACTCTACATGCAGGAGGTTCTAAAAGCAATGCTAGGAAGCACCATGAGATGGTAACACAACATCAATGTCTTAAATAATTAAAGTATTTAAATATATTATTATTTACTTAATCAATGTTAGGTAACAATGATTGAAAGACCTGTAAGTTGGGGTGCTTTATACATTGAGACACATAAGAAGAGTGACGAATCATATGTGAATGGTCAAGCTATAGAATTATTGGTGTAAGTTTGAAATATTTATAGTATCTTATTTCACTAATTTATGTTATGAAATTAATAACTAAGTTATCTTGTTTGTAGAAAATTTTTTTGGATATTAAGTCTCAAGAGGGTTCTTCCTCAATAGTTGATAATAAAGATTCTCTGGCATAGGTGTTAGGTGCGAAGCACTCTGGCAGACTTAAAACCATAGAGTTTGGCTCCACCCCAACTCAGGTCTTTGATTCTCGTAGGTTAAGTGGAATTAATATGACACCTAATGTTGATTCAACCATTGATGTTCAAAAGATACGTGAGAAAGTTGAGTCTATGTTGCAATCTAAGGATGGGCGTATACAAAATTTAGAAAATATTGTGCAATGCATGTTGAAAGACATTTACATAGACCTGCCACTGAAGGTTGCAGCACTAACAAATAATGAGGTAAATTCTTAATAACCAAGTTATATTGGTAAACTTTTATTAATATACTCATTTTAAGGTAATTCTTAATAATAAATATCAAAATATATTTTTTTTTGGTATGGAGATGTATGCCCATCGTTATCATTAAGTTATGTTCCACTTTCATATAGTCAAAGAAACAACTAGGACTTTTGCTAATGCTGAAAAACATTTTATATAAAATGTATCAAATTCATAATATATAGTGTACATATATAAAATAAAATTCATCACTTTTGACTTGTGATACACATGCGATTTATTAATTACCTCAGTTTGAGTTTGACAGTACCATATCAAAAACTAACCTTAGAGTTGTTTGGAAACAACCAAAAGAAACATATGGACAAAAAAAAAAAGGACTAACAGAAAATTTGGTTAGAGCAGAAAAGCCAAGTATGTAATTTAACCATAATTTTATTATAATTTAAAACAATTTTTAAATAGATATTTTCGTTTAAAATATTAACATTCACATTTGATTAATTCAAGAATTGACCTGTTTGTTAAATTAAGAATGATTATTAATGATGACGTCATTAAACTCACCCAAAAAATATCAATCACCCACCATGTGGTTTTAGTGAGTACTGAGTACATGTGTGTTAGAAAATGTCAAAATGCAATTTCAGATTTTTATCTTTTCTGCTGTCTGACTCTGGATCTCCCTCTCATGAGCTTCTCTCTCACATGCTCTTTTTGTTCTCGCTAGGTATATTACTATTCTCATCTAATTTGTTTTTTAAATTTCCATTGCTGTTCAATTGATTTTCTAATTAGGCATTATTTTGGTCAATTGCTTTTGAGAAGCAAATTAGAAGAGCTGTTCATAAAATATTATTTGGCTAAAAATAGGAATTTTTAATAAAAAAAACTGTTAAATTTTAGTTCCAATCCTTAGAAATTAACAAAAGTCAGTGTGCTATCCCTATTCATATTGAGATCAACAAAGTATAGTGAAATTTTAAGTTCAAGAACTATTATATGCTTGTACATATTTCAAAGATAACCTCCTAGAGGAAAATGTATTCGACATGATCTGTTAAATTTTGAAGAGAAATTACGAATAGAAAAATGTGAATACTTATAACTCATAAAATTTTTAGAAAATTGCATTTATATATTTGCCTTTAATTTTAATTTTTCCTCATTAATCAAAGTAGCAATTTACCCTACTGTAGTAGTTCCATTATAATATAATAATTGTTTATTGTCCAAGAATAAGGAGTTGGAGATCTTCTATCTTATTATTATAAAAGTTATTGCAATAGAATTAAGAGTTAATCATTAATTTAATGCATGAAAGATTACAATTATCTTAGTTTGGCCTTTTGAAAGATTAAGTATCTCATTTTAGAAGTTCATGAAAAATTACATTTGTCTTAATTTAATTTTATTCATTGTTAAACCTCAAAATTTATTGTTGTCATTAAAAGTCATTTTAACAAATATATAGAGATAAATTTGAAACAATTACAACCTGTCAATAACTAAATTATGACATTTGGTGTTTTAGATATCAAATTGAGATGATTGTAATTTTTTGAAGATTAAATCTATAATCCATAATTTATATGAAATCTAATACATGAAAGGTATATTGAGCCTTTTAATTGGCCGAGGAACAATTGCAATTGAGAACAAAGATTGATGTAACTTAAAAAGTGTAAATTTCCAAATTTTGTTGTGTCTTGTTTAGAAAATATATAAAGTTAAATGACTAGCCCAATATTGCTTATGGTATTGCCGTTTTCTCTATAGTGGCTATTGCTTATGGAATTGCCGTTTTCTCTATAGTGGCCAAACAGTATATGCTGCGTATATGTACTTAAAATCACCTTGTACACAAATAATAAGAATAAATATAGAAATTAGTATTTAAAAGATACAATTCTTATTATTTAATTTTTAAAATTTAAGTATTAAACAAGTAAGTATTTATAAGTTACCAATTCTGTATAAATTAGTCATTTTAGAAGATTAAATTATATATAGTTACTTATATTTGAAGGATTAAATTAATAACAATATGTAACGAGCTTATAAGATTTAAAAATTAAATTGTATAATGTTAAACTTTTAAGAACCAAATAATCAATACATGTATATTTTTGGGCACAAAATTTTTCATTCGGTCAAAGAGTTCTCATCATATTACATTTTGACTATTTCCATATTAAATGGATCTTTGGCATGTAGGATAATGGCTATTAGTAACTTGTTGACACTTTGTTTTGTTTAAAATTGTTTTGTTTTAAATGCTTGTTTATACTGTTAAGCAAGAAGTTTATATATGGTGGCAAATTCTACTTGGTCAGTGGCTCGATTTGGTGCTGGTCAGTTCAAGTGGTTTGTCTTGTTTCCCATATGCATGGTTTCAAATTCAAGTTTTGTAATGGAAAAATTCAGTATTTAGAAGAGCTTTATATACTTGTAATCATAGTTGTCAAAATCGCGAGTTAACTAGTAAAATCATTTGATTTTACCATCTTAGGTACCCAAATCTAGTAAACTCGATTTTAAACTTGAAACTCAGTTAAAATCATCGAGTTCACCGAGTTTTCACAATACAATCTAATTTAAACACTCATAACTTTTTTATTTGGATTCTGTTTTAAACAAACGACATACTGTTAGAAAGTTCTCTAAGTCTAGTTTCAAATAAAATAAGGTTCGTTCAAAATCTCTTTGTTCTTTAAGAGATATGATTAAAAGAGTGACCAAAAGTTATAAATAGTAAACTTTACAAGACGACTTACAATTTTTAATTTTACTTTAAACAATCAAAATTTTCTTATTTAATTTCATTTTAAGCAAATAATATATCGTTATAAAGTTGTTTAAGTCTAGTTTCAATTGAAACAAGTTTCATTAAAAAAAATTCTTTACTGTTTAGTAGATATGACCAAAACAGTAACCAAAAGTCAGAAGTGATAGACTTTCGCGTGTTGTTAGTCGACTTGCAATTTTCAAGTACACTTTAAATATTCAAAACTTTGTTGTTTAAACTATATTTTAAGCAAATTTAACTTTATATGTACAAGGATTGAAATACTAACTGATCATTGATGATTTCTAATATCTAGTTCTATGAGCCTTCTTGTCTATGTATATACTGAGCTAGTTGTTCTCAATTATTTCATTTTTAAGAAGAAGAAGCATGTTGATACCTAATGGATATAATTCTTAAAATTTGTTGTGTTAGAACACACACACACACACACACACACACACACACACACACACACACACACACACACACACACACACACACACACACACACACACACACACACACACACACACACACACACACACACACACACACACACACACACACACACACACACACACACACACACACACACACACAAAGAGAGAGTAGCTTATTGAAAAAATATATATATGTAAACTTTTACGAGTTTATGAGTTGAGTTTATATTCTGAGTTTATCCTCTTCCAAATTTAGGTAAACTCTCGAGTTTGATAACTTTGTTTGTGATTCATTAATTCCACTAAACTCGAATCAAAAGAGCCTAATCAATTTTTGAATATTGAAGGTTTCAATAAAGAAAAAAGAGAAAATATGTAAAAGTTGCTCCCTAGCTAAAAGATATACATTTTTTGATTGTTCAATTCTTAAAATTTAAGTATTGAATGAGTTAATCCTAAGCTACTAACTTGATACATTTAGTTCTTTTATAGGACTAAGTTGTATATTTACATATATTTAGAATCTGCAACAAATTTATAACATTTAAAGATTGAATTATATAGAATTAAACTATTAAGGATTATACAATTAACTCATTTATCTTTTAAGGATTAAATTATTAATATAGTAAAAAAAACTAGATTTAGGTTCCAACCAAATAGTGTATATATATATAAACTTTCTCTTCAATTCATTTTTAAATACTTTTTCAAATTATAATAATTTTCATTATGTTCAAAAACAACAAACAAGTAGTATAAAGTTATTTAATTTTCTACTTTTTACAAGCAATTGAATTTTTATTTTATATTATACTTTATGTTATAAATACACAAACACACACAAAGTAGCTATGATGTGTAATGTCTTGGTACCTAACTCTTGGATATTTTGTCATTCATATATATAGGTAACAACGTACATATTAGTATTTTTGGAAAGGTATACCTACTCGAAAACTAACTAACTTGAGGGATTTTGGTTTTGAATGACAGGAGGATTTTGTTCTTTTAATTTTACGACCGACAATGTTTTTAACTTGTTTCTTTTTAAATTTTATTTTTTAAAAATTAAAATTTAATTGTGAGTTGTGAATCTTAAAGATTGACAATCTACATTAAAATATCACCCTCTTGTTTTGTTAAGGAAAATGAGAATGGAGATAGCTGGAAAATGAAGCAAATAAAACAATTATACCAAACCTTAATGCTTTTTTTAGAAGTTTTAAAATTGCAGTTGCAGTGATTATAAGAAAATTAAAAGAAATAGACCAAAAAAATAGATTTATGTAAGGCGTGTTATGACACATTGTGATTTTTGGCTATAAAATTAGTAACATAAGAACCTTAATATTTGGAACATTTGTATTTATCCACTAATTACTTTTGTTTCAATTATAGTTTTTCCTTAAACCAATAATTTTTGTAATTGACTTCTCAATTTATTTGGCCCATCTAAATTAGATTGGGTATGTAGCTAATAAATTAGAAAGTTTAATTAATTGATAGATAAAGTGAGAAGAAAAATTGGTATTGTTGAGTGACTTGAATTATTTTATGAACCGAATTATAATTTGATCTGATATTTGAGGAGCGTGACATATGAGGGGGGCTTCTTGCGGTATGGAGTGACTTGGTTTTGTCATGTTTATGAACGATTATGTAGTTTGTATTTGTACGACTTTTTTTTGGGTTTTCTCATATTGTATTCAAACACTTTTGTTTGAAGAAATATAGTACTTCTTTATGCTCGGTGAATATAGGTCATATTTGACTGAACCAGCATTAAATTTATGTATTTTTTGTTTACATTTTTCTTCTGTATTTTGTGCGCTATTTGCTTGACAGGCATGGGAATTAGTGCTACTTCCCTTTTTCATTTTAATTAAATTTCAATATCTATGCTTATTCCATTTTCCCATCTTCTTTTTCTATCTATCATCATTTATATTTATTTATTGTCGTTGCAATTTCTCACAAAACAAAATCTTTTATCATATTCATAAGTTATACCAATGCGAAAACACTATTATTCACAAGTATTGAACATCTCTCTCTTCCGCTACAAAATTACATATCATTTTTTAAACTTATTTTAATTTTTTCATGTCAAAAAATTATTGGCCATTGATATATAATATGATTTTCTTCGAACTGTTAGAAGTGTAACATAATTTTCTTTTATGTATATAAAGTCGTATGACAGCTGGTATAGTACCTGATTTTATATATTTACATTATTGTTTTGGTAGAATTTTACCAAACACATTATTCATTAATCAATTCTATATACTACCTAAAAATGACTTTTATATCATTTTTCTTCATTTAAATAGCTTTTTCACAACACACAAACGACATATCTATTTTTCAAAAGTCTTAATATTCTGAATTGGATTCTTAAATTAAAGCAATTATATATAGAATCAATTGCATATCTTTACTTAATTAATTAAATGATACATTTCTTAAATATCTAAGAGATCCTAATTGCACTACATTTTGCCTTGCTCATTCTACGAACCAAGCAATCCCCATTATTGGAATTTACTAGTTGGGAAAGATGAAGATGAGAACAACAGAGGCATTAGATAATAAAAAATTAAGGTAGATTTGTTAATTTTAGATAATTAAAAAAATTTTAATTTAGATACTATGGGGTTAATTTATTAACACAACGGAATTAATAGATATTTATTTTTTTAACTCTCGGACATTATAATTGAAGACCAAGATTACAGTAGGTAACTTTAATCTTTTCTTTTTAAGGAGTAGATTATTGATTTTGTCATCAAAAGATTACAATTATCTCAATTTTGTCCATAAAAGTTTGTGTTTGTCTTAATTGATCTATATTTATCAAGATGGACTAGATCAATAATTTACTCTCTGTACCAAAAAAAAAATTCAATAATTTATTCCAAAAAGAACCGTATCACTAACACTCCACAAATTGAAACCCTACTAGAGCATATATAGAATGAAAAGGAAAGTATACACTTGCCAAGTCATATGATTAGGTTTTAACTGAAATTAAAAGTAGTAGTCTTCTGTTAGAACTTAGATTGAGTATTGATTTTACCTATACAGGTATATATATATATATATATATATATATATATATATATATAAATAATGCCCCATTAATCTTAAATTTTTTTCATCATGTGAGTTTTTTTTTTTTTATCAACTTAGGCTGACACATATATCCCAATATATACAATATATTCACATATATAATAAACTTTGTTTTAGAAATAGTAATTAACATTAACATATATAGATGTCATGTCCTTACACAACATGGCTATCTCTCTGATTCTGAAACTGAAACATTACATCACAGAAACACTCTTGCTTTTCATCATCATCATCTTCTTCTTCTTTTTCTATATATTTACATGCTGAGAGAACACTGAGCAGATCTCTTCATCTCCACGTAAGGCAGTTATATATATATATATATCCCCATGCATGTGCCTACAATTTTCATCACTTCCCACCATTGTTATATGGAGATCCATATGCACTGAATGGAGACCCACAATAATTACTATATGGAGACCCACAATGATCATTATTATATGGAGACCCACTGAAAGTTGGAGGGACAAGCACTGAAGAAGAAACCTTAAACCTCTTACTCCTTGATCCTTCTTCATGAATAATATCACTTCCATTAATTATACCACTACTTCCATTATTATAAACACCATGGTCCGGACTACCCACCCACCCCATCAATTGCTCCAAATTATACCCCTTCTCCCCCACATCCGAACCGTCTGAATCCAACCCGGCTCCCCGAAATCCGACCCACTCTGAGCTACAATCCGATACACTAGAGCTCTCCCATGAACTTGTTACACCCTGTTGATGATGATGATTCACTACAGGCGGGACTATTATACTAGGCTGCACCACTTTCTCCATTATTACACTATTAGGGATTATTTGGTTGTTGTATTGTCCGTAGTTAGTGCTAGTTCTCCTTTGGAATATACTAGCAAGGGTAAAATGGTCACTTACCCTACTCTTGGACGCCTTATTACCATTACTGCCATCGCTAGCCCTGGCCATGATGCTTTGGAGGTTCTTGCTCAACTTGGCCTTCAAAGAAGCGAAACTCAACCCACTTTGCTTGGATAGCCCTTCGTTTGAAGGATTGTTGGTGGTGTTGGTAGTGACAAAATTGGTACGGGCGTTGTCCCCGCGTAGGGCTCGGGCTGCCTCGTCATAGGCCTGAGCCGCCTCCTCTGGGGTGTCATAGGTGCCAAGCCATAGTCGGACATGCTGGGATGAGTCCTTGATCTCGGCAACCCACCGGCCAGACGGCCTCTGGCGGACTCCAATGAATCGTTTGATTATTGTGGGTTTATGGTTGGATTGGATTGGCGGATTAGTATTGGTAGATGATGTTGGAGGGGATGTAGTTGCATGAGCATATTTTGTAGTTTCAGATCCAGCCATAAATAGCTAGAGAGAAAAATTGAAATTTAAGGGATTTTTTTAGGGTTAATTGTTTCAGTAGTGTTTAGGCTAGTGGGAGAGAGAGAAGACTAATATATTGTATGCTTATTATGAATGGCATAAATGAAACTGATGTTATGCTATATATAGATAAGTAATGTAATAAGGGTTTGGGTGCAAGTGGGGGTCACCATAGGCATATACCCAGCTCTATTATTATTATTATCATTATTATTGTTATTATTAGGATACTTTATCTTTCATGTTTCAAAGACCAATGTCCAATTATAGTACTCTTATCTATTTTAAAAATTACACTCTCATTCCTTTAAATTAAAGGACACTGAATTTTTTTTTCCAGCAAAATATATTTTACAATTACACATATTTTTACTAAAATATTAAATTTATAAATTATATGATAAAATATTAAATATATTTTTGGACTAGTATAAGTATAGTTATTCTTTAAAATTTTGATTAAATTAAGTTATGATTTTTCAAAAAAAAAAAAACACTAGTATGAAAGTTTAAGAAATATATTTTCGAATAACTTTTATTTTTAATAAGAGAAATTAATATTTTATTGAGGGTAATTTAATCATTTCTAAATTTTTAAAAAAATTGTATATTTTTATAATAAAAAGACAGGTTGTATAATTTAAATATCTTTAAATTAGAGAGCAAAGTAATTACCTTCATTATATTATGATTAATTTGTATTATATATAGGGTGTTTTTGGGTTTTGTCTAGGCTTAATTCCTGGGTTGAATGATTTTGACTGTGTACTTCAATATTAGCATTGTACTTCAACGCTAGCTGAATCCAAATTAAATAAAGGAGATGGCTAATATTAATTCCTTTGAGTTACACTATTAGTTTATACGTTTCTTCTGGCCTCACAATAATATTTAATAGTTTGTTCATATGCATGATGTAGTTGGCGCAACTTGGTGCTTTTCAGCTTGGCTTCAATTCGAAGCATGCATTATGAGATTAGCTGGCTGGCTGGCTTCTCAAAACTCCACCACTTACACTATTACTCAGCCAAAGTAACTATCACCATGTTGTTGCGTACACGTATTAATTAACTAGCTAGTAACTGATAGTTCAACCTCATATTTATATATATATATATATATATATATATATATATATATATATAAACCGGCTTGATAGGATAACATGGTATGTTAACGGTGTTAAGAGTTAGCTTTTATTTTTATAAATAACCATTTAGTGTCTGAATACTAAATTATAAGTGTCGATTAATTTAGATTCGAATTAAGTAGAACCATAATGGACAAAAAAACTCTTTTTATCAAATTTTAATGCAGTTGTATTTTCAAATTTTTAAACTCGAGACATTTAATTAAATTAGAACAATTCCTTATCAATTAAACTACGTGCTTGGTGATAAGAGTTAGTTTTTTCTGTTGCTTCTTCTTTGTAACCAAAATAATTTATATATACTAAAATCCAAAGTGAACGCAGTTCATCACAACTTGCCACAACATCATCCAGATCTACACATTAAAATGAATTCTAATGCCTGCAGACGATTACCACAAAGTCTACTTCACAATATTGATCTGCTCTTTCTTTGGGAGATGGATCATTTGGGTTCTCTGGTTTCTTTGGCTTCACCTCCAACAATCATGCGAAGCTCACTGCTACCAGACATGAGCTTAGTATAGCAAGTGATCTTGGCAGTGGCACATCTCAAAGTGTTTTTAAAGATTGACTCGCTGGAAGCAATCTAGCTTATAAAAAATGGAGACATGTTGACCCATTTGTTAGGGATGATTATTGAGGATATTCAAGAGATGCTTAGAGTATCACATGGTCTTCTGACTCTGTCATATTTATAAAGAATTAACCAGTGTGATGATGTCTTGGCAATATAGGGTTTCGTGGTGATGTGAACATTTGTACTCGGAAAGTTCCACTATCAGAAGATTGGTTTGCTTCTTCTTGCTAATCTCTTCCATAGGTTTTGTTAGGAGTTAGTTTTTCTTTCTATTCTTTTGCCCTACCCAAAAAAAAAAAATGTCACCACCCTGCAATACAGCATTTTGGTTATGTACGGTATATCTTTTTAATTGAGTGCTAATTATCTAGAGACACTACAAGAAAAAGAAAAAGGAAAATTAGAGACTTATTCTGTCTTTGAAATATTTGAAATCCATCTTTGAAATGATAGAAATTTGTTTCAAAATTTAGTTTGAAAATTTGAGATAGAATATATATTATATTTCGTCTCTAATTAATTTTCATCTCTAAAATCTGATTTGAAAATCTGAGATAGAATCTAATTCTTTCTCAAATTAGAGACAAAATAAATTCCGTCTCAGATTTTGTTAGTCCCACATCACCTAGATCAGAGAATCACCCTATCACCATTTCCTATATAGAGTGCTGCCTCCCATCTTTTCCTATGTAACGTGCTTCATTGGACACTCTTGTCTTGAAAAGGTTAATGAATGGATGTGTCTTTCAATTTAGTATTATTTAATGTGGTTAACTTTTTTGAGTGACTAAATTTGGCTGATTCAATAATCTACTAGTTCTTAGATATGTTTATAGAATTTAAGATGGAATTAGAGACTAAAAAAGTCCTTCTCTCTTAAAGACGAAATTTTACTTAATAGAGACAGATTTTTACTTAATTAGAGATGAATTTTTTGGTCTTTTGATCTTTGATTTTCTTGTAGTGAGATAGAAACATTTATAATAAAAATATTCCTAAACTTCTAATTCAAAGAACTCATTTATTAAAAAGAAAAAAAATACGAGTATCCTTCTTACTATATTGCATCACTAATTTCCGTAAAAGAACTACTGATCATAAACTATACATCGTTCAAATCATTAATCATTTGTACCACCAAAAAAGAATGTTAAAACTTACACATCTGTATTACTACATATTTTTTTGGGTGGTCTCTCATTCTACTCCCTTGTATGGTTAGCTGAATCTAAATTGTGTTAGGGTGTTTTTTTTTTTTTGGTTGTTCCATTCAGATGACATGCATAAACTGTGTTTGTTGTCATTGTATCATGGCCATTAACATATGTTTAACATGGGAAAATATTGGTGTTTCGTGCAGTCAATGATAAATAATTAAAATAATGAGCATCGCCTATTAGATTAGGTCAGTTGAGTTATCAGGAAATAAAATCCATTACACTATGCGACGCAGCCAAAAGCTCGGTGGACTTGACTGCATTAGATAATTCTAAGGGATAATCATGTAAGCTAGAGATTTGCACACGTTGTGCTTACCCTGCACTTCTCAAATTAAGTCAATGAACATCTGGTTATAATTATCTTCTCATCAAACCTTGGAATGTAAATAATTTGAAGGCTCTACACATATGATTTACTCTCGTTTCACTTTAAGTATTCAGAGTAAATTGTTGATTTGGTCTTGAGAAATTACAATTTGGTCCTCAAAAGATATAATGTCTCAATCTAGTCCAGCAAAGATTGCATGTGTATTAATTTCATTCCTTTGTATGTCAAAGTGATTTTTAACAATGAAAAATTTGAAATTTAACAATAGCAAGTTTTGAGATTTAGCAAAAACAATAGACTAAATTGAGATAAATGCAATCTTTCAAAAAATAAAATAAGATATTTAATCTTTTAAAAATTAAATTAAGACAACTTTAATATTTTAGTAACTAAATCAATAATTTAATCTAGTATTATTTCTAATACTTAAATATTGGAGTATTTCCACTCCACTAAATTGACCATCACAAATAATTCATCAAAAGTACATATCATAGTTATTTGGCCCGGACCGGCCTAGTGAGTCGACCTAGGACTCGCGACTTAGGGTCGGGATCAATCCGAGTAATGCTTTTCGGACCCGCAGCAATTGACACCTGGTTGACCTTGTTGGGTCAAGGCTGACCCAAGCTTTGACCTAGACCTCTTTTTTTTTTTAGTATTTAAATTTGTATGAAATTTCAGAAAAAAAAAATATGTACTTACCAAGAATCAAACTCTATCTCCCACATATAGGTTGTGTGTTTTACTATCTTGCTATCAATTTTTTTTAATTCATATGGGTAAAATATTTTATAGATATATAAGGTGCTAAAATTATTCTAACCCAAAAACCAAAATGTGAATGTGGCAAGATGGTAAAAACTAAAATGAAAAAAACATTTAATTTAACAAAACATAAGTATATCATTACTAATGAATTAGAAGATAAGAAACAAAAAACAATTATATTTATATAATTATTTGATGTAAAAAAATTAAACCAAGAAAAATTAAAGAGCATAAACAAAAAATTTTATATAATCATCTAATTTAAAAAATAACAATCAAATATTTTTAAAAAATTATTTGTAATTTTATGACCAAAACAATTATTTATAGATATTTATATTTTAATTATTTATGACTAATAATTATGATTTTAAGACTTTAAAATATAAAATTTACATATAAATTATTTATTTTACTTAGTTTTAAATTCATTTGTAAACAAATATAAGTATATATATAGTTTTTAATTTTTTTACTTAGGTTAACAATTAACCCGATAACTCGACGGTTCAATCAGTGACTTGATAATCTAAAAATCTATCTGAGTTAATGATCGGATCGAATATGATAACACTGATACATACTTCAAAAGCCGCATGTCTACATGTTGTCAAGTCACCATCCATCGCCCAAAATCTAGGGCTCTATTTAGGTTCACGCTTGGGTCCTTCTAAAGTTCGTTTAAATTTCAAAACATAATTTTACAAAATCAACTGTTTGGTTTATCGTTCTTTTTTCATCCCAAACCACATTTCTTTTAGAAATTTTTGTGTGCGTAAAGTAGCATTTGAATTGCTTTTATATTGACTTAAAATCAAGTTAGTCAAAGTCCGATTCAAATACACACAACTTATTTCCTCAGTTTCTCCACAAAAGCTAGGTTTACTTTTGTCTAACTTAGATTTCTAGCCCTTAGGCTAGAGGTCCAAACTGATACAATTCCAACTTATCTGATCCGATATCCAATCTGATCCAACAAAAAGCGATCATCTAATCAGATGGATTGGATGATTTCTTTTTTTTAATGGTGTATTTGGTACACAAAAATAGAAAAGAACAAGAAAAGGGAATGAGAATACCTCACTATTTTTTTTAAGAAAAAAGTTTAGTGTTTTTTAGGGTGGTAATTTGGACAAATTTTCACTATCTTCCCTATTACTACCCTACATACCAAACACACTCCTTAGAAAATTGACATAGTCTGTTTGATTGTTGGATGATAATGAAAGTCATCCAAATTGAACTGATCAATCGATTACATATATATATATATATATATATAATATTTAAATAAATATGCTATAAATATATTATATTTTACATAGTTGACAAAATCGCGAGTTAATTTATAAAATTGTTCGATTTTATGATTCTAAGTGCCCAAATCAAGTAAATTCAATCCTAAAGTAAAAAATCAGTCAAATTCGGGTCAAATTTAGTCAAAATCATTCAAATTTGCCGAGTTTAACCGAGTTTGCACAATAAAGCCTAATTTAAACACTCATAATTTTCTTATTTAGAATCCGTTTTAAACAAATATTGTTAGAAAATTCTCTAAATCTAGTTTCAAATGAAATAAATTTCTTTCAAAAACTCTTTTTTCATTAGGAGACGTGATAAAAAAAGTGACCAAATATCATAAACAATCGACTTTCGGATGCTACTAGACAACTTGCAGTTTTTAACTTTACTTTAAACAATTATAATTTTCTCATTTAAATTCTATTTTAAGCAAATGATATATTGTTGTAAAATCTTTGAGTCTAGTTTCAATTGAGACAAGTTTTATTCAAAAATTCTTTACTGATTAAGAGATATAATCAAAACAGTGACAAAAGGTCAAACCAGTAGACTTCCTGGCCAAGTGCTATCAGTTGACTTACAATTTTCAAGTTAACTTTAAATATTTATAACTTTATCATTTAAATTCTATTTAAAACAAATTTAACTTTACATGTACAAGGACTGAAATACTAACCGATCACTGATAACTCCTAACGTCTAGTTTTATGAAACTTTTTGTTTGTGTATATACTGAGTCAATGATTATTCTCAATTATTTTATTTGAGCAGAAAGAGCATGTTGATATCTAATGGATATAATTCTTAAAATTTATTTAAAAACTAGGAACCTAGTGTACTCTCTCTATTATTATAATTTTGTTATGTTAGAACAGACACACACACACATATATATAATAGCCTATTTGAAGGAAAATGTATATGTAAATTTTTATGACTTTAAGACTCAAGTTTACATTTTAAGTTTACCCCTATCTCCAAATTTAGGTAGACTCTCAAGGTTGACAACATTGATATTTTAGATGTATATTAAGTTTTATTTTTTATTGTTAAGATTTTAAGAGAAAAAATTTCAAATTTAATTTTTAAAAAAAACCAAAAATCCAATCCAATTCAAATATATTAAGATCCATTTAGATTGGATTGAATTGAAATAAATTGTTGATTTGAATTAAATAAAAGAACTAAATCTAACTGAATCAAATCAATATACTGCCTTACTTTTACCCTCCACATAAAACAGTAAAGTAGGGATCCCAAGGGCAGCTAGACAAGTTGAAGATAGAGCCGAGCCAAGCTGAGCTGATGCGTTTATTGTTTTTGCTAATAAGTAATAATGAAGGAAGCAGCCAAAAATTACAGAGAGAAGCCGACAGAAGAAGGGCGTTGGGAGATTGTCGGCTTGCAAATGAAGAACGGGCTCGCAACGTTAAATCGCAATTTTAAAATCCGGCGCGAAAATTTTATTTATTATTATTTATTAACCAGCCTTCTCTATAGTGACGTATTGGACTGTTGCCGTTGTTGGTGGAATGATTCGTGGGCCCCAGCTCCTCCGTACTCTGTCGTTTCTTCTGTTCCCATTCTTTCGTGTTCTTTTCGTTTCCTTCTCCACGTCATGATGTCAATTACAGAATTTGTATGTCGTATACATATAATTGAGGAATATTAATTTGTTTTAATACGAGTTTAGTGAAGTTAAACGAGGATGATTATTTTGTCCATAATGTGCATTTGAATTGGGACTAATCACCTAATTAAATGCGGCCTTATGAGATGCTTCTGAAAATTTCATTCTTGTCCATTTGGAAAACAGAGAAGCACAGATATTTGTCCGCTAATGTAGGGGGTTATGCAACAACTACATGCTAATAACCAATCACAACTCCACATGGATTCACTTTGCTAATATTTAGACTAAATTATTCGGTTAATTTTTGAAATATTATAATTATGTCCATTTGAGTATCCAAAGATAGAATATTTTAATTTAATTAGTTCTTGAAAATTTATATGTCTTAATTTGCTTATTTCCGTCATTAAATCACTAAATTTATTGACGATAAATATTAACTTTTTTGTTATTAAAGTCACTTTGATAAATTAAAGAATAAATTTGAGATACATGTAATTTTTTAGAAACTAAATTGAAATATTTGAGTTTTTAGGCACCATATTGAGACAATATATTCTTTTGAGAACTAAATTAATAATTTACTATAGTATCTAATATTTTTTTATTGATATAATATGTAATAATTGAGAGGTTAATTATGTTAATTCCATATGATTATTAAAAAAAAAAAAGGGATTCATGGAGGGAATCCATGAGTTTTTGGAAAAGGTTTACATGATGAGAACACGTTCCCCCAGGGCTAACCCATTCAAAAATCCCAATGTCTTTGTCCACTTGTAAATGTAAGGTAGTAAAACAAACAAGTTATTTAGTCGATGATATCAATAAATGTGTTTGCTTATCGTTGTTAACTTGACATAATAAAATTGCAATAAGTTTAGTTAATCTTTAGAGTATATTAACAATTTGATTTATAATTATATAAGATTGATTTTAGCTTCAATTAATTTTAGAAAAATTTAATAACTATACGAGTAAAAAATAAGAATAAAAGTTAGTTGATATCGAGTATTTTTATATTTATTATAGTTCCTATCTTAATCTTATTACAATTTAATCATAGAAAGCTCTCTAATTATATTATGTTTTAAAATTTATTGGGTCCAAATTAATTATCGAATTAATGTGCTTTAATTTCATACTTTTATGACCTGAATGATTAAAGACCCAATTAATCCCTTGTGCTAATCTTGTAGAATCAATTAATTAAAGAGCATATGATGACATACATGTTGACTTGGACATATATGCTGATGTGGATGCTAAATAGATGTTGACATGGACGCTGATGCTGACGTGGATGTTGAGTGGTGTGGGCCCCACCTTTTGTTGACCCTAAGGCTTTATGCCATAAGTTTTGATGATTACAAATGTATTTGAATTGTAGCATTGATATATATAAAGATTAATTATCATATATATGCTACAAGTACTTAAGCATGATTATGTTATTTAATATGTTTGTTGCATATATTGAATCATGCTATTGAACTAACCATTGGGTTTGCAAGTAAGATATACTTTATAGGTTGGTTCAAAACAAGAAGAGTGAGCATTGGATTGAAGAACAAAGAAAAGCAATATCATGCTTCACTCAAGGAAAACAACATACAAGGATAAAGTTCCAAGAAATGAAGAACTAGGAGATTTGAAGTCTTGGAAGCTTGGATGCATCAAGATAGCCTATGTGTTTACATTAGGTATATTTTATATAGGCTAGTATACTTGTGCAACTCAATGATTTAGATTTGCATACATTGGCTCAAGCATTTTAAACAAAAAGATAGTGAGATATAAAGTTTTACAAAAGTTAGTTTTTGACCTTTGGTCACTCCTTATATCATATCTCATAAATGAAAAATCAGTTTTTCAAGTATCTTAATCTCATTTGATAGTAGACTCAAAGATCTTTCCAACGGCTATATAACGGCTAGTTTTGTAAAATCTTATATATATGACCTTAGATACACGATTTTGAGCTAGAACAAAGTCCTACAATGTGATATTAACTTCTTCTATCATCTTTGAGAGAAAGGAAAGCATTCTTGAGCCAAATCTTGCATATTCTCTATCATTAGAGTTATTAGAGCTTCATTTGTATTCATCCACTCTTTAGAGAGAATTTCTTTGTATTGTTGATTTTGATCAACACATATATTATTCCGAGTTGAGGTTCGCAAGTACCGGTGTTGGAAGAACTTGCTTTAGGTTGAGGAGGAGCCCGGATTCATAAATTCTCCATTGTGGTTTCACAAATACCCGGATCAAATTTGCGTGGTTGTAGTGGTTTGCAAGTACCTGGATTAAACTTGCAATTATAGTGGAAATACTCAAGTGGTCTCTTGAGAACTGGATGTAGGCTTGGATTAGCCGAACCAGAATAAATCTTCGAGTTTGCTTTCTCTATCCCTTACTCTTTAATTTGTGCATATTGATATCTACTCTTTAATTCCTTGATTTTTATAATTATTTATCTTGACAGCACATTGATTTTCTGTATTGTATTTATTATATTAAGTATTACACTTCTACAGAAAATCATTTCAACTTCCAATTAATTCTTGTGAAAAATTTATAAAACCCAATTCACCCCCCTCTTGGGTTCCAACCATTACTTTCAATTGGTATCAGAGCTTAGGCTCTTGATTTGAGACTTAACCGTCTAAGAGTAAACATGGTTGGATTTAGTGAGTGGTTTATGTTTGAAAATTGTTCTTTCACAGAACCTCCAATTTTTGATGCTAATCATTTTCAATATTGGAAGTATGAAATGAAAATGTTTTTAATTTCAGTAGACCATAAACTCTGGGAAGTTATAGAAAATGGTTTTTATATGTCTGTCAAGTAAGAACAAGGAAAATGCATTCCAAAACCTAAGAGTGAATGGAATGATACTGAAAGAAGTTTAGTGCAACTCAATGCTAAGGCAAAATTGATTATTTCTTGTGCATTGAGTCAAGATGAATTTTTCAGAATTTCCAATTGTGCAACTGCTAAGGAAATGTGGGAAACTAAAGAAGTTGCATATGAGGAAGATCTCGTTGCAATGGAATTAAAGTCTAGAAATCTCATTAATGAACTTGATATCGCTCAAATAAAAAATTGTGAAACCATTAATGAGATACATCTTGTGCTTAATCAATTGCAAGCTCTTGGTGTTGAACTTACAGGAAAATATCAAATCACCAAGGTGATAGGAGAAGAAGAGAAACCACAACCACAACTAGAATCATCAAAGAAAGCTTACATTTCTTCCATTTGGGGAAATATCAATTCTGATGAAGAGGACACAAATGAAGAAGCCAACATCTGTCTTGTAGCTAGAGATGAAGATGAGGTAAATTCATTTGAATACTCTTTTGATGAATTACAAGATGCCTTTGATGATTTACATGAAGAATCTCTAAAACTTGCAAAGAAATTAAATGCTTCAAAACAGAAAAACTCTTCTCTTGAAAATGAATTAGAAAAATTGAAAAATGAATTTTCTATTTCCAAGGAAGAGAATTTTGGTTTCGAAAATCAAAACAAAACTTTGCAAGAAGAGAATTTGATTTTAAAGGGAAGTATCTCTACCAACAAAAGCTGCTTTTGCACCAAGTGTGATTCTTTGAAAAAGGAAAATGATGATCTTAAAAACACACTTGCAAAATTCTCTCAAGGAAGAGAAATTTTAAATACTTCAATTTTGAAACAAAGAAGAATGTTTAACAAAGTTGGTCTTGTTTCTAAAAGTAAATCAAACCAAAAGCATTCTAAAAACTTCTTTGTTTCTGCAAAGATGTCCAATAGTCCAACTTGCACTTGTTTTTATTGTGGACTGAAAGGACACAAATCTTACTCCTACTTTTATAAGAAAAATCTTATTCATGCAGTAAAAATGAAATGGGTTCAAAAAGGACCTCATGACCCAGGCAAACCCAAAGAAATTTGGGTATCAAAGACAAAGGATTAATTTGCAGATTTGCCTCGAAGCAAGGAGCGGAAATAACTTTTCAATGGCTACATCATTCAAACTCCACTCTCTTGCATCAAAAGGAGGCAATGGATAAGTAAACATATAAGCTGGAATGCATTGTAAGAAATTTGACTGATATGTTTACTGCTCTCTAATGCTTTTGTCTGTTCTCTAATATGCCTTACATCTATCCTTGATACTCATGCATGCTATATCTGAAAACAATTGTTAGGTGTGCAGCTTATAGATTCGAATTTTGTTTTGAGCTAAAATCTTTCTTCCAAATTTTGCTCAAACTATCCTTTTTACCGCATCATGAAAACTTGCTTCCATTACACGCACATTTTTCTTGTCTTCACAACAATAAGATTACTCCTACCTATAGTATTTATCCTTGCTGTAATCTTATTTAAATATTTTCAATGAAATCAAATATCTTGCAAAATTTCATTTCATGGAAGCATAGCACTTTTATTAATATGGCATATCTTGAACATAATGTTGCTCCTTGTGCTCGAGATTTATTTGAACATTACTGATTTGAACATCAAAGTGCTCCACCAAAAGTGTTTTGCAGGAGTTAATCCTCAAATCTATCCTCTAAGGCACTCTCTTTCCTCTGCTCTTTGAAATTAGTAAGATTTATAGTTTTGAAGTTGGTTGGTCGACCAACGCTCCTATTAGTGGTCGACCAACGAAGGCTATAATGAACTAACACCCAGCGCCAGGAGAAGAATGCTGAAAGCTGAGACAAATGGTCGACCAACTCGAGACAGTGAGTAAATAAGACTATTATGGTGAGGAGTGGTCGACCAGCTCATTCACGATGGTCGACCAATGCTTGACAGTAAGCTCCTTCCACTTTCTCATCCCCACGATGGTCGACCAGTGTGGACACGTTGGTCGACTAGCGGATGACAGTAGATAAAGGATTTAAATTCTACTGCTATGTACTTAATGATCTCTTCAAAGCTTCATGGGTGATCTTATAAGAGATTATTTTTGAGAGAATCTTGCAAATAATCAATCAATTAAGATCATTAAAATTGCAAGAAGATAGGATCAAAAGAAGAGCAATGAGCAAAACAAGGATATCAAAATCTTGAGGAGGAACTTCAAGAAGCAACAAGACTTTGCCAAAATTGATGAGTATCTCTATCCTTTACCACTATACTATTTAATTGAGTGATACTCCATACTCATAATTGGCTATATTGGCATATTTTTTTTGACATACTTTCATTGCAATGACATATTGTTCTTTGATATCTTACATACTTGATCATATCATTGCATATAAAGATATGTTAAATGCTTAAATTGTCTTTATACCATTCATCATGGTTTGAGCACTATACATGTCATATCTTTGCATAAGCTATGGCTTATGAACAATTGTTTATGGATTATAGTTTATATATGATTATATCTTATTAATCCATATTACTTCAATTATTTTACTACATACTCTGGTTATAATATGCTTTATCTTGAATGAGTATGTAACTTGCTTCCGCTATGTAATGATGATATATATATTCATGTGAGAAAATGCTTTCTAGCCTTAAATGAATATATGTATACTTTTCAAAATACGTTATGCCTCTACTGAAATGATATGATATATCTTGAATATAAAATGTTTTATATATGATAATGGATATATATTTTCTTCTATTGTGATAAATTTTATGCCATTCTTTAAAGAAGAATTATTTCGAAAAGGTTTTGGAAAATGATTTGAAATTGCTTTATCATGTTAAAGCAAAAAGTGTTTTGATAAGAAAGGAGTTTAAAAAATCCTTATTTCAAATTGACCTACTGTGTACAAAAATGTTTTTATACATAAGCAGAAAATTATTTTCAAAGCTTTGAAAAGGAAAAGAGTACCCTTATTGCAAAGGATGATAATGACATTGAAGAGAATGCCAATCTACCTCAAGACGAAGAAAAGCCTCAAGAAGAAAAATTACCTCATGAGAAGGAGACATCAAGCAACAATAATGATTTTTCAAAGGATTTGAGGTATGCCAAAAGTCATCCTAAGGAACTCATCATTGAAGATGCATCTTGATATCGGGTATTTTTATATACTTTTTAGTCCCTATCTTAGTCCTATGGCTATTCCAATGTTGCCAATTCTCTAATTTTATTATGTTTTGGAATTTATTGGGTATAAACTATTTATGGATTGAATGTGTTTCAATTTTATATTTTTAGAACTTGAATTGTAAAATGCTCAATTTAATTCCTACAAATTTTAATTTTAGAGAGAAAAATGCTGACATGGACAAAGATGATGATTTGGATGCTAATGTGGCACTTTTTGGATGATGCAGATGCTGACTAGGATATGCTGGATGTGGGGCCCACTTGAACTCTTATTGAATGCCATGTAGTCAGAATTTGAGGGCATGAATATTAAATTTCGTAGGTCAGAAAGCAAGGCTGAAATATCAATTCTTCCATGCTGTTCTGCTGCTGCCATACCTATGTTCTGCTGCTGTTTCCTACTTTCTGCTGCAGAAATATTAAATCTGCTGCTGCCATGCCTACTTTCTGCTGCAGAAACATTAATTATACTGATGTTTTGCTGTCAAAGTGCTGCTACATCATGGAGGAAGCATCTAGGGTAGAATATTCTAAGGCATTGAAGGGGCATCAGTTTTAGAAATAAGAATACATTCATTTTAGGCAACCAGACTTAGAAAAATTCGGAGCTCTCTCTTCCCCTCTGTTTTTGCTTCTGTTATTGGCTGTTTTGCTCTTATGGAGGGCTAAGTTTTCATTGTAATTAGTCACTAGACCACTGGGATGTTGTAGCTTGAACTAAGAATGCAAGTTAAGTGTTTTGTTCTCCATTTTCATCTCATTTCGTTTCTGTTTTGCTGTCATGTTTATTTTGCTGTCAAATTCTGATTAGAGCTTGAGTTGTAACATAAACTGACTTATATATAAGACATAACCTTGCTTGACTGATTAGGAAAGTGAGGGAGGCGAAATGACTAGTTAAATGATATATTTAACTTGGTTTGGTTGAGATTTTCCACTGAATGCATCTAGTTATAGTAGAGAGATGTTCTTGACTGTAATTAGTAGCATTAAATTCTAGATGTTATTCTAGAAACATTTTCATAAAGAACCAAACAATGGAATGAGAACAAAACTGAATCAATGAGTTAGGTAATGATAGTTACACTCCCATGAATCCTAGTGGCTGATTACATAGTCTCTTTACTGTCAATTTCTTGCAATTTCTGCTGCTGCTGCTGTTACTGCTGTTGCTG
Source organism: Biancaea sappan (assembly GCA_037074585.1). Lineage (NCBI taxonomy): Eukaryota > Viridiplantae > Streptophyta > Magnoliopsida > Fabales > Fabaceae > Biancaea > Biancaea sappan. The sequence goes on from CM073499.1 coordinate 30,078,932, forward strand.
CATATTTTGCTGCTGTTGTAGTGTTTAATTGCTGTTCTGTTTTATTTAGTTAGTTAGTATTGCTACAAAACCCCCCCCCCACGTTTATGTACTCTTAATTGGTGTTTAGGTGTTTAGAACGATTAATTAGTATCAAGAAGTGAGGCTCCTTGAGTGAATACGACCTGGGGATCACTATACTGCAAATTGCCACAAATTCAATTCTGGGCGATTTGGCATCGTAGTGGCGTGAACCAGAATTTTGGCGCCGTTGCCGGGGAGCCAATTCATTTCGAAGTGTTAATTAGTTGTTCTATCGTGTTCTTGTTTGATTTTTTTGTGGCTTGGTATTGTTGGAAGTGATTACAAATTTTTCAAGTCAACTTTTCAAGTTTCCTAGTATATTTCAGTCACTATTCATCAGCTTAAAAAACTAAATCGGATTGACTTGAAAAATTGGTAGTCCACTAAACACGACCCTTTCGGGCAAAACTCCTACGACTTTGTCGTGAGGAGCACCGCCCTATCTCGGCTAAATTCCAACGTTTAGACCACTTTTTCCATTTTACAATGATTTTAGCCATTCTTCTAATTAATTGTGATTTTTGGTTTGATTTTTGTAGATCTTATTTTTGAGTTCTGTTTTTTGATTTTGTGCCTCCAATTGGTGAAGGATTTTTCCAAGAAAAATCAGATTTTTCTGAGATACTTCATTTTTGGTCATTTTCCTTGGTTGGACCATTTTGTGCTTATTTTGCTCTTTTTGTTCTTTTTGTTGTTTTCTCGTGAATTTGTGCCCTTTCTAGTATATGAGAAGGTCTGGTCACGTGGACTTACCACCTTTTGATCCAGAAATTGATAGGACCTTCCATAGGCTAGTGAGAAGTAATAGCATTAGGACTAGTATAGTTTCTGAAATTCTTGCTGAAATTGTTGAGTTAGCTGTTGATAGTGTAGAAGTTGAATCAGATTCTGAATCTGATATTGTGTTGGAGTCTACAGATTCTGAGTCAGCTGGGATAACTGGGATGGATAATCAAAATGCACAAATGCCTCAAAATAGGCAAGAACAATCAATTAAAGAGTTGATTGCACCTGATGTGCATTATCAACCATTGTGCATAAATTATCCTGAGTTGGATGCTAACTTTGAACTAAAATCTGGTCTAATCCATTTGTTGCCTAAGTTTCATGGTCTTGCAGGAGAAGATCCGCACAAGCACTTAAAGGAGTTCCATGTTGTCTGCTCTACCATGAGACCACATGGAGTTGGAGAAGAACAGATCAAATTAATAGCATTTCCTTTCTCTCTGGATGGGGCAGCCAAGGATTGGCTTTACTATCTACCCACTGCCTTGATAACAAGATGGGATGAGCTGAAGAAGTTGTTCTTAGAAAAATTCTTTCCAGCCTCTAGAACAGCAGCAATCAGGAAAGATATCAGTGGGATTAGACAATTGAATGGTGAGTCTCTGCATGAATATTGGGAGAGGTTTAAGAAGCTTTGCTCATGCTGTCCAAACCACCAGATTTCAGAGCAACTTCTCATCCAGTATTTCTATGAGGGATTACTGCCTATGGACAGATATATAGTTGATGCAGCTGCTGGTGGGGCATTGGTGGATAAGACTCCTTCTGCAGCAAACGAATTATTGGCCAAGATGGCCCAAAATGCTCAGCAATTTGGAACCAGATTGAGTGATCCAACAGTTACTGTCAATGAGGTGAGGACACCTCCCATGGAGCAACAAAGGATAGAGAATAAATTGGAAGAATTAGCTTCAATGGTGAGGCAATTGGCATTAAATCAGAGAACACAACAACAAGCCCCTCCTCCTTCAACCTGTGGTATTTGTTCCCTGAATACCCACCATACTGATCAATGCCCTCAGCTGCAAGAGACCTCAACTGAGTCATGTGCAGGTATATTCCCTGGTAGACCCATGCAGCCACAACAACAGAGATATGACCCATATTCCTCCACCTACAATCCTGGGTGGCGTGATCATCCAGCTTTCAAGTATGGGAATACATCTAACCCCCCTTACCAGCCACCCCATGTAAGATACAATCAACCTGAAGCTAGCCATACACCTCCTCCAGCACCCAAGAAACCTGAGCCTAGTCTTGAGGATCTAATGAAGCAACTGACTGCCAATACTCTTCAGTTCCAGCAAAGGACAGAAACAAATATGCAGAATTTGGAAACTAAGATTGGCCAGTTAGCCACAACAGTCAATGAGCTGAAAAGCCAAGGTTCAGGGAGTTTGCCATCCCAACCAGTGATCAACCCAAGAGGCAATGTGAGTGCCATCATCTTGAGGAGTGGCAAACAAGTAGACAGTCCAGCTTCTGAATCTGAACCAGAAAAATCAAATGTCCAGCAAAGTGTTCCTTCATCTTCAACCAGTGAGCAAAATAAAAAGGATGAAGAAGTGGTTCAGAAAATTCCTCTTCCTTTCCCTAATAGGCAGACTCAATCAAGGAAAGCTTCTGAATCTGACATGGATAAGGAGATCATGGAGACCTTCAGGAAAATAGAGGTCAATATCCCACTTTTGGAAGCAATTAAGCAAATCCCCAAGTATGCCAAGTTCCTCAAAGAGTTGTGCACTCATAAGAGGCGTTTAAGGGGTAATGAGAGAGTCAATTTGGGAAGAAATGTGTCTGCACTCATCCAACCACCCATGCCACCCAAGTGCAAAGATCCTGGAACTTTCACAATACCATGCACAATAGGCAACATGGAGTTCTCCAACGCTATGCTGGATTTGGGAGCCTCAATCAATGTTATGCCCAAATCAGTGTACTCGAGCCTCAAGATTGGTGTTCTTTCACCAACTGGAGTGATTGTCCAACTTGCCAATAGGAGCACAGCACATCCAGCAGGAGTTTTAGAAGATGTTCTGGTAAGAGTTAAAGATCTCATTTTTCCTGCTGATTTTTATGTGCTTGATATGGAAAATGATAATACTCCTGGCCATGCACCATTAATACTTGGTAGACCTTTTCTGAAAACTGCAAAAACCATCATTAATGTGCATGAAGGGACTTTGTCAATGGAGTTTGCTGGTAATAAAATTGATTTTAACATTTTGGATGCCATGAAACATCCTATAGAAAATCATTCCAATGTGCATGTAGTTAACTTTTTGGATTACTTAGTTGATGAGGCATGTGAAGATTTCCAAAATGAATTAATTTCTGATTTTCCTGAATTCTCTGATTTGGTAGATGCCTTTGAATGCAACTGTGCTGGTTCTGAATTTTGTCATGCTTGCACTGAAATTGAAAACTCTCTAAATGCTGACAATTCTGAGTTGCATTCTGATTTGCATAGTGATTTGGATTCTGATGTGCATCCTGATTCTGTAAATTTCTCTAGCTTATACTTAGATTCTGTTTCTATTTTAGGTAGTTGTAGGTGTAGTGATTTAAATTGTAATGTTGCACATTCTTCATCTCTTTCCTCTTGTGCTGCTAACCCTTCCTCCTCTTTAGCCAAGGATTCTGTCTTTGAGCAAACTGAATTTGTAGGTGCTTCCTTGGATGTGATTCCACAAAAACTAATTCCATCCTCCATCCAACCACCTGCATTGGAGTTGAAGGCTTTACCAGAAAACCTCAAGTATGCCTTCTTGGAAGTAGGAGACAAACTTCCAATCATTGTGGCCAACAACTTGAACCCCAATCAAGAAGAAAAATTGATCAGTTTGCTGAAAAAGAATAAGAAGGCGATTGGGTGGACTCTAGCAGACATTCCTGGAATTAGTCCTTCAGTGTGCATGCACCGAATTCTCCTTGAAGAAGAGACGAAACCAGTGAGGCAACCCCAAAGAAGACTCAACCCCATGATTCTTGATGTGGTCAAGAAGGAGGTAAGTAAGCTCCTCCAAGCTGGTATTATTTATCCTATCTCTGATAGTAAGTGGGTGAGTCCGGTACAAGTAGTGCCAAAGAAAACCGGGGTAACTGTTATAGCAAATGAAAATAATGAGTTAGTGCCCACTAGAGTTCAAAACAGTTGGCGTGTTTGCATTGATTATAGGAAGTTGAACCAAGCAACTAGAAAAGATCATTTTCCTCTTCCTTTTATTGATCAAATGCTTGAGAGACTTGCTGGCAAGTCTCATTACTGTTTCCTTGATGGTTTTTCTGGGTATTTTCAAATTCACATTGCACCTGAAGATCAGGAGAAGACTACCTTCACCTGTCCTTTTGGTACTTTTGCATATAGACGCATGCCTTTTGGTCTCTGTAATGCACCTGGCACTTTTCAAAGATGCATGTTGAGCATATTTTCTGATTTGTTAGAGGATTGCATGGAAGTGTTCATGGATGATTTTTCTGTTTATGGAGACTCATTTGATGCATGTCTGAAAAATTTGGAGAGAGTACTTGAGAGATGCATAGAGAAAAATTTGGTCTTGAATTATGAAAAATGTCATTTCATGGTAGAGCAAGGAATAGTCCTAGGCCACATAGTGTCACCACGTGGCATAGAAGTAGATAAAGCCAAAGTTGATGTTATCTCTTCTTTGCCTTACCCCGCTTCTGTGCGGGAAGTTCGCTCTTTTCTTGGCCATGCAGGATTTTATAGGAGATTCATCAAGGACTTCAGTAAGATCGCTCTACCCCTATCTAAACTCCTCCAAAAAGAAACTGATTTCGTTTTTAATGATGCTTGCAGGTCAGCTTTTGATGAGTTGAAGAAGCAACTTACCTCCCCTCCTATCATCCAACCTCCACAGTGGGAGCTTCCCTTTGAGCTCATGTGCGATGCCTCAAATTTTGCTGTAGGAGCAGTACTTTCACAAAGAGTAGAGAGGAAGTTGCATGTCATAGCCTATGCGTCCCGTACCCTTGATTCAGCTCAATCAAATTACACAACCACAGAGAAGGAGTTTTTAGCAATTGTTTTTGCTTTAGAAAAATTTAGATCATATTTGCTTGCCTCCAAAGTAACTGTGTTTTCTGACCATGCAGCACTGAAATATTTGTTGAAGAAGCCAGATGCAAAGCCAAGATTGCTTAGATGGATGCTGCTCCTCCAAGAATTTGATGTGGAAATCAAGGATAAGAGTGGGGCAGAGAATGTAGTAGCAGATCACTTGAGTAGGCTTTCTGATCTTCCATTGGAACATCTCCCTGTAAGAGACAATTTTCCAGATGAGTGTTTCCTCCTTTTGCATGGTACTGGTGAGCCTTGGTATGCTGATTTGGTGAATTATCTTGTTGCATCTGAATTGCCTGCATACCAAAATAGACATCAATTGAATAAATTAAGAAGCGAGGCTAGGTACTATGTGTGGGATGACCCTTATTTGTGGAAAATTTGTAGTGACCAAATTATTAGGAGATGTGTTCCAAATCATGAATTTGCATCCGTGCTGAATTTTTGTCATACTCTTGCATGTGGTGGACACTTTGGTCCCCAAAGAACAGCTAGAAAAGTGTTAGATTCTGGTTTATATTGGCCTACTTTATTTAGGGATGCCTTTGATTTTTGCAAAAATTGTTCCAGATGTCAAAAAACTGGAAATGTGTCTAAAAGAAATGAAATGCCTCAACAACCTCTTCTTTTTTGTGATGTTTTTGATGTTTGGGGTATTGACTTTATGGGTCCTTTTCCTGTTTCTTTTGGCTTCATGTATATCTTAGTTGCTGTGGATTATGTGTCGAAGTGGGTGGAAGCTAAAGCCACCCGAACTGATGATTCTATTGTTGTTGTAGATTTCCTTCGTTCACATATTTTCTGCAGATTCGGTGTCCCCAAGGCCATAATCAGTGATCAAGGATCACACTTTTGTAATAGAAACATGCAAGGGCTATTGAAGAAATATGGGGTGGTGCACAAAACCTCTACACCTTACCACCCCCAAACCAATGGGCAAGCAGAAGTCTCCAACCGAGAGATAAAGCAAATATTAGAGAAAACTGTGCAACCCAACAGAAAAGATTGGAGTAAGAGGCTTGACGATGCGCTTTGGGCCTATAGAACCGCTTTCAAGACTCCCATCGGCATGTCTCCATACCGCTTGGTATTTGGTAAAGCATGTCACTTGCCGGTGGAGATTGCACATAAGGCATATTGGGCCGTTAAACAATGCAATATGGACATGACCCTAGCCGGTAAAGAAAGAAAGTTGCAACTTCAAGAACTGGAAGAACTAAGGCTAGGGGCTTATGAGAATGCGCGCATCTATAAAGAGAGGACAAAAGCTTTACATGATCAGAAAATTGAGAAAAAAGAATTTCAAGTGGGAGACAAAGTCCTTCTCTATAATTCTCGCCTCAAGCTAATGCCCGGTAAGCTTCGCTCTAGATGGGTTGGCCCTTTTGTTATTACTAATGTCTTTCCTTTTGGTGCAGTAGAAATTCAAAATGAGGCCACCAACAAGCAGTTCATGGTAAATGGGCAAAGGTTGAAGAAGTTCTACGAGGGCTTCAAGGAAGAAACTGTAGAGGAAATCAAACTCTACAACGTTCCGGCTCCATGATAAGGCCGTACTCTTTCCCTCCTTTCAATTTATGTCCTCCTCATTTTTTTTTTGATGTTTGGTAATAATTTGCATCGAGGACAATGCAATGTTTAAGTGTGGGGGAGAGAATTTGAGTTTATTCAAAAAAAAAAAAAAAAAAAAAAATTTTCTGCTTTCTCCTCTGTTTTCTCTGTTTCTGTCCAGAATTTTTGAGCTGTCTTGCATGAATTTTCTGTACTGATTGGCTACGAATTTTGCTAGTTTCTTTACATGTTTTTAAAGCCTTATATGTCTTCTAGCTGTAGAATTTTATTTGGTGTCTTTCGCATTTGTTTTGGTGTAGTTTTGTGTCAGTAAAGCTGAGTCGCCAGAATTTCTGCAGTGCAGAATTTTGCTACTCTGTTTTGCCCGAATTTGATGTTTTATTTTTGAAAAAAAAAAAAAAAAATTGATGGAGTTTTGGTGTGGAATTATGCATGATGAAATAGTTAAAGTGTAGATTGACTTAGCATGAAGAGAATTTAGCCTTATTTCTCTAAGGAATTCAAGTTAAATGGCAATGACGTTGACTTTAATGAATTTGTAGTAATAGTCTTTTAGCTGTGAGGATTTGAGCCTAAGTGAAAAATGCTATTCTTCTTGTTGCGTGTTCTCTATCATGGATTGTCACTCTAGAACTTGTCTTGAATCTTTGATTGAGGCTACATATCTTGTACATGCTTGGAAATGATTTAGGCATTTGTTTCTTGTAACCACTTTTAGCCAAATAGCCATCCATTATCATTGTTTCCATTGTATGTCATTTTGTGCCTTATCCATTTTCTTTCTTGCGTCCTTCCACCACTTTTTCTGCCTACAAACAACATTTTTCTCTTTCAACTTAAGATGTGAGGAGTATTTTAAATTCTTTTTAAGAGATCGATATGCTGAAAAAAAAAAAAATCCTGTGAACTTTGGGGAGTTTTGAACTATATTTCTTCTACTTCCTCTCAAAAAAAAAAAGAAAAAAAAAAGAGAAAAAAAAAGAGAAAGAAAGAAAGAAAGAATCAAAAAAAAAAAATTTGAAAAAAAAAAGAGAGAAAATAATGAAAAAGAGGAACATATAGAACATTGAGACCCAAATTTATTTATACTCAGTCTCTTATATTTCACTTGTAAATACTCTTCATTTTCTTGAGTTGTTACCATATTTTGTTTCATTGTTCAATCTTTCCATTTGTTTCCCACTACTTTTCTTACCCACGTTACAACCTAGTAAAGTCCTTTTGATTCAAGTATGTATTGGATTCAAGTAGTGGAGATTTAGATTCTTGACAAGCTTATGGTAGTGAATTCTGTGATAAGTTGAATTTCGAGTGATTTACCCTAGACACTTGAGAGAATAGAGAGTAAACACATTCCTGGTGAGGAGGCTAATTACTTGAATTCATTCGTATCAAATTAAATTGCCATGATGCTTGGAATCTTAGAAATTTAAGATTAATTCCTTCGAGTGCTAAATCTTTTCAAAATTTTGATTATTCTATTCTAGCATGCTTTCCACATTTTTCCTTTGGTGTCTCTTTGGTGTTCCGAATATTATTTTGCCCAGGAGTGCAAAAGGCCAAGTGTGGGGGATTTGATATCGGGTATTTTTATATACTTTTTAGTCCCTATCTTAGTCCTATGGCTATTCCAATGTTGCCAATTCTCTAATTTTATTATGTTTTGGAATTTATTGGGTATAAACTATTTATGGATTGAATGTGTTTCAATTTTATATTTTTAGAACTTGAATTGTAAAATGCTCAATTTAATTCCTACAAATTTTAATTTTAGAGAGAAAAATGCTGACATGGACAAAGATGATGATTTGGATGCTAATGTGGCACTTTTTGGATGATGCAGATGCTGACTAGGATATGCTGGATGTGGGGCCCACTTGAACTCTTATTGAATGCCATGTAGTCAGAATTTGAGGGCATGAATATTAAATTTCGTAGGTCAGAAAGCAAGGCTGAAATATCAATTCTTCCATGCTGTTCTGCTGCTGCCATACCTATGTTCTGCTGCTGTTTCCTACTTTCTGCTGCAGAAATATTAAATCTGCTGCTGCCATGCCTACTTTCTGCTGCAGAAACATTAATTATACTGATGTTTTGCTGTCAAAGTGCTGCTACATCATGGAGGAAGCATCTAGGGTAGAATATTCTAAGGCATTGAAGGGGCATCAGTTTTAGAAATAAGAATACATTCATTTTAGGCAACCAGACTTAGAAAAATTCGGAGCTCTCTCTTCCCCTCTGTTTTTGCTTCTGTTATTGGCTGTTTTGCTCTTATGGAGGGCTAAGTTTTCATTGTAATTAGTCACTAGACCACTGGGATGTTGTAGCTTGAACTAAGAATGCAAGTTAAGTGTTTTGTTCTCCATTTTCATCTCATTTCGTTTCTGTTTTGCTGTCATGTTTATTTTGCTGTCAAATTCTGATTAGAGCTTGAGTTGTAACATAAACTGACTTATATATAAGACATAACCTTGCTTGACTGATTAGGAAAGTGAGGGAGGCGAAATGACTAGTTAAATGATATATTTAACTTGGTTTGGTTGAGATTTTCCACTGAATGCATCTAGTTATAGTAGAGAGATGTTCTTGACTGTAATTAGTAGCATTAAATTCTAGATGTTATTCTAGAAACATTTTCATAAAGAACCAAACAATGGAATGAGAACAAAACTGAATCAATGAGTTAGGTAATGATAGTTACACTCCCATGAATCCTAGTGGCTGATTACATAGTCTCTTTACTGTCAATTTCTTGCAATTTCTGCTGCTGCTGCTGTTACTGCTGTTGCTGCATATTTTGCTGCTGTTGTAGTGTTTAATTGCTGTTCTGTTTTATTTAGTTAGTTAGTATTGCTACAAAACCCCCCCCCCCACGTTTATGTACTCTTAATTGGTGTTTAGGTGTTTAGAACGATTAATTAGTATCAAGAAGTGAGGCTCCTTGAGTGAATACGACCTGGGGATCACTATACTGCAAATTGCCACAAATTCAATTCTGGGCGATTTGGCATCGTAGTGGCGTGAACCACATCTCAATGGGTATTCACTTGAAATCTTCTTCTGCCTATGGATTATACTTTATAATAGCTATATCTTTTGCTAATCCATAATTGCTTCCCTTGTGCTGTTATATACTCTGATTATAATATGGTATATCTTGTATGAGTATATCATTTGCATTTGTTGTGATATATATCCTGTTATAATATCATCTGTTATTATCTTTAAAAGGATATATATGTTGCTTCTGCTATGCTGCATCTCTTTTCAAATCCTTTTTGGATCAAAATTTGTTTTTCAAAATAAAAGGACTTGGAAATTCTTATTGATAAAGTTTTTCTAATAAGCTCTTTATAGAATCATTCTTTCAAGGGAAGAGATTGTTTCAAAAATTATTTTATCATGTTGAAGAAAAAATCATTTTGAAAAGAAAAGGATTTGGAAATCCTTATTTCAAAAGATTTTCTTCTCTTGTGCTTTTTACGGTATCAATCTTTGAAGAAGAATGATTTCTCTATAAATCCTCCATTGCTTGAGAATTATGAACTAACCCGTCAAGGACCCAAATTATTTGGGTACCTAAGAATAAGAGTCACATTGTTTTATGAGGAAAAGTATTCTCAAGCTCGAGTGTAATACCCATGAAAAATAAAATATAAATGCGTATTTGCGAACTATGGTTACTATGCTAGTATACGGTACTGTTCACATATATAATACTATTTACGTATACAATACTGTGCACTTATACAATCAAAATGTCAATTACTAGATGTGGTTTGGTCATAAGAAAAATCTAGAAAGAAGTTTGTAGGAGAAAATGACGTTTTATGTGTAAAAATACCCTCAGGGACTAAAATGAAAGGACTGAATTGAAAAGAAACTTATAGGTTTAAGGTGAAAGGATAGTTTTCCCTTTAAGTTTCAATAGTAATAAAAATTTCAAAGCCGCCGTTCCGCATTTTGCACATTTAGTCGAATTATTAAGGTACACAGTAAATTACATTATTAGAAATGTCATTTTTATTAATAGTAAATTGAATATTTTATTAGTGCATAGTATCAAATAGTACCATTGACTTTTCGTATAAATAGGCTCTTTAATTTCACTTCTAAATTCACACCTTCAATTTCTCTTCTTCTCTCCTTAAGTTTCTCTTACTCCAATGCTAGGCTTCTGAGATTTTGGGCCTTTCCTTTTCAGCTTAGGTAAGGATACTATGCCCTTTCTATGTCTTTCAAATTTTAGAAGTTATTTTCTTAAGTATGCTCTGTGATTGCGGCTTTGGCTGATCTTCCACATCAGAAAAACTGTCCTTAGCTGTCTATATGTTATTTTAATTCTCTGATTACCAAAATAGGATGTAAACTGTGAAGAATACATGTCTAAGAAAGTTCTGGCTAAGGAAAGACCTGGTTTTTAAGTGTGTCCATTATGACCCTCCACTATTTCCTGGGAACTTACCTGGTGTACTCTTTTACAGATTGTATTCTCTATTTCTGGTATAAACAGTCTCCGTATATATGAATAGTATCCGTATGTATGAATAGTGACTGTATGTATGAACAGTGACCGTACATATTAATAGTAACCGTACGTATGAACATTATTTGTACGAAAATAATCCTAACATATTTTTTCTAATCTTTCATGAAAATCTCCGTAGCGGAACACTGAAATTCACATGAGTACTCTTATCAGTAACGACTTAAAGAAGCGATACTCGTACGAAATCCAGGTGAGTGAAACGACCCCGTTTTAATAGAGATTTAGCATTATTGGTGATAAAAAGTATGTCGTAGGACACTCCCAAGATTCATAGGGGAAATTGGATTCAGGATGACGAATCTAATGAGATAATTAATCCAGAATTATGGATAAAATGAAATAAGTATCTCATGATGATGTGAAGTTTGAATCTTTTCAAAAAACAGATTAATTGTTATCTTGATTTGTGGTTTATAAATCTATAATATAGTTATATATTATACCTGTTATATGAATGAGTATTATATTGTGCTTCTGATTATGATATGAAATACTGTACTATTGATTGTGATTGAGCGGGACAGTAGCCCCTCTCACGGCAAGGCAGAAAACCCGGTTGAAAGGGTGTCTTGACCAATGAGTGTGGAGACAATGATTCTCTCAGTAGGGATATAGCCCGGATTGGTGATAAATCCGTGAGGCGCCCTAGCTAAGAGGATGAGGTTGTGAGTCATGGCAGAAATATACAGAATTGGTGAGCTGGCATGTGTGCGCTCTCCGGGATATATTGCCATTGATGAGTACTAGTAACGTTTGTTGAATTGGATGAATTTTTATCTTCTTGTATGTAATTTCTAACTATGTCTATTGGTTGAGTATGAGCCTTCGTATATACTTGCATGACTGGTGATGTATTTGAATTTTATTAACGCAAGGTCGATTCGCTCACGGAGCTTAAAAGCTCACACTCTCTGTGAAACTTTTTTGTTCAGATCAGGTTGCCGAAAGAATATCCGGTAGAAGAGTATATCACTTTGGACCTTCCCACTGTCGGGTAGACTCCTCTTTTGTTGTAGACTATGTTGCTCTGTAATCATCTAGGATATCTAGGTCAGGGGTTTGGCATTTGGCTTGTATGTCAGTATAATAATGTATTTTTAAATTGATAATCTATTATTACATGCAAATCATCTCTATGATTTTTAGATAAGAAAATTTGATATATTTTCTTCATATTTATTAAGAAATTATTATTTTGATAATATACATAATTTAAACTCACGGGTAGAATTTATTGAAGGGCTTACAGTGATGAGAGATTCATCATTGTGCCGGTCATATGCCTAGAAAACGGGTCGTGACATCGAGATTGCAATAACAACCAACCAATCTTGAGGATGAAGGACTCAACGATGATGATGGTGATTCTAATCAAGCATGCACATTCAAAACATTGGTATTATCTAGCCTTGCTTGAAATAGATTGTTAATCTATCAAATATTATGAGCTTTATGTGAAGATTGGATGAATGGCAAGAAAGAGTCTTTAAACTGATTAAAAAAATACTTTGAAAACTCATATATTATTTTCAATATCTCTTTCGCACCTCAAGCTAAGTATGAACTATAGTGGCTATATTTCCAAATAAGAAAATCATTCCTTTTGCCACTAAAATTCTTTCAAGTTGCTTTCCTTGCCTATCATCTATCAAGTGATTATATGATTTTTGGATCTACTAATCACATCTTGTGCAAGAATACTTCTTTAGTTGATGAAGAAGCTTAAAGGTACAAATGACTCTTCCAAAAGGATAGTCAAACTATACAAAACTGAAATCTTCATGAAGGATCAAATAGTCAAGGGTTGCAAAATAAATTGTCTCTACGCCAAGACAATTCTTGGATAAACAAGCTCTTGCAAAAGAAAGGTAAGAACGATCAGTTGATTGGATAAAAGAATTTTGAGAGGTATGATTACTCATCCCAAAATGGATATTATATTGAATATGCTTGACTGATCTTCTTTAAATATATGTCCTTTGCACTTTGGCCTTAATGATTTATATTGCTGCTATTGTGATGATATATATTATATATATCCTGCTTATAATGTTTTACATCTTGAACGGGTATATAAATTGCTTCTGTTGTGCTGAAATCTATCTTATCCTTTATGAAGCAAATTTGTTTTGAAAAAAGAACTTTAAAAAATGCTTCCGCAATGCGAATATGTTTTATCATATGAAGCAATATTCTTTTTGAAAAAGAAAAGGTTTTAAAGATCTCTTTTGTTATGTGCTGCAAATATTTTTATCATATGTCAGCAAATGATGTTTATTTCTTGTTACATATTTCAAAGATTTCAATGTTTCTGCTATTTACTAAAATGCCTTTTCATAAACAAGTAGAAATCATTCAAAAGGATTGTGAAATTCAGGGGGAGCTTTGTCCCTGTTGAATATATATAAATATTCTTGAAAAAGAATACATTTTGAAAATTGGATTTTCATTATTCTTTTTCAAACTATGCAAAGTTTAAGGGGGAGCCTAAAACTCTTTCAAGCTTTATCTTTTGGCTCATTTCATTTGACATGAGAAATTTTTCTAAAAATTCCTTTTACATGTCAATGAGAACAATGATAAGTTTTGATGTATCCTAACCCCATGCTATATTGACATCTTTTGACATCTTGGCTTCAAGAAGGTATATGCCTTAACCTCTATATATTAAGTTCTTTATACCTTTTTGTTGATGTCAAATAGGGGGAGAAGAAACGTAAGAAAAATATGTATATGTACTTATTACATAGTATTCATTATCTTGTGATATATATTTTTCTGTGGTGATTTGTCATCATCAAAAAGGGGGAGATTGTTGACCCTAAGGCTTTATGCCATAAGTTTTGATGATGACAAATGTATTTGAATTGTAGCATTGATATATATATAAAGATTAATTATCATATATATGCTACAAGTACTTAAGCATGATTATGTTATTTAATATGTTTGTTGCATATATTGAATCATGCTATTAAACTAACCATTGGGTTTGCAAGCAAGATATACTTTATAGGTTGGTTCAAAACAAGAAGAGTGAGCATTGGATTGAAGAACAAAGAAAAGCAATATCATGTTTCACTCAAGGAAAACAACATACAAGGATAAAGCTCCAAGAAATGAAGAACTAGGAGATTTGAAGTCTTGGAAGCTTGAATGCATCAAGATAGCCTATGTGTTTACATTAGGTATATTTTATATAGGCTAGTATACTTGTGCAACTCAATGATTTAGATTTGCATACATTGGCTCAAGCATTTTAAACAAAAAGATAGTGAGATATGAAGTTTTACAAAAGTTAGTTTTTGACCTTTGGTCACTCCTTATATCATATCTCATAAATGAAAAATCAGTTTTTCAAGTATCTTAATCTCATTTGATAGTAGACTCAAAGATCTTTCCAACGGCTATATAACGGCTAGTTTTGTAAAATCTTATATATATGACCTTAGATACACGATTTTGAGCTAGAACAAAGTCCTACAATGTGATATTAACTTCTTCTATCATCTTTGAGAGAAAGGAAAGCATTCTTGAGCCAAATCTTGCATATTCTCTATCATTAGAGTTATTAGAGCTTCATTTGTATTCATCTACTCTTTAGAGAGAGTTTCTTTGTGTTGTTGATTTTGATCAACACATATATTATTCCGAGTTGAGGTTCGCAAGTACCGGTGTTGGAAGAACTTGCTTTGGGTTGAGGAGGAGCCCGGATTCATAAATTCTCCATTGTGGTTTTGCAAATACCCGGATCAAATTTGCGTGGTTGTAGTGGTTTGCAAGTACCTGGATTAAACTTGCAATTATAGTGGAAATACTCAAGTGGTCTCTTGAGGACTGGATGTAGGCTTGGATTAGCCGAACCAATATAAATCTCTGAGTTTGCTTTCTCTATCCCTTACTCTTTAATTTGTGCATATTGATATCTACTCTTTAATTCCTTGATCTTTATAATTATTTATCTTGACAACACATTGATTTTCTGTATTGTATTTATTATCTTAAGTATTACACTTCTACAGAAAATCATTTCAACTTCCAATTAATTCTTGTGAAAAATTTATAAAACCCAATTCACCCCCCTCTTGGGTTCCAACCATTACTTTCACCTTTATGTAGACTATTATGACTAGAAGACGTGCATTCAGTTCTATTTTGTTGTCTTGCTTGCACAAAAATGGCAAATTCATCAACCTTATGCATTGGAAAAATTAGTGTTGACAACCTCCTTTCCTAGCATTTCTTCTGCTCTTTGCTATTGCACTTATTGGCATGACATAATATTGAAAGGGACCTTGCAGAAATAAGCATTTCTCTTTCTCTTGGGAGGGCTGAACATAAAAATACCATCAAACCATATTTTCTAGGGTTCTTCTCTTCTTCCATTTTTCTATGTATTTTTGTAACCCATTTTCTCTGTATTTTCTTCCCTTCTGTTCTCACGTTTTGGTCTCCATGGAGGGCTAAAAATCTTATGTAATTAGTCACATGGTGAACTGAAGACTGTAGCTTGAATTCTTGAAATAATCAAATAATTTCTTGTTGTTGTTTCTATTTCATTTTCATCCCTGTCAATGCCTCTTTGTTCTTGTGTTCATAGTTGTTCTAGTTAGACTTTTATGAGCATTTTTTCAGTTTAAATGTTCAGTCCGAGGTTAAAACTTGCTATGGCAGATTCATATGATGAGTAGGATGAAAATAACATGTATGAATGTCATTACTGTACATGATTTCATTTAGGGTTTAAATAGATTACATGTGATTAGGTGTTGGTGAAGATTTTCTTGATTCTAATTCATATGTAATCTAGTTTTGGAAGATCTTTTGGAAATACTAGTTTGATAACCAAATGGTAGAATCACTACAAAAAAATTGACTTTCAGTGGCGACTAAATAAGTCGCCACTAAAAGTTGAGTTTTGGTGGCAACTCTTATAGTCGCCACCAAAAGTCATACTTTTGGTGGTGACTCTTATAGTTGCCACCAAAAGTCTAATTAAAAAAAAATAAAGAAATTTGGATTTTTTAAAAAAATAAAATGAAAAATTAGACTTTTGGTGGCGACTATAGTCGCCACTAAAAGTTAATTTAAAAAAATAAAAAATATTAAAAAAATTTGAATTTTTTTTAAAATAAAATTTAAAACAATCGGACATAGTCGCCACCAAAAGTCAATTTTTTATTTTAAAAAAGTCTATTTTTTAAATAAAATAAAAAAATAGACTTTTGGTGGCGACTGTCTTTTTTAAAAAAAATAAAAAAGTCAGATTTTTTAAAATAAAATAAAAAATTAGACTTTTGGTGGCGACTATAGTCTTTTTTTTTAAAAAAATAAAAAAAGTCAGATTTTTTAGAATAAAATAAAAAAATAGACTTTTGGTGGCGACTAGTCTAATTTTTTTTAAAAAAAATTAAAAAAGTCATTTTTTTACTTAAAAAATTCAAAAATTTTTTATTTTTCTTAATTTTATTTAAAAGAAATTTAATTTTTTAATTTTTTTAATTTTTTAATTTTTTAATTTTTTAATTTTTTAATTTTTTAAAAAAATTAGATTATCGGTGACGATTGAAGTCTATTTTTTTAACTAAAATCATTTTTTTTTATGAAATTAGCTGAAGTTGGACTTTTGTGGTGACTCCAATAGTAATAATATATTTACTTTTTGTTAAGTTTAATATTATTTTATTTCTGTTTTATAATATTTTTGACCTAAAATATTTTTAACAGATTATATATATATATATATATATATATAATATTTTGCACTTACATAACACAAATGAAGCAGTGGCAGAATGACAAGAGACACATGGCTGCAAGCAAGGGACCCAGGTTCGAATCTCAGGTATGCACATGTTTGGTTTAATTTCAAATAAACTTGAATATTGCACACACAAAAATCGAGTTAGCTCGGGATAGCGAGTTATTGGATCGGCCAAGACCCACACGAGTCGAATGGATCTCGGGTCGACCCGCCGGGCCAATCCGGATCTAAAAAGATGGCAAGTGACTTTTGGTGAGAATGATGATAGCTACACTTCCAAGAAACATATAACTTGTTGCATGTTCTTTGTTTATTGTTATTATTTTATTAGTTTTCTATTCTGTTATGTTGTTTTAATTCTGTAATACCCCAGCATGTGTAATTAGTTGTGATTAGTGTAAATTAGTGTATGAACAACTGAATTAGTGATAGAAGCATTGGCTTCGCGAGAGAATACGATATGGAGATTACCATACTACAGAACTAGCAAAGAACTCAATTTTGGGCTATTCGACAACTGTAGTGGGGTGGACTAGAATTTTGGCACAGTTGTTGAGAGCCAAATTGCTTTTGTTTTACCTAATTAGTTGTTCATTTATGTTCTTATTTGATTTTAAGTTATTCCCTTGTGTTATAATGGTTTACTTTTGTCGGCTTTTGCGATTTATTGTTGTAGGGTAATGTTTCGAGACTAGGTTGACTAACTTGGCTTAAGCTGAAATTTGGTACCCAAAGAAATTAAGTTGTGCTTATCAAATTCACCAACTTTGCTCATGGGTATACAAAAAAATTGACTTTCAGTGGCGACTAAAAAAGTTGCCATCAAAAATTGACCTTTGGTGGCGACTAAAGAGTCACTATCAAAAGTCATACTTTCAAAAGTCGTCACTGAAAGAGGGACATTTGGTGACGACTCTCAAGAGTCGCCATCAAAAGTATAATTTTTCAAAATAAAATTTAAAAAATTTTAGACTTTTGGTGGCGACTCTCAAAAGTCACCACCAAAATAACATTGGTGGCAACTAAAAGTCGCCACCAAAACACTATTGATGGCGACTTTTGTCACCACCAAAAGTGACAAAAATCATTTTTTGATATTTTTTTTAAAATTACTTTTGGTGGCGATTATAGTCGCCACTAAAGGTGACATTGGTGGTAACTCTGAGAGTCGCCACCAAAAGTCTAAATTTTTTATTTTTATTTAAAAATAAATTAACTTTTGGTGGCAACTCTCAAAAGTCGCCACCAAAATATCATTGGTGGCGACCAAAAGTCACCACCTTAACACTATTAGTGGCGACAAAAGTCGCCACCAAAGATGATCAAAAATCATTTTTTCACATTTTTTTAAAATTACTTTCAGTGGCGACTATAGTCACTACTAAATGTGACTTTTGGTGGCAAGTCTATAGTCGCCACAAAAAATCTAAATTTTTTTATTTTTATTTAAAAATAAATTGACTTTTAGTGGCGACTTTTGAGAGTCGCCACTAAAAGCAGGACTTTTAGTGGCGACTCTCATAGTCGCCACCAAAAGTCAATTTTTTATTTATATATAATTATTTTTTTATCTCTTAATCTATTAATAATAATATATTTTCTTTTTGTTAAGTTAGATGTTGTTTCATTTTAGTGTTATGATGTTTTTGGCTTAAAATAATTTTAACAGATATTTATATATGTATATATATATATATATATATAATATTTTGCCCTTACATAACACAAATAAAGTGGTGGCGTAATGGCAAGACACACATGGTTGCAAGCAAGGAACCCAGGTTTGAATCTCAAGTATGCATATGTTTGGTTTAATTTCAAATAAACTCTAATATTGTACAAAAAAATTTAGTCACCCTGGGGTCGCGAGTTAGTGGACCCGCTAAGACATGCACAAGTCAAATAGGTCTCGGGTTGACCCGTCAGACCAATTCGAGTCTAAAAAAGTTACTATTGACTTTTGGTGGCGACTTTAAAAGTCTCCACTAAAGGTTACTTTTGGTGACGACTTTTAGTCGCCACCAAAGGTCTTTAATGGGGACTTTTAAAGTCGCCACTAAAGGTAACTAAAAATTTTTTTTTGACACGAATTTTTTTTGACAAAAAAATGACTTTTGGTGGTGACTAAAGTCGCCACTAAAGGGTAACTTTTGGTAGCGACTCCTTTAGTCGTTACAAAAAACCTTTCAGCCGCGAACTTTCAGCAACAACTTAGTCGCTACTAAAAGTCACCACCAAAGACTTTTTGGTGGTGACTTTTAGAAGTCGCCATGAAAGTTTTTTTTTTGCAGTGGTACCCCTTGAAAATAGAAAATTCCATCGTTTAGACTACTTTTTCAATTTTTAAGTACTTTTGTCGATTTTTCTAGTTTTTGTGAATGAGTGCCCAGCCCACAAAATAAATGAAATTAGAACTCACATGGACCAACAACGAATTGAAAACAAAATAGAGGAATTGGCTTCCATAGTGAGACATCTTGCACCCGACCAAAGATAAGCAACTACTACCACCTCTCCCTCCTTTAGTTTGTGGCATTTTTTCATTGACCACACATAGATCAGTGCCCTTAGTTGGAAGATAATACAGAGTCATGTACCGGTATTTTCGTTGGCCCCATGCAGCAGTAAAACAATTCCCAATAGTCCAAATATGACCCTTGTCCTCTCTTCCACCTACAATCATGGATGGGCAAACCATCCAAATTTAAGATATGGGAGCCCTTCAAACCCACCATACTATCAAAGATTCAATGCTTCGAGTCTTAGCAATGTCCCACCTCTCGCCCTAAGAAAATCAAAACTATGTTTAGAAGACTTGGTAAAACAGTTGGCCACCAATACTCTCCAATTCCAACAAAGGATTAAATCAATTATACAGAACTTGAAGACTAAGATAGGCCAAGTGAATGAGCTTAAGAGTCAAGGTTATCGTAATCTTCCTTCCCAACTTATGGTCAACCTAACAGCCAATGTGAGTGCCATTTCCCTGAAAAGTGGCAAGCAAGTAGATGCTCTTGCCTCCCAACCTAAATCTCAAAAATTAGATGGGCAGAATAGACAAACTTCAACCTCTTCAAGCCACATAGAATAGAAAAATAAGAGGATGAAGTCATTCTAAGCAGATCACTACCTTTTCCTAAAAGGCTGACCTAATCCAAAGTTGCTGAAGCTGAATTTGACAAAGAAATCATGGAGGCTTTTAGGAAGGTAGAGATCAGTATACTCCTGTTGGAAGCAGTGAAGCAAATCCCCAAGTATGCCAATTTCATCAAAGAATTGTGTACCCATAAGAGGCAACTGTGAGGAAATGAGAACATTAGTCTTGGGCGAAATGTATCAGCTTTGATTCAACCACCAATGGCTTCAAAGTGCAAAGGTATGAGCACTTTTACCATCCCATGCACGATTGGAGACAAAGAGTTTCCTAATGCCATGTTGGACTTAGGTGCCCCAATAAATGTCATGCCTAAGTCTGCGTACTCAACTCTGAAAATTAGAACCCTTGCTCCTACGAGAGTGGTAGTTCAACCTTCCAATGCAATCATGGCATATCCTTCCAGAATACTAGAAGACGTGTTAGTGAAGGTAAACAATTTATCTTTCTTGCAGATTTTTTATGTTCTTGAAAATTTTAGTACTCTTGGACATGCACCGTTGATACTTGGTAGACCATTTTTGAAAACCACAAAAACCATTATCAATGTACATGATGGTACTTTTTCCATGAAATTTGCTGGCAACAAGATTCATTTTAACATTTCAGAGCATTCCATGGGAGAGCCTTCTGTTGTGCATTCATGTTAATTTTATTAAGTCATTAGTGGAATATGCTGACTTTGAAACTAAGATGGTCTCTGAATTCCCTGAAATTTCTGAGTTTGCGGATATTTTTACTGTGAATGTTCTCAGTCTAATATTTTCCAGGTATGCATTGAAATAGAGAAAGTTTTAAGTCTTGACAATTTTGATTTTGGTGACCCTGATTTGAATGAACCAAATTCTAATTCTGTCACCGTTTCTATTTTAGATTTTGATTTGGTTCCCAGTGTAGATTCTATTTTTGTTGCAGATTCTAATTTTTCTTCTATTGTTCTCTATTTGTGATTCTGAATTTGTTTTTGGTTTTGATTCCATTTTTCCCTCTGTTTTTAATTTAGATCCTATCCTAGATGATAATTATATTTTAGATAGTAATTTCTTAGGTTATGCTTTAGGTTCTAATTTAAATTATATTTTAAATAAGAGTTTTAATGTTACTTCTATTTTAGATAGTATATTTTATTAATACTGATTTAAATAGTAGTTCTTCTTCTTTTTCTTTTACTTGTTGTTCTAGCCCCTCTGTGGCAAGAGAAGTTTTTTTTTCCTTGTTTTTGAGCAAGTGGGTGTGCAAAATTAATTCCTTCCACCATATAACCACTTTGAAGAAAAACTTCTAGAAGAAGCTTGTGTCATGAAATTGGAAGAAGCAAAAACGGCTCACCATGTGATAAGGTTGTTTATGTTCCCTTCTCTTTTATATATTTCATGTCTTCTATTCTATGATGATACTTGTTGTTTGCATTGAGGACAACACAAAATTTAAGTGTGGGAGAAGAATGAAATAGCTTCGAATTTCCATGTGCTTTAAAAAATTTTTCTGATGTTTTTTTACGCACTTTTTATCATGTTAGCTTTCTTGCAAAAGTACACCAACCTTGCATGCGTTATTAACTTATAATTTCATTATATAGATATTAATTATTATTATTATTATTAGCGTAAATTACTTATTTGGTCCCTATCATTATTATTTTTTAATTAAATTAATTATAACATGTAAACAATCAATTTTAAAGAGTGAATATATAATGCTGAAAAAAATCCATACATATCTTATTTTAAATGAAAAAGTCTAATAACAAATTGCATATAATATATATATATATATATGTGCGTGTGTGTGTGTGTGTGTGTGTGTGTGTGTGTGTGAAATTATCAAATTGGACATAAGCACCGACCTTGCGTTATCTTAATTCACTTAAAATAATGCTCTATTTCTCACTTGAGTTAGGAAAGGACAAACAACAAGGTTTTCCGAGTATACCTTAAAGCTCCATATATATATATATATATATATATCTTAAAACTCAGCAGAGGAGTCTATTATATTTATTTTACTTACGCCGTTTTTATGCTCTCAGCAGCTTTAGAAGAATTTGGGTCACCTTCCACTAGATATATCAGTTTCTTCAATCCACGCCTCTTCCAATGTGCAATTTGATAGGGGAAGACATCATTATGCTATGCTTATAATTATTAAGATCACGAAGATATATAACTTCTCAAAAGATTATAAGTTGCATATCTACCTTTTAACTTTTAATATCTATCCAACAAGTTATATATATACATATATATACACACACACACATATATATATATATATACATATAATTTGAGCTGTCAATGAACATGCAACTATAAAAGTCAAGCCAATTTAGTAAAATCAATCAAATACATCAACGCAATGCCAATAATAGCTAGCGTATCTAAACAAAGATACTTATTCATTGAAATGACTCTTTCTTAGCTACCAAACATGCATTTCTTTAAAATATAAAAGGAAAACAGCAGATCCATTATACAACTTATCGTTGAACCAAAAATTTAACAAGCATGTACATGCTAATAATATATTAATATTTAAATATCCTGATCTACTAAAATTGTTTGAGCTTATTCTTGTTGCTTTAATTCAACTAATGGTTCATGTTGTTTTAATCTTTGTAGAATAATTTTAAGAATTTTTAGAAAGGAAACATTTAAGTTGTTGTTTGAAACTACTGTTAATTCTGTTAAAGAATAAAACTTGTAATAAAAAGTATGAAATAGATATACTTAAATTTTACAAAATTGTAAAGTTCACTAATAAATCATAAATAGTAAAATGAACTAATAAATCATACACAGTAACTTAAAATAAATTCATAGTACATATTGCGTTAAACCATTATTAATAGTAAATTAATATATTCATTTATTAAACATCATCTTAATTCTAGCAAGTTAAAATTAAGACATAAAGAATATTGTATTAAAATGATATAGCCACCAAAAAAATCTAATAAAGTATCCACACCACCAAAAACGAAACAAATGAAAAAAAAATGCAAATAAAGTTAGGGGTACCAACTTGGACTCCAGCAAATCTTGCAACAACAAGCACAACCAAAGAAATGAACCGCGGAGATTTGAAGCAGACAAATCAGCATCTTTCAACTATAACAAAGGCAAAAAAAACCAATAATTGTGGAGCTGGCCAAATTGTTAATAATATGATATTTATTAAAAGAAATGTTCATTTGCTCAATAAACCATATGCCATTGAACTTAAACAAAGCTTTGATAATTGCTAAGCAAAGCTTCAAAAAGTGTAGGACTATACTGCTAAAGAGATTCATTTAGCCACCCCTCACTTTTTGGATGAATCTAGTTAAAGTAATTATCCCTAAATTAGTGGGTAACCATGTTATGATTATAAAAAAATTGTTAATTACATTAGCCACCCCAAGCTTTTATGGCCTTTACTCTCTTTTTCTATAATGAAGTTAGGTGTATAAACTCAACAATAATAAGGAAAAAAAATCCCCTGTTCTCATGAAACTCAATAAATCTTGTCAATCAACCTAGTTAATGGCTAGTAATTAGCACCAAAACTGATATGATGGTGTTTATGATGATTTTTGGTCAAATCAGAATCCAACAACAAATTTACTATGTGTCAATTCATTAATGGAGATTGTTAGTTGAAGGACAAATTTGAAACAAATACTTGATTCTATCGAGAGCGATTGTGTTTTCAAAGTTATGTAGTAATCTCGTTTGTGATGAAAATTAGTCGAATGAGAATTACTTCACGAAAGAACGTGAAGCCTGAAATGTACTTTTTTGCAAGAAAGTTACATGAAAATAGCAAAAAGCGGAAAGTAAGTGCAGAAAAGATATTGCAGAATGTAAAGTTTGGAAAAGTAAATTGCAGATAGTTAAAGCACAGAATGTAAATGGTAGAAGGTAAATTGCTGAAAATAGATTGCTGGAAATCAAAATGCAAAAAGTTTAAAGGAAAACAATTAAACTGCTAGAAGATAAATGAAAACATTTAAATCACATGAAGTTAAAAGAAAGCAATAAAGGGCTATGATAAAAGACTTTGAATTAAATTAACTAGAATGTAAGAGTAGAAAGCATACTTTGATGTCAATCCTTTAATCTACTCGTATGAGATGTTATGATTTTTAATTAAGAGTTGCCGACCATTTTTATAACAATTGCCTCAATATTTATAGGCAAATGACTGAAGTAACTACCAATCTATCTAATCTCCGCGTATGTGACGGTTTACATTTACATTGCATCGGCATAACTACCTAAACTCACATTAAGTAATAGTTTACATAGTCCGATACAACTACCTTAGCCATCTGATGGTAGAGTAACTCTTTAATGGCTTCAATCCGACAATTTCGCTTGCCTACATTCGACAACTAAGCTACGTCCAAACATACCCTCATCATTTGACAACCGATATACTCTCATCATTCGACAACTATAGTCTTGACCTGTTGTCATCCATCCCTGAATTAGTTTGTCAAATGGCGTGTTTCTGACAACATTAACAGACATACATAAATGTTTTCGCAGAGACGTCTATCCTTTTGCTCCCTTCTGTTGAATTCACCTATGTCAAATAGTTGACCTTTGTCAAAATTTTGAGTCAGATCACATTTTGATACTTAGGCAAACTATTTTGTTGTACCACTGAGGATGATTACTTGTCAGCCAAGTAGCTCACTTTTGCTGTCAAATATTTATCTTTATTTTAAAAATAATCATCCAATAGATGGCCATGCTTGAAAAACCACGTGTGAGAGTATTCATACTTTCTTATGTTGTGCTTTCTAAAGTTCAAAATTTCCTCATTAATATAATTTCAGATAAGAAACTTTCAAGATTTTAACCCATGAGACTTGGACCAATATCATGTTTTTAGCTCCATAAAACAAGGGTTTTTGATAGTCAAATCCTATAAACTTTGGAAGGAAAAAAGATCTTGACTCGTACTTCATTTGGTATTTGAAAGAGCTTATTTATTTATTTATTCATTTTTCCCTTTAAGTTAGTGGAACGAGGAGTTTGGCTTGAAGCATTATATCAATACCATATATCTTTTTAATTATTAAATTTATGCCTAAACAATATTTATATCCATACTTGTATCCTTCATAAACTTTAAAAAAAAAGGCTTATGTTGCAATATAATTTTTATTGAGGAAAAGAATCTGCATCAAAAGTGATGAAGTAGAGATAGAGAGTATTCATGTGTTATCATGAAGAGTGAATTAATTGATCAATTAATTACTGCAAAAAAGTGAGTTGATCCATTCTTTTTGGTTTACTAATAGTATCTCTCCACCCAATAAAATGATAGATTAATCCCTTTCAATAAGTATGTAGGATATCGAAACAGGATTCTCTCCTATTCTATACGAAACAAGAGAATCATCTTTCCTTGATCTTAGACTTAAATTATGAAGATTGACAGTTTAGATCATTTTAGTAATTTTTTCTTAAATTTCGTTTTTAAAAAAATTGAAGTTTAATCTTAGGTCCAAATTGAACAAGAAGCTCTTGTTCTCTTGTTTGCAGCACAAAGAGGATAAATAGACAATAGGTAACCAGAAACAGCTGATAGACAACCAGAAATTTGCATGCATTTTATATATTTCTCTGCCAAAGCCTCAAAATTAAACTATCTCTAATAATCTCATCAAACTACAAAAAATAGGACTATAATACTAACAGTGGAGCAAACTCATACAAAAGTAAGGAAAAAAATGGAAAAAATTGCTTATTCACATATTCTTCAATAATTTTTTGTGGTTAGATTAAAGATGATCCATGATGGGAAGACATACCAGAAGGCAGAAAGGAGAATACCAAAGACGACGATGCAAAAGAACTGGGATAGAGGCAGAAGCAAAGCACAAGACGAGGCACGCACCAATAGAGTTCGATTTGGAGACAAGGACATGCCGGTAATGGGGGAGGTGGGAGACGTCACTAGAGGTTCCTAGAGGCTGAGACAACAGCGCAGCAGTGGGGCACGGCTAGAGGAGCAAATTATTGCAGAGGTTAGTGAAAGGGGAGAGGAATGGTGAGAAAGGGAAGAGTTTGTGTTTGTCAAAGTCTGAGGGGAGGTTTTAGGGTTTTTTCTAAAACGACGACGTTTTGTTGACACAGATTTTTGAGATAGAAAATCTATGTCAAAATTGTGAAAGACAATGTTTATGAAAAACTTTAGAGACAAATATTTTCCCTCTCTGATATCCGTCTTTCATTATTTAATTAAAAAATAAAAATTGAGAAAAAAAATCAGGGACAGAGTACGAACATGGGCTGATAAATTCCGTCCCAGAATCTGCCTTTAATGATTTAAAATTTCTGTCAACCAGTATTCGAATCAAAGTTGGATTTTGGTATGGAATATGAGTCATAAATGTTCTGTCTCTAAATTCCTTTCCAGATTCTTTGTTTTATTGTAGTGTTTTATATTCTGTTTTATACATAAATGTATCATATTTTAAACTTAAAATATAGTATATTTGTGTATGAAATAAATATTATGAACTAATTTTCTCCAAAAGAATATTGAATTTATTGAAAAAAACAATTTTCAAATTTTTAAAAAAATTAATAAATATTGATTAATTTGTAGTCCACCTCTTTATCATTATTTTACATATATTAGCATTTAGATAAAGGTTTTTTTTTATAATTTCAAGGTATAGAATTTATCATAATTTAATTTTATAGAAAAATTATTTAAAATTTAAATTAGATTTGATTAACACTTATTGAGAATATACTTTTCAAATGATAGTTTATGTTTTTGCTTGAACCCACACACATAAAGGTAGAATAGAGACACTAAAATAATGGAAACTTTTATTGATATGATATTTCAATTGTAGAACATCATCATAGAATACACTCTAAAACACAACAACAACATACCCTGAACCAACCTTACCAAAAGTTGTAAGAGAACACAATTTCTTCAAACTTTCAAGTGGCTAGAACACTCCCAAATAATTCTAGACCTTTAAGTGGCTAGGAACTCCCTCACCAAAATGTTTCCCCATGAATCTTTGAAACACAACCTTAAAAAGACCCTAAAATCATAGTTAGATATAATTGTCATGCTAGTTACAACTACCCAACATGTCTTTCTTTTTCTCTTATTTGCCTCAGGCTCATTGGTACCGTCCCTTTTAAGAGTCACCTTGTCCTCAAGGTGAAATTTCGAAGCTGAGACCTATGCCTTCCTTCTAAAAAAACTTAGTTCTTGCTTCCAAGCATATACTTTACCAAATTGTAGTTGTTTCAAAACTAGAGTTTCTTTAAAATTAAAGGTAATGTAAGAATGTTAAAATTCTATAAAGTGGTCAAAATCCCTTATCTTTTGGCAAAATGACTCAACAGGTGACTTGTTGTCCACAATGACAACTATAGCACCTTCCAACTTAATCTTCTTGAAATATAAATCTCACATAAAATCATTCTTTGCCTCTGCATAATCTTTTCCAACATCAGAAATGGGTTCTTTAGGGTAGAATCCCTCCAAAGGCTTGTCTATATTTCTAATTTTCTTGCAAGTTACCTTCCCAAGCCCACCAGCACTTGTGAAACATTTGAATCCATTCCTGTTGAAAGAAAGATGACTTGCCTTCCTGTAAAAACTCATACTCAAATTTTGAATAAACTAAGAAAAATTTAGAGTATTATTTACTCTAAAAAAACTACAATCTACATCATTGCAATTCTTATATACATGACAGATACGACTAAGACTACAATTCAACTAACTAACTTACCTTTAACTACCTATAACCCATAATAATTGATAATAACTAATCAAACAAACTTCTGTATAACTACTTACAGTAAAACTTGCTTGCTTACGTTTTATACAATTAGGATTGCATTTCACTATTAACTTTGTATCAGTACTGACTTTCTACATCCCTTTTTCAAGTTGAGGCTTGTAACAATCTTGCATGCAAGCCCAACTTGTCAACCACGTCTTGGAATGTTGGATTAGGCAATGACTTAGTAAAAGAATCAACAAGTTGTTGCCTTGAATTTTTGTGCAATGGAGTTATGAACACCTCTTTCACCTTACCCCTCATGAAATAACAGTCTATTTCTATGTGTTTTGTTCTTTCATGGAAAATTAGGTTCTGGGCAATATGAATGGCCACTTGATTATCACAGTATATGTTAATGGGTTGAGTTACTGGAACTTTTAGATCACGTAGTATATATGATATCCATTGTAGCTCACAAACTGCAGCTCCCATTGCTCTATATTCTCCTTTAGATGTGGATCTTAATATTGTGGCCCGTTTTTTCGTTTTGCAAGAGAGAAGTTCTCCCTCTATAAACACACAATACCTTGTTAAACACCTTTTAGTATCTAAGCATGCTCCCATTCAGAATCACAATACGCTATGATCTCCAACTTTTTATTGGAAGAAAAAAAATCCATGTGATGGACACCTTTTTAGATATTTGAGTATATGTAGTGCTCCTTCCTAGTGAGAGTCCCTAGGTGACTATACGTATTGACCTAGTTATTGTGTTGCATAGGAGATATTTGGCCTTGTAAAGCCCAGATAAAGTAACCTCCCTATTAATCTTCTATACATTTGTGGTTCTATCATCAACTTCCCTTGATCCTTAGTAAACCTGCCCCCTTTGGCAGAGGTGTAGTCGCAGGTTTATTAAACCTGCATCTTGGAGGAGATCCAAGACATACTTTCTTTTATGCACATGGAGCCTATCCATTGGTCTGACCAATTTCAGACCTAAGAAGTATTTTGTGTGTTTTAGATCCTTTATGGTGAATTGCTCATCTAGGAATTGTTTGACCATCCTTATCTGTGTTTCAAAATCTGCAGTAAGTAGGATATCATCTACATATACTGATAGAACAAAAAATATGACACATTGCTTAGGGTCAAAACAAGTAATGGTCATGTGCAGATTGTTTGAAGCCAAAAACCTTGAGTTTAGTAGTTAACTTAGTATTCCATTTTCTTGAAGCCTGCTTCAAGCCATATAAGGACCTTTGTAACTTACATACCTCTCCCTTTTTCACTTTATTATAGCCCTCAAGTGCCTTTATATAGACTTCTTCATTTAGATGACCATGCAAGAACATGTTATTGATATCTAACTGGTGTAAAGACCATCAATTAGCTGCTGCCATTGTGAACAAAACCCTCACTATGACCATTTTTGCCATCGGTGAAAAACTCTCTTGAAAGTCAATTCCTTCAAGTTGGTGATACCCTTTTGCTACCAAACATGTCTTATACTTCTCCACCATTCTATTAACCTTCAACTTTATTTTATACACCTATTTACGCCCGATGGGCCTATTTCCTGCAGGCAATTGTGCAATCTCCTAAGTATTTTTTTTCTCTAATGCTACCAACTTAGCATTCATCCCCTTAACCTATTCCTAGTTTTTCTTTACCTCTGTGAAAGTAAATGGTTCCTGTGCTATAGAAAAATTTGAAACAAACACTATATATGCAGTAGTGTAATGTGTGGGCACAATGAAAGGATAAGAAGGTGGAGAATATTTAGAAGAAGGAAAAGAATTTGACATGCTAGACTTACCATTGTGGGTGTGCTCACTGGTTTGACAAATAAATTCACTAAGCTAGGTTGGTTGTCTTCTATTTCTGGTGTTGCATCTATTTATATTATGTTCTGCTTTTATACCTTGCACTGATGGAACACTAGGTGAATAATCAGAGTTGTGGTAGTTTCCATTGATGGGTTGTAGAGAGGTTTCATGCACTGGGTTTAAATCTAGATAAGAAGATGGGAAAATATTATCTAAGACTTCTTCCCCAAGTGGCACAATAGGTAATGGTAGGTCTTTTAGAGAGCTATTTGGTTTAGTCAAATTTGAGGTCAAATCTTATAATACCCCAGGTATCACGGTATAGTAAAAAGTGAGTAAATTTGTGAGGATGAATTTGAGTGCCTTGGTGATAATTAAGTTATCTTATCACCTTTCATGATTCTAGCTATAAATTGATTACAAAAACAGGACCAAATTGAGAAAAGGCAAGTAGGCCCTATACATGGGCAAATTTAATTACACTCATCCTCCTATTCCACCCATTCTTCTCTCCCTCTCACGATTTCTTGCTTCAGCACTGAGGACCATCTTGCTCTAGCCACCACCACTTTGATCTTAGCCAATCCTTTAGCCTCATCTTCGACATAAGGGCGGACCTCCAGTGAGCCACCACGCCAGGAAAGGAAAGATTTTAAAGTGAGTTCCTTTCTTCCTCTTTTCTTCTTTGCATTTTCAAATTTTGGGCTTTTTGGAAGAAATCTAGTTGATATATAAGTTTCAAAGTATGGATAGTGTTTTTAAAACACTATAGGATCATAGTTGATGAAATTAGATCAGAAAATACATGCATCAACAAGATTATGAGTGAATTGTAGAGGTTAAGAAGAGTTATGATGAAAGTAAGTTTTTAATTGGGATTTTTATGATTCAAGCATGTATAATTAATTTTAGCTCAAGATTTTGGTGCCAAATTGATCCTAGAACTTCGACAATGAAAACCCATGAACAAATTTGAGAGAAAATGATTATCTTTTGGCTGAGAACACTAAAATTACATAGAATCGTAATTGATATGTGAAGTTCTACAACTTGGTGCTCAGGGTGCCAGCCCTGGCGCCCTAGGCGCCAAGTGACAGAGAGTTGATTGGCTGGCACCTCCTCTTGATGCATGTTGAACTGTGGGTTTTTGACCCTTTTCTCTTGTATTCCTAATCCTTATTGGATGATGCTTGGGGTCTCCTTTGGGTCTTTAGGGCTTGCAAGGCCACTTTTAAAGAGGTGGAATCACCTAAGAGCTTAAACAAAGGTGAGGAAATCCTATCCTATCTTGTATGTTTACCTATATCAAATATTGATAAATCAATATATGCCCATGCCATCATATAAATCAAATAAATTTTGGGACTTATGAATGATTAAATATCAAATAACTATGAGTGTATATCTTGTGTTGATTGAAATAAGGAATTCATGGAGGTAGACATTTAAGGAAGAGTATAATTACGTTAACTTCCAAACAAATGTTGAGATTAGAGTAATTTCCTACTAGGGTAATATATGTAGTCAAGTATATGTATATAGTTGATAGTTAACCAAATCATGTAATAGGAGTGATAACATACTTTTTCCATTTATTTTAGTCCCTATTTTAGTCCTTTTTGCATCTTTAATCTTGTCAATTCTCTAATTTTATTATGTTTTGGAATTTATTGGGTATAAACTATTTTTGGATTGAATGTGTCTCAATTTTTATATTTTTAGAACTTGAATTGTAAAATGCTCAATTTAATTCCTACAAATTTTAATTTTGGAGAGAAAAGTGTTGACATGGACAAAGATGATGATTTGGATGCTAATGTGGCACTTTTTGGGTGATGTAGATGCTTACTAGGATATGCTGGATGTGGGGCCCACTTGAACTCTTATTCAATGCCATGTAGTCAGAATTTTTGGGCAGAAATATTAATTTTCGTAGGTCAAGAAAAGCATGGCTGAAATATTAATTTTGCCATGATATTCTGCTGCTGTTCTGCTGCTGTTTGTCACTTTCTGCTGCAGAAATATTAATTTTGCTGCTGCTGCCATACCATTCTGCTGCTGCCATACTTTTCTGCTGCTGCAGAAATATTAATTTTGCTGCTGTTTTGCTGTCAAAGTGCTGCCATATCATGGAAGAGGCATCCAAGGAGGCATCTAGGGCAGAATATCCCTTTAGGCATGTGTTAGATCAGTTTTATATTTGCAAAAATCGAAATTTATTAAGGAGGCTAAGTCATTTTTCTGATGTGAAGTCCTAGCACCATTTTTCTGCCTTCCTTGGGCAGCAGTGGCTGGGAGCAACATAGAGGCAACTCTCTAGCTTGGTTAGAGGGAAAGGAAGCCTTCCCACTTGGGAATGGCTCTCCTTCTCCCATTTTCCTTCATTTTCTTGCATTTTCCTTCATAGTTTCTTAGATTTCTGTTGTATTTTCTGTTTTCTATCATGTTTTTCCTTCTCTTCCATGTAATTTCTGAGTTTAAGGATTGATGTAGTTCGGTTTTATGAAGCTTTATTGTTGAACATATTCAGTTTTAATGCATTTTCGTTTAATGGAATGGATTTTACCGATTATTCTTCCTCTTGAATGTTTGATGAACCTTCAATGAGTTTGGGATTTTTATGTCTATGCTAGAGTTAGCTAGATATTGAGCTTGACCTTGTGATTTCCACCATAAATTAGATTATCTAGATATAGATAGTTTTATTTATGTGGCTTGAATAATTTTCTTGAGCTTCATGACTTAATTGAATGGTTGATCTAAGATTTTAGTCAATTATTTTGGATAAGTTAGATTGTAATTTCAAAGCTTTTGGATTCAATCATATTTTAGAAAATTGGCCAACATTGAATGGATTGTAATTTAATTGAATTGTTCTTCAATGATTCAAAGATTAATTTGTCTATGAATTAATCGGATTAGACCAACGAAATCAATCTCATTTTCTTGTGTAGTCGGTCATTTGATGAAATGGAAATTGTACTTTAATTCATTTGGACCAATGAGTATTTTCTTGGCCAAAGTTCTATTTTATTTATTGTCCTATGAAGCTTGTTATTTATACATGCATGCGATTGCTACGTATTTGTAATGAGGAGGACAAGAGATAACATGTCATATGCGATTGCGGGGCATTGATGTGATTAGGACTTGATCGGATTATATTTGAGTTGTAGATTAGTGAAGATCTTCCTAACTATAATTTTAATATAATTCAGTCTTAGAAGACTTTCTAAGAATTTTAGATTGAAGATTACATAATAGAATTAGCCAAGAATATTCAAAGGAAAGGATGATGATGTACAATTCCATGGAATTTGTGACCAGTTGCACATCTTTTGTCTGTTTTGTTTTCTATTTAGTTATTTAAATTTCAGTTATTTATATTGTGTTGTTTCAATCATCACCCCCCCTTTTTGTGTAATTTCTGAAATTTCCTTCATAAGTCTTAATAGCATTTCACTTAGCCTAATTGAATTTTATTTGATACCTCAATCTCTGTGGGACGATACTCTACTTATCACTTTATTACTTGTTGCGACCCAGTATACTTGCTGGAATTTTATATGTGCTATAAAATATACGCACCAAGGAGTAGCCTATCTTCGCTTGAGATGGTGTTTGAAAATGAAATGTATAAATGTATTATTAACAAAGTTTGTTGGTTAGTCAGTGCAAGAATTAGTGTAAGTATAAAATGAAAACCCTATAGATGCTACTTTTCCCTTAGTTGGTTACGCATTGAAACTAGAATAAATTTTTTAAATGTATCTATGTATATTGTTGATTTAACTTTAAATGGTGTAAGTGAATATAAGGGAAATACTTTGGCTACAGTGAAATTGTAAGTGAATCTTGTAGAAAAGAATAAGAATTGGGACGTATGAATACTATTGTGAATAATTATAGAAACCAATAGTTTGTGAAAGTTATGTTATGTGTTTAAATAGGTGACTTATATGAGCATGATTTGTATATGTAAATTTTGAGGGAACCCCATGAATGTTCGATTATGTGTTGTACCATAGATGATGATATTGTAATTAGTAGTGGATAATTGTGATTTGTATGTGGTTAATGATGTTGTAAATTGTGGCCATGGTTTTATATTATATGAGAACTTGTGTTGTGCATCATATGCTCCTTTAAAATGTGATGTAAATGATTTCTTGATGGTTGGGCTTTAATATCCTTGGTCTCACGTTGCTGCATACTTTGGGCCAGTATATTGTGGTCGTTGAGTTACTGAGGAATCGACTGGCTTCTAACCCTTATGTGATTGTGATATGATTGGACCTCAATATCCTTGGTCTCATGTTGCTGCACGCACTGGGCCAGTGCACTGTGGTCATTGAGTTGCTGAGGAATGGATTGGCTACCGACCAAAATGTATATATGTATATTCATTAAGTTGACTTGAAATGTCATTTAATGTCCTCCTTGATTTTGACCGAATATGTTTGAGACATGATGTATGGGGCCTACTAAGAGTAATTATAATGAGATAAAATAAATGAATTTACACTGAACTCAGTTATTCACCCATGATATCATATTTTTTATGTCTTGTATTTTCCTGTATGGGTAGGTTTTATGGTGAGTCAAGTGGTTGGACTTACCCCCTCATAGTTTCAGGTATTGTGAATCCTGCTATCTAGAGGCACGTGTACCCGAAGACCTTTCCTTTGTTTAGGTTCTGGTATCATCTTAGGTAGTTCCTTTTTATTTCTTTTTTTAGAAAGTTAGAAATCTCTAGAAAGGCTTTGTAATAAGGTAGGTCACTCTATGTTATGTAAATGAATCATTGGAAAATGTTTATGAATTGGTTTTAATTGAGAATAGTATAATGTTTATGAAATCATGAAATTATGAGATGTTTGACTACGTTGTTAAAAAGGTTGTGTTGTACAAGTTAGGCTTGCAACAATGTGATCAAGACACTGTCCGTGCTGGTTATGATCTCAATTTGGGGTCTTGACAAATCTAAAGTAGATTTGTAAGGAAAATTTTGCTCATAAAAATCACTTTTCTTGTCACAATGATACTACATGTTCTTAAGTCATATAGCTTGTAACCCTTTTGGCCTCGTAAAAAGCCCACAAACACATACTTTGAGGCATTTGGAGCAAATTTGTCATTTTGCAATCTTGGATTAGTGGAGAAATATAAGTGATTCATGCCACTACGACCGCCGAGTCATTTAGAATTAGATTCGTGGCAACTTGCAGTATAGTGATCATCCTAGGTTGTATCTCTCAAGGAGCCTTGCTTCTAAATTGCCTAATTAATTGTTCTAACACTAATTAACCTTAATTACTTATTGATTACACTGGGGGGTGAGTGTAGAATTAAAGACTAAAACAAAATATAAACCTATAGCTAACAGAATAGAACACTGAATACAGAACACAACACAACACAAAATGAATTACACATAAACAGATATAGAATGCAATTAGTCATGGAATCCTAGAATTGCAACTATCATCATTCTTGTCTTCAAATTAATTCTAGTGTTCTCTATCATTAGGTTTCTAATTAATATTTCCAAGATATTTCCTAGAACTAGATTACACATAAGTTAAACCTAACTACATATAATCTGATCAAGCCCAACCTAATCAAGTTAGATAATCATCTAAGTAAGCCATTTCCATTCTACTACTATACTTACTTATATCAGAGCTTAAGTAAGCCATTTCCATTCTATTACTATACTTACTCATATCAGAGCAAGTATTAACATATAAACCAAAGGAGAAATTAGAACAAAAATGAAATAGAAGAACAAGAGAAAACTTATCTCATTTAGCTCTAAAAATTCAGGTTACAACTTTAATCATCCATGGACTGATTACAAGAGACTTCTAGCCTTCTATGGAGGCTAAAATACACAAGGGGGGGGGGGAGAAGAAAACCTATGAAATTAGAGAAAATGGAAGAAGAGGGGTTTCTTCAATAGCAAAAATGGTGGTCTGAAGTGCTCTTTATCTTCAGCCAAGGAGGGAAGACAATTTTGACTTTTGATTAGGTCCCTTTTAGCTTCTATTTTGACCAAAAGAGTATAGCAAAAGTGCAGAACAAATTCATGGAAATAGTGCTGAAGAAACTCTCTTTTGCTGGTGCAGAAAAGCGGTTGCCATTTTTGGTTTCTGCTACTTTTTTCTGATGCATGTTTCAACTACTATTTGCTTTCTAGTTGCTGCTGCAAAAGTGCAGAAATAGTGTGCTCCAGTCCATTCAATGCTCAGTCAGCCTTAAAATGACATGTCAGCGTCCAGATGGCCTCCAAGTTAACAAATTACTCCAATAATTTATCTGAAAAATGCACAATTGAATTAATTGGGACAAAATTATGAAATTGAAGCATATTAATTCTATAATTAATTTACACCCAATAAATCCAAAACATAATAATCTTAGAGATTTGACAATATTAAAATGGCAATAAGATTAAGATAAGGACTAAATTTCATATCAAAATGACTGATATCAATAAGCACCTAAACATATTTAGCTCATTGTATGATGCCTTCTTCTTGAACAACAATTCATAGGGGTCTTCCAATCAAGCATTACTGAAGGTAGTCTATTCAACAAATAAGTAGCATGAAGCATAGCCTCTCCCCAAAATGTGTTGGGCATTCATGACTAGAAAAGTAATGATTTAGCCATTTGAATAATTGTTCTATGTCTCCTATGTATACTCCATTCTGTTATGGAGTATATATACAAGACTTATGATGCAGTATGCCTTCTTCGTTAAACAACAGTTAGCAATTGCTATGTAACACCTGAGCCAGTGTTTGATCATGTAGAGAGTGCATTTTTAGCGTGCAAGAAAATTTTGATGTATATGCATGTGTCTAACTTGGAAGTCGTTAGAAACCTGAAATGAAAACCTAAGAGGGAGAAATTTCCAATTAAGTTCTTGGTGAGGGACTAAATTGAAAATATTATAATGATAAGTGTTTTTTTGGACTTATTAGAAACTTTTGAAACACAATGTAACTATTGGGATTATTAGAAAAAATAAGACAAAAGAGAAATAATTTTGAGTCTTTAGGGTGATTGAGAATTTTTATAAAAATCTCAGGGACCAGAGTAAATTAATGAATTAAGGAGGAATGTTTTGTGCAATTTAAACAAAAAAGGGGAGTATGTGGTGTGATAGGAATGAGACACATGTCCCATCCCTTACCCTACATTGACCCACTAAGCTTCTGAAGGAAGCCACGACTTTATAGAATGTTTGTTCTTAGTACAAAGTAGGAATGGAAAGGAAAAGAGAATAGAAAAGAGAAAATGAAATAGGAAAAAGTTGTTTTGTATAGCATGAAAAAATGAATAGGAAGAGAAAATAAATATTTTGATATGTATTTTTTTAATAGGGTAATTTGACCATAATACCCTTAATTTTTTTTACTTTATTAAAAAATTATAAAAATTAAAAAAAAATCCAATTTGCGTCTTTCTCACCCATCTCCTTCTCTCATGGAATCGAATTTGCTGCTAATCCTCTAGCTGTTAGATCATTTTGATCCAACGGCTAGTATCTCAATCCGTCCAACATGTCGGGGCCATTGGATCATTTTAATCCAATGGCCACAAAACGCGTCTTTTATTTATTTTTTTAAAAAAGATCTCACCAATCAGATGATGCCAAGTGTATGCCCACAAGCCTATTTGGATCATTCTCCTTCTTAACACAACCCGTTCGCCACCTCCTTCTTCCCTACTCATGTATCAGAGCTTTGTGATAGCCATGATCAATAGTTTCCTATGGGCATTCACGATCTCCTTTGTCTCTGGGCATCTTGTTTTTTTTTCGATGGTCGTGGTCATCGTCTCTAATGTTGTAAATTAGAGGATGTCGTCAACCCCTTGACCACCAAATCCTTCGCTCGTTCTCCCCTGCAACTGGTTGTTCTGTTATTTGTAAAGTGGGCAAATTTGACTAGGTTGAGGCCTTCTCTAGTCTCCAAAGGTAGGAAGCATGTTTTAAAAAAAAAACACAGTTCCCACAATTTAAATCTGACTAGGTTGAGGCGTGGAATATAGAGGAAGGCATTGAAAAAAAATACACAATTCCCACAATTTAATAGACTTATATGTTCAAAAATCCAATTACATGAGGAAAAAAATCTCATCAATAGGCAATCTGTGCATCCAATATATGAGTCCAGTGTGAATGAGAATTATGCTAGCCTATATGAAATTCAGTCCTCACAAATAAATTGTGCATCCAATATAAAATAACAACAAAAATATCATCAATAGATTTCATTCCAGAATAGTCCTGCATATTAATAGCAAAATCTCATCATCCATGACCAACCATCTCAGTTATTGTTAACCTATTTAAAAATGAAGTAAGGCAATCGATATCTTAGTAAAATGAAGAAATTCTACAAAATACTAAACTCAAGTCAAGAAAATCTACAAATGCTATAAATTGATTTTGCATCGAAATAATTCTTAGACAAACATTCCCAATGCAATTCAATCAGGAAAATAGAAAGAAATCACTATCATCAATTAAATAGGCAATTAATAAAAGAAAAAGGAGCCATCATTATTCTCCAATAAATAAGCTAGCATCAACACACTAATTAAAACACCTTCCCAATGCAATTTAATCCATAAAAGAAAAAGAAACCGCCATCATTATCATCATTTTTACAACTCTAGAACTAACCTTAAGAGTTTATATGTGGTATATCTGGACTATAAGAAAAATGCAATGCTTTAAGTGATGGTATTGAATGATCAATAGGCGCCTACGTTATGAAACAATATTAGAGATTAATATAATTAGTATGGAAAACTAATATATATATATATATATTGCTAGATCACATAATAGTAACCATTAGTATTTCAGTAAAAGTTATGTTAGAAACATGTGCTGGGGTGTAAGAGGTGCTGAACATGATACTCCACCTTGTACTTCATTCATCTACACCAAATATGCATAACCAAGGTGTTGGACGACTATTTTTAAAATAAAAAAAAATATATTTTTGCTAGTGAAAGTTAGTTGCTTGGCCGACAAGTAATCATCCTCAATATGTAACAAAATAGTGCCAGTTGTCTAAGTGTCAAAATAGTGATTTGGCACAGAAATTTGACAAAAGTCAGCAGTTCGACAGAGACAAATTCGATAGAAAAAAGCAAGAAGGATGGACATCAAACTTGAAAGACATTTGTGTACATCTATCAAAGTTCAATCGTCAAAAGCACGTCATTCGACAGGCAAGTTCAAATAAACATCATTAGTAAACAAGTCGAGAGATAAAAGACATTGAATGATAAAGTTAATTAATGGTGTGACTTGGTTGTCGAACGTTAAAGGCAAGAGCAATTGTCGAACGAAAGTTATCAAAGACAGTTACTCCTTTCATCAAAATAATTAACACAGTTGTGTTGAACCATGTAAACTATCACTTACGTGAACTAAGGTAGTTGTCAAGCGATGTAAACCGTCATTTACGTGGCGATTAGATAGATATGTAGTTACTTCCATCACTTGCCTATAAATACTAAGTTATTCTTTGTAAAAGGGGTTGGTAACTCTTGATTAAAAATCCTAACATCTCAAAGGAGCAAATTAATGGATCAACATCAAAGTATGCTTTCCACTTTACATTCTAGTCAATTAAATTCAAAGTATTTATCATTCCAGTCCACTTTACTTTACACAATTTACTGTATCTTCATTTAACTTTCTGTATTTTAATCGCTTTCATTTAACTTTCTACACTTTAATTGCTTTCATTTAAACCTTTTGCACTTTAACTTTCAGTAATCTATTTTTAGCACTATACTTTATGCTATTTACATTCTGCTGATTACTTTCTCCCATTTACTTTCTGCAATTTACATTTTATGGTTTTAACTTTTCTACAAAAAGTGTACATCCAGCCTTACATTCTTTCATGTAGTTACATTTCAAGTTACTTGCGTTTGACACTCAAGTCACTTGTGTTCGATACATTTTTCATCCAAAACAAGATTACCACTTAACTTTGAAATCACATCACTCTCGATTTTCATTATTTGTTGTTGGACTTGGCTTGACCAAAAATTACAATTAACAAATTTGAAAGTAAAGGTTGCAACCCAAGAGGGGGTGAATTGGGTTTTATAAATTTTTCACAAAACTTTATTGGAAGTTAAAATAATTTTCTGTAAAAGTACAATGCTTAGGATAATAAATACAACACAGAAAATCAATGTGCTATCAAGATGAATAATTATGAGGAGCAAGGAAATAAAGAATAGATAATAGTAAGCACAAATAAAGGAGTAAGGGATAGAAAGAGCAAACTTAGAGATTTATACTGGTTCGGCTAATCTCAAGCCTACATCCAATCCTCAAGAAGTCACTTGAGTATTTTCACTATACTTGCAAGTTTGATCTGGGTACTTGCAAACCACTACAAAGAATTTCATTAGCCAAGGCTCCTCCACAACCCAATGGAGAATTTATGAATCCGGGCTCCTCCTCAACCCTCTGGAGAATTTCTGCTAAACTGGCTTCTCTACAACCCAAAGGAAAGTTCTCTCAATAAATACTCTATCAAGGAATACTCTCCTTGATAATACAACTCAAGATAATATTTGTGTTGATCAAAATCAACAATTACAGAGAAACTCTCTAAAAACAGAGTATATATTACATTGATAAGCTCACAAAGGTATAATCTGCATAAGAGAGAATTTACAGATGATGTTCAGCAATAGGAGTGTTCTCTCTTCTCTTTTGATAGCCCCCAAGGTTGATATATATAGCCCAAGGACGAATAAGACCGTTGGAGACAAATCCAAGGTGGTTCCATAATGATGTCAGCAAAAACTAGCCGTTACAGCACATTTTCTGATGTCGGTGGTCGACCAGTGTGGCACGTTGGTCGACCAGTGTAGTCCAGAAGTGATTCATCAGTCACGTTGGTCGACCAGTGTAGATGGGGTGGTCGACCAGTGCTCAAATATTTTGCCTCTAGAGCTCGTTGGTCGACCAGTCAGCATAGGGTGATCGACCAGTGCTCAAAGACTTTGCATCTAGAGCTCGTTGGTCGACCAGTCAGCATAGGGTGGTCGACCAGTCACTTGTTATCTTCAAATTCTTTGTTTTTAGAGCATGATGGTTGCTTTCTTGATGCATCCAAGCTTCCAAGACTTCAAATCTTCTAATCCTTCATTTCTTGGAGCTTTATTCTTGCATGTTGTTTTCCTTGAGTGAAGCATGATATTTCTTTTCCTTGTTCTTCAATCCAATGCTTACTCTTCTTGTTTTGAACTAACCTATAAAATATATCTTACTTGCAAATCCAATGGTTAGTTCAATTTATGATAATAGCATGATTCACTATATGCAACATACATATTAAATAATATAATCATGCTTAAGTGCTTGTAGCATATATATGATAATTAACCTTTATATATATCAATGCTACAATTCAAATACATTTGACATCATCAAAACTTATGGCATATTGTAGCATATATATAATAATTAACCTTTATATATGTCAATGCTATAATACATTTGTCATCATCAAAACTTATGGCATATTGTAGCATATATATAATAATTAACCTTTATATATGTCAATGCTACAATACATTTGTCATCATCAAAACTTATGACATATAGCCTTATGGCTAACAAAATTGACACGCCCAGTGGGACGAGTTCAGAGTAACTTATTGAATGCATGCATTTGAGAAGTGGTAAACACATACTTGCTCATAACTCTGAAATCATGAATAACACAAACAGTGCTAATCAAGTGACACGTTCACTAAGAGCACCAGTAACTACCACAACCATGGTAAACATGCCACCAGTTTCAACAACTACTAATTCTACATACTTTGTGCCAAATGTATCCCTTTCGGGAAGTCCTGTTTTGGAACAAGTGGTATCTAGGTCGACACCAGTATCACCAAATCTAGTAGGTAATCAAACAACAAGATTTGTACCACAATATGGATTACCTCAAGGGTATGTCCCCCTATAATTACCCAACTTGGGATTGGAAATTAGTTAACCAATCCTACATGTCAAATGGTTCAAAACTAAGCAGTAAGTATTGCATTGACAAATGTGGTAGGGACAAGTACTCCTATTGTGTTTCGTGAAGAGAGATTAAATTTGGGACCTATTTTTTCAAATATGTCGAGAGATAATCACGATATGGTGAGTATGCTGACACAACAAATGGATCTCGGATTGAAACCTTTAATGGAAAATACCAATAATGTATGTAATATGTTGGCCTTACAAATGGATAAACTAACTCAAGCCTTAGGTGTCATTGTGCTTGAAAATGTCTAACTAGAACAAGTGATTATGGCCTAAAATCTAGGCCAAAATCAACAAAAAAACACACTACAAGGGTAAGACCAACCTTAACCACAAATGGGATATGGTCAAGTGCAAATATTGTGTCGGAATGAACCATAATTAGTTGAGAACAATGCTGTAAGAGTATTCCGACAAAGCCTACCAAGAAACCAGATAGAGCAAAACGTGAATCAAGCAGTCGAACAAGTTTTAAATAGGTTTGGTTTCAATGTGGGTTATACTAATCAACCCTACCCTTAGCATTTCTAGACTTTCGGTTCAGTAGGAAAAATTGCCAAGAGGAATGGTTAAAGTTCTTAAACTTTCAAAGTTTGCTAGAGAAAGTGGTGAATTGACCGTCGAACATGTAGCACTGTACACCATTGAAATGGGAGAACTAGCAACAAATAAAGGACTTAAAATAAGATTTTTTCCAAGCTCACTCATGAAAGATGCTTTCTTTTAGTTCTCGACATTGAGAAAATGGAGAGAAGTTTTCATGGCCAATTTTTCAGGGGAGATCTAAAACTTGGTCTGATAGATTTATTTAATATTAAGAGGTTATATAATGAATCTATCAAAGATTATCTGGCATGATTTAAGTAGATGAGGAGTAGATGTTTTACTCCTACTTCTGAAGCTGAGATTGTCAAAATGGCTATCTAAGGCCTAGATTATTACATTAGGAAAAAGTTTGTCAACCAACATTTAGTTGACCTTACCTAATTAGGAGGCAAAGTTAGACAAATAGAATAGTTGAAAACTGAAAAAATGCAGAAATAAAAGAAGTTTCTAAAAAAAGAAAAAGTAAATTACGTTAGAGTAAAAGATTCTGACAAGGAGGAAGAAAATGTTGATTACAACATCAATCTTCCCAATTAAAAAATGGACCTTTCTATACCTGTCAAGCTATGAGGCCAATGAGGGTTAAGGAAAAAAAAGACTTATGTTAATAGAAAAATATACACATTTGATATTACAAAAGCCAAGCAAGTTTTTGATGATTTATTGAAAGAAAAAGAAATAAAATTGTCAGATAATCATAGGCTATTAAAGCTAATGAAATATGACCAAAAATATTGTAAATTTCATAATGTGTTCAGTCATGTTACTAATGAATGTGTACATTTCAGGGACTCGATTCAAAAGGCCTTGACGGAAGGAAGATTGAAATTTGCAGACAAAAAGACAAATATAAAGGTTGACACTGATCATTTTCAGACTAATGTTTCAAATATTGACAGTCAAATTCCTATAAATATTGGCATGGTTGATGCAAAAAGAAAAGGGAAGATGCATTCTAAAATAAACTCAAATGAGCTGCATATGAGTCATGACGCTACGACAGACATCTTTGACATGTATCAAAATCTTTAGGAAACTTATGAAGAGTTTATGACAAGAAATAAAGAAAAAGCAACAATCATGATGTTCCTAAGATATGTCCATCTATACGATCTGGAAGCCATAGAAGTACGTCAGAAGGCAATGGTCGATTTTCAATTATTGGAGAATTAGACAAATAAAAGCTTTTTCATAAGAAGAACTTTCAGCCAAAGCCATTTTATACACCAAGACCTCAGCCACAATACTCAGTTAGGCTAAATTCTAGGGAGTTGGTTGGGAGTAGTAACCCAAATTCCCAAAATTATATTTGACATATTAGAACACGAGTGCCACCTACAAATGTAAAGGTTG
Source organism: Biancaea sappan (assembly GCA_037074585.1). Lineage (NCBI taxonomy): Eukaryota > Viridiplantae > Streptophyta > Magnoliopsida > Fabales > Fabaceae > Biancaea > Biancaea sappan. The sequence continues at coordinate 30,122,542 of CM073499.1, forward strand.
CCCAATGGGTTAAGAACTCTGTAACGACAAATAAGGATAATGTCAAGAGGAGTAAATTCCAAAAGAATTTTCCCTCTGGAATAAAAACTATCTATATGGCAAGGTAGTACCATTCGGTCAAACTAAGCCTAAGGCATCTGGCTGATCACCTTTGAAAAGCTAGAAACAAAGGTTATAGAGCTGCAGACAAGCAAGAAAAGGAAAGCCTTGAAAGATGCACTTCTGATCAAAGAAGAGCCACCAAGGTTGAAAAAAAGGTGTTTGGCAATCAAAACTAAACCAACAGTTCAAAATACTGAGGCAATATGACAGGAAACTTCTAAACCACAAGAAGAAAGTATACAGCCACAGCCAAATCTTTTCAATGCATGGCTTCAAGAAGACATTGCGAAGGCATAGAAATTGATGCAATCGATGCCTTTGAAATCAAAAATTAACAGAAGTATACTTCAGAAGCCAGGACAAAAAATTCTAAGAAAAACTGACCTGTTGGGCTAGTAGAAGCTGAGAGAACCACTCGAGATAAAGAAAAACAAGTGGCTATGGTGGAAGTAAAAAATTATGAAGATTGGTCTCACAAAGAGATCAACAATCTTAGAGGATCCTATAACCAATATTGAGTAAAAGAGATAAACTCTTGCCAAAGTTAAATAAGGGGGCAACTCGTTGAGTTCAAACCTGAATGTCATATGACTGACACAGATTTATCAACCGATGAGATTATAGAAACCCTTAATGATCCTAAAGACCCTCTAGATCTTGATGATGAAGAGGCGTTTGACATGGACTTTGAAATGAAAGGAGACTTGGATGACATAATTATGGCCCTAGGAAGTACTTTGTCAGAACCAGGATCAGATTATAAACCAATGAATAGAGATTATCTAAAGCTTGGACCGGCCATAGACAAAGACAATTATAATGTAATTGATCTGGAAAAAGAAGAGAAATATGACATCAAAGAAGAGCATGACGTAGGGAAAAGAAAAGATACAGATGAACATCTTATAAACATAAATCTCAATCTCATCTTCATGATACCATTGGGGTATGAAGCTCACTATGAGATTTATGAAGGAAAAAATGAAGAGGATTTAGAAGATTTGTTGGAGGATTAACTATTCTTAGATGATGATATAAATTCAGGATTCGACAGCCTAGAAGACAACTTAGTCGCAGGGTACGACAACTTAGCCAAGTTTGAAAAACCAACCAATGAACATAAGGCACACCTACAACTTTTATACATCAAGGCCTCACTGGAAGGAAAGCCAACTAACAGTGTTCTAGTGGATGGTGGAGTTGCCATTAATCTAATACCAAGAGCAACATTTAAAAGGTTGGAGAAGAATAAGTCTGAGCCATTAATCTAATACCAAGAGCAACATTCAAAATGTTAGAGAAGAATGAGTCTGACTTAATTCAGATAGATATGGTTGTCACTGATTTTAGTGACAAATCTTCCTCATCCAACGGGGTAATGATGCTAAATATTAGCATCAGATCAGTCAAAAGATCAACCTTCTTTGAAGTAATTCCACAAAGTCTAGCTATAACATACTTTTGGGAAGAGATTGGATTCATGCTGTTGGAGTCATTCCATCAACTGTGCTTTAGAAATTAATCCTATGGAATGGCAAAGGTCAAGTGGAAGTTGTCGAAGCAGATGATTGTCTTTGTTACTTACAATAAATCCACGTTGATTTTAGAATTTACGCTCTAAACATCAGACTATTTACAACAAAAGATGGAATGATCAATAAGGAAGCCTTGGAGGTTTACTTGATGGATCAATTTAGTATTAAATTAATGGATAAGGCCGACGAAAATTGGCCAAGTGCTAGCCATGAGTCTTGAGAATTAGATGGACAGGTTGTCGGCCTATGTGGCCGACAAGGCAGTAAATACCTTGAAAGATATTTTTTCAGATTGCATTATAGATGATGACCCTTTGGGTTTTGAAAAGGGCTCGACAGTAAACTGAATATCAAAACAGAAGATCCTTTGAAAATAGTGAACTTAAGTACTGAAGCAAATAAAAGACCCATTTTTATAAGTGCATTTCTGCCAAAGGAATTTGAAAAGGAACTTATCATGTTGATCTCAAAATACAAAAATTGCTTTGCCTGGGATTACGATGAAATGCTTAGTTTAAGTAGAGACCTTGTCAAACACAATTTACCCCTCAAGGAAGGATGCAAACCTGTCACATAGGCAAATAGGAGATTCGCTCATAAAGTGGTACTGAAAATCAAGGAGGAGGTCAAACAACTACTTAAAGATAAGTTTATCATAACTACCAGGTATGTCAAATGGCTTTCTAATGTAGCTCCAGTTATTAAGAAAAATGGTAAGTTAAGGGTATGCATCAACTTTAGGAATCTAAATTTGGCAACCCCTAAAGATGAAAATCCTATGCCCATAGCGGATATATTAGTTAATGTAGCGTCTGGGCATGGAATTCTAAGTTGTATGGATAGTCATGCTGATAGAAATGGCTAGCACCCAAGAGGGGGGTGAATTGGGTTTAAAAAAATTGCTAAGAATTGATGGAAGTTTAAGAAGTTTCAAAAACAATGCCAAGCTTTTTATAACAGTAAAATAAGTATGATCAATATGAATAAATATGGAGTACAAGTAATCAAACATAGAGCTTTAAACAATAAAGATAAGTGAATATAGAGTGCAAGGAAGTAAAGAACATATAAATAATTAAAGAGCAAGGGAGAGAAAATCAAACAACGAGATTTATACTGGTTTGGCTTAAATCAAGCCTACATCTAGTCCTCAAGATAACTTCATAAGTATTTTACTATAAACCACTAGTTTATGCAATTGGGCACTTATAAGCCACTATAACATAGATCTTTTCTTCCTCAAAGTTGTCTCTTCCCCTTACAATGTGTTTTCTCTCAAACACTAACTCAAGGAACTAATCCTTGAGCAACTAAATTTGAAGGCTTAAAGAAAATAGTGGTGGACACTCTCAAAGTGTAAATAACCCAGAAATTAAGCTCAGAATTTTTCTCTAGCAATTTAGAGAGAATGGAACTCAAGATAATATGAGAAATGAATAATTTGAAGCTTGATGCCATTTGGTGTTATGAAGTCCCATTTATATAGTGAAGCCTTGCTGCTACAGTGACTGCTTTAGTTAGAATTGCTATAGTAAGCTTCATCAACAATTTTCAACATTTCTATAACAACCAAAAAAACTTTATCAACTTTTTTCAACAATCAATATCATTTTTCAAATTTACTACAGTAAAAAGCATTCTTTTTCAAATTATATTACAACAACCAATAAACTTTATCATACTTTTTCAATGTTAGTCGATTTGGCAAGCGCACCAATCGCACAAGTAATATAGTGAATTGAGAGTAAAAGTATCGTTCCCACGAGGACTAAGCGACTAAGTACCCAAGAAATTTAATAGAATTAGTTGGACGAAACAATTGGATTGAAGATAGCTTTAGCCAATGAATGATAAAATAAAATAATAACCGTAAATATTTATGAGTTTCCTTTTAATAACTGATGAAATAGTCTAATTAAAGCCTAGGGTCACTAATCCCTCTCCTCTATCTTAGAAATTACAAAACCCCTCTCACGTACTCGCAACGTATTCAACCCTATAAGTTAATCCTAGGTTATTCTAATAACTTAAAAGAATCCTCCCGAATCTCAATTAAGTTACTCAACTCCTACGCAATTCCTTGTGTGGGTTAAGCCTAATACAACCAACCTAGCTTTGATTAAACGAGATTAACTAACATTCCTATTAGCTAACAAGCGAAAACACTTAGTAAGGTTCACGCACTCGTCCTTCCTATTCAGTGTTCTACTCTCACCTCCCTCTCCCGAGTTCGAAGACAGCAACAAGCATACATATAGATTGATCAAGTCCATATAACGCAACAATAAAATGGATAGAAAGACTTATATTAATTGAAATAAGGTTGCAAATACATGAGAGGATGTAAAATCTATTCAAGAGTCAAGTTCATAGTAACCCTAGATAGAAAATCTAGCTACACATAGAAAACAAACAGCAGAAAGCAGAAAAAGAGATGAAGTTGGCCATGAATCTGAGGTGGAATAATGGATTGAGCTCCCCAAGCCTTGAGAATCAGGTTTCCCTTGCTCCTCTCAGCAAAAACGGCGCCCCCCTTCAGTCTCCAACTGCAGAATACCCTAAAAATTTAATCTGAAGCCTTTTATATCAGTGCAGGATCGCGACTTACCGCTATAGCGGTAAGTCTCCACCGCTATAGCGGTACAGGACAGTAAAGAATGCTTCCAGCAATTTTGGTGCAGGGCTCACCGCTATAGCGGTGAGTATCCACCGCTATAGCGGTGGTAGACAGAATGTGGCCATCTGTTTCTTTCTCTTCAGCTTCGTCCATCTTGCCTTACGTCAGAGAGAATAAAATGATGATTAGTGACGTTCTTGGTCAAAGAATCACATGAAGAAGACTAAACTCTAAAAATTCCTAAACTAAACTAAATCAATCAAAAACAACGGAAAAGACATACAAGCAACCACAAGTATGCGATAAAATGGATCAAAGATTCAGCACCAAATGGTACTAAATCTAGCACTTAACACTCCCCCAAACTTGCACTTTTGCTTGTCCTCAAGCAAAAACTTTCAATGAGATAAATTTTTAGAAAAATATGTGCGACCATGCATATGTACACTAGGAGGGGTAAAGATATGAAAATGTGAATTAAAGCAAACCAAGCCTCATCAAACCATTACTCAAAAGATTTAACTCAAGAGTTTGTAATCTTAAGGATTCAATAAGAAATGTTGACCAAACCACAAGAAAATTTGAAATCAAAGCTTCACCTCTTGGAACAGTTTATAAAACCAAATTCACAAAAATTCCAAAATTAAATTACTTCTTTGTTCTCAAAGGCATCGTTTTATTTCGATTCTCAAGGGCTTCACTGTTTTGTTCTCAAGGATATAGCTTCCTAACTTTCCTTATTTCCTTTGGAAATTTTTTTTTTCTCATTTTAGTTTAATTATAAGAGCCTATCCCTTATTGAAACTTTCAGCTATCCCCTTATTGAATCCTTTTTTCACTAGCCTCTTATTGAACTTTTTTTTATATATATATAAATATGAAAATGATCTAAAAACCATTCAAAGAGACAAAAATAAAACTCCTGTTATTTTGAAGTGATAGAGCTAACACTTACAAAATATGAAAACTTAAGATTAGCAAACTCAAGAGGTAACTCTTAAAAAGAATTGCATTTGACATGATTTGACTTGCCAAAAACTTCAAACTTTCAGATTTCAAAATTTTCAAAAATTTCCTCCTACTACACATGCATATGGACAACACAAAATTAACCAAAATTTTCTCAAAGAAGAAACTCATCAACAAACCTCTCCCCCAAACTTAAATTTGACAGTGTCCTCACTATCCCAAATCAGCACAATAGAGGAAAAGAAGACACAACATAACAAACAAAATAAAACAAAACAAAATGCTATTACGAACATCCTAACTGCCATTCACCAAGATAATAAACATGACCATAATCAACATTTATCAATTCGACTCCAAAATAAATAATAAATAGCAGTTAAAATTTTACCAAGCAGCACATCAAACTAAAAAAAAATGACGAAAGCAATAAACTTGGGTTGCCTCCCAAGAGCGCTAAGTTTATAGTCTTCAGCCAGACTTTACCGATGCTTGTTCAAGGTGGCTCATCCAATGTCGGCTGCTTCTTAAATGCTTTTGACTGAGTCACAACCATTTTTGCAATGTCAGGTGGTTTGAATTCATGGGGATCATCACAAAGCTTTGCATATGCCTCTGAAGTTCCAAGATCTCCCCTTGTTCTTTCTCTCACATCATCAGCATCCTTCAGACAATTTTTATCTATCCCATCATGAAAATACCCATGAGATTCTTTATCAATTATCTTCACGAAGTAGCACTCCTCCAGCTTATCAGAAACTTTCGTTGCCTTGTTCATGTTGAAGGTGACTTCTTGATCATTAACCCTCATGGTTAACTCACCTTTTTGAACATCTATTAAAGTTTTTCCAGTTGCTAGAAAAGGTCTTCCCAAAATGATCGGAATTTCCTTATCTTCCTCATAGTCCATGATGATAAAATCAGCCGGAAAAATCAACTTGTCCACCTTGACAAGTACGTCCTCAATGATTCCGTTCGGGTAGCACATCGAACGGTCAGCTAACTGTAGAGTCACTGTGGTAGGCCGAGCATTACCCAAACCCAATTTCTTGAAAACAGAGAGCGGCATCAGATTCACACTCGCTCCCAGATCACACAGTGCTTTTCCAGAAAAGTTGCTCCCAATGTGGCAGGGAATGACGAAGCTACCCGGATCTTTCATTTTGCTAGGCAACTTCTTTTGGAGAATGGCGCTGCATTCTTGAGTCATAGCTACAGTCTCAAACTCACTCATCCGCCTTTTCTTTGACAACACATCCCTCATGAACTTTGCATAACTAGGCATTTGTTCCAATGCCTCTACGAATGGGATGTTGATGTGAAGTTGTTTCAGGATCTCCAAGAATTTCCTATATTGCCAATCCAGATTAAATTTTTTCTGTCTCTGAGGGAAAGGTAATGGTGGAATAAAATTTTCAGTCCTAATGTCTTGCCTTGCATTGTCCCTTTTACCTTGATCACCTGAAGCATCAATTTTCTCAGTTGCCTTCTGTTGAGGCTTGATAACTTCTTCATTCTCTTCTGCACTAATCATCCCTTGCCTCTTATCATGCGACTTAACAACATTAGGAAGCTCCTTACCACTCCTTAATGTAATGGCCTTGCAATGCTCCATGTCATCTCTTCTTGGATTATTTTCTGTATTCCTTGGGAGGCTGCCTTGTTCCCTTTTGTTCAAAGCACTTGCCAATTGGCCCATTTGAATTTCCAAATTTTTAATGGCTGCACCCTGGGTTTGGCTTATAACCTCTGTTCTCTCCATAAACTTCATGAACATTTCTTCCATGGATGACTTCTTTTCCACCTGAGGTGGTGGGGCTCTGTTCTGGTTATTGAAGCCGGGTGGTTGAGAAGGCCTACTAGATGATGACGAAGCCATGGGATTGAGACAATGATCATTACTCCATGAGAGGTTCGGATGATTTCTATTTCCCGGATTATAAGAATTTGAGTAGAAGGTATTCTGGTTTCTCTGGTGACTGCCCATATAATTTAACTGTTCCATGGTAGAATTCTCCTCACAGCAACCATTAATGTGAGCACCCCCACAGAAATCACAGCTTGGTACCGGATTAGTCACCGCATTTACTCTCACCGGCTCTTGTTGCCTAGCACACAACATTTCAACCTTTTTAGTTAGGGCTTCATTCTGGGCCAAAATAGCATGAAGAGTGTCCAACTCCAACATCCCTTTCTTTGAGTTGTTCTTGGCTCTGATGGAAGCGTTCTGACTAGCCCCCATGGTCTCAATAATGTCCTTGGCTTGCTTAATTGACTTGCCTAACAATGCACCGCCAGCTGCGGTATCCAGTTTATCCCTGGTTTCATAATTTAATCCACTGAAGAAGATTGAGATTTGTTGCCACTCTTGAATGCCATGATTAGGGCATTTCCTCAACATCTCCTTGAATCGTTCCCAAGCATTGTATAATGTCTCTCCATCTTGTTGAAGGAATGCTGTAATCTCATTTCTCAATTTTACTGATTTTGAGGGAGGGAAGAATTTATCCAAGAATTTCCTTCGCAGTTCATCCCAAGTAGTTATACTCCCCGGTGGTAGATTCGTCAACCAATTTTTTGCACCATCCCTTAAAGAGAAAGGGAATAATCGAAGGCGGATGGCATCATCTGTAACTCCATTCAGCTTGACCATATCACAAATATCAAGGAAGTTCACAATATGGTTGTTCGGATCCTCCATAGAATTTCCCCCAAACTGGTTCTGTTGTACCAGATTTAACATCATAGCTTTCATCTCGAAATTGTTGGCTCCAATCGCGGGCTTCACTATGCTTGAAGTATTCCCATCATTGACGGGCGAAGCATAATCCCATATTGCTCTGAATCCCATTTGAGGCTCATCAACAACTCCATTTCCAGCATTGATCTCATCACCCTGGTGATTCAAGTTGCCTTCAGCCATTTCTTTTTGTATAGCTTGGCTTACTTGAGCTTCTCTGGCTTTAGCCTCCTTCCTAACTCTTCTTACTAGTCTTTCAATCTCAGGTTCGTAAAGAAGGTCAGAAGGATTGAGAGTACCTCGCATGCACAAAAAGAAGATACTAATTATCAATGACAGTAAATTCGGCAGCAAAAATCAACACAGCAAAAACTAAAAATGACTCTATAATAAGAAATTGAACAAAAGCAAAAGAGAACAAAACAAAACAAAGAAAACGTCTAAGCTAACCCTTTAAATTTCTTTCAATATTAGCACAAATCTTAGTCCCCGGCAACGGCGCCAAAAACTTGTTAGTCGATTTGGCAAGCGCACCAATCGCACAAGTAATATAGTGAATTGAGAGTAAAAGTATCGTTCCCACGAGGACTAAGCGACTAAGTACCCAAGAAATTTAATAGAATTAGTTGGACGAAACAATTGGATTGAAGATAGCTTTAGCCAATGAATGATAAAATAAAATAATAACCGTAAATATTTATGAGTTTCCTTTTAATAACTGATGAAATAGTCTAATTAAAGCCTAGGGTCACTAATCCCTCTCCTCTATCTTAGAAATTACAAAACTCCTCTCACGTACTCGCAACGTATTCAACCCTATAAGTTAATCCTAGGTTATTCTAATAACTTAAAAGAATCCTCCCGAATCTCAATTAAGTTACTCAACTCTTACGCAATTCCTTGTGTGGGTTAAGCCTAATACAACCAACCTAGGTTTGATTAAACGAGATTAACTAACATTCCTATTAGCTAACAAGCGAAAACACTTAGTAAGGTTCACGCACTCGTCCTTCCTATTCAGTGTTCTACTCTCACCTCCCTCTCCCGAGTTCGAAGACAGCAACAAGCATACATATAGATTGATCAAGTCCATATAACGCAACAATAAAATGGATAGAAAGACTTATATTAATTGAAATAAGGTTGCAAATACATGAGAGGATGTAAAATCTATTCAAGAGTCAAGTTCATAGTAACCCTAGATAGAAAATCTAGCTACTCATAGAAAACAAACAGCAGAAAGCAGAAAAAGAGATGAAGTTGGCCATGAATCTGAGGTGGAATAATGGATTGAGCTCCCCAAGCCTTGAGAATCAGGTTTCCCTTTCTCCTCTCAGCAAAAACGGCGCCCCCTTCAGTCTCCAACTGCAGAATACCCTAAAAATTTAATCTGAAGCCTTTTATATCAGTGTAGGATCGCGACTTACCGCTATAGCGGTAAGTCTCCACCGCTATAGCGGTACAGGACAGTAAAGAATGCTTCCAGCAATTTTGGTGCAGGGCTCACCGCTATAGCGGTGAGTATCCACCGCTATAGCGGTGGTAGACAGAATGTGGCCATCTGTTTCTTTCTCTTCAGCTTCGTCCATCTTGCCTTACGTCAGAGAGAATAAAATGATGATTAGTGACGTTCTTGGTCAAAGAATCACATGAAGAAGACTAAACTCTAAAAATTCCTAAACTAAACTAAATCAATCAAAAACAACAGAAAAGACATACAAGCAACCACAAGTATGCGATAAAATGGATCAAAGATTCAGCACCAAATGGTACTAAATCTAGAACTTAACATTCAACAATCAATATTCTTTTTCAAATTTGCTATAGTAAAAAGCATTTTTTTTCAAATTATATTACAACAACCAATAACCTTTATCATACTTTCTCAACAACCAATAAACTTTATCATACGTTTTCAACAATCAAATTTCTTTTTCAAAAGAGCTACAGTAAAAGATTATCCTTTTTCAATAATCATTTTTCTTTTTCAAATTTGCTACAGGAAAAGTCATCCTTTTTCAACAATCAATAAATTTTATCAAAAAATCAATTTATACTACTATATTTAAATATATAAAGCATTAAATATATTTGAGCCAAGAAAAATTGAATCATGCATTTGGATCAAGAAGATTAAATCATACATTTGGGCCAAGAAAGATTGAATCATGTATTTGGATCAAGAAGATTAAATCATATATTTGGGCCAATAAAGATTGAATCATGCATTTGTACCAAGAAGACTAAATCATATATTTGGGCTAAGAAAGATTTAATCATACTATAATTCTCACATATTTGTCATCATCAAAACTTATGGCATAATACATTAGGGCTAACAATCTGCCCCTTTTTGATGATGACAAATCACTAAAGAAAAATATGTTACAATGTAATACCTATTATATAATACACGCATATTTTTCTTTCTATATACTTCTCCCCCTGTTTGACATCAACAAAAAGGTATAAGGAAGACAATATATAAAGACTAAAGTATATTCCTTTTTTAAGTAAGAATATCATATAACTTGATGGGGTAAGATTTCATCAAAACTTATCATTTCTTCATTAGTATGCCAAAAATATATAGTTAAGGGAAACATCAAATAAAGTGAGCTTAAAGATATAGAGGATTTAAGTATAGATTAGGCTCCTCCTCAACCAATGCATATTAAAAAAAATGCAATTTTCAAGATGTATTTATATATGTATCTTGAGGATGAATACCTGCAAAAATTTTGAAAGCCACTCTGATGCTTAAGTTAGTAATGTAAATCAAAGATTAAACGCAAAATTTAAAAATCATGCAATAGAAAAATAATTTTTAAAGTTCATTTGGATTTTCCATCCCAAGTTCTCTCCTAATAAAGCTGAATTTATCCTCAGCAAGAGGCTTCGTGAAAATGTCAGCTAACTGAAAATCCATTTGCACAAATTCAATAGAGACATCTTTCTTTTGAACATGATCTTTTATAAAATGATGTGTTATTTCAATATGTTTAGTTCTAGAGTGTATGACAGGATTTTTAGATATGCATATGGCACTTATGTTATCACATCTAATGGGTATGTTTTAAAGAAATACACCAAGATCCTCTAGTTGTTGTTTCATCCACAAGATTTAGGCACAACAACTCCCTGGTGAAATGTATTCAGCTTCAACTGTGGATAAAGCAATGCTATTTTGCTTTTTACTAAACTAAGAGACAAGAGAACTACCAAAGAATTGGCAAGTTCCACTTGTACTTTTTCTATCAGTTTTGCTACTCGCGAAATCTGCATCAGAGTAGCCAATTATAAAATTAGAGGATCATTTAGGATACCATAAACCCATTTGAGATGTGCCAACCAACTATCTAAAAATTCTTTTGACAGCCTTAAAATGAAATTCCTTGGGGTTAGTTTGAAATCTTGCATACATGCATACACTAAACATAATATCGGGTCTACTAGCAGTTAAGTATAGTAGAGACCCAATCATACCTCTATATTTCGTCACATCAAATGGTTGACCTCTTTCATCCTTGTCCAAGCTTGTTGAGGTACTCATGGGAGTGGCAATTGGTTTTGCATTCTCCATGTCAAACTTTTTGAGCAACTCTTTTGCATACTTAGTTTGGCTAACAAATATTCCATTATCCCAAGGAAGAAGTTGAGTTCTCCCATCATTGACATTTCAAACTCACCTTGCATGATCTTAGCAAACTCTTTGCGTAAACTTTCATTAGTTGCAACAAATATTATATCATCAACATATATTTGCTTTGAAGAACAAGGTTGTATCGACCTTTCCTCTTGAAAATCCATTATTTAAAAGAAATGAGCTTAATCTCTTATACCAAGCTCTAAGAGCTTGTTTGAGACCATATAAAGCCTTTTTCAATTTAAAAACATCATTTGGCTTATCATGATTTTCAAAACCAGGAGGCTGTTCAACATAAACTTCCTCCATGATATAGCCATTTAGAAAGGCACTTTTTAGATCTATTTGAAATAGTTTAAAGTCATTTATGTATGAAAATGCCAATAACATTCTAATAGCTTCAAGTCTAGCTACGGGTTCAAAGGTTTCATTATAATCAATGCCTTTTTCTTGGTTGTAACCTTTTGCAATAAGTCTAGCCTTATTTCTAACCACTATTCCATTTTCATTAGGTTTTTTTCTAAAAACCCATTTTGTGTTAATTATTGGATGATCATTGGGTCTAGGAACTAATTCCCAAATTGGTTTCTTTCAAATTGATTTAGTTCTTCTTGCATAGCTAAAATCCAATGTTCATCTATAATTGCATCATCAATATTTTTTGGTTCAACTTGAGAAAGGAAGGCTCAGTGGTTACAAACATTCCTAAGAAAGTTTTCTATTATTACCTTTTGAGAGGCATCTCCAATGATGAGCTCCTTAGGATGGCTTTTTGCATACCTCCAATCCTTTGGAAGATCATCATTGTTGCTTGGTGGTTCCTCTTGTGGTTTCTCTTCTTCTTGTTGCTTTTCTTTTTCTTAAGGCTTTTCCTCTTCTTATGGCAATTTAGCACCCTCATCATGATCATCATCATTTTTTGGTATTATTTCTTGCTTCTTCCTCATTTTATCATCTAATGAAAGGTCTTTGAAGTAATCTAACACTTCATGTTGATCATCACAATCTTTAAGGGAATGGTTAGATTCATCAAAAACAACATGTATAGATTCTTCAACAAGTTCTTTTGTTATAGACTCTATATGTTTTACTAGTACTAGAATATCCAAGAAAAATAGCTTCATCGGCTTTGACATCAAATTTTCCCAAATTATCTTTTCCATTGTTAAAACAAAGCATTTGCAACCAAACACATGGAGATGAGAAATGTTGGGCTTTCTTCCTCTATATAGCTCATATGGGGTTTTATTTAAAATTGGCAATATCAAGGCTCTATTCATTACAGAACAAGCGGTATTAACCGCATCAACCCAAAAATATTGAGAAAGTTTTCCTTCATTAAGCATAGCTCTAGCCATCTCTTCTAGAGTTCTATTTTTCCTCTCAACAACACCATTTTGTTAAGGAGTTCTAGAGATGAGAAGGTATGCTCAATGCCATTTTCATCGCAGAATTCCATAAAGTCATGGTTATCAAATTTTTCACCATGATCACTCCTAATCCTCACAATGGTCAAGCTTTGCTCTGTTCGAATAAACTTTGCAAGTTTTAGAAAAGATTTAAACACTTGATCTTTATGAGCTAGGAAAAGAGTCCATATGTACCTTGAATAGTCATCTGCAACAACTAGCACATAGGAGTTACCTTTAAGGCTTTTTATCCTAGATGGTCCTACAAGGTCCATATGAAGTAATTGCAAAGATTTAGTTGTAGAAATAATATCCTTAGTCTTGAAAGAGCTTTTAATTTGCTTCGCCATTTAACAAGTATCACAAAGCTTATCTTTTTCAAAATTAATTTTGGGTAAACCAATTACAAGTTCTTTCTTGACTAGTTTATCCAAAAGATTCATACTAGCATGAGCTAGTCTTCTATTTCATAACCAACTTTCATTACTAACACTAATTAAACATATAGAGTCTATAGAAGGATCTTCATCAAGATTTATAACACAAATATTATTGATCCTTTGACCAACAATCTTAACTTTCTTATCATTAATATTTTTAACTATGCAACGACTTGAATCAAAAATCACTCTATTGCCTTTGTCACATAGTTGACTAATACTAAGCAAATTGTGATTGAGGCCTTTAACAAATAAGACATTTTCAATAGAAGTGGAAGAATTCTTACCCACTTTACCTATTCCCTTGATTAGACCTTTGTTATTTTCTCCAAAGGTCACTTTGCCTCCTCTTGGTGTCAAAGAGAGAAATTTTGATTGGTCACCAGTCATATGCTTTGAGCAACCACTATCTAAGTACTATTTTCCACTCTTTGTCTTGAGGTACACCTATCTCACAAAATCAAGTTTTCTTTTTAAGTACCCAAATTTATTTAGGTCCTTGTTTGTTAGATGTTCCTTTGGGAACCTATTTCATTTTATTTCCATAGGGAATATTCTTTCTATACTAACAAGAATAGAAGCTATGTCCTTTTAAACCACAATGAAAATAAGTAGTGAAGGGATTACTTGACATAGTTGCATGAACAAAGAAATTATTGTAGTATTTTTTACTAGCTTTGGGCTTATATCCCAAGCTGGCTTTCTCAAATACACATCTTTGTTTTCCAAGCAATGTGTTCAAATTATCTCTTTCTTGTGTAAATTTTGCAAGGGTGTTTTTCAAATCCTTATTTTCCCTTTCTAATTCAATGCTTTCACTGTAAGGACAATTTTCTTTTGGAGAGATAGACAATGTTTTCAAGCTTACATTTTCTTCTTGCAAAATTTTGTTTTGATCTTCAAAAACAAGACTTTCTTTCTTAAGTGCAATAAGATTATCTTTCAATTTTAAAATTTCATCCTCAAGTAAAGAAATTTTTTGCTTTGAAAAACTTTGCTTTTTAGCAAGCTTTAAAGATTCATTGTGTAGTTCTTCAAAAGCATCATGTAAATCATCAAAAGAGTGTAAAGGTTCAAGAATGTTTACCTCTTCATCTTTTCTTGCCATAAGGCAAAGGTTGGCTTCTTCATTTTCTTCTTAATCGGATTCATTTTCTCCCCATACAAAAGAAACATATGCTTTCTTTTTCCCTTTGTCATTGCTTTTCTTTCCTTCTTGCTTCTTGATGAATTGTGGACAATCCCATTTGATGTGTCCAACCTTTTTGCATTCATAACAAGTGGGACCTTCCTTGTTACTATCTTGGTCTTTTCTCCATCTTCTTGTATTCTTCCTTTTTAGGAATTTACTAAATTTTTTTACCAAGAGACCAATGCCTTCATCATTGATTTCAAGTTCCTCTTCCCCCTCATCACTATCGATTTCCACTTTCTTGGAAGAAGATGATTTAAGGGAGAGAGTCTTCTTTTACTTGGTTTCTTTTTCTTGCCTCATCTCTAGTATTTTGGACTCCTAGTTTTGGAGGTTCCCAAACAAGGCTGTGAGGGAATTCGTTGACTCTCCTCTTACTTCCATAATCGCAGTCCTCTTTACCTCCCACTCTAGGGTAAGACATCTTAGAATCTTGGTGGTTTTTGATTTTTCTGAATAAGAAACACAAAGAGCTTTCAAATGGTTAGTAATGTGAGTGAATCTCAATTGTATTTCACTAATACTCTTATCACTTTTCATTTTGAAATTTTCATATTCATTGGTAAGAGTACTTATTTTTGACTCTGACACCAAGAGTTCCTTCATGTGCAATTTCTAAAGTATCCCATATTTCTTTAGCGCTTGGACAGCTAGAAACTCTAAAATATTCATCTTGGTTTAAAGCACTAACTATAATCATCTTTTCTTTGGCATTAAGATGGACAATTTTCTTTTGGTATCATCACAGTCACTTTTGGGTTTTGGAAAAACTTTCCCTTCAACCTCCTTAGTAGGAGTATAGGGACATTTTTCCACAACATCCCAAAGATCAAGGTCTACCGCAACAAAAAATATTCTCATCTTGGGCTTCCAATAAGTGTAATGGTTTTCCATTAAAACAAGGGGGTTTGGTAAAAGAACTTCCTTCAGGTAAAACACAATCACCAAAGCCAGCCATCTATCAACTCTTAGGCGATTAAGTCTTTGATCAAGAGCTCAAGCTCTGATACCAATTGATAGAAATGGCTAGAAACCAAGAGGGCGGTGAATTGGGTTTAAAAAAATAAGACTTGATAGAAGTTTAAGAAGTTTCAAAAATAATGCCAAGCTTTTTATAAACGTAAAATAAGTATGATCAAGATGAATATATATGGAGTACAATTAATCAAACATAGATCTTTAAATAATTAAAGAGATAAGTGAATATAGAGTGCAAGGAAGTAAAGAACATATAAATAATTAAAGAGCAAGGGAAGAGAAAATCAAACAACGAGATTTATACTACTTCGGCTTAAACCAAGCCTACATCCAGTCCTCAAGATAACTTCTTGAGTATTTCACTATAAACCATAAGTTTATGCAATTGGGTACTTGTAAGCCACTACAACATAGATCTTTTCTTCCTCAAAGGTGTCTCTCCCCCTTACAATGTGTTTTCTCTCAAACACTAACTCAAGGAACCAATCCTTGAGCAACTAAATTTGAAGGCTTAAAGAAAATAGTGGTGGACACTCTCAAAGTGTAGATAACCCAGAAATTAAGCTCAGAATTTTTCTCTAGTAATTTAAAGAGAATGGAACTCAAGATAATATGAGAAATGAACAATTTGAAGCTTGATGCCATTTGGTGTTATGAAGTCCCCTTTATATAGTGAAGCCTTGCTACTACAGTGACTGCTTTAGTCAGAATTGCTATAGTAAGCTTCATCAACAATTTTCAACTTTTCTACAATAACCAAAAAAACTTTATCATCCCTTTTCAACAATCAATATCCTTTTTCAAATTTGCTACAGTAAAAAGCATTCTTTTTCAAATTATATTACAACAACCAATAAACTTTATCATACTTTTTCAACAATCAATATTCTTTTTCAAATTTGCTATAGTAAAAAGCTTTTTTTTTCAAATTATATTACAACAACCAGTAAACTTTATTATACTTTCTCAACAACCAATAAACTTTATCATGCTTTTTCAACAACCAATAAACTTTATCATACTTTTTCAACAATCAAATTTCTTTTTCAAAAGAGCTACAGTAAAAGATTATCCTTTTTCAATAATCATTTTTATTTTTCAAATTTGCTACAGGAAAAGTCATCCTTTTTCAACAATCAATAAATTTTATTAAAAAATCAATTTATACTACTATATTTAAATTTATAAAGCATTAAATATATTTGGGCTAAGAAAAATTGAATCATGCATTTGGATCAAGAAGATTAAATCATACATTTGGGACAAGAAAGATTAAATCATGCATTTGAATCAAGAAGATTAAATCATACATTTAGGCCAAGAAAGATTGAATCATGCATTTGGACCAAGAACACTAAATCATATATTTGGGCTAAGAAAGATTTAATCATACTATAATTCTCACATATTTGTCATCATCAAAACTTATAGCATAATACATTAGGGCTAACACATGCAAGTTATAATCAAATTTTTATGGTAGAGGAGGATGTGTTGAAAACAGCTTTTAGATGTCCAGGATCTATTGGGACATATGAATGAGTTGTCATGCTTTTCAGTTTGAAAAATGTAGGTGTTACCTATCAAAGGGCGATGAACACCATCTTCCACGATTTCATAGGGAAGTTTATGGAGGTTTTACATCGATGATGTCATTGTCAAGTCAGAAGATAAGCTAAATCATCTGACATATTTGAGGTAGGCTTTTGAAAGAATGAGGAAGCACAACCTTAAAATGAATCTGGAGAAATGTACTTTTGGTGTATCGGCTGCCAAATTTTTAGGATTCTTAGTCCATAAAAATGAATTAAAGTGGACAAGAATAAGACTAAAGCAGTTTTGGAAGTAGCCGCACCGACAAATAAGAAGGAATTACAATCTTTCTTAGGGAAAGTGAACTTTTGAAGAAGATTCATATCTAATTTGTCGGGTAGGACTAGAGTTTTTTCATCTTTGGTCAAGCTAAAAGCTGAACAAGATTTTGTCTAGAAGCCTTGTCATCAAGAGGCTTTTGATCAAATCAAGCAATATCTAACAAATCCTCCAGTCATGATGCCAAAAATACCATGTCGACCTTTGAAATTATATATTTCAACTTCTTAAGAGATCATAGGATGTTTATTGGCTCAAGATGAAGAGAAAGATGTCGAAAGAATTGTTTACTACTTTATTTGAGTTCTGAATGATGTAGAAAAAAGATATAGTGCAACTGAAAAATTATGTCTAGCATTGTATTTTTCTTGTACTAACCTGAATAATTACATGATGCCTTGTAATGTACTTGTTGTCTTAAAGACAGATATAATAAAGTATATGTTATCTAAATTCATTCTTAATGGACATATTGGTAAATGGACACTTGCATTGTCATAATTTTGCTTATGATATGTTCCATTGAAAGCTGTCAAAGGCCAAGCATTGTCTAATTTTCTAGTTGACCATTCTAGTCTGGATATAGATATTGATATAAATTTTGTCAAATTGAGACTATGGCATCTTTATTTTGACAGATCAAGGCATAAAAAAGGAATTGGCGTAGGCATTTTAATAATTTCTCCTCAGGGAACTCTAACCAAATTTATGTTTAAACTCAAGTATTCTTATTCTAACAATGAGGCTGAATACAAAGCTTTAATTGTCGGATTAGAAATACTTTGTCAAATGAAAGCACGAAGAGTGCATGTACTTGGAGATTCCCAATTAGTCATCAAACAACTTACTCAGGAATACAAATGTGTTAGTCAAAAATTGATGAAGTATTATGTCATAGCGATTAAGTTGATGAAAAAATTTGACAAAGTGATTGTCCAAAATATTTCTAGAGAGTTAAATGAAGAAGCCAATGACTTAGCCCAAATAGCTTTTAAGTATAAGGTTTCTCAAAAGGTTCTGTCAGATTTAATAAAAATTAGAGAACTTTTATATCCCTTGGAAGAAAGAGATGTATTACAAAATGACATTCAAACAAGTAATGATTGGAAGAAAGCAATCATTGATTATTTAGATAATTCAAGTTCTGACGTAGAACAGAAACTCAAATATAGATCATTAAATTTTGTGATGCTGGGTGGACAATTGTATAGAAAAACTATTGACAAACAGTTAGAAGAATGCTTAAGTGAGTTGAAGGCATACATTGCCTTGTTGAAAGTTCATGAAGGTATTTGTGGAGCTCACCAAGCAGGGGAAAAATGAAATGGATCCTTCGATGGCGAAGATTTTATTAGCCAACACTAGTTAAAGATTGTATAATATTTGCTAAGTCTTGTGAAGGGTGTCAAAGACATGGCCATATACGAAATATTCCAACTAGTGAATTACATTCAATTATTAAACCTTGGCCGTTCAGAGGATGGACTTTAGATTTAACAGGCCAAATACACCCTCCTTTGTCGAAAGGATATAAATATATTTTAGTTGGGGTTGACTATTTTACCAAATAGGTTGAAGCAATCGTGCTAAAAGATGTTACCCAGTAAGATGTGATCAATTTCATTGAAAATCAAATCATATACTGGTATAGGATACCTCAAACTCTGACAACTGATCAAGGTATTCTTTTCATTGGATGAAAAGTCACAAAATATGCCAAAACTAGGAAAATAAAATTAATTACATCGATACCATGTTATGTGTAGGCAAATGGACAGGTAAAGGCCATCAATAAAATACTTATAATCCTGATTAAAAAGCATATTGTTCGACAACCTAGAAATTGGCATAACACTCTTGATCAGGTTTTGTGGGAATATAGAAATTCGTCAAGGGAATCGACAAGCACTTCACCATTTAAGCTAGTTTATGGTCACGATGCTATATTGCCTATCAAAATTAATCTTTAGTCAATTCGTATTCAAAGACAAGATGAATTACTAGTTGAAAGTTATTAAAATTCAATGTTTGATGAGTTAATTAAATTAGATGACGAGAGATTAATTGCTTTAGAAAATTTAGTTCGACAGAAATAGAAAATTGCTAAATTTTATGATCGTCACATTAAATACAAAATATTTAACTTAGGCGAGTTAGTTTAGAAGGTAATTTTTCCTATTGAGAAACATTGTCGGGAATATGACAAATGGTCACCAAAATGGGAAGGACCATTTATAATTACTCAAGTATTTTCTGGTAATACCTATGCTCTCAACGAAGCTGACTCTAGATTAAAAGTAAAATCAATCAATGGTAAGTACCTAAAACATATAGGCTGACAATGTGTGAAGTAAAAATTGAATGAAAAGATATTGTCGAAACGAAATATTTTATTGCATTAATTTGTATAATGTACTTCACCTAAGAGTTTGTTGAATGCGATACAAATGTACTTTGGTAAAATAAACAAATAAATAAATTTGTCAGAATAAAATGACTGACAATTTAAAAAATAAATTAACAAATCTGTCGAATAAGCCTAACCGACACAATTACATTTGCCACAAATGTTCCCATACATTGGCTAATGTCTCCTTCTCCACACAAGCAATCCGATAACCGGTTTCCAATGACTTCATTTTTTTGGTGACAACTTGGACTCTAATTGCAATGGCTTGGGTGTTTTCTTGAATATCTTGTTTTATCAGGCGTTCAGTCATATTATCGCCAAGTCTGTTTTGTAGTGCTTCAGCCATCTTCAACTCTTCTCTAGTCTTTCTGATTCTTTCTTCTAAATCGTCGAGGTCTTGACTGACCAGTCAATGTTATTGTTGACAAGTATATATCTTTCCCTCCCTTTGGCGATCAATTCGTCCTGTTTATCTCTTTTATACTTCAAATATCGTAATTGACCTATGACGATTTCTTTTTCTAAAATCTTCTGTCTATAAGAAGAGATAACTTGATTGAAAATTGGTGCCTTGTTGGATAAATCATTGATAAAATACTTAAAGGTCAAATAAAGGCTTCGACAAGACATAAGGACTTGTGATTTGACTAGTTCAAGTTCACCTAAAATAACTTGAATTCTGCTTCTCAAATACTCATTGGAAACAATCACCTCAAAAGAATAATCCAGGAAATTCTTCAACTCCTTTAGTAGCTCCTCGACTTTTAGGTCTGTTGAAGACTCTTTTGGAACCAAAGAAGAAACTATTGAAGTTTGATCACCCGACAAGGCATCTAAGTCCATGTCAATAGTACTTGGATGCCTAGAGGGTTTGACTTGGACTATTGGGTGAATTGGACTGGAGATAGGAGAAACACTAGCCATCAAAGCCTCCATGTCTATGTCATACCCGATCACAAATGGCAGACCCTTAAGGGAATGGCTCTATAAAGGCAAGTTAACAATAGAATGGCTTTGTTTGGACTATTGGGAGCTAAAAGGCACAAGTTCTTGTTCGTGCTCTTCATATGATAAAGCCTATCAAGAGGGAGAGTGAATGGCTACCGATTCCCTGGCAAGAAAAGCTTCAGCTGCTTCAATGGTAAACTCTCCTTGATTGGTTTTGACAGGCTATTCCGAGCAAGCAATGTTTTCAAAGCTAAAGAACTTCAACAGATGTTTCAGCATGCAGAGTCTCAATCTGAAGAACTCCTACAGATGTTTTAGTATTAAGAGCCTCACTCTGAAGAGCTGTGATAGATTCTTCAATAATCAGGCTCAAAATCTCTTGGCCCAGACCCTGAGACAATGTTCATATTAGTCTCATTGAGGTAAAATATATGTACAATATAAGATCTGTCAGAGGATCAAACTCTTGACTAGGTCTGTAGGTTTGGTTCATTAGATGTAAAAGCTGAAGTCGATGCTTAGGAGCCGACTCTTTATCCTAACAAAGGGAACGAATAAGTATAAATTCAACCAATTTTATTTTGACAAACCATAACATTCGACAATTAAAATATACTTGAGACCCAATGTTTGGGTCAAAAACTACTATGTTTTTGCGTGCTTTAGGCTTCTTAGAAGCACATTTGACATCAGAAAAAATTATTTTTCTCTTTGTCGAAGCTTTTTCCTTTTCAAGCCTAATAGTTGCCTTTTTGGATTTAATGGGTTGTGGAGACCCAACAGTTAGTCAGTCACTCATTTTTGTCATCGATTGGTCACTCGCTTTGATCAATCTCCTCCTCCTCTGAAGTGGTTGACTATCTTCCTCTTCTTTTTCTTTAGATTTGACCACAACTAATTGTTCTATTGGCCGTTTGGAAGTCAAAGCCTCATTTAGGGGAGAGCTATAAATAAATCATAAAAAGTGTGAGTGTTTGGAAATGATTCTTACCTTTGAATAAACATGATTATATACCTTGGGGAAACTCAGTGGCAATCCTTACAACATTAGTTTGTTCTAAAGGGAGGGCAAACCGATGAACGAAAATAACTCTGTCTTTTTTTGTTTGGAAAAGGTTTGTGACAGGTAAACACCTTTCGACAAATTTGAAGTTACCAGACCTCATCGGTTCCTTAGGAAATACGTCAGCCAAACCAAAACGAGTACAAGACAATGAAACTGGGTCTGGAAATGAAGCTTTTTTAATAAGTTTCGATGAAATATCAGGGAATTATAAATATCTAAAACCATGTTGGGCTTTGTGCTCTTGTTTCCGTTTGGGTAAGATTTCTCCCACATTCTAAGCAATCTAATAATTGCAATAAGGATCTCATTTTATCTTGTAAAATTTTTTTAATGACAGGTCTTTTTCTTGCATAAAAGTATCAACAAGAATGTTAGAACATGTTCTGATACTTTGATGGTATGATTTGTAGTATCTTGACCACCAATCAACAAAGCAGTTCAACATTCCTTGTGAAACTTTAAAAGGGACAAGCTTAAGGCGTTGTTGTTATCTATCATTTTCTTTCATTAGCTCCCTGACATCTTCTTCTTTAGAGATATGAGCATTGACGAAGTAGTCACTTGGTGATAATGAATAAGGAATTGGAATAGACTGGAAAAAGTCCATCTGTCGAGTGACCTATTGGGCAGATGGACATAAAAGCTGGTGTCTTCTGTGTTAGCAGCAGCTCCAAAAATGACCTGTTGATAGAGAAAATTTGACTAGATCGAGACTCCCTCTTTGTCGGATGTTATTGGTTGAGTAAACTATCTTGGACTTTTTCACCGCTCAGTAAATTAGACAAAGTTTATTTTTGTCGAATCCTAAGCAATAGAATGAAAAATCTTGAAAAATGGAAAAATTAAGGTTTTCATCCTTTGTAAGGGAGTTGCAAACCAAATACCAAAGCTTTGGCCTATACGAGCGAGACTATATCCCACCAATTCATTGCTCATAGGCTTGACAGATCGACAACGCTCCAAAACAGTATTTTACCACAATCGAAGCAATCAAATAGGGCCTCCGACATTCTCTTTTTTCAACTGAGCCCTAATATTTTTGACCATCTGGCTCATGCATTGAAAAAGTTTAGTAAGAAGCCAATGGTTTAGGGCAAGTCGAGTACCTTCATAAATAAGATTGGCTAAGGGCTGAAGGGATTTGGCTATCTTTACAGATTTTGAACCAAAGAAGTAAGTTGATAGCCAAAGAAGAAGAAAGGCAACATGTTCTTCGTCCGACATGACGGATGAACTTCTATGGTGAAGGTTGATAAAAGAAGAAAAAAAGATATGTTTAGGAGAATAAACATCTATGGTTTGACTTATTGGTGGTTTGTTCCAGAAAAAGACCGAAGCTCCAATCATGGCAGGATTGATTCTGATAGTATGTCGAGAGAGCTAGATGAAATAAAAAAAATTCTCACCTCTCTCCAAAACTTGCCTTTTTGTGCTTGCATACTGTTAAGCTAGGTGTGGTATCCGTCAACTCGAGAAGGCAGTGTCCAAAACATTCTTTTAGTTTTCTGGAAGTAGTAGATGGGTATTGACGAACTCGAAGCAAGAATAGCTTCATCAGGAGTTTTGCATGGGAACACCATATGATGATTTGCTAGGAAGGTTTCTAGAGATAGCACAGGTCCCAGAAACACAGGAGGTAGAGTAGAAGAAGAATCAGAAATAGGGAGGATTACCTTTGATTTTTGCTAAAGCTCCGAACGATCCATGACTGGGTCACTGATTATGTTCTTGTTCTTGAAATTAGTGGACTGCTTGGCAGAAGAAGAGGCTCCAGCATTAGTAGAACATGCCATTATTGGGAGTAACTTGGGGGTGAAGGTTTTCGAAAGTTCTTGGAAATGGAACAGTGTAAGGAGAATGCAAATAGCACAAACAACAAAGTAAGTGACTTGACGACTAGGGTTTAAGGTTTTAAAGGACATGAAACGTCAAGAAGGCAATGACGGCTCATATGCCGAGATAAAGCTATCATATTAGGGATAATAATGATCCTAAGCTAAAATCCCTAGAAATCCGGTATTAGTTATGAGGCCATTTAAAATTTAATTCTCTCTGTGTCTATCAAGAACAAAATTTTGGGGGGCATCTGTTAGATGATTATTTAAAAATATATATATATATATTTTTTTTTGCCAGTGAAAGTTAGTTGCTTGGTTGACAAGTAATCATCCTCATAAATGTAACAAAATAGTGCCAATTGTCTAAGTGTCAAAATAGTGATTTGGCACAAAAATTTGACAAAAGTCAACAGTTCGACAGAGATGAATTCAATAGAAAAAAAGAAGAAGGATGGACATCAAATTCAAAAGACATTCGTGTACGTCTATCAAAGTTTAATCATTGAAATCACATCAAATAAACATCATCAACAAACAAGTTGAGAGATAAAAGAAGTTGAATGAAGTCAATTAATGGTGTGACTTGGTTGTCAAACGTTGAAGCTAAGAGAAATTGTCGAATAAAAGTCGTCGAAGACAGTTACTCTCATTATCAAAATAATTAAGATAGTTGTGTCAAACCATGTAAACTATCACTTACATGGGTTAAAGTAGTTGTCGAGCAATATAAACTGTCATTTACGTGGCAATTAGATAGAGAGGCAGTTACTTCCATCGCTTGCCAATAAATTCTAAGTTATTATTTGTAAAAGGGGTTGATAACTCTTGATTAAAAATCTTAACATCTCAAACGAGCAAATTAATGGATCAACATAAAAGTATGTTTTCCACCTTACATTCTAGTCAATTTAATTCAAAGTCTTTATCATTCCAGTCTCTTTTACTTTATGTAGTTTACTACACTTTCATTTAACTTTCTATATTTTAATCGCTTTTATTTAATTTCCCGCACTTTAATTGTTTTCATTTAAACCTTCTGCACTTTAACTTTCAGCAATTTACTTTTAGTAATCTATTTTCAGCACTCTACTTTCTACCATTTACATTCTGCTGATTACTTTCTACAATTTACCTTTTATGCTTTTAACTTTTCTGCAAAAAGTTTACATCCAGCCTCACATTCTTTTGTGCAGTTACATTTCAATTTACTCGTGTTCGACACATTTTCCATCCAAAATGAGATTACTACATAACTTTGAAACCACATCGCCATCGATTTTCATTATTTGTTGTCGGACTTGGCTTTGACAAAAAATCACTGTTAAGGCAAGGTTAGATCATATAACTAAAAGGGTTAAAAAAAATAAAGACATATATCAACACAAATCATTTGATCATAATGGTTAGTCATATTTCTGTTGCGTAGTGAGACATGTGTTACATATACATGGTTCCAAAAGGGTTAGAGTATGTCTTCGAAGGCGAAGACATGCTAGGTAAACTCCTCGGTAAGTTGGAATTTAGCTTCTACGTGATATGATGCTTGGGTAAGATTAAGAATTTAATAAGAGATTAAATCCAAGAGAAAAGAATGGTTAGAAACTTAAAGGGGTGGTATGAAGATCTGACTCACATTGTCTATATGTGTAAGGAATTATGATATCGACTAATCCTGTTGCCTTTTTGTTATATGAGCATATGGAATTTCATGAACAGTTGGTATTGTTGTATACATGGCATGTCTGTATTGTGAAGAATATGTTAAGGCTCACGTCTATATGTTGAGTGTCTCCCTTTCCATAAAACATATGCATCTTGGTGTCATGTGACGAATGTTTGCTATGTCCCTATTACATTGGTAAGCACTGGATGGCTGGTTAAAAGCATGTGGAATAAATTTCCCTGTTTGTCAAATTTAGATATGTGAATCACACAATGTTTGAATGAGCTGTATATGGAGATTAACAAATTGAGCCACATGATCAAGTAGTGTTGGATCATTCTGATCATGCCTTTATTATGCAGTGTATGCTGGACTTATTCTTACGTGATAGATATGTTCCTGTTGTATTATGAGAATTCTTATTGCTCTTCTATCATTATACAATGAGCCAATAATATTACTAGTAGGTGGAAATATGTTGGGTGAACTTATCTATGTGTTAGATTTAAATATTTTAAGTGATGTAATGCATAAGACAGGCCCTATGTGTGGGAGGGATAGTAGTATGCTATACGAATGTATAGACATGCATGATGTTGCAATAATATGGATAAGTAATGAGTGAAGGATATCCATGTGAAAGAACTTTTATTCCATTGTATTGTTTAGTTGCAAAATTTTAAACCATGTGCGATATTCATGTCTCTTAGGTAGAACTATGTGTATGGTAAGTAGGTATTTCATGAACAAGCTATCTACCATTAATGGGATATAATACCGTGATGCATGCTTCGGCATGCACCACAGATAAGTGGTGATATGATGTGGGAGAAGAATCAAGTTGGGAAAAGGCAATGATGTTATGTGATGGTATACATGTCAATGGCGTTATTATTATTAGAGGATGGGAGACTTATATAACTAGTGTATGGGCATCATGGTATATACATGTGTGAATAATCAGGTCTTAATGGAAAATTTTGACCAATATAGTTTAATTGGTTAAAGGTTGAGTACAAATAAAACGAAAGAGTGTTTTTGGATACCTTAGCGTGGCACATCTTGGGCCATGAGTTATAAGTATATACGAGTATGTGTACCCTAGTGAAAGACTGCAAGACTAGTTGGATATATATGTGTTGGCATAAACTTTGGTTAGTGGAGGCTAGCAAAACATTTGAGTAGTGATGGCCTTACAGAATCGGGTACAAGAGATTATCTGGTAAAACCTTAATCTATATGGGGGAAGATACCACCTTGGAAAGGAAACGAAGGATGGAATTAAGGGAAGATGAGGCTCAATGTGCATGATAGGGTGGCAAGGAATATCAGAACGAGACAGTCTCAGTGACAAAGCTGAATAGGTAAGGAATAAAAGAGAAACATGGCAGGATGCGCGACTGACTATAGTTGTTTTGTATTATAGAAATTCAGGGACCGAATTTCATTGAGAGGGTAATATTGTAATATCCGTCATTTTCAGATATTTGTTTATTAGACTTCCTAAGGAGTATTTTCGTGCAGAAACATTTTTCTATTTTCCTTAAATTCAAGGACTTAGGTAGCAAGGCATATAAAATAATAGAGCAATCTTGGGATGAGGATGAACACATGACTAAGAGGCACGAAAAGGGACTAAAGTGAATGAAATGTAAAATTTTGGTTTTGATAAAAAAAAAATTTTATGTGGTGATGTGCATTTTAAGGAAGTGTAATGGACACCCTATGTATAGGATAAGAGTTTTCTTGAATTTATTAAAAGGTCCCAAGTAATGAATTTCCAAAGGGACCAAAGTGAAAAGATGAAGGTGGGGCCCACACACACCGCTATTTCAAACATTTTCCTTCTTCCTTCTCATTCATTCTCTTTTTCCTCTCCCGCGGCACTCATCTCCTCTGTTCTTGGCAGCCTTCCAAGCCATCTTCCACAACAATCATCCATGCCTTTACTTGAGAGAGGAATGCATCAAAGCTTAGGAGGATTAATGAGTAGTTTCCTTCCTCCTCTTTTCTTCTTCTTCTTTTCTTTAAAGAACTAAAACCCTAGATTTACATTTGGTGAAAAATGTGTGGAATGTTTCCATTGATCTTTGGTGTAGATTTTATTGCTCTAAGGTGTTGACAGAAGAAAGCCAAGGATAGATGTGGTAGAATCTTTGGAAGATAAGTAAGTCGTTGAAGCGGTGGCATTTGAGATGATTTCTTGAAATTCTTTTTTCTTAGTATGATTTCTTGAAATTCTTTTTTCTTAGTAGATTACTTTTAATTTCTGAGTTATGTCTTTATTTTTCTTAGAATGACCCTAGTTGAACCCTTGAAGTATTTAGAGCCAAAAAGAGTGATTTGGTGCATTTTGGGAGCAAAATTGCGAAGGTTTATATTAGCTCAGACTTGGAAGCCGCCAGGCGCTAGCCATGGTACTGTGGGCACCCTGGGCTGGCTTGAACGTGTGACTTTAGGGGTTGGCACTCTAGGTGCCAACTTCCTAAGTCTCTATGGTGTGGTGCCATGGGTACCAAAGTGGGCACCATGGGTGCTAGGGTGGGTGCCCGTGGTGCCACCACCTACTTTATGCCCAAAATGATGATTTCTTTATCCTTTTCTTATGTATCCTCAGTCCTTAGGTGTTGAATGACGTTTTGAGTCATCCTTGAGACTTTGTGGAGCTCACGAGACTACTTGTAAGGAGATGAACTTCTTTGAGAAGCTCAAGCTAAGGTGAGGGGACCTTACTCTACCTTATTCGGTTGATTGTGATAATTCACTATTCATTTATTTATTAGTTATATGTGTGTGCTGGGACACTTATAAGTTGTGGCTATTTGTGTTTAATGATGGGTAATGCTTAAGCAAATTACTAGATACAAGTAAGTATAGGTAGATATATTTTCCCCATTATGTGAATATTATTGATGATTATAATTGTACTAAAGCAAGAACTTGAGTGGTATAAATAAATGAGATAAACGTAACCCATATTGTAAAATGAGCAAGACTATTCATGGTGATTAGTTGGTTATGATTATACGCCTATATAGATGTGGAATTTATTGAAGGTATATATATATATATATATATGAAGGTATAGAGTCTAAGACAATTATGAGGATAATTTTAATAGGGTACTTATATATATGTGGGTACATAAGGCTATGTCCTATTTGTGGGATAGAGGAAGGTACTCTTGTATATATATATATATATATATAAGCATATATATTGCATTCAAGTACATTAGCACAAATACATGTATATATTTTACTCTGCAAACCAAAAAGATGAGTTTGTTGTACATATAAGTAAGGAACCTTGTTATGAGAATGCTCAGTATAATAATACATAGAGTATAGTAATTAAAGTGATGATCAGATCACGATTGTTGGAACTCATGCTATTATGAATGAAATTATTGATTTCTTTTGGGATTATCAAATGATGAATATTTGACTAACACTGATGGGAGCATGGAACTAGGATATAAACCATTGTTTGTAAAAGAATTGTACAAATGTATATTTTGGTCACTATGGTTAATGACCGTGATGTGTTGACAATGACACTTGTTATGGAATGATGTTTTCGTTGTTTAATGTGATTGTATATGATTGTGTCATATGTTAGCTTATGGGTAAATCAGATTGAGATTTGTGGCTTATGCTTTTATATGAAATGTGTGGGAGACCCATGGGGCTAAATTGGTTTACCAATATTATAAATATCCTAGAACGGTGATCATATCAATATTATAAATGTCCATGAATTGTGGACATACAAATATAATAAATGTCATGGAACATTGGACATACCAATATTATAAATGTCTTGGAACAGTGGATAACATCATATTATAAATTTCAAATGTCCTAAAACAGTGGACATATCGTAGAATTTGGATTTGTACTGAATTAAAGGGCTATTATCTCATGTGTGTTTCATGGGAAGACTTTGGTTTTACTTTTATTTAAATATGGTTATATATATTTATACATATATGGCGGCTTGGTGAAACTCTGATTTTAAATTGCTTGATGTCACATGTTTAATTTGTTTGGTTGAGTCATGTAATGACATGGATCTTGTAATTTCCTTGTGATGCCTGACTTAAGGATGGTTGTATGCATAGGGTAGGGTTTCTTTACTTGGTTATATAGATTGTGTAGAATAAGGCTTGGGTCTAGTGTTGGTGAATAGGATATTAATTTCATGTCTCATCCCTATAAGCGGCACGTGGTGGTAATCTGTTCAATTTAATCATTCTCTCACTGAGTATTTTCATACTCACCCTTTTTCCCTGTGCCCTTGCAAATTCTACTTAGTTAATGAGGCTTCATATAAGGAGTAGCGGAGTCTCCGAATTCTCAACCATTTCCAGTTTGGGATGTCTTTGATGTCGGGTATGTTGGTTTCTTTGAGTCGCTCTATAGTGAATAGAACTCCTAGGTATATTGTGAACTTAGTGATAGAAAGAGTTTACTTTATTGTCATATTTATGTTGTGCATGTTTAGCGTATGTGGTATTAGGCTTACAATGGTGGTATGGACCCTACCGCCGTACCAGTCATGTTCTTGGATTTAGGTCGTGACAAGGGTCATCTACTGTGACCTTTCCTCTCATCGGACATTACACCTGTCCTTGCTTCCCTTGTCCATCAACGTATAATGTACTTCTCTAGGAGTAGATTGATATCATTCATAAAATAGACTTTCAATGCATTACAACACAGAATATCTAAGCTTTAAAATTTTTGACAATTACATGTAATTGTATTATCTGACGCGTCAAATGATACCATGTATTCTCATTTCTTATTAACCAAAGAAATGACATATTGTCAGATAGGTTTACTTTCATCCCTTGCCTTTATCCATGTGTCAGAAACAAGATCATATTCTAGATGGAATAAGTCAAAATAGGTAAAGTATAAATCGTTGAAACTTACTTTAATGTATGTGACACTGTGTTTCTCTCCTGTGGAACTTTCTCTCTAGATTTGTAGCCAGCCTTTAATTCATCATATCATTTCTCATCCACTATTCTTTCAAACTGTTGGAAGAATTAAACAAGATCCACTTTTGGGTTCAACAGATCTTTTAAGTCAAAGTTTAAACTTTCAGATAGTTGTGTACTTCTTATACCGAAGGTCAAATCTTTTTTCATAAAGCATGCTCCCCATTTATCTTTTATCTCATATGTCGATAATATCCACGAATTGTCTTGGACATTATGATCTAGTACCATTTTGTTCCGTGCCTCCCTCAAACTCATCTTTATCGAGGGCTTCGTATATACACCATGACAAATCCTTTAAAATATGCGATTTTCCAGTAGGCAAATGTACCAAATGTTTGGTAGCATTTTGCATCAAGCGCCATGTACATAATCCATGCACAGTGGCTGGCATCTCCTCCTTCAATGCTCTTACCATTGCGGCACCTTGATCTATGAAAACCGTGAGAGGATATTTATGTTGATGAGCTTCTAAAAAAGATTGAAATAGTCATTTAAAGGATTCAATGGTCTCATCATACAATAACGCAGCTCCGAAGATTACCATTCCTCTATAATGGTTAAAACCATAAAACACGGCAAGAGGCCTACCCTTCTTGTTCGTGCCAAATGCGGTGTCAAGTATGACCACATCTCCAAACAAAGCATAGTCAATAAGCATCCTCGCATTTACCCAAAATGCATTAGTAATTTGTTCCCCTTAGTCCATTTGAAACTCATAGAAGAATGATGGATTCTCATACAGTTGCTTCTAAAAATATTAGAAGAGTACATCAACATCCCCATACTCTATATTTCACTGTTTTCTAGCTCGTAGATATTTCTTTACATCTACGCGTGTATATCCAGCACTAGCTCTCTTCTATCTGCTTGCATACTCATCAAATCAAAGCAGGCTTTCTGCCTAAGGCCAAAGTCCTCAGCCAACTCGATTTTGTATGCCTGTGCCTCGATATTTTTCTTTGGGAGGGAAGCATATGATTTGTTTCTTCAGTGTGTAGGGCATGGTTGTGGTCTTTTACAAACTTTTACACTTTATACTTCTTAGCCTCGTGCTTCACTGCCATTACAACCTTACATCCGAAGAAGCATATGACTCATTTCTTTGGGTTTTTAGTGTTTGAACCCTTTTTGCCTAGCATGCAAAAACCCTCTTTAGAACATAAATATCTCATTGAGGTGATGATTGTGTTGTCTTTTTTGCTTCTAGTGGTAGTATTCTTTCTCACACTAAATCCAAATTTTCCACCATGTTCAATTAAAAAACTCCATGCATCATCTAAGCTAACAAATTCCATTCCAATATTGGGCTTTAAATTTGTCTCCATCATTGTTCTCAGAAAGTTGCTTGGATGCAAGTGAAACATTCAATAGAATAAAATGAATAAAAAATTCAAGTAATTGCCATTTTAATTCAAGCATCAGTAATTATGTCATTTTCTTTTCTGCTAATTCTATAAATTTTATGAGGTATTGCCTTTAAACCACCATTAATGATGCTTTCTATATGGCTTTTGTACGATGCTTCAAGTGTTAGGTTACAAAAAAAAAAATTGCGCTTCTGTATGGCATTATATCAAACAAGAAATAATTATGTAATGAAAGTAAAGATTAAAAAAAAAGAGTTCAATTACACACCATTAGCTAGTTCAGTTAAAAAAGATGAGCACAATTTCACCACGATTAGCTAGTTTAGTTAAAAAGAGAATTGCTAGTGATTTTCCTTTCTTCTAATTTTGTAAATTTTATGAGGTATTGCCTTTACACCACCATTAATAATGCTTTCTATATGGCTTTTGCATGGTGCTTCAAGTATCAAGTTACAAAAAAAATTTTTTTTTTGCTTCTTTATGGCATTATATCAATGCAAGTTCTGAACCTGTTCAAGTATCAGTTTTGCAATAAAAATTATGAAAATCTTCAAGTATAGGTAACCAAGTAAACAAAACTAATATGATGATAACAAAATCATTAGCTAGATTCATGTTCATTTTATTCTCTTTAAATATTACTAAATCACAACATAACCAATTTCTTATACTATTCCTCTCTAGATTCAACATAAATAAATCATTAGGGGAAACCATTGCAGCAAATATATGTAACCATCCATTGCAGTAAACAAAACCATTATAGTAGAAAAAACTAAAACATTCTAAAACATATGTCTTGTTCCATTACAACAAACCAACAATACAGGAGGGACAATATAAATGAAAGCTGAAACCAAAAAAAACTAGAAACCCATTCACAAATAAACACCGGGAGAGAAAAGATAAAGCAAATCAACTATGGAAAACCAGTGAGCTGAAGGATGATCAGATATTGGCTCAAACCGACGTGAATGTGAATGAACGAGAACCTGATGAGAATGCATGAGAAAGCAAAATAGGGGAACGTGAATACACGAGAACCAAATGATGCAATAGCAGTCAGAGACAACGATGACGCACCAGACGAATGGTAGTGACCGGAGACGAAGGAGATGAACAAAGACAGAAGAGAACGTGAGGGAAAATGCAGGAAAATGGTTGGGAAATGGTCACTAATGGCTGTTACAATCATCTAATGCATAAGGAAGAGGCTGGGTAGGTGATCTAGATGGGCGGATGGGCGTACACTTGGCATCACCTAATTAGTAGGATTTTAAAAAAATAATAATAAGAAACGCATTTGGACGGATTAGGATGCTGGCTGTTGGATCAAAATGATCCAACAGCCAGAGAAGGATGCATATTTGCTGCTCATCGATGAGTAGCAAATTTGATTCCCTCTCTCACTAGACTCTCTCTCTCATTGTCAAATCCCACCATCTTGCTCATCGGATTTGGTTTATGTCTTTGGCCGAAGAAGATGGAGCTGAGGGGTTGGATTTAGTGAAGATGGAGCTGAGGGGTTGGATTTAGGGAAGATGGAGCTCAATCAAAGGCATCCAGAAGTAAGCACACAACTGAGGATCAATGAGGTTGTCAGGGTCATCTCCTGATAACAGCTCCAACATCACTATCCCAAAAGCGTACACATCGAACTTCTGAGTCACCATCCCGGTGGATTGGTGTTCCGGTAACATGTACCCTCTCACACTTTCGAATTACGTGTTCAATTTTCTCACTTGTTTTGATTCCTTCGATTTCATTGAAGATGGGGAGGAAGATGGCTTCTCTAAGATCTCTCATAGTTATTTTGTGCTTTTGTTTTCTTCGTTGATCTCCCTGCAGTGTTGGAAGATGCCGAGGTGGCAAATCTTGGCATTGAACGAAGGTTTCGTCATGATTATTCGGGTCAAGGAGGTGATAGTCTGAAGGGTGAGGATGTCAATTCCATACCTTTCCATTGGTAGAGAAGTGTTTTCCACCAGGTTCTAAATGGAAAAATCTATACACATAGAAAGGAAAAATAGTGACACAGTAGAATGGGATGGATCTACTCTGCTGCCCAACCAAATACTGGAAAAGACATTGTTCATGGGAATTCCATTCTCTATTCCTTTCCATCAGTCGAACCAAATGCAATGTTAGTTCCCCTTATGAAGGGGTGAGAAGGCCGAGTGGACGGAGGAGAAAGTGACGACGACGAGAGGAAGTGACTTCAACGTGGTGGCTTTTGTTGGCCACCACTATGCCGTCTGTTAAGACATTTCACTCTTTTTTCTTCTTCTCAACTTTCCCCTGCTGTTAAACGTAAGACCAAAACTGGTCGAGAGTGAAAAGGACAAAGGCGTGAACGTGCATATGCTTTTGGTCTTATCCATTGCCCTTTGCCATCATTTTCCACAGTAGTTGCCATTGTATAGGCTGTCAAAAGAGAGGCTCATGGCAACAAAGTAGCTAGAAGTGGGTAAAGGAAAAATAAGGTTTTGTTTTTGAAATTTTAGTCTTTTCTCTTCACAAATAGAGGGGCTTGACCAAGAGAAGAATTTTTTTCATTATGGTCTGTAATGTGGGACGACAGCAGGAATAAAGCAGATGGGTAAAGGGTTGCGCTGGAAAAGAGAAGAGAGGCATAAGGATGAGGCTGAGAGGTGGGAAAAAGGTTCAGTGGCTGCACGTTGAGCCTTCAGTTTGAAATGGCTTCTTTGAGGGGGTTGCAACAACGAAATGGTTCAACAAGTAGGTAAGAAAGTATAATGGCTCTGTTTTGGGATTTTATCTCCTTCCTCGTATGTGTGTGGGTTTGACCAAGGGGCTTGGGAAATTTTCTATTTAATCAAAATGTTCAAGCAACATCAGAATGTCTTGAAATATGTTTTTCTTTCTTCATTTTCTCTTTCCCTTTCATGCTAGTGTGTATGTTCCTTGCTAGGATGTTTAAATTTTATAATATGAGTGGATTTGAAAAAAATTGAGTGATTAGATTACTGTATTTTAAAGGTTAAATTTCTGTTGTTTGAGTTAGAAATAATAAGAGGAAATCTGACATCAGGAACCATGGGTTGTCTGCTAGAAAAATTTACATATTTGAATGGTTCTATTCATAATTGCACTGAGACCTATAATAAGAACTTTTGGGTGTTTGTTTGGATTTCCTTTAGCATTTGTTTACGGTTTTGTTGTTGTTTCTAATTAGGCGTAAATTGTGCATTTTGCTGAAAGTTTACTAATTCTGGGTGCTATGGTCATGGTCTGTACATTATGGGATCAAGTGAAGGAATGGATGAATATATATATATATATATATATATGTATTGTTAGATTTTTTATATGGACTACCATAAATCATATTTATCTATACATATATTTATTTATTTATATGTATTGTCCAGTTTTAATAATAAGTTAATTATAAATTCTTTTATAAATTAAACAATCCTTATTGAATTGAAACTTGGCCTTGTGTGGACTGACTAATGATGGGAATGTCAGCCCATTAGGGTTTCACAAGGAAGGGTCTCTACTCTCTGCCTATATATATGGTGTAGCAGTCTCATTGAAGTAATACCCTCTGAAAAACATATTAGGCTAAGAGAGTAGTTTTACTCTCCTTAGTTATTTTGTTTTCTTTTCTTCAATTTAATTTATACCAGATCATCAATTGTTGTCATGAGTTCTGCTACTATCCCAGGTACACATATTTTGTTATTATTCATATATACTATAGAACTATCTGCAATACTTGTATATAGGAATTGTTTATAAATTCTATCAATTGGTATCAAAGCCTGGTTCCCAGATTATTCTATGGCTGTATGAAATTAAAATCATATAACGATTAATATATTCATTCATATCGATTAGGGAAAATTATTGTGATCTGGGTAAATTACTTTTATTATGAAAATTATTTAACCCTATTTTTTCCCTATTTTGCGTTATGGGTTCTATTCTTCAGTATTTTCAATCACGTCAATTATGGATTAAATCATATATATTTAATTATGTCAATTTTAAAATTGATTCAATCGATTCAATCCCAATTAATTCGGTTCAATTGATTATGATATGAATTGTAGAATCATTTGAATTTAAATGAGTGGATTATGTGCGTTGAATTTGAAGGTCTTTTCTTCCCCGCATCAAATTTCAGAAAACGTGGATTCAATTATAATTGAAGTGATTCACTTATATCACAAATTGAATCATTTGGCTATGTGATATGGATTTATTATTATTGTGAATTTAATCGTATAAAAAAAATTTATATAACTTGGGATTGAAAATTTTACCACGCCTACGTAATTGTGACGAAGGGAAAGAAGATAGAATTTTGTAAATCAATATATGTGATTATAATTTATTTGAATCGATGTATATATGATTCAATTGATGATGTGTGTGTATGTAATTCCCTCTTTGTTACTTGGTGGCACTCGAAGGAAAAACCTCCTTCCAAAATGTTTTAAAATGATTGAAATAATTAATTATAATTGTCTATAATCAATTATGATTACATAATATTTATCGTAAATCAATTATATGGTTGATTATGTGTTGTAATTGAATATTTTAATTGATATCGAAATTATGGTTTGTAAGTGGGAGAATTACCACAATCCATGTGATTCAATTTAATTGGAATTCATGAGATATAATATTGAGATTGTTTTAGTGATATGGTATATTGTGAATATATGATGATTATTTTTCATCATTCCGTGATAATATTGCGTCGGTTAGTGTGATTGAATATATATATAGACAATCCCAAAGAAGGAATCTATGTTCAGTTGGGATCACATGGATTGCATTAATGGCATTACTTATATATATATAACCAATTAATAGAGAAGAGCAATTGACGTGATCTTAATGTATATATTCAATTGATGTTATCAGTGTCTAAATTAAAAAAAAAATTGACGTCAATTTATATATATATATTTATTTATTTATTTGAGATTCAATTTATATACGTCTATTTATCTCAACTTTTGTGTGTGTGTGTGTGTGTGTGTGTGTGTGTGTGTGTGTGTGTGTGTGTGTGTGTGTGTGTGTGTGTGTGTGTGTGTGTGTGTGTGTGTGTGTGTGTGTGTGTGTGTGTGTGTGTGTGTGTGTGTGTGTGTGTGTGTGTGTGTGTGTGTGTGTGTGTGCGCCTAATTGATCATGAGTGTATTGATCAAATTTTGAATTTTTTTGTGAATTTGAAATTGAATCTATCAAAAATTCTATTTTGGATATTGTATTCTCAAAAAAAAAAAATCAGCCCAAAATATTATATATATATATATATATATATATAAATTTTTGATATTATTGTCTGTTAAATATCTCTCACATTCTCTCTAGTAGAACTGTTAAGTATTTTAATTATTTTAAAGACAATTTGTAATTATTTGATTACTTAAATTGTATTGATTTATAGTAAATTGTTTCTAAATGTTCTGCTAAATTATTTTGGATATCCAATTATGCTATTTGAATGATTTTGTGAGGTTGTGAGCTCGCCTATCGAGGGTCCAATCTTTGGTGTTATTTTTGCAAATAATATATATATTTTTTTTCTTTATTCTTTCAAAATATTTATGGCTTGAAAAAGGGAAAAATAGTAATTACGGCAGTAATAATTAAATAATTGTTTTGAAATACCATTAGTGTACACACCCTATCGGAGTGATATTAATGTGTGTTTCTTGTGGTAAATATTTTTCCATTTTAAGTGTTGCATTTTTTGTATATAGATTAAATCTAATTTTGTTTATGTTTCTCCTAATTCTTGGTAGCTCATTTTGACCTAGAGTTTCACCAAATAGATGTTAAGACAACATTCTTAAATGGTGATTTTTCAAATGATGTGTATATGGATCAACTGATAGTTTTTTTTCTTCAAAAAATATGGTCAAAAGTATATAGTATGCAAATTAAAGAGATCCATATACGTTTTAAAATTGGCTTTGAGGTAATGATACCTAAATTTTTACCATGTTGTCACTTTGATCAACTTCAAGGAGAATATGTGTCTCATTAGTGTTTTTATATGATGACTAGTGGGAGTAAGTTTGTAATTTTAAATATTGTACTTTCATTTTTTTGGCCT
The DNA here is from genome assembly GCA_037074585.1 of Biancaea sappan. Classification (NCBI taxonomy): domain Eukaryota; kingdom Viridiplantae; phylum Streptophyta; class Magnoliopsida; order Fabales; family Fabaceae; genus Biancaea; species Biancaea sappan. Next base: position 30,160,445 of record CM073499.1, read on the forward strand.
GAAATTCAATGTGTAGTCCTTACTCTGCTAGTAGCACCTTGGTATATCATATTCTCCCTGTTGATGTGCCATAGTCAAGGAATTAATTTTTTGGTCTTTATATGAATTAAATAATTTTATCAAGCATGATATATATTCATTATATTTTTTTGGAATATAATTGCTGATTATTTGTATAATTGTAACCTCACCTATCGTGGGTACAATTATACAAATTTTGTGAATTGAATGATTAAACTTTTTTAATCATTATTTTTTTATATTAATAATAATTATACCATATCGGTGTATTATTATTAATGTAATTTGTTATACAATGCACTGTTCATTTTATGCTTATATCAATTCTCTTTCGAGTACCCTATCGGTACTAGAAATTTTGGTGATATAAGATTTGTACATTATAATTATTATATTTCTTATTTATTACGGTTCAGGACCCTTAGGCGGGACAATGATAAGTAAGAAAATTTTTCTAAAGGGCATAATTGGTTGTGCATAAGGAATCATTTAATTCTCTTATCACATGATGACTTCATACATATTAAATGTTTCCTTTGTTGTTATCATGCTAGCCTTCTTTACCTATGCTTGACTTGTGTCAAGACTTTGAATGGGACCAATTTTGAGGACTAGAAATAATCTTTGGATCTCTATTTGGCTATCACTAATATAGATTTGGCTTTGAGAGAAGAATAGCCTGGTGCTCTTATTGCCTCGTCCATTGCTGTTGAAAAGGCTTCTTGTGAAAAATGAGAACATTCAAACATGGTGTGTCTCATGGTGTTGAAATATACTATGAAGAAGTCAATTAGATAGACCATTCCAGAGAGCAAAAAAGTCTCGTATACTTCCGCTAATTAATGTATGTTCAATTTTGTACTCGTCCCGATATTGCTTTTGCTATTAATACTTTAGGGATATATTTGAGCTATCCAGATTTAGGTCATTTAAAGCCGTGAAAAGGTCATAAGATATTTGCAATGAACCAAAGATTATGCGTTGACCTATAAGAAGTCTGATCAACTTCAGGTCATTGATTATTCTGATTCTTATTTAGCATGGTTGCCCTGACGATCGAAAGTTTACTTCCGGCTCTATTTTCTTATGATGACATGAGTAGCTATCTCTTGGAAGAGTATTAAACAGACTCTTACAGCTACTTCTACCATGTAGGCAGAGTATGTCACTTGCTATGAGGCTACTTATCAAGTCATGTGGCTGAAAATCTTAATCTCTGGCTTTCATATTATTAAAAGCATTTTTTTAGGCCACTTGTGATATATTGTGACAATGCTGCTGCTGTGCTTTTCTCTCTAATAAACAGAAGCTCTTCTCAATTAAAGTACTTTGATATTAAATATCTGTTTGTTAGAGAGAGAAATTCTAGAGTTTTAGACTCATATTAAACATTTTGCTACAGAGAACATGTTAGAAGATCCACTAACTAAAGGCTTAATTATTAGAGCTCTTCAGAATCATGTAACTCATTTGGGTTTAGTTTAGTCTTTTGATGTTTTAGGTTACTGGGAGTCTAAAATTTAATTTTTACTTAGTGTCATTCTTATGAGATATGTTTGAGATGATGTCACTTATACTATCATATCTCTTAGAGCATTTCCAGATGCTTGGACCATTGGTTAGGATTGCACAAGGATCACATCCTTGTAATGTATGTTCTGACACTGGATTCACATATTATTCAAATCTTTTGTTGAGGATCTTGACATATAAGATGCCAGCACCCCTATCGGACATGGTTTTGCATTGTCAAATACTTGTTGCCTCTTGATTTGACTTGAGGATTGTTAATTTATAGTGACAACTCATAATTGACATGTCCATTTTGTTATATTATTAAATCTAGAAATTATTTATCCTTTAAACTAATGATTTATGTTGTCCAAGTGAGAGATTGATAGATTTTTCATATGGACTCCCATAAATCATATTTATCTATGCATATATTTATTTATTTATATGTATTGTCTAGTTTTAATAATAAGTTAATTATAAATTCTTTTATAAATTAAACAATCTTTATTGAATTGAAACTGGGTTTTGTATTGGCTGACTAATGATGGGAATGTCAGCCCATTAGGGTTCACAAGGAAGGGTCTCTACTCTTTGCCTATATATGTGGTGTAGCAGTCCCATTGAAATAACACACTATGAAAAACATATTAGGCTAAAAGAGTAGTTTTACTCTCCTTAGTTGTTTTGTTTTATTTTCTTCAATTTAATTTATACCCGATCATCAATTGCTGTCATGAGTCTGCTACTATCCCAGGTACGCATATTTTGTTATTATTCATATATGCTATAGAACTATCTGCAATACTTGTATATAGGAATTGTTTATAAATTCCATCATACAGTGCTTGGATGTTTTGGATTGATTATTGTACAGAAAATTCTTAGAAAAAGAGTCGGAGTTGGAGGCCACTTTCCATGTTTGAGTTCCAAGTTATGAATGTTTTGCATGTACAGTTGTCTTACATCAACAAGGGAGAATTATGAACAAATTTAAAAGGATTCCTTTTGTGAATGAAGGTTACGTTGTTACTGTCATTCATTGAAATTCATTGAAGGGAATGAAAATACTAACTTAAACAATGCGTAGCCATATAGTGCCAGCATGGCATATCATTTACTACATCAACAAAGTTTAATAGAATATGAACAATAATTTAATGAAATGCATTAAAATTAAATTGTTTTTATGATTAAAATGATCCTATTACAAAATTTATATTTTGTTCTATACATAAATGTATCATATTTCAAACTTAAAATTATATTTGTGTATGAAATAAATATTATGAATTTATTTTTGCCAAAACTATTATGAATTTATGAAAGAAATCAATTTTAAATTTAAAAAATTAAATAAATACTGATTAATTTGTAGTCCTCCTCTTTATCATTATTTTATACATATATTAGCATTGAGCTAAAATTATTTTTTATTATTTTTAAGGTATAAAATTTGTCATAATTTAAGGACCCCAAAGCCATAGTTAGTTATGCTAGTTACAACTACCTAACACTTATAATTGCCACTAGTCTTTCTTTATTTTATCCTATTTGTCTCGGGCTCATTAGTTTTCACTAAAAAAAGAAATTAGGCAATAGTAGCAATTTTTTACCAACAGATATGATAATTGTTACTAAAACTATAATACACTAACAATTTTTTATACTGTTAGGATAAATACTAACTTACAATTTTTTTTGAAAGTGCCAGAAAATATTATAAATATCCGAGCAGCTCACAAGTGTTACTAAAGTTAAATAAAAAGTATTTACTTTTTATTTTAACTAGTCCCACATTGATTAGTTTTGTAGATGGAGATTAATAGTTGAATCATTAATTAAAAGTATAAAAGAGATAAACTTATGTAATTTGAAAGTCTCACGTTGCCTAATTTAATAATATAAAGCCAGTCGTTGTGCTATAAAAGAGATAAACTGCACATGTACATGGTGTGGGCTATAACATGAACTAATTCAAGCCCCATATTTTTTTACCAAGGCTAGTTCATTAGGTTTTATATTGAATTGGTTGGTTTGATCATATTTTTTATGTGTTCTAGTAAATTTAAATTATGTATTTTTTCTATTTTTGAAAAATATACCACTAGTTTTATTTATATTAGTAATTAAAAACAAAAATAGAATTCAGTAGCAGTTTTTTATATTATTAATGTCACAAAAAGTAAGATTTACCAGCAATTTTTTTACTCTAAGGTAGCATTAACGCTAATATACCATCAGTTGAATATCGTCTAGTAAAATGATATCCCGATAGGATATGGTAGCAGCTTTTAATTTAATAGCGACAATCAAAAGAATTACTGGGTATAATTTTATATCTCATTTTTCTAGTAGTGTTTTCTCACTCACATTACATGTTCTCAAGTATTTTTGTCGAATACCATAATATAATATAAATAGAAATAAAATGAAATTAATAAATAAATAATAAATAAATAATAAAAAATAGATAATCAATTTTCTTTCATTTTTCCTTACTATTTTTCTTATATTTTAGGTTTTTTCCATTTCTAATCCTTGTTCACGTACTGTACATGTAATACCCGTCAAAAAAAAAATTATGTCTACTTAAATTTTTACGTAAATTTTATCTTGGCTGTGTATGATGCTGAAAATATGAATTTTCAATTATAAATTGAATAAATTGTGAGATATAATGAATGGTACGTTATGGAATTTATCCTATTAAGTAAAATACAATTCAAAAGTGGAATTTAGAATGTATAGCTGAAAGTGAGACTGGTAGATGTAATAGTATATGAGAACGGTAGATGAAAACTGGTAAGTGAAACTGGTAGATGAAATAGTATAAGAGAATGGTAGATGAAAACTGGTAGATGAAATAGTATAAGAGAATGGTAGATGAAAACTGGTAAGTGAAACTGGTAGATGAAATAGTATAAGAGAATGGTAGATGAAAACTGGTAAGTGAAACTGGTAGATGAAATAGTATAGGAGAATGGTAGATGGAATAGTAGTAAATAGTACCATAACTTCTCCTATAAATAGGCCCTTCCATTTCACTTCTAAACACACACCTTCAGATTCTATTCTCTCCTTTCCTCTAATTCTTCTGATTCTGGTGTTAAGATTCTGAGTTATTATAAAAGTCATCCTTTATAGCTTGGATTCGAGGTGAGGGAATATTCTACTATGCTCTTTTAAATTCTTATAATAATTTAGAGGTTAAATTCTTAGTATGCTCTGTGGTTGCGGCCTTAGCTGATCTTCCATATCAGAAAGGAACTAACCTCGATTGTTTAAGAATTATTTATTGATTACTAAGATACTGTGAGGGTACTATATTTTTACAAATACCTGTGTGATAAGTTCTTAGTATGCTCTGTGGTTGCGGCCTTAGCCGATCCTCCACATCAGAAAGGAATTATCCTCAGCTACTTGAAAATTATTTCTGATTATCGCATATATAAATAGTACCATATCGTAAATAGTATTATACAGTACATATGAACAGTGCTGTATTTATGAATAGTATCACACTGTACAATATCATACGTACATATGAACAGTGACATATTCATGAATAGTATCGTACCGTATTTGTGAATAGTATTATACCGTACTTATAAACAGTACCGTATTTATGAATAGTATCATACGTACATATGAATAGTGATATAGTCATGAATAGTATCGTATCGTATTTGTAAATAATATTATACTGTACTTATGAACAGTACTATATTTATGAATAGTATCATACGTACATATGAATAGTGACATATTCATGAATAGTATCATACCGTATTTATAAATAGTATTATATCATACTTATGAACAGTACCGTATTTATGAATAGTATCATACGAACAGTGACATATTCATGAATAGTATTGTACCGTATTTGTAAATAGTATTATACTATACTTATGAATAGTGTCGTATTTATGAATAGTATCATACAGTACATATGAACAATATCATACGTACATATGAACAGTGACATATTTGTGAATAGTATCGTACCATATTTGTGAATGGTATTGTACGTACATGTGAACAGTGCCATATTTATGAAGAGTGTCATATACTATATATGTGAACAACATCACATACATGGGTAGTATTGTGTGTAAGGTTGAATTATTGTTATGTTTGTGATTGATGGAGAATGTTACGGGGACGGGTCCCTGTGTGGGAGGAAAAAGGGAGGAGCAGGAGATAATAAGGGTGGCAAATCATGTTAAACAAAAATTTGTTCCAATACAAAGAGTATTGAAAATATAGGGGTGAAATAAGGGAGGCATTTATGAAAGCAGTAATAAGGGAGGATGCGGCAGGGGCCGTGGGACAACGACCACCTTATGTGGATTGGACCCGAAAAATGTCTGGGAATTTAATTTGGAACTATATGATATGTTTTGTGATTTTATATGATTGTTTCTTATGTTTGTGATAGAATAATATATTTCCTCACTGAGTAAAATATACTCATGCCATTCCTCCCCTCACAGATTCTCAAGAAGAAGTAGACGCACAACCAGCTAATCGTTCGAGTCCTCAACCCCATTGATCAGGGGTAAATATTTGTTATTATGTAAAATTTTATCAAAAGTATTATAGTAGTAGCTCTGTAATTTGGGTAGGTAAATCTTGGACGAACAATGCTCGTTGAGAATATCATTTATTAATGAATAAATGGATATATTTGAAATATTTATTGTACTCTCCTTCATGAGATAGCATTTATATATATATCAAATTGGTACGGAATTAGGCTTACGGTGGTGAGGTAAAAGCTCATCTATCGTGCCGGTCACGTGCGTAAGTTAGAGGCGTGACAAAGTTGGTATCAGAGGTTTGGGATTAGGTCTCCTACTAATTACAGAGCAAGGTATCCTTAGTGGAATCTTTTCTATTACTATGAGCCCGGGTATAGTAATAGTAAAAGACTCCACCAAAGGACCTATAGTGATGTCATGTCACATTTTCTTTCCTAAATTGTTGTTCTTTAGAACGTCGTTAAAAGTCAAAAAAATTGTAGATTCGAAATGCCTTTTTCGCAACACGAGATACAAGAAAGAGAACGTGAGACCTCGGAAGAAGCCTCATCTCTTCCTCAAATGTTAACTACTCGGGACCAAGGGAAGGGTCGAGAAAAGGAAGGAAATCCTGAGCATGACAAAGGCACTTACGATATGCAGAAACCAGTAAAAATACCCCATGTAAGGGAAGGAGCATCTCCCCAACCAGATAATGTACAACTTATGGCTTTCATCTCAAGTATGCAAGTCACCATAGAAACGATGGCGACTGGTTTCCAAGATGCCATACAGGCTATAACGGTTGTGGTAGCTAAGTAGAATGTTGAAACGAGTCCTCCGATAATATCGGTCCCTACGACTATTCAACCTACAACTAATAAGGTTTCAGAGTTTCTCAAATTACAACCGCCTACTTTTTCAGGGTTAGAGGATAAGGACCCTCAAGAATTCTTATATCATTCAATTTTAGGATGGTCTGCTGATAGTATGATTGAAATGGCCGCTTTCCAGTTTCGAAATGATGCTAGTGATTGATGGGAAACATGGCTGGCAGGCCGACCCATAGGATCCTCGACAGTCACCTGGGGAGAATTTAGGGAGACTTTTACAGAACGGTTTCTTCTAGAAACCCTTCAGATGGCTCGAGAGCAAGAATTTGAGCGACTAACTCAAGGCCCGGAGATGTCCATTGAAGAATACAATACTAAGTTTGTTCGCCTTGCTCGCTATGCACCCCATATGGTACCAAATGACAAGCGTCGAATTAGGCGATTTATAGTTTGATATCCCCACAAATCAATGTTTACCCGTCATATGAAGCGGTGGTTGAAGCTGTACGGATGGTCAAATATGGGCATAAAACAAAAAGTAACAATTTTAAGAAAAGAGGGCAGACACGTGTCTATGCTCTTACTCGACAAGATGCACAGGCCTCCAATGCAGTAGTCACAAGTACTCTTCTTATGTATTCTCATAAGGCATGTGTGTTGTTTGACCCTGGTTCTACCCACTCGTATGTGTCACCTCTATTTGCCAAGAGGTTCAAGTCTAAACCAGTTATACTGGACGAACCATTTCTGGTAGCTACACCAATAGGGGAAACCCTAGTAGTCAGATCTGGATATCGTTCTTGTAAGGTAACTATTAAGGACATGGAAACGGAGGTAGATCTCATGCTTCTTAGTATGACAGACTTCGATATAATTTTAGACATGGACTGGTTATCCTCATGCCATGCTACATTGAATTGTCATGACAAAACTATTTCATTTAGTATATTGGGTGGAAATAATTTCATATTTCAGGGAGACCAAAGCAAGGTTTCCTGTAACATAATATCTATGATAACCGCTCGACGTATGTTACGAAAAGGTTGTCATGGATTTCTGGCCTTTGTTAAAGATACAGACAAGGAGGAACGAAGTCTTGAACAAATACCAGTGGTTAGTGAATTCTCAGATATATTTCTGGAAAATCTACCTGGTTTACCACCAGAAAGGAATATTGAATTTAATATTGAATTGGTTTCGGGCACTCGACCAATTTCAATTCCTCTTTACCGTATGGCACCCGCAGAGTTGAAAGAGCTTAAAGAGCAATTACAAGACCTGCTGGATAAGGGGTTTATTCACCCAAGTTTTTCACCTTGGGGTGCCCCAGTACTCTTTGTAAGAAAGAAAGATGGCTCTTTAAAACTGTGCATAGATTACCGACAGTTAAACAAAGTCACGGTAAAGAATAAATATCCTTTACCAAGAATTGATGTCATTCTAGTTTATTCTAAAAGTATTGAGGATCATACAGAACATTTGAGAATAGTACTGCAGACTTTGAGGGTACATCAATTATATGCTAAGTTCTCAAAATGTGAATTTTGGATAAGTTAAGTAACATTTTTGGGGCATGTAATCTCCCAAGAAGGTATTCATGTAGATCCAAGTAAAATTGAGGCAGTAAAGCAGTGGCCTAGACCAACAACTGTATATTTTGACGCTTCGAAGGTAGGATTAGGATGTGTATTAATGCAACACGGTAGGATCATTGCTTATGGTTCTCGACAGCTTAAGAAGTATGAACTCAACTACCCCAATCATGATCTAGAAATGGCAACTGTAGTATTTGCTCTAAAGATTTGGAGGCATTACTTGTATGGGGAGACATGTGAGATCTTCACGGATCATAAGAGTCTTAAATATATATTTGATCAAAAAGATCTCGACTTAAGGCAACGGAGATGGATGAAACTCCTGAAGGACTATGACTGTGCCATTCTCTACCATCCAGGAAAGGCAAATATGGTAGCGGATGCCCTCAGTCGGAAGTCAATGGGGAGTCTAGCTCACATTACCACAGTAAAGAGGTCCTTGATTCAGGAATTACAAGAGTTAGAGGCTAGTGGGGTATTCTTTGAGATTACTAAGTCAGGTGCTTTCTTGGCTCACTTGACAGCTAAATCCTCCCTTGTAGAAAGGGTGAAGACAACATTGGAGAATGATGCTGAAATGGTTAAAACTAGAGACAAGGCGAAGGGAAGTTTAATACCGGGTTTTTCAGTAGACGCAGAAGGTGTATTATGGTTTAACGGAAGATTATGTATTCCGAACATTGCACCCTTGAAGCGGGAGATTTTACAAGAGGCTCACGGTGCGCCATATGTTGTTCATTCTGGTGCCAACAAAATGTATCAGGACTTGAAACAAGTTTATTGGTGGGAAGGCATGAAGCGAGATGTGACTGACTTTGTCGCTCGATGCTTGACATGTCAGCAAGTCAAATCTGAACATCAGAGACCACTTGGGTTGATGCAGAGGCTTGAGATTCCTGAGTGGAAATGGGAAAGGATTACTATGGACTTTGTGGTAGGTTTGCCCCGATCTTCAAATGGGTACGACTCTATATGGGTTATTGTGGATCGACTTACTAAGTCGGCACATTTTCTTCCTGTTCATACCACCTACAGTGTAGCAAAACTTAGTCGACTATATATAAAGGAGATAGTGAAGCTTCATGGCGTACTAGTATCCATCATATCAGATCAAGGACCCTAGTTCACCTCTCGATTCTGGAGAACTTTTCATAAAGCTCTGGGCACTAGAGTGTGTAACATGGCATATCGCCTAGCTTTACCTTCGGACCTAGAGGGAATACACCCAAGTATTTCATGTATCGATGTTACGTAAGTATCTTTCTGACCCCTCTCACGTCATCCAGCCACAAGACGTGCAGTTTGATAAAACTCTTGTTTATGAAGGGGTGCCAGTAACCATTCTCGATAGACAGGTCAAGAAACTTCGCACCAAGGAAATTCCCATTGTCAAAGTTCTGTGGAGAAATCATTCTCAAGAGGAAGCCACATGGAAAACAGAAGATGAAATGTGGACAAAATATCCATACCTCTTCGAATCGTAAAGTAAGTTTTTGAATTCGGAGGACCGAATTCTTTTAAGGAGGGTAGAATGTAATACCCGTCAAAAAAAAAATTATGTCTACTTAAATTTTTACGTAAATTTTATCTTGGCTGTGTATGATGCTGAAAATATGAATTTTCAATTATAAATTGAATAAATTGTGAGATATAATGAATGGTACGTTATGGAATTTATCCTATTAAGTAAAATACAATTCAAAAGTGGAATTTAGAATGTATAGCTGAAAGTGAGACTGGTAGATGTAATAGTATATGAGAACGGTAGATGAAAACTGGTAAGTGAAACTGGTAGATGAAATAGTATAAGAGAATGGTAGATGAAAACTGGTAGATGAAATAGTATAAGAGAATGGTAGATGAAAACTGGTAAGTGAAACTGGTAGATGAAATAGTATAAGAGAATGGTAGATGAAAACTGGTAAGTGAAACTGGTAGATGAAATAGTATAGGAGAATGGTAGATGGAATAGTAGTAAATAGTACCATAACTTCTCCTATAAATAGGCCCTTCCATTTCACTTCTAAACACACACCTTCAGATTCTATTCTCTCCTTTCCTCTAATTCTTCTGATTCTGGTGTTAAGATTCTGAGTTATTATAAAAGTCATCCTTTATAGCTTGGATTCGAGGTGAGGGAATATTCTACTATGCTCTTTTAAATTCTTATAATAATTTAGAGGTTAAATTCTTAGTATGCTCTGTGGTTGCGGCCTTAGCTGATCTTCCATATCAGAAAGGAACTAACCTCGATTGTTTAAGAATTATTTATTGATTACTAAGATACTGTGAGGGTACTATATTTTTACAAATACCTGTGTGATAAGTTCTTAGTATGCTCTGTGGTTGCGGCCTTAGCCGATCCTCCACATCAGAAAGGAATTATCCTCAGCTACTTGAAAATTATTTCTGATTATCGCATATATAAATAGTACCATATCGTAAATAGTATTATACAGTACATATGAACAGTGCTGTATTTATGAATAGTATCACACTGTACAATATCATACGTACATATGAACAGTGACATATTCATGAATAGTATCGTACCGTATTTGTGAATAGTATTATACCGTACTTATAAACAGTACCGTATTTATGAATAGTATCATACGTACATATGAATAGTGATATAGTCATGAATAGTATCGTATCGTATTTGTAAATAGTATTATACTGTACTTATGAACAGTACTATATTTATGAATAGTATCATACGTACATATGAATAGTGACATATTCATGAATAGTATCATACCGTATTTATAAATAGTATTATATCATACTTATGAACATTACCGTATTTATGAATAGTATCATACGAACAGTGACATATTCATGAATAGTATTGTACCGTATTTGTAAATAGTATTATACTATACTTATGAATAGTGTCGTATTTATGAATAGTATCATACAGTACATATGAACAATATCATACGTACATATGAACAGTGACATATTTGTGAATAGTATCGTACCATATTTGTGAATGGTATTGTACGTACATGTGAACAGTGCCATATTTATGAAGAGTGTCATATACTATATATGTGAACAACATCACATACATGGGTAGTATTGTGTGTAAGGTTGAATTATTGTTATGTTTGTGATTGATGGAGAATGTTACGGGGACGGGTCCCTGTGTGGGAGGAAAAAGGGAGGAGCAGGAGATAATAAGGGTGGCAAATCATGTTAAACAAAAATTTGTTCCAATACAAAGAGTATTGAAAATATAGGGGTGAAATAAGGGAGGCATTTATGAAAGCAGTAATAAGGGAGGATGCGGCAGGGGCCGTGGGACAACGACCACCTTATGTGGATTGGACCCGAAAAATGTCTGGGAATTTAATTTGGAACTATATGATATGTTTTGTGATTTTATATGATTGTTTCTTATGTTTGTGATAGAATAATATATTTCCTCACTGAGTAAAATATACTCATGCCATTCCTCCCCTCACAGATTCTCAAGAAGAAGTAGACGCACAACCAGCTAATCGTTCGAGTCCTCAACCCCATTGATCGGGGGTAAATATTTGTTATTATGTAAAATTTTATCAAAAGTATTATAGTAGTAGCTCTGTAATTTGGGTAGGTAAATCTTGGACGAACAATGCTCGTTGAGAATATCATTTATTAATGAATAAATGGATATATTTGAAATATTTATTGTACTCTCCTTCATGAGATAGCATTTATATATATATCAAATTGGTACGGAATTAGGCTTACGGTGGTGAGGTAAAAGCTCATCTATCGTGCCGGTCACGTGCGTAAGTTAGAGGCGTGACAGTACAGGGCTTAAATTGTCTATTTTGGGTAAAAAATGCAAATGAATCTAAGTTAAAAATAAAAAATAAAAAATTCAGAAAAATCCTCTTATCGATGCCTCCTCTCTTTCTCCTTTCTACAATTCCCCTTTCTGCTTTTTCTCCAAATCTTCCCCAAATCAAACTCTTCAAGCTCCAAAGTTTTACTGTATATAATTTAAGTGGATTTTTTATCAACATATTAAAAATTTAAAGGTTGAAATCAATATATATATATATATAATCTTAAATTAAAAAATTTCATTTAAAAATAATTACATTATAAAAAAATTTATCATAATAAATTATATATATGTATACAAATTAATATCAATATGTATCTACAGGCCCCACACACAAAGTGCACACTAAGTTGGAGTAACTAGGTCAATACTACTGAATTTTAAAAAAAAAAAATTGGTAAATACTACTCTTTTAAAAATAATTAGGCAAATACTACTGATTTTGTCACATCATCATTTCTCTTATTTTTTTTCTTTATTCTGTCAAGAACTCGTCCATCCAGTAACCAAGTTCCTGACATATAATTTAAAAAAAAAAAAAAGTTTACAAAGACTTGGCCATGCAGAGGTTAAGTTTTTGTACTAAATAAAAAAATAAAAAAAAATGAAAATCAGCCTCTGTCAGGCCTATTTCCATAAAGCTACAAGGAATCACTAAATGTTACAAAGATTCTGCATGCAGTGTGGATAGGATGGGAGCCTACATTTTTTTTTCAGAGAGTGGGTGGGAGGTTGGGGTGTGGGTGAGGGTTTAATGCATAATAAACCCACCCATTGCAATATAAAAAGAGAGGAGGGGAGAAGGGGAGGAGAGGCCGACAGTTGGAGACTGAGAGATTTCGAGAGTTGGAGACCGACTTGGAGTAGGCTGAGAGTTGAGAAAGATTGTTGAGGGTGTAGAAAGAGTTTTTCAAAGGATTTTTCAAAGGCTACAAAAAAAAAGGTTAGTTTAGAATTTTTAAATTTTAATTTGTTTTGTTAGATTAGTATGTTTAAATTAATACACTTAAATTTTAAAATTTTGTAGATTAGTATTCTTTATAGCTATGTTAGTATGCTTAATTTTTTGTGATTAGATATAATATGATATTTTAATTTTTATGCTTATATATAGTTGTTTAATTTTTTTAATGATTAGATAATATATAACATTATCTTCAAATAACTGAAATAATGACAAGATAATTTTTGTAAAAATAAATTGAGACTTTAAGTCAATTAAGACTATGGTTTTGAAAATTTTAATTTAATTTGTGTTACTAAGAGAATTATAAAACATAAAAATATATATTTTTTACTAGATGATTTAAAAAATAATTATATATAATAAAAATATATTTTTTACTAAGATATAAAAATAATTATATATAATATAAAATATATTTTTCACTAAAAGATGTGAAAAAAATTACGTATAATATAGAAATACTAATATATTTAAAAATAATAATATATAATAAAAATATATTTTTTACTAGAAGATTTATTATTTATAGTACGAAAAATATATTTTTATTAAAATATTTAAAAAATAATTATATATAATAAAAATATATATTTTTATGAAATTGATTTAAAAGATAATTATATATGATAAAAATATATTTTTTTACTAGATGATTTGAAAAATAATTATATATAATAAAAATATATTTTTTACTATAAGATTTAAAAAATAATTTATATAATATGAAAATATATTTTTTATTAAAAGATTTGAAAAATAATTATGTATAATATAGAAATACTAATATGTTTAAAAAATAATTATATATAATAAAAATATATATTTTTTACTAGATGATTTAAAAAAATTATATATAAGGTGGATTAATCCAGCCAGCGGTGCACAAGGTTATGCTGTAGATTTCTTGCTTAGTGTCATTTGACATTTTTTTTATGCATTTTATTCTCTTATTTTAATTCTATTTTCCTTTTTTTGTCATTGATACTTGCGCAACCTTGTTCGTGCGGACTCAAGACCGATAGATGTCTTCGAACAATTTGATCTTGGGATGATAAAAATTATTGCCACAATGAATGAACTTAGAGACCTCAGCCTCTCTCATCCAGCTTTGCCTACTCAATACTTATTTAAACCCAACATTTCAGAGGAGGTGCCAGGAAAGAGATCCCGTGAGTTAATAGCGACAAGGCAATATATCTCTTATGATCGATACTACGAAATGGGTGCATCTTTGTCATATAGGGTGTGCCTTCGGCCAACCATCAACTCAACTTGGCGTTAGATGTTATGGCACCAGTCCCTCATACACAAGAGTTGGCGACTCTTTTTCTTTCCCCTATATGTCAACACACCTAGCAGAGGGTGACTTCTTCAATCCGATGTCAATACAGCAACAATATGACATTTCATCATTATTTGTTGGGCCTTCAATAGATAATGCTACATTTGGAATAGAATTTATGACACTGTCTCATATGATACCCTTAATTCAATCTCCTGTATTAAATTTGAGTTCTCTGCCTGATATTCTCGATACAGGAGAAGAAGATAATGATAGAAGTGAAGACAAAGAAGAAGGAGAAGAAGGAGAAGAAGAATAAAAGCATGTACAACAGGAAGAACCAAGGCGTTGACGATCGCAACGAGTAATTACGTGATCACATTGTGGGACTGGTAGTTATTTTAATTAAGTTATATACCATATCAATTATATATTAAAACACTTTTTGTTTTAATGTTAACTAATTTGGATATTTATTGATTGACAATTACATTTTAAATTCTGACTAAGTATTAGAATTGATATGGTTTTATAAATTTAATAATTATTTTTAAATAATTATAAATTTATACCTGAGTGTATAATTATATAAAAATATCTAATTTCTATAATTCGTATTAATTATTTATTATGTTTATTTAACGGTTATGATTTAAATTAAATTATTATTATTTATTATACTAATTTATCCAATTATATTGTCTATTTATCTATTAAATATATACTAATACTTATATATCAAATATAAATTACTATTTGTTATTATATTAAATAACTATAATTATATTGTTTATTTATATATTAAATATTTATTCATTACAATTGAATTTTTAGTATATATAATTTTTTAGATAAGTAATAAAAAGTATTTTTTATTCTAAGCTTCATAAATTACAACAACTACCTATGTAAATTATACTCAATTCTCTTCATTTTCTATTTTTTTACTCAAAAAAAGGAACAACTTTGTTTTTCGTTAGATACTCGGCCATGCAAAGGCCGATTTTCTTTTTTGTTTTTAAAGAGTCTCGACCTCTGCATGGTTGAGACTCTATAATTTTTATTAAAAAAAATTATATATCAGCCATCTAATAGTCGAATTCCTAATAGAATAAAGACAAAAAAAAAGAAAAATAGTGATGTGACAGAATCAGTAGTATTACATAATTATTTTTAAAAGAATAATATTTGCCAAATTTTTTTTTAAAAGTCAGTAGTATTGACCTAGTTGACTCCACTAAATTAAGGATAAGTTTAGTAGGTAGGTTGGTAGGATTATTTTAATGCAATCGTTAAGAGCTTTTGTTGGCTATTATTATTGAGTAATATAACGAAGTTGCGGCTGCAATGGCGTTCTGTTACGTTTTTTGCATAAAAAGAAAAAAAAAATAACAGAGCACATGTGCACCGAACTTCCAGCCCTAGAGGCTAGACATAGTCCAGAGAAGAGAGAAAATGAGAAACCATTTACTTCGCCGTCGTTATCATCCGTTGAAGCCTCGAATCAAAGGTTTCCTAGCTGATCGGTGGCTGCTGCCATTCGCACTACGCACCTCCTCTCCAGTCTCCTGTTTTCCTCCATCTAGACTCTCGTACTTGTGATCTGTTCTGTTTCATGCTTCTCGGCCTCTCCTCCCGACCTCCCCTCGAATCCTTCCTCGACTCCTCCTGTGACCCCGTCAAATCCCTCCTTGGCCTCTCCTCACGTCATTGTTTTGTGCTTCTCGGCCTCACCGTCACCGGCTCACCCTCCTCGAATCTCTGTGCTTTACCGGGACTGGCTCACCGTGGCCTCACGGCCTCACCGGCTTCTCTGAACTCTGAAGTCCTGATATTTGATCTGTAATTTTTGCCTTTGCCTCTCTTCTCTCTGTGGCTGTGCTGTGCTACGGGTTAGGGACTGATGTGAAGTTAGTAGAAGCTTCAAATTCAAGACAAGGTCTGTGACTCTGACTGAGTGTGAATGGGTGGAGAGTCTGAAAAATTTTTAATCTTTGTGAAATCTGAAATATTAGATAATTATAACAATAACATATATATTTTATATATTTTGTGCAATTAAAAAAACTTTACAATCGCAATGATATGGCAGCATCCGCAATGCAACCTCAATTACAACTACGATCGCAACCACAATTTTGAACCTTCACGGACACTCTGAAATCTCAATCTTCGATCCCCGATGTCACTAGATAGCCTCTTTGCCCAACTAGAAGTGCCAAAACATATATCGCAAACTGTATGCCCCAAGATTCAAATGGTTCCCCATTTTCTGAGAGATCGACAACATTTTGCAAAGTACTACTTGCCCAGGATGATATCATTCGGTCCCATCCATCATGGAGAGCCGCGTCTCCGGCTAGGAGAGCAGCTGAAGCTTACGTGGGCTTCAATGTATCTTCGACATCGCAACAAAAGCGTTCAATATTTACATCAGAAGATTGTAGAGAATATCAGGGACTTGAAGGACAGGTACTCTGAAGATGCGGTTCGACACTTCGATGACGAAAACCTGGCGAGTATATTGTTAGTGGATGGTTGCTGTCTGCTTCAAATCTTGAAAAATTATGAGTACTTCTTGGGACTTCAGACTCCCTCAATGGCTCCTGTCTTCCAGGATATACTCCTGTTAGAGAATCAACTTCCCCTCCAGTTGCTCAACCTTTTAAGCAATTACGTCGCGGCCATTCCGAATCGAACCATCCAATTATTTGGTTATCAAATTCCAATCGATATGCCAACTTCTCCTCATCTTCTTGATCTATGGCGTAGGATGCTATTGTTCGATTCCCCTACTTGCCAAAGTATCGACGAATTAGGGCAGCCGGCCGTTCCGCGTTTTTATGTGGACCCCAGCTGGACCCTACTTGATCAGTTCGTGCAAACGAGAGTAATATATAGGAATATAAAGGAGTTGAAAGAATTAGGGATTCGAGTGAAAAGAAGTAGATCAGGACCCCTCACCGGCGCCACCTCCTTCAACTCTGGTTGGTTTCTCGGAAATCTGATAATTCCAGGGATATTCTTGGACAATGCACAAGCTTCTATTTTACTGAATTTGGCGGCGTACGAGATGTGCCTAGATTTCCAGAACGAACTAGAGATCAACTCCTTCCTAGAATTCATGGGCTCACTCATCCAGAGTGCCGACGACGTTAAGGAATTGAGATCGGCTGGGATCCTTCGCAACGCCCTTGGCTCCGACAATGACGTGGCCGAATTCTTTAATCTCATAAGAGCAAATGTGGTCCCTAACCCTGCAACAGTGTATAGCAATGTTAGAGTTGAAATCGAAAGGCATTGCCTTAAGAAATACAAGATCTGGATTGCTCAAATTTATAATCATGCCTATTTCAGCACCTCAGCCTCCTTCATCGCCTTCCTCGCTGCCTCTCTCGCACTTATTCTCACTTTTCTGCAGACCTGGTTCACCATCGACAATTCCATGAAATAGATGAACATACATATGCTCCCTGCCTTAACCACCTATCCATAGATGGATCCATTGCTTTCTTCCCACCTCTACACATGCATGCTGCCATGTACACTCCTATATGTACTCTAAATCTCTGTGGTCCTATATGTAATTATTGGCATGTCATATACATAGAATGTGTTACTGTCTGAGAATAAATTAATTATTAAATATTATCATATACCTGACGGGTGTCTGAGTATAACATATATATATATATATATATATATATGTAGCTGGGAAACTGGGAATCATTTACTTTAATCAGGAAGTTGCAATGATGAGGATGATGCCTCTTTAACTTCTCCCAGGTGTCACTGGAGCTATAACTTAACTATTGTAGTACTTTAGTCATGTATGTGAGCTTTGCTTCATCTATAATTCATATATAGCATAGGGATCAAGTGTGATTACCTTAAGGACAATGAGGATCTTAATCAATCAAACCCTGTTGTCCAAATGAAGCTGACACGGCTTTCATCTTGCTTCATAATTTATACTGTGGAACAGCTAAAGATGCTAAAGATACTAAAGATATTGCCTATTTGTTTTTTGCTGCACTTCAGTTATCTTAGTTAATTAGCTGGTAAGGTAAAGCGAGCCAGATCAAGTCTAGGCATCTAGGGCAAATAATCTATTATAGACTATTTTAACAATTTAATACATAAAAGATCCATGGATTGATTGTTTAATTAGTGGCAACAGCACTTTTTATATTGTGTCAATAATATTCATATCTTTCTAGTTAATCTTGATTATATCCTAAACCGAATGCCATTTAAGTTGTTAACAAAAAATGATGATATGACCGCCACTATTTTACATGTCAGCACCACTTGTCCAACTGTTTACCCACACATCAAATATACTTGAAAAGAACAAATTTGCTCCTCTTTAAACCTAGAGTACTTCTTTTCTTCCTTGCCACTCTTCCTTCTCTCTCTACCTTCCCTTTCCCCTCTTTATTCCTCTTCTCCTTCCCTTCCGTCTTCACCCCATTAGTTTCTTCTCTTTCTTTCTCGTTGACCTTCATTTACCTTCAAAAAAACAAAAAAGAAAAAAAGGGAGAGAGAAGGAGTTAGAACCTTTTTGCAAGCGGTTCTAGCTCTGCCTGCTAACGTTGGAGGTTATGGAATGAGGACATGCTAATAACAGTCACAACTCAAATTAGCAGAAAATGTACCGCGTTCGCTAATATATAGAGTAAATTATTGAATCAATCTCAAAAGACTAAAATTATTTCAATTTGGTCTCTAAATGACCGAGTATACAACCTCACAATTCAATCATGAAAGGTTATTTGGCTCATTTTGGTAATTTTTATTGTTAAATCATCAGGTAGTTCAGCACTTACTTCCTTTAAGTAAGGTCTTGAGTTCAAATTTTATAAATAAAGAAGAAAAAATCATTATTAACTTGTATAGTTTAACACCTTTATGATCCAACTCATCTCAAACTAAATTAATCGAAGTTAAGTGACTTTTTGAATACTAATGGTTGAAATAAAAAAAATAACAATAAAAGGACTAATTTGAGACAAACACAGTTTTTTAAAAAGTAAATTGATATACTAAATTTTTTAGGAAACAAAATGAGACATAAATTTTTGGGGAATAACTTAGTAGTTTATTAGTAAATATTAATGATACGTTACTTATGTTAATACGATTATCAAAAGGCCAGGCTTCTTGTATATGGTAGGAATCTTATGTGAGTTTTCAAAAGGGTTTTATTTTACGTGGAGCTCGTTATAATTATGGGTAAAACATAACCCCAAGAGGATAACTCTTTCAAAAATTTCACTGTCTTGTCCATTTATCAATGTAAGGTAGCAAAACAAATAAGTTCTACTTGGTCGATGATATCAATAGACGTGTCTGCTTATCGCCAACAAGTTTGATTTTATCTTTGGAGTAAAATAGCAATATGGTTTTAGAATTATAAGTTTGAATTAGATCTAATATTTTTCAAAAATTAGGGACTACAAAAGTAATAGATGAGTAAATGAGTTAATTATTATACTCTTAGTCTTATTAATTTGATAAAATTACCCCTAACATCATTGATTCTTAGTCATGTTCTTATTCTTATTCTCCCACAAAACACCTTGCAAAGAAAACAAATTTGCTCTTTGCATGTACATTAGCTATAGTGGATTTGGAGTGGCTGCTCTTCGTGTAAGAAGAGCAGCCAACTCTCAAGTTTCAGCAACGGTTAACAGTTGGCTGCTCTTCTTACACGAAGAGCAGCTACTCCGGATCCTAGCTATAGTAGGTAAGGTGAAGTCAAGTCTAGTCAAATCAAGCACCTTTTACCAATATCAATTGATTCAAATGTTTCGCATTTTAGTTTCTTTATGCAAAGTTTCAAGATCAAGTCTTGTATATAGAGAAAATTAACAATGAGAGTGCTTTGAAAATAAAGGAGGAGAACCCCCAATTTATTTTGTTTAAAGCTATCTTGACTTTGAGACTTTGTTTAAGGAAACAAATTTGAAACAACTTTAAAAACCCAATACATTTCCATATATTAGTGGTTTAAACAAAATAAGATTGGGTGTGCACTTCAAATAATTAATTCTATTAATTCAAATCCAACTAGTGTGTTCATTGATTCATTTTGTCATACCTTAACAAATATAAAAAAACATATTAACAAGTTTGGTAAAGGAATTGTTATAATTTTGTTTTTCGTTTTCATGTTTTTAAAAACAATTGTACTTGATTTTTGTTAAAAACAAGTTTTGAAAGAAAAAAAATGTTTGAATATTTTCTCCAAAGGCAAATATTCAAACAAGTTTTGAAAATAAAGAAGGAGGAAGAGGAGGAAGAAGACGAAGGTTGAGAAAGGTTGTTTTCTTCTTGACAATGTTTTAAAAATCGAAACACTCATTAATTAAATTAGTAAAAACACTAATTTAAAATTTATTCATTCTATTTTAGTAATAATTCAATATATTTATATTAATTTTATGTTGATAAATTATGAATTAATCTTTATTTTCAATATTATTACACACACAGACACACATATTAAAAAATAAAACACTGATTTTTAAAAAATAAAAATTCTTTTCTTTATTCAAAATTACAAAGTATGAACCATTAATATCAATGTTTTTGGAATAGGGCTCGGTTATTGACCCAGGTTGGCTTCTGAGTCACTGGTTCAACTGTTGAGTCACCAAATTAATTGCTGAATTGGGTAAAAAAAATTAAAAATTATATATCTATATGTGTTTACAAATAGGTTTAAAAACAAGTAAAATAAATAATTTATATACAAATTTTACACTTTAAAGTCTAAAAATCATGGTCATTAACATCTAAAATATTGTTATGTAATGCTTTGGAATTGGAAAGCACACATTAAAAATGATGTGATCATAAAATGACTAGAAAGATTATAAATTTTATATTTCACTATTATATGTTAAAATAGATAGAAGTATTTAATAGTTATTTAACTTGAAATAAAATTAAAGTATCCAGATTGTATTCTAGTTAACTCCAATGTGTTGAAGAATGTTTTAAAAATCGGATCAGTCATTGAACTAGTAAAGGCACTAGTTTAAAGTTTACTAGTTCAACTTTGATTGAACCGATAGTAATTATATATATATATATATATATATATATATATATATTAATTTTATATTGACAAATTAAGAATTAAACTTTTATTTTTTATTAAAAAAATATTATATAAATTTATATTAAATATAAAAACTAAAAAAGCCTTTTTTTAACCATCCTCTCCTTTGCTACTTTTTTTAGTAGTATGATTTCTCCTTTCAACATAATTCATTACTCCATGGTAGAAGCACCATGGCAGAAGCATATTGCTTTAAATGAGGCAAAGTGCTTTAGATAAAGACTAAAGAGCCTTTATTAAAAAATATTTCTTTCTTTCCTCCTTTACCTTGTGTTGCTTCCCTTCTCTTCCGTTTCTTTATCTCTTTCTCTTTTTGTTTTATATTTTTGTTCTTTGCACTCGCACTAGAAGTGAGGTTGTTTCATTCTTCTTCTTCTACCCAAAGGCTACAGAGCACAGATGACAACGACAGGAGATGGCGGTGATGAATGATGGCTGAAGCTGATGGGTTTTCTTTTCTTCTTCTTCTAGATGGTGGTGACGAAAGATATGGCTGAAGCTGATGGGTTCCAACCATGAGAGATGACAAATAGGTTTTTTTTTAAAAAAATAATCATTGAACTAGTCAATCAGGCCTATTTGATTTAGAAAATATTAATTTTTTTAAAAAAAAGGCCTGGGGCTGCTGAGCCGGTTAAGTCTTAATCAAGTCATTTACACAGCAGTTTGAATGGGTGACACGGATTAGGCTTGGCCCTAAATTGCTGAGTTCTGATTTGACTCGACCGGACTAGTCCAGGTTCTAAAACATGGATTAATATGCTTCCTTTGATTACGCACCTCTCAAGATGCAACTTTATGATATATCAGTATAGCAATAGGGTACTATATGTCCCTAATATTTACCTTGATCTTTATTTATACCCCTGAATTTTTTTTTCCCGATTACCTCCCTTATGTTTCATTATTTATCAAATATGCCCCAAAATACCAAAAATACCCTTCATCTCTCTCTCTCTTATCACTCACTCACACAGATTAGCAACGGAGCAAGAACAGTGAAGGAGAAGCACCACACACACCGGTCTATATTTTTCATCATCTCAGTGTTAATTTCCCTCAAAAAGGAAACGGGGACGATGCCAGCGCGATACTTGGCGATCTTGAGGAACATGGGCATGGTGAGGTTGAAGTAGGATCTGGAAGGGTTGCACTAGCCACCATTGTCACTGGGGGGAGCATAGTTGGGAGGCAGAAGTTAGTGGTGATGATGATGGATCATGGCTGCCGGAGTGGCATCATTGTGGGTCATCAGTGTATTTGATCTTGAAGTAAGCTCAGCAGCTAAACCCATTGTTGAAAAGAGCCTTGCTCAGCGCCGTCGTGCTCACGCCATACCCCTGGCTGTACAAGTTTCCTTATCCACATGCCCTTCCTGCACTCAGAGAAAACAATGATTTAAAATGCGTAGAGTTTTCAAAGGAAAAAAAATAGAGGAAATAGGTTTTTTTTTTCTCTTTTGGGGATGTAAAGGAAAGGAGAAAGAATACTTTATGTGAGGTACCTATAGTTCTAGAGGCGTCGCTTCCACCATAGAAAGTAGCATGTGCACTCTACCATGCCTCGCTGGAGTAGACATCAGGTATTTTTGTGTCGGTGGTGGTAATTAACAATAGAGAGTAGGGAGGGTATTTTTGGTCCGTCACCATTCTTGCTCTGTTGTCAATCTGTGTGAGTGAGTAAGGAGAGAGAGAAGAGAAGAGAGAGGAATGGAGGGCATTTTTGGTATTTTGGACATATTTAATAAAAAATGAAACATAAGGGACATAATTGGGCAAAAAAAAAACTCCAGGGGTATAATTAAAAATAAGATAAATGTTAGGGCCATATAGTACCATTTTTCCTATATCATAAATGCTAGTATGCTATGTGTCCTTTTAGGCTTTTACTCATTAAAGTTTGCACAATCATCTTTATCACTTTTTTTTTTCATTCTCATCACTTTGATTTCACAGCCTCGCTTCATCAAGTTCTCTTCTTTTTCCACCACCAGCAAGTCTTCTTCTAAATTTGCCTTCTCCAACGATTATGTAGATATGTTGATCAAGCACCGGTTCTCGATCCGATCAGTCAAACCAACTGGTCTGATTCGAATTCTTTAATCATTGGTTGTTGGACGTGATAGGAACAGAATGATTAGGATAAGAGCATTGGAGTTAAAGGATGTAAAGAGATTGTTGAAAGTGAAAATCTAATAGGATGATGGTATGAGAAGCTCAACGTCGATGGAAGTCAAGTTTTTGGCCATTCATTTTTTTTTTAAACTTTGTGCAAATTTTTTGTTAACTATATTATCTTAATATAAAATAGACTCTTCCATCTTTTTATCACACAAAAAGAACATAAAAGAATAATGTAGAATTTTTTTTTATTATTCAACATTTTTTGCATAATTTTGTCTTATTTTATTTTTAATTTAATTGTAATACAAATTCTAATTCAGTAGAAAGATCAACATGCAATTTTTCTTTTTGCTTAAATTCTATCTTTTCATATTTTAAAAGTCAATTTATAACTTCAGCCCATTCAATTTTTTTAGCAAAAATACTTTTTTACCCCTAATATTTATCCTAAGTTTCAATTTCGTCCCTAAGTGACATGTGAAAATACTAACAAAGTTGATAGAAAATACTGACAAAGACTTTTCCAAGTAATACGTGGACTCCCTTGGACTCCTCCATTAACCACTACAAAAAATTCGCCACCGAATGTTTTCAGTGACGACAAAGCATCGCCACCTAAAGTTCCGTCGCTGAAAGTTTTTAGTGATGATTTTTGTTGTTACTAAAAAGTTGCCACTGAAATATGCTTTTAGTGGCGACCTTTAGTCGCCACCAAAAGTATACTTTCAGTGACAAATGTAGTCGCCACTGAAAGCTATTATTTTTCTTTTTATTTTTTTTTTCTATTTTTGTATTTTCAAGCTATTAATTTAATATTTCAAATTAATATTTCAAATAACACCTAAATTCATACAAGAAAGGAGAATATATATTTATCATCTAAATCATCACATATTATAAAATGATTTTAAATACATAATGTTTAATTTTAGAAAATACTTAATACAAAAAACTTAATAACAAAAGTACTTAATTACTACAACTAGTAGTTCATTTTCTTTGTTTCCTTGCATCTTTGGTGGTTGCAACGTTCTCAACCGTATTTATTTCTTGCTCATGACTTTGTCCCTGTTATGATACAAGTAAAACAAATATCAATTGATATATTCTATAAAAAGAGAAAAATATATCATTGTGATTAAGAAAAAAAAGTACAGCCAAAATATATTTAAAAAATTAATAAGTACCTACATGCAACTATCTCATTGATCTGTCTCTCAGTGTTCCCTCTTTGATAACCTTTATATAGCTCATTGTTCACCTCAAAAGAACTATTACGCCATAAATGTAAAACTTGAGCACATCTACATCTAACCTCTAGATTCAAGTAAGAACAAAAAAATTCTAAACATCATAAGCAAGCCTTGAGAATATCTGACCAAAATAGCAACATTATTATAAACAAAAAATGAGTATTCTCCATGCATATGTTTTGTTAAGTGGAAAATTAGGAAAAAAAACTCGAGACTTTAGTGGCAAAACTTGAGTATACCTAACTTAGAAAGTAACATTGTTATATATAACATCCCCATTTAGTACCGACTAAATAATTAATATTTTTGTTTTATATAATTAGGAGAAATTATTACTAATATTGAGTATTCAATATTTAGGAAAAAAATGTATACAAGAGAAATATTTAGTACACAAAAATAATTAATTAAAAGGAAAAAATATTGTTAAATATTGTGTATTCAATATTACCTCATTTTTAATCTAGTCCCTATTCCAAGATTTATTTGTGTAAATTTAAAATAACTATAATAATAATAATATATAAAAGTGGTCTTGTATATAAAATAACTAGTCGTGTATAAAAATAACTACGATGATAATAATATATTTATGTATACAAGTGGTACTTGTGTACGTAAAATAATTGTTTGTATATAAAGATAATATACATACATACATATATATATATATAAGTAGCAATAGTGTGCAAGTGGTAACAAGAAGCATGGAATATAGCCAACATACAATATCCCCATGTGCACCATTATCATTCTCAAACCACATGACAGTAAAAATACATTAGTTTAGAATTCCATGCTCTGTTTTTGAACGTGAAAATAGAGGCACTTCTTCTCCATTTTCTGTGCCAAAATCGTGAGGAAACTAGAGCCATCCACCCTAAGCTTAAACATGAAAACAGAGCTGCAAACCGAGAAGCTTGAACCAGAAAAATACAGCCCTGTATTTTGACGCAAAAACAGAGTTTTGAAGGGAGAGAATGCAGCAGCTTAAACTCGAATCTTTTTAGGTATTTTGGGAACTACCTGTGCGACTAACTCACAGAAGAAAACAATTCCAACTGACAGCGAAAGGTTCTAGATAAATATACTAATTCACCAGGACATTTCTTGCCAAACTACCTATGATATCAGAGCCATTCACTCTAAAGGTGCTTTTAAGCATATTCCCAAACAAAACTGTAAATAATGGAAAGATGGGGTTAAGACACCTATTAACTCGAATGTTAATTTTATATAATAGATATAGATATAGACACATGTCATAGTACCCTTTGTGGAATATAAAAATAATTATAGAATTGTCTTACAAGAGTACTTTAGTTTAATGATGACTTATGTTTATCCCCTGAATTGAATCTTTTACTGCATAATGACATGACAGGAACACAATTATCTTAATGAATCACCAACTATTTCTAGATTTCTATTTTAATCCAGATTTTTGGACTCCAACTTCTTGCACAGTACACCAAAAAATTATATGTATAATATACTACATAGAATTAAAAGGAAAGTTACCGTACACAATAAAATTTTCTTTATTTCTGATTTAGTCCAGCTAAATAGACTAGATTGCATAACATGGAGACTAAAAGGAATTACAATGAGTAAAATCTCCCTACACTTGCTCACTCCTGAGATCCTTGATTTGTTATCTTTCCCTTGGTGACAATAAAGTATGATTTTAGATAAATTTTTTAATGTTGTTTATGTTTTAAAGAATTGATAGTGAGAAAGAAGGACAAGGACCACTCAGTGTTCATTGAGGATTCATCCTGAGGCAACTGATTATGCAATCATTTATGGCTCCCTTTTGGTCATTCTCTACAATCTTCTTCATTAAGAGTTTTACTATTTAAGATTAACTCTCTGTCTTCATTTATGCAACTATAAACTTATACAGAAGTACATAACCAAAACCCAACTATAAACCAAAACCCAGAACAAAATCGAAGAGGAAATGCTTCAAAATTCAAAACAAAATCAAATAACAGAACTGGAGAACAAAATTGCAACAGAAAAGGGTTTTAATGCTTACCTCAAAGACATCTTTAAATTCTTGTTGGTCCTTTGAGCTTCTACTAGATGACCGACCATCATATAAATTCTTGTAGTGGCAATAATTTCTTCATGGGAGTTCTAAACAATCTCCACCCAAATTTAAAAGAGAACAGCAAAAAAACAAAATATATGAATAGAATAGCCCATTTATTATAGAGAGTTTGTTTCTTCATTTTTAAATGCAAAGACGCAAAGGAGAGATTATAGAGGTCCATAGTTGCACGATGGCTGTGAGCCCCACTCGACTGTGGGCCGCTAGGTACGTTCGTCAAGCAACAGATCCGGTATAGGCATATATGTCTCGTTTCTGAGTGACGCGTCTATAAATCCGTACTAATAGTAGTTCTCATAAACAATGAACATTCATTTTGTTCGGATATATAGACAACTTTTTTATCTTGCATAAACTATAATAATATCATTATTGTATTATAATTATAGGCTGATGTCTACTGATATTAAAGTCAACAATTGTATATAGCTATTAGCTATTGTTATGCCATGATGAAAATATTAATTTTAAAATAATCGATTCGTGTGTATAATTGAGCCTTTTTGTCAAATATAAAAACATATATTAGCAAAGTTGCCTACAATGAATTATTATATTTAAAACTTAATTTGCACACAAACTAATTTTAAGACCCAAAATTAACACGAACTTTTCAAGTATCAGACTGCTAAAATATTTTTACAAAAAAATAAAAGGTTAGTTTTCAATACTTGTGAATTTCTAGTAGAAAAGAAGTCTCTACAAAGATACAAATTTTAAGATGTAATATTCCTTTATTGATTTTTTAAAATTTATATAAAATATTTTAAAAACATGAATTCCTATAAAAATTTGAACACCTCTCCTAGTAAAAATTGAAATAGTGATTAGCTACTTGTGAAAGACTAACTACTTTTAGCTTTTATTAGTGTTGAGATAATTGAATTGAATCAACCGATTCAATTGAAAACTAGTAAATTGGTCAAATAATTAGTTCGGTTTGGACCAGTAAAAGAATCGATCGAATCGATCTTGAATCAGTAAAATCGACCGGCTCAATTGGTTTATATTTTTTTTGAATTTTTACTAAATATTATTATGTATTTTAAAGAAATCTCCTAAAATTTAAATTACTAGCAGAATATCTAAGATTTGTATAATTATGTATATGCAATATGCTTAGAATAGTTTAATATATGTATACATTAATTATATATTTTAACTACCACAAGTTTGAGTGCAGTTCGACTATACTCCAACCATTGATCCTTGAACCGATATCTCAACCGGTTGAATAACTAGTCTAATTTTCTGAACCTTGGCTTTTAGTAGACTTAACTTTGGTTAATGCTATATATGAATTTAACCAATCCATTACTTTACTATTCACTAAATGTCATTAATTGATCTAAAGATGCTAGATGGCAACACTCATAATAAAGTCATGAAGGAGAGGGAAACAAACAATAATGTCATGTATCCATGTGCTTTAATAATGGCATTTTCTAAATATAAGCATCTTGATTGTAGAGTTACTAATTTTTAATCCATACTAATTTTTAATCCACTAGATTATCACCATCACCTGCAATACTAGTTTGGCTTAAATATTAACCAAATTGGACCTTGATGTAAGAAAATGCAATTGGTTGGATCTAGCGATTTTTTCAAATCGAATGATTAGAGTGTGTTGCACGTATTGAAAATTTTCAAAAATAAAGAAATAAGTTTTTTATTAAAAAAAAAAGTTATTGACGCTTGATGAAGAGATCTAATTTCATCAATATTAAGTAAAATATTTTCCTCTTTTAAGGGATAAATTACTAACGTGGCCATTTCCTCTGCAGTAAATTATTGTTTTGGTCCTTGAGATTAGTTCATTATCAATTTGGTTCTCGAAAGATTACTTGTGTCAATTTGATCCTTCAAATTAAATATCAACTCCTAATCAATTTTGTCCCTCCATCCATAAATTTAATAGCCCATTAACAGATATCTGGGATGGCATTTGAGGCTACATACATAACAGTTAAATATGACATGGCACATCATGTGGAATGCTGATGTGGTCCTAAATATTTTGCTAATTACCATGTTAGCCACACAAACTTCCTCTACTATCTTTTATTGACGTTGAGGAAAGAAGATGACCCACTATCACCAAAAACTCTAGAAAAAACAAAGCCCTGGAAACTCCAAAACCTAAAACACCCAAAAAACCCATGAAGAAAATTGAATTATAAATCTAGCCCCAACAATAACCTCTGGCTTAAAGTTCAAGAAGGAATGACAGTTAGATCGAAGCGTTTAGACTTTCTCCAAAGCATGACTTGCATCTGTGAGGTATGTATGCCAAATTTCAAGAAAAAAAGAAGAAAATGTGATTATATGTATGGGTATGTTATGTTTAGAGTAGAAGATTCCTTTTCTTGAATATTTATAGCCTAAGGTTTCTAGGCCGTCGTGGTTTTTTGTTACGTGTTTCTAGTTTTGGAGATTTTGAGATACAACAATGGATTTTGCTGTTATTTTTTTGGAGTTTTCAGTGGTGATAGGTCATCTTCTTCCTTCAAGGACAGAGAAAGAAAGTAGAGGATGGCTGTGTGACTGATGTGGCAATTAGCAAAACATTAGGACCACATCAACATTATACATGGCAAGCCATGTCATATTTCACTACTATGTGTATACCATTAAATGCCACCTCATATATCCATAAATGAACTTTTAAATTTATAGATGGAGGGACCAAATTGATTGGAGGAAAATCTTTCAAAGATCAAATTTATAGAAGAAATCTTTTAGGACCAAACCAATAATTTACTCTTTCTTTTATTAATTATATATATATATATATATATGGAGAGAGAGAGAGAGAAGAAGAAGAAGAAGAAGAAAAGGTCACAACTGAACTTAATTTTTGATAGTTCCTGACAAATTTCTCTCTCTGTCGGCAAAGCTCTCTTCCCTCTCTCTCTCTCTCTACCAAAGAAGTGCCTTTAGGTTTTCTCCCAGTGGTAGTGTCCAGGAGGAGGCTAGCTACCACCCCTCTTCATCCTCCTTTATCCCCTCTGAGTAGATCTCTCTTAGGTAGTGATTTCTTTTCATCCCCTCTGAGTAGTTTCTCTCTCGGGTGATAATTTCTTTTTCCCCTCTATGTATTTTCCTTGCTTACATTTCATGCAATTAGGACTGTGTTTCATTATTGACCTTGTATCACTATTGACTTTCTACATCCCCTCCCCAAGTTGAGGCTTTTAATAATCTTGCATGTAAGCCCAACTTGACAATCATGTCTTGATATGTTGGATTAGGCAATGATAAAAGAATCAGCAAGTTGTCGACCTAAATTTACGTGCAATGGAGTTATAAATCCCTCTTTCCCTTTATCCCTCACGAAATGACAACCTATATCTATGTGTTTTGTTATTTCATGGAAAATTGGGTTTTGGGCAATATGAATGGCTGCTTGATTGTCACAGTATATGTTAATGGGTTGAGTCACAGGAACTTTTAGATCACACAGTATATATGATATCTATTGCAACTCACATACCGCAGCTCCCATTGCTTTGTATTCTCCTTCAGCTATGGATCTTGATATTGTGGCCCGCTTCTTCATTTCCCAAGTGACAAGTGCTCCCCCCATAAACACGTAATGCCTTGTCAAACACTTTCTGGTATCTAGGCATGCCCCCCCAATCATAATCACAATACACTATGATCTCCAAATTATTGTTGGAAAAAAAAAATAGCCCATGTGACGGACACCGTTTTAGATATTTGAGTATATGTAGTACTCCTTCCTAATGAGAGTCCCTAAGTGACTGTACGTATTAACTTAGTTGTTATGTTGCATAGGAGATATATGGCCTTGTAAAGCGGAGATAAAATAACCTCCATATTAATCTTTTATACATTTGTGGTTCTGTCATCCAATTCCCTTGATCCTTAGTAAACCTCACCCCCCCCCCTTTGGCAACGGTGTAGCTATAAGTTTACAACCCATTAAGCCTGCATCTTGGAGGAGTGGTTGGAGCCACTATGACCGCTGAACTGCCCAAAATTAGATTCATGGCAACTTACAGTATAGTAGTCATCCCAAGTCATTTCACTCTTTGATCCTTGCTTCTAAATTGCCTAATTAATTGTTCTAACACTAATCCATACTAATCTACCTATTGATTACAGTCTAATTACCATCGGGGGGTGAGTGCATAATTATGGCATGAAACTGAAACTGAACAGAACACTAATCCTAAACAGAACAGAAAAATGAAATTACACTAAACACAGAAATATAATCAGCCATAAAGTCCCTAGAGTTGCAACTATCATCATTCTTATCTTCAAATTAATTCTAGTGTTCTCTATCATTATGTTTCTAAATAATATTTTCAAGAGATTTCTTAGAACTAGATTACATATGAGTTAAACCTAACCACATGCAATTTGATTAAGCTCTAACCTAAATCATGCTTGATAATCACCCAAGTAAGTCATTCCTATTCCATTTGCTACCCTAAACAGTAATAACAAGGAAGCATCTCCAGTGTTTATATTCATATAAACCCAACCAGATTAATACAAGCATCAAAACAGAGATAATAAATAAGAACAGAAATGAAACAGGAGAAACACAAGAAACTTATCTGGTTTAGCTCCAAAAATTTAGGTTACAATGCTAGTTCTTCCATAGACTGATTACAACACAAATCTTAGCCTTCCATGGAGGCAAAAACTGAAGAAAATACAAGGGGGGAATGAATTTACAGAGGAAATGTGGAAGAAGAAACTCTTCAACCGCTTGCAAATAGAGTTCTGGTGTGTCTTTTTGCTGCTGCCAGGAGAGAGGACAAATTTGGCTTCTTGTGCTGTCATTTTCCATCTGTTTTTGGCTAGCAAGTAGAGCACCTTGGGCAGAAGCAATGTATGGAAATGGAGGTGCAGAAGTTACTTTTTCTGGTTCTAAAGTTGACTTAGGAAAGTTGCATATTTTGGGTAAACTTAGACTACATAAATTTTGCACTTTCCAAACCAGTGGGTCCTATTGTTTCAATCAGCATCCCAGGTGGCAGAAAATGCCTAGTCAGCAATATTTAGCATCCACATAGTGCTTAAGTGGCGTCCACATCATCAATTCGTCCATGTCAGCACTTTTGCTCTTCAATTACGAAATCAAAGCACAATTAGTCCAAAATTAAATTATATCCAATTAATTCTAAAACATAATAGAATTAGAGAGTTCTCATGAAAATGTATGCAATAGGACTAAGATAGGGACCAAAATATATATAAAAATGGTTGATATCACGGAGATCTAAGACACACTTTCTTTGATGCACATAAAGCCCATCCATTAGTCTGACCAATTCCAGACCAAAGAAATATTTCGCGTGTTTTATATCTTTTATGGTGAATTGCTCATCTAGGAACTGTTTGATCCTTCTTATCTCTGTTTTAGAATCTTTAGTAAGTAGGATATCATCTACATATACTATAGAACCAAAAAATATGACACACAACAACAAGTAATGGTCATGTGGAGATTGTTTAAAGCCAAAAACGTTGAGTTTAGTAGTTAACTCAATATTCCATTGTCTTAAAGCCTGCTTCAAGCCATATAAGGACCTTTGTAACTTACATACCTCTCCATTTTTCACTTTATTATAGCCCTCAGGTGCTTCTACATAGACTTCTTCATCTAGATGACCATGCAAGAAAGTGTTATTGATATTTAGCTAGTGTAAAGTCCATGAATTAGTTGCTACCATTTGTTAACAGAACCCTCACTGTCACCATTTTTGCCATTAGTGAAAAACTCTCTTGAAAGTCAATTTCTTCAAGTCGGTAATACCCTTTTGCTACCAAACGTGCCTTGTACCTCTCCACTGTTCCATCAGCCTTCAACTTATTTTATACACTTATTTACACTCGATGGGCCTCTTTCCTGCAGGCAATGGTGCAATCTCGCAAGTGTTATTTTTCCTAATGCTACCAACTCAGCATTTATCACCTCAACCCATTCATGGTTTTTCGTTGCCTTTGTGTAAGTAAATGGTTCTTGTACTGTATAAGAATTGGAAACAAACACCATATGTGCAATAGTGAGGTCTGTAGGTACAATGAAAGGATAAGTATGCAGAGAATATTTGGAAGAAGGAAAAGAATTTGACAGCTAGACTTACCATTGTGGGTGTGCTCACTGGTTTGACAAACAAAGTCACTAAGCCAGGCTGGTTGTCTTTTGTTTCTGGTGTTGCACCTATTTATATTATGTGTTGACCTTAAGGCTTTATGCCATAAGTTTTGATGATGACAAATGTATTTTGGCAATGATATATATAAAGGTTAATTATCATATATATACTACAAGTATTTAAGCATGACTATGTTATTTAATGTGTAATGTCTTATACATTAATCATGCTATTTATCATGAATTGAACTAACCATTTGGTTTGCAAGTAAGATATACTTTATAGGTTGGTTCAAAACAAGAAGAGTGGGCATTGGATTGAAGAACAAAGAAAACCAATATCATGCTTCACTCAAGGAAAACAACATGCAAGGATAAAGCTCCAAGAAATGAAGAACTAGAAGATTTGAAGTCTTGGAAGCTTAGATACATCAAGTTAGCCTATGTGTTTACATTAGGTATATTCTAAATAGGCTAGCAAACTTGTGCAACTCAATGATTAAGATTTGCATACATTGGCTCAAGCATTTTGAACAAAAAGATAGTGAGATATAAAGTTTTACAAAAGTTAGTTTTTGACCTTTGGTCACTCCTTATATCATATCTCATAAATGAAAAATCGATTTTTCAAGTATCTTAATCTCATTTGATAATAGACTCAAAGATCTTTCCAAAGGTATATTATTTATTCAAAACGGAGTCTAAATGAGAAATATATGACTATTTAAAGTATAGTTTGAAAAACTAAAAGTTGATTTTACTGTACTCAAAAATTATTCTGTTCTGACCTATAGTCAATGTTTTAATCATATCTTTTAAACGAAAAATAATTTTTGAGTGAAACTTAGTTCATTTGAAACTAGACTCCAAGAGCTTTCCAATGCTATATTATTTGTTTAAAACGGAGTTCAAATGAGGGAGTTATGAATTTTTAAAGAAAGCTCAAAATCTGTATTTCGCTACTGTCAGCCGATGGTCGACCAGGCAGTTTCTGACTGGTCGACCAGTTGCCCTGAAAATGCTATATTTTGCTACTGTCAGTGGGTGGTCGACCAGGTGACCCTAACTGGTCGGCCAGTTGACACCTAGACTGCACTATAAGTGCTGTAACGGCTAGTTTTGTAAAATCTTATATATATGACCTTAGATACACGATTTTGAGCCAAAACAAAGTCCTACAATGTGATATTAACTTCGTCTATCATCTTTGAGAGAAAGGAAAGCATTCTTGAGCCAAATCTTACATATTCTCTATCATTACAGTTATTAGAGCTTCATTTGTATTCATCTACTCTTTAAAGAGAGTTTCTTTGTATTGTTGATTTTGATCAACACATATATTATTCCGAGTTGAGGTTCGCAATTACCGGTGTTGGAAGAACTTGCTTTGGGTTGAGGAGGAGCCCAAATTCATAAATTCTCCATTGTGGTTTCGTAAATACCCGGATCGAATTTACGTGGTTGTAGTTGTTTGCAAGTACCCGGATTAAACTTGCAATTATAGTGGAAATACTCAAGTGGTCTCTTGAGGACTGGATGTAGGCTTGGATTAGCCGAACTAGTATAAATCTCCGAGTTTGCTCTCTCTATCCCTTACTCCTTTATTTGTGCTTATTATTATCTATTCTTTATTTCCTTGCTCCTCATAATTATTCATCTTGATAGCACATTGATTTTTTGTGTTGTATTTATTATCCTAAACATTGTACTTTTACAGAAAATTATTTTAACTTCCAATAAAGTTTTGTGAAAAATTTATAAAACCCAATTCACCCCCCTCTTGGGTTTCAACCATTACTTTCATTATGTTCTACTTTTGTACCTTGCACTGATGGAACACTAGGTGAACAATCATAGTTGTGGCAATTGTCATTGGTGGGTTGTGGAGAGGTTTCATGTACTGGGTTTGAATCAAGATAGAAGGATAGGAAAATATTGTCTGGGAAAATATTGTCCAAGACTTCTTCCCCAAGTGGCATAATAGGTGATGTTAGGTCTTTTGGAGAGGTATTCAGTTTAGTCAAATCTGAAGTAGACTTGTAAGGGCATTTTTGCTCATCAAAAATCACATTTCTTATCACAATCACTATAAGAAAATTAACTTTCAATGACAACTTTTTAGTGACGACTTTTAAAGTTGCCATCAAAAGTCAACTTTTGATGACAACTAAATAAATCGCCACTAAAAGTTGAGTTTTGGTGGCGACTCTAAGTCACAATTTTGGTGGTGACTTTTGAGTCACCACCAAAATTTGAATTTTTTTAAATAAAATTAAAAAAATTAGACTTTTTATGGCGACAGTCAAATTTTTTAAAAAAAATTAAAGAAAGTCAGATTTTAAAAAAAAATAGACTTTTAGTGGTGACTCCCATAGTTGCCACCAAAAGTTAATTTAAAAAATAAAAAATAAAAAATAATGGAATTTTTTAAAATAAAATTAAAAAATCAGACTTTTGGTAGCGACTAAGTCGAACTTTTGGTGGCGACTCACATAGTCGCACCAAAAGTCGATTTTAAAAAAATTTAAATTTTTTAAAAATAAAATTAAAAAAATCAGACTTTTGGTACGCGACTCTCATAGTTGCTACCATTAAAAAAAGTCAAATGTTTTTAAATAAAATTTAAAAACGTCGTCATCAAAAGTCTTTTTTTAAAAAATAAAAAAATTCAAATGTTTTTAAATAAAATTAAAAAATAAAAAAGTCATTTTTTATTTTATTTTAAAAAATTTGAATTTTTTTGATTTTTTTAATTTTCTTAATTTTATTTAAAAGAAATTCAATTTTTTTAATTTTCTTAATTTTATTTAAAAGAAATTTAATTTTTTTTTATTTTTTATTTTTTTAAAATCAAACTTTAGTAAAATCAGATTTTTGGTGGCAACCGAAGTCGATTTTTTTTTTATGAAATTAGCTGAAGTCAGACTTTTGTGGTGACTCCCATAGTAATAATATATTTGCTTTTTGTTAAGTTAAATATTATTTTTATTTCTGTTTTGTAATATTTTTGACTTAAAATAATTTTAACAGATTATATATATATATATATATATAAAATATTTTGCAGTTACTTAACACAAATGAAGTGGTGGCAGGATGGCAAGACACACATGGTTACAAGAAAGAGACCCAAGTTCGAATATCAGATATGCATATGTTTGGTTTAATTTTAAATAATCTTGAATATTACAAAAATTGAGTCACCTCGGGACAGCGAGTAATTGAATCGACCAAGACCCGCATGAATAGAATGAGTCTCGGGTCGACCCGTCGGGCCAATTCTAATCTAAAAAGATGACGAGTGAGTCGTCACTAAATGTCACTTTTAGAGTCGCCACCGAAAGTCTTTTTTTTTTTTTTATGTAGTGAATGATACTACATATTCTTAAGTCATATAGCTTGTAACCCTTTTGGCCTTGTGAGAAGCCCACAAACACACACTTTGAGGCCTTTCGAGCGAATTTGTCATTTTGTAATCTCATATTAGTGGAGAAACATAAACACCTAAACACCTTCAGCTCACTACATGATGCCTTCTTCTTGAACAACAATTCATAAGGGGTCTTCCAATCAAGCATTACTGAAGGTAGTATGTTCAACATATAAGTAGCGTGAAGCATAGCTTCCCCCCAAAATGTGTTGGGCATTCCTGACTGGAAAAGTAATGATCTGGCCATTTGAACAATTGTTCTATGTCTTCTCTCTACTACTTCATTCTGCTGTGGAGTATATGTACAAGACTTCTGTACAGTATGCCTTCCTCGTTAAACAACATTTGGCAATTGCTATGTAACACTGAGCTGGTATTTGATCGTGTAGGAAGTCCATTTTTAACGTGTGAGAAAATTTTGATGCATGTGCTCATGTGTATCTTTGAAGTTGTCAGAAACCTTAAATGAAAACCTAAGAGGGAGAAATTTCCAATTAAGTACTTGGCAAGGGGCTGAACTGAAAATATTATAATGATAAGAGTTTTTAGGGACTTATTTGAAATTTTTGAAACACAGTGAAGCTCATGGGATTATTGGAGAAAATAGAACAAGGGAGAAATAAAATAATTTTGAGTCTTTGAGGGTGATTGAGAATTTTTTATAAAAATCTTTAGGGACTAGAGTGAATTAATGAATTAAGGAGGATTGTTTTGTGCAATTAAAACAAAAAAGGGGAGTATGCGGTGTGATGGGAATGAGACACGTGTCCCATGCCTTACCCTACGTTGTCCCACTAAGCTTCTAAGGGAAGCCACGACTTTACAATTTGTTTGGTTCACAATACAGAGAATGAATAAAAAGGAAAAGAGAAATGAAAAGAAAAAAAGAATGGAAAAGATAAAGAAAAAGTAAAAATTATTGGTATGAAATGGAAAAATGAATAGGAAAGAGAAAATAAATATTTTGATTTGTATTTTTTAATAAGGTAATTTAACCATAATACCCTCAAGTTTTTTACTTTATTAAAAATATTATAAAACAAATAAAAAATCCATTTTGCGTCTCTTTTGCTCATCTCCCTCTCTCACTGGCCTCTCTCTCTCTCTCTCGCCGTCAAATCCCACCATCTCCTTCATCAAATTCAGTTTGTGTCTTCAGCTGGAGAAGATGGAACTGGGGTTGGATTTGGGAAGGGTTCTCTTTTAGATTTCTCCCTCCTTAGCCCATGCCCACCCTTGGATGAGTGGGGCCTACAGGTCTAAGGGTGGGGATGGGCTAAAGAGGGGGTTCTCTAAGGAGAGAACCTTGGTATGTTAGATTTAGTGAAGGTGGAGGTCAGTCAAGGCACCCAGGAGCAAGCACGCAGTTGAGGATCGGTGAGCTCGTTAGGTCATCTCCAGATAACAGCTCCATTATCATTATCCCAAAAGTGTACACATCGGGCTTCTGAGTCACCACACCGGTGGATTGGTATTTCGACAACATATACCCTCTTACACCTTTGAGTTGCATGTTCAATTTTCCCGCTTGTTTTGATTCCTTCGATTTCATGGAAGATGGCTCTTCTACGACCTTTCGTAGTTGTTTTGCACTTTAGTTTTCTTCGTTGATCTCCTTGTAGAGCTAGGCGGCACCAAAGTGGCAAATCTTGGCATTGAACGAAGATTCTGTCACGATTATTTAGGTCAGGGAATGCCAATTCTATACCTTTCCATTGGTAGAGAAGTGTTTTCCATCGGGTGCTAAATGGAAAAATTCATACACATAGAAAGGAAAAACAGTGACACAGTGGAATGGAATGGATCTATTCTGTTGCCTAACCAAACACTGGAAAAGACACTATTTATGGGAATTCCAATATCTATTCCTTTCCATCAGCCGAACCAAACGTAATGTTAGTTTCGTTCATGAAGAGGTGAGGAGGCCAAGAGGAGGGAGGAGAGAGTGACGACGACGGGAAGGAGCGAGTTTGATGTGGTGGCTCTCGTTGGCCACCACCACGCCATCAGCTAAGACATTCCTCTCTTTTCTCTTCTTCTCAACTTTCCCTTGCTGTCAGATGTGAGAACAGAGCTAGCCAAGAGTAAGAGGGACAGAGGCATGAACAAATGTGTGCCTGTGGTTTCGTCCTTCGCCCTTTGCCATCACTGTCCACGATGGTTGCCATCGTGTAGGCTGTCGGAAGGGAGGGCTCATGACGACGAAGTGGCTGGAAGCCCACAAGAGAAAAATAAGGTTTTATTTTTCAAAGTTTAGTCTTTTCTCTTCGCGAATAGAGGGGCTTGACCGAGAGAAGAATTTTTTTTCATTATGGTCTGTAATGTGGGACGACAATAGGAAAAAAGGAGATGGGTGAAGGGTTGCGCTAGAAGAGAGAAGAGAGACATAGGGATGAGGCCGAGAGCTAGGAAAAAGGTTCAATGACTGCACTTTGAGCCTTCGGTCTGAAATAGCTTCTTTGAGGGGGGTCGCCACAGCGAAATGGTTCGACAAGTAGGTAAGAAAGTATAATGGCTCTGTTTTGGGATTTTATCTCCTTCCTCGCATGTGTGTGGGTCTGACCGAGGGGCTTGGGAAATTTTCTGTTTAATCAGAATGTTTGAGCAACATGAGAATGTCAACTATTGAAATGGGTTTTTCTTTTCTTCATTTCTCTTTCCCTTTCGTCTTCGTGTGTGTTTTCCTTGCTGGAATGTTTAAATTTTATAATCTGAGTGAATTTGAGAAAATCTGAGAGATTGGATTGCTGTATTTTGAAGGTTAAATTTCTGCTGTTTGGGTCAAAAAGAATAAGAGGAAATCTGATATTGGGAACTATGGGTTGTCTGCTAGAAAACTCTACATATTTGAATGGTTCTATTCATAATTGAACTGAGGCCTGTAATAAGAACTTTTGGGTGTTTGTTTGGATTTCCT
Source organism: Biancaea sappan (assembly GCA_037074585.1). Classification (NCBI taxonomy): domain Eukaryota; kingdom Viridiplantae; phylum Streptophyta; class Magnoliopsida; order Fabales; family Fabaceae; genus Biancaea; species Biancaea sappan. The sequence goes on from CM073499.1 coordinate 30,200,129, forward strand.
TCAGCATTTGTGTAAGGATTTATTGTTGTTTCTAATTGGGCGTAAATGGTGCTTTTTGCTGAAAGTTTACTAATTCTGGGTGCTATGGTCACCTTCTGTACATTATGGGATCAAGTGAAGGAAGGGATGAATATAATATATATATATATATATATATATATATTTTGCTTGATGTTTTGGGTTGATTTGCATGTACAGTTTTCTTACTTTAACAAGGGAGAATTATGAACAAATTTAAAAAGATTCCTTTTGTGAATGAAGGATACGTTGTTATTACTGTCATTCATCGAAATTCATTGAAGGAAATGTAAATACTAAATTAAATAATGCGTAACCATATAGTGCCAGCATGATATATCATTTACTACATCAACAAAGTTTAATAGAATATGTGAACAATAATTTAATGAAATGCATTAAAATTGAATTGCTTTTATATCTAAAATGATCCTATTACAAAATTTATATTTTGTTCTATACATAAATATATCAAATTTCAAATTAAGCTTAAAATTATATTTATGTATGAAATAAATATTATGAATTTATTTTTGCCAAAAACTATTATGAATTAATTATGAGAGAAATCAATTTTAAATTTTAAAAAATGAACAAATACTGATTAATTTGTAGTCCTCCTCTTTATCATTATTTTATACATATATTAGCATTGAGTTAAAATTATTTTTTATTATTTTGAAGGTATAAAATTTGTCATAATTTAAGGACCCCAAAGCCATAGTTAGTTATGCTAGTTACAGCCACCTAACACTTATAATTGCCACTAGTCTTTCTTAATTTTCTCCTATTTGTCTCAGGCTCATAGTTTTCACTAAAAAAGAAATTAGGCAATAGTAGCAATTTTTTTACTAACGCGTATGATAACTGTTACTAAAACTATAATACACTAACAATTTTTTCTACTGTAAGGATAAATACTAACTTACAATTTTTTTGAAAGTGCCAGAAAATATTATAGATATTCGAGCAAATCACAAGTGTTACTAAAATTAAATAGAAAGTATTTACTTTTTATTTTAGTAAGTTCCACATTGATTAGTTTTGTAAATGGAGGTTAATAGTTGTATCGTTAAAAGTATAAAAGATAAAAACTTATATAATTTGGAAGTTTCACATTTCCTAATTTAGTAATATAAAACTAATAGTTGTGTTACAAAGAGAGGAACTTATGCACATGTATATAGTGTGGGCTATAACATGAATTAATTCAAACCCCATATTTTTTTTACCAAGTCTAGTTCATTAGGTTTTCTATTGAATTGGTTGATTTGATCATATTTTTTATTTGTGTTCTAGTAAATTTAAATTATGTATTTTTTCTATTTTTGAAAAATATACCACTAGTTTTATTTACGTTAGTAATTTAAAACAAAATAGAATTTAGTAGCAATTTTTTTTATATTATTAATCTCACAAAAAGTAAGATTTACTAGCAATTTTTTTAACTCTAAGATAGCATTTGTGCTAATGATAGCAAAAGAAATGATAATATACCATCAATTGAATATCTTCTAGTAAAATGATTTCCTCATAGGATATAGTAGCAGCATTAAATTTAATAATGACAATCAAAAGAATCACTTGGTATAATTTTATATCTCATTTTTCTAGTCGTGTTTTCTCACTCACATTACATGTTCTCAAGTATTTTTGTCGAATACTTATAATATAATATAAATAAAGAAAAATAAAATTAATAAATAAAAAATAAATAAAAAACAAATATAGATAATCAATTTTCTTTCATTTTTATTTTCATTTTTCCTTACTATTTTTTTCTTATATTTTAGGTTTTTTTTCCATTTTCTAATCCTTGTTCTCGTACCGTACAGGGCTTAAATTGTTTATTTTGGGTCAAAAATGCAAATGAATCTAAGTTAAAAAATAAAAATAAAAAATTCAGAAAATCCTCTTATCGATGTCTCCTCTCTTTCTTCTTTCAGTAGACAATTCCCCTTTCTACTTTTTCTCCAAATCTTCCCCAAACCAAGCTCTTCAAGCTCCAAAGTTTTACTATATAAAATTTAAGTGGATTTTTATCAACATATTAAGTAAAACTTTAAAGGTTGAAATCAATATATACATAATCTTAAATTCAAAAATTTCATTTAAAAATAATTACATTATAAAAAAATTTATCATAATAAATTATATATATGTATACAAATTAATATCAATATATATTTGCAGGCCCCCACACACAAGTGCACACTAAATTAAGGATAAGTTTGGGAGTCCAGTTTGTTTGCTCTGCATCCGCTTTGCAATTAAAAGGTGCCATTTCACGCGCTTGGTTTTTTTTTTTCCCTTCTCTTTCTCTCAAAATAACACCGTTTAATTAATGGCTTTTTTACCAATACTTGGTGACACATGTCCTGATTCTTTTTTTTTTCACACAACATCATCCCAGTACGACTTCTGCTATCTTTCCCGCCTTCTCCTGCACTGTTGTATTGCTTCATCGTCTTCCTATTGCTCTGGCTTCATACCATTGCATATGATGACTCACCTCTTGCATCTCCAGCGTATTCCCTACTTTTTCGACAGCTTCCACCATTTTTTCCGGCATCTACAGCATTGGTTGGTCTGTTGTGTTACTGCTCTTCTGCAACCCATTCTTCCTCATATTCAACCAACCCCTTCCAAGTTCTATTTTTCCTCTTTCAAATAGGATGTACTTTTTCTTTTCTTTTTTTCCTCTAATTTGTCTTTCAACTACCATTAGGCAAGAATAGCTGCCAAGTTAGCAATATACTTCATCCATGTAGCAAGAATAGTTCCTCTGAAATGAATATCGAATTGTGATTTCTTAGCATGCATAATTCTATATAGGCGAATATGAATACATAGACATGATCATTGAGGACGAGCAAATACTCATCGACATCGGCTTCAGATCAAAATTTGAAATTGCTCAATCAACGAAGACGTACAAGATGATCCTCCAAACACTCCATACATATTCATAGGCAAGGCTAATCGATTGCAGAGCAGTATAGCTATCGAATCAGAGGCTAAATCTGAAGAAGAAGGGCATGCAAATCCCACCCTCGAGGAAAGCCGATTACATTAAAGCAAAATGGTGCTCTCCTTAATGCAAACCACAACCACCAAGCTTTCTTTGCATGAAATAAAAGAAGAAACAAAAAAGCAGCAGCCTTTTGTGGGAAGTGGTGGCTTTGAGTTGAGTCGTGGAGTTGAGGAAAAATGGCTCACTCTTTACTTTCTCTGACGGTTCCGGCGAAGACATCGAGGCACCGACAGGGAAAGAGTGGAAATCTCCGATGCTGAAGCCAAGATCGTTAAGTTTTGGTTTTTTTTGTTTTTCGGCTTTTTTCTCTCTTTCTCTCTCTTATTAACTATAGTGAGATTCAAAATGTTATAGCTATAACAGTTCTATCCCCTTCTTTTTTTTTTTAGTAAAGGGATGGATTTACTTTAATTGTATGCATTAAATAAGATTGATATATAATTAGCAAACTTCACAACTTGATTCTTTACTTATGGAAATAGCCATCCTGTTCTTCTAAATTATGCATGCTACATTGATGAAGTATATTGCTAACTTGGCAACTATTCTTGCTTAATGGTAGTTGAAAGAGGATAAATCAGAGGAAATAAAGAAAAGAAAAAGTACATCCTATTTGAAATAGGACAAATCAAAGGAAAAATAGAACTTGGAAGTGGTTGGTTGAATATAACGAAGAATAAGTTGCAGTAGATTAGTAACAACAAACCAGCCAATGTTGTCGATGCCAGACAAATGGTGTAAGCTGCCAAAGAATAAGGGAAGATGCTAGAGATGCAAGAGGTGAGTTGCCAGATGCAATGGGAAGAAGCTGGAGCAATGGGAGGACGATGAAGCAATACCACTAGCAAGAGAAGGCAGGAAAGATAGAAAAAGTGGAGCTAGGATGTTGCTATGTGGAAAAAAAAAAGAATCAAGACATGTGTCGCTCTAGTATTGGTTTGGTTGTTTTAAAAAAAGCTGTTGGGTTTGACTTGAATTTTGTGGGTGACTCGGTTTGTAACCCGACCCACGACCCACGACCCATAACCTATTAATTCCTCTATATATAAGGTGTGTAAGGGAATTCATTGTAAGTGGTTGATGTAATTTCTCTCTGTATAACCTCTATCAGAAATAATACAGATATTCTCTCTGTCCGTGGACGTAGGTCGCATTGACTGAACCACGTAATTTCTTTGTGTGTTCTTCTCAATCCTTCTCCTTGATTTATTGCCTTACAATAACCTAACAAGTGGTATCAGAGCTTTGGTTCATTTTTGGTTCGTCGGTTACTGTAGCACGTCCGAAAATTTTTAGATCTGGCTCCAAAATTTCAGATCTTGCCCCGATTTGGTTGATTTGGAGCATAGGAGACCGTTTTCTGCATCTTTGGTGCGTTGAAGAACGTCGGAGACCAATTTTTGGTGGTAAGAAAATTTTCAGATCTAATTTCAAATCTAAGATCTAGCTTGATTCACTTGTTTTTTGGGAAAAAGAGACCGTTTATTGCATTTTTAGTGCATTGGATATCGTTTTTCAGTTGTTTTGGTGAGTTTTTACGGTTGCGAGTACTGTTCGTCACCGGAATCTTCATCGGAAGTACTGTTCGTCATCTTCTACGGCTAGGTACTGTAGCAGTCAACGGTCAATGGTACTGTAAAGACTCGGATACTGTAGCGACTCAGATTGTAGCGACTCGGTACTGTAGCACGGTCAACGGTCAATGGTACTATTTGGTCAAAGTTACTGTTTGGTCAAAAACTGCTGTTTGGTCAAAGCTGTTGTTTGGTCATAGTTGTTGTTTGGACCAAGTTTTCTATTGCGATCGTTATTGTTTCGTCGACACGGTTCTGGTGAGTTTATGTTTAATTCAGAAAAGAATTCTGAATTTCTGTGTGAATTTACTGGATTATGTTAGATTGTGCTGGATTGGATTTCTAGTTTACTGTTGTGAATTCTGTTGGACTATTGTGTTGGATTTCTGTTAGTGAAGTTCTGGTCAGTTTGTAAGATTCTAAATAGTTTTGTGAAATTCAATTTCTGATTGCGAAATTTGCTAGTAATTTATCTGCTGTTATTTGAGAAGATGTCGACCCATAAATTCGATATTGAGAAGTTCAATTGATCGAATGATTTCACTTTTTGGAAGGTAAAAATGAGGGCACTTCTGGTTCAGCAGGGATGTGCAGTGGCATTAGAAGGAGAAAGTAGTCTACCTAACACGTTGAAAGAAGAGAAGAAGAAGGAAATTTTGGCAAAGGCTCATAGTGCATTACTATTGAGTCTGACTGATGAGGTATTGAGAGAAGTAGTTGATGAGTCAACTGATGCAGGTTTGTGGAAGAAATTGGATGATAAATATCAGAAAAAGTCTCTCACAAACCGGTTATATTAGAAGCAGCATTTGTATACCCTGCGGATGACAGAAAATATGCAGGTAAAAGATCATCTTGATAATTTTAACCGAATTATCCTGGATTTACAGGGTGTTGGGGTTAAGATAGATGATGAAGATCAGACTATCATTCTTTTGTGTTCTCTACCAAATTCATATGAGAACTTTGTTGACACTATGTTGTATGGTAGAGATAGTATCTCTGTTAATGATGTCAAAGATGCTTTACAGTCTAAAGAGCTGAAGAGAAGAGTCTCTAGTTCTAATGAGGATGGTGCAGAAGTAAGTTTGTATGTTGGCAGAGGCAGAGACACTAAAAGGGATGATGAAAAAAGAAGCAAGTCACGGTCTAAGTCGAGGAACAAAGGAGGACCTCGATGTTATCATTGTAAACAAAAAGGGCACATCAAGAAGAATTGTCCATAGAGGAAGAAGGGAAATGATGAGAAGGAACAGAATACCAGTGGTAGTGCTGCGGTGGTGCAAGATAGTTCTGACGAAGAAGAAGACATTGATGTTTTCACAGTCAATACCTCTGGTTCTGCAAATACTTGGGTCTTGGACACAGGTGCATCTTATCATATGACTTTTTCACGTGAGCTTTTTACTTCTTTTAAGGAGTGGAATGGTGTTGTGAGATTGGGTGATGATGAGCAGCTTAGTGTTAAGGGCAGTGGTTCTGTGCAGATTCAGATGTATGATAGAATAGTCAGGACGCTTGATGCTTGGTATGTTCCTGGTCTACGGAAGAACTTGATTTCTCTTGGTACTCTAGACAAACAAGGGTACAAGTACTCTGGAGAGAATGGACAGTTGAGAATTTTCAAAGGTGCTCTGGTTATAATGAAGGGTAAATTGCAGCATGGCATTTACTTTCTGATTGGTAATTCTGTGATGGGGACAGTGGCTGTATCTAAATCTTTAGGGAAGAATGATGATTGTACAAAGTTGTGGCATTGCCGATTGGGACACATGAGTGAGAAAGGGCTGTCAATTCTAAGTAAACAAGGATTGTTAGAAGGGGCAGAAACTGGGAAGCTAAAATTCTATGAAGTTTGTGTTATAGGTAAACAACACAGAGTTAAGTTCAGTTCTGGGAAGCATACTTCTACGGATGTTCTGTAATATGTTCACTCAGACTTGTGGGGTCCTTCTCCAGTTGAATCTCAGGGCAAATGCAAGTACTTTGTTACTTTCATTGATGACTACTCTAGAAGGGTTTGGGTATATTTTCTGAAATCCAAAGATGAAGTGTTTGGGAAGTTCAAGGAGTGGAAGACCATGGTTGAGAAACGAACTGGAAAACAGGTCAAAACACTCAGAACTGATAATGGGTTGGAGTTCTGTAACGCTTCATTTGATGAATTTTGTAAGAAAGAAGGTATAGTGAGGCACCGCACTGTACATCACACACCACAGCAAAATGGAGTTGCAGAATGTATGAATCAAATACTGTTGCAGCATACAAGATGCATGCGATTAAACGTTGGCTTGCCAAAATAATTCTAGGCTGAAGCAGTTAACACTGCTTGTTATCTGGTGAATAGATTGCCATCTACTGCAATTGATTTTAAGACTCCTCAAGAGGTATGGTCCGATAAACCTTCTGATTATTCTGGCCTGCGTATATTTGGTTGTCCTGCTTATGCTCATGTGAATTATGGTAAACTAGAGCCTAGGGCAATGAAATGCATATTTCTAGGGTATGCACCTGGAGTTAAAGGGTACAGACTGTGGTGTACCGAAAAGGATAGAACTCTAAAATTTATTATTAGCAAAGATGTAACTTTTGATGAGTCTGCTATGTTTGGTCAGAAGGAGGAGCTTGGTAGTCATGTAGGTAATAATGATCAAGGTGCCAACCAGAAGGTAGAAATTGAAGTTCAAACTTCAAAAAGGGTTATAACACACCCTGTACAGTAGCCCAGGGAAGAAGAAGAATCACAACCTATAGCAACAAGGAGGGAAAGAAGGGAAATTAGAAAACCTATAAGGTATGCAGAGTGTGTTGATATAGTTGATATTAATTCAGTTGCTTATGCTTTGGCAGTAGGTGAAAGCATTGATTCTGATGACCCGAGATCATATAAAGAAGCAGTTGAAAGTAGAAAAGCATCAGAATGGCTTGTTGCAATGAATGAAGAGATGCAATCTCTTGAGAAGAACGAAACATGGGATCTTGTACCGTTACCAAAGGGAGTGAAACCGGTAGGATGCAAATGGGTCTTCAAGAAGAAAGAAGGTATTCTTGGAGTTGAACCAGCAAAGTTCAAAGCACGACTCGTGGCCAAGGATTTTTCACAAAAGGAGGGAATTGATTATCATGAAGTTTTCTCCCCTGTTGTGAAGCATAAAACCATTCGTGTTCTTTTGTCCATGGTAAGTGTTTTTGACTTGGAGTTGGAACAACTGGATGTGAAAACTGTTTTCTTACATGGAAATTTAGATGAGCAGATCTATATGTCACAGCCAGAAGGATTTCTTGATTCTAGGAAGAAAGATCATGTATGTTTGCTGAAAAAGTCCTTGTATGGTTTGAAGCAATCTCCTAGACAGTGGTACAAGAAATTTGATGCATTCATGACTTCCCATGGTTTTCTGCGTAATCAGTTTGATAACTGTGTCTACTCTAAGAAACTTGCAGATGATTCTTATATTTATTTGTTACTATATGTTGATAATATGTTAATTGCTGCAAAGAACAAGGTTGAAATTGATAGTTTGAAAGCCTTGCTGAGCAGTGAGTTTGAGATGAAGGATTTGGGTGCAGCCAAGAAGATATTGGGCATGGAGATTTGGAGAGATAGAAGTGCAGGTTTACTATATGTATCTCAACAGAAATACATAGAAAAATTGTTGCAGTCTTTCCAAATGAATAATTCTAAGCCGGTTAGTACTCCGTTGGCGGCACATTTTAAACTTGATGCTAGTATAATACCTACTACAACTGAGGAAAAAGGGTACATGAGTTCAGTGCCCTACTGTAATGCTGTTGGAAGCTTGATGTATGCAATGGTATGTACTAGGCCTGATCTGGCTCATGCAGTCAGTGTGGTAAGCAGGTTTATGAGTAATCCTGGGAGAGCTCATTGGAGTGCAGTTAAATGGATTATGCGGTATCTGAAAGATTCAGATTATGCTTGAGATCTTTTGAAGAGGAGATCCTTAACATGCTATGTCTTGAATCTGAATGGATGTGCTGTCAGTTGGAAGGCAACACTTCAATCTACAGTTGCCTTGTCTACAACTAAAGCAGAATACATGTCATTGGCAGAAGGAGTTAAGGAAGGTATGTGGTTACATGGTTTGATTGATAGTCTGGGGTTAAATATTCAGAGACCTATCATTTATTGTGATAGTCAGAGTGCATTAAGTTTGGCCAAGAATCCAGTCTACCATGAGAGGTCGAAGCATATTGATATCAGATTGAATTTTATTCGAGATGTGATAGAAGACAAGAAATTATCTATCGATAAGATAGCCACAGCAGATAATCCAGCAGATATGTTGAAAAAGACTCTACATTCAGAGAAGTTCAAGCATAGCTTGGACTTGGTGAATGTTCGCATTCCATGAAGCCCTACAAGGCTTGAATGACAGAGATGAATTTGTACTTAGTTCTGGTGATTTGAGAGAATTCAAGTCAAGGAGGGAAATTGTTGGGTTTGACTTGAATTTTGTGGGTGACTCGGTTTGTAACCCGACCCACGACCCACAACCCATAACCCATTAATTCCTCTATATATAAGGTGTGTAAGGGAATTCATTGTAAGTGGTTGATGTAATTTCTCTCTGTATAGCCTCTATCAGAAATAATACAGATATTCTCTCTGTCCGTGGACGTAGGTCGCATTGACCGAACCATGTTAGTTCTTTGTGTGTTCTTTTCAATCCTTCTCCTTGATTTATTGCCTTACAATAACCTAACAAAAGCCATTAGTTAAATGGTAAGAGAGGGGAAAAAAATAGGCACGCTAAACAACGCTATTTAATTGCAAGTAGAGGTCTGCTCTGCAAAAGCAAAGCAGATAAATCGAACTCTAAGTTTGGTAGGTAGGTAAGTAGAATTATTTTTATACAAGCGTCAAGAGCTTTTTTTGGCTATTATTATCAATTCAGAGACTTCATGTCCCTACTCCTCCGCAGTACTCATATCTCTGCAAGGTCCTTTCTAAATACACAATGCATCCGCATAACCCAGATCCCTATTGTCTACTGCGCGCAGGAATTATGCACTTTTTAGCAACAGTTTTAAGACATTTAACCATAATTTTTTACTTTAGTTATAACTGTGACTAAATATACTTTTAGCCACTGTTATAACAGTGACATTTTTTACCATACATTAAACCAAGGTTAAACAATTGCAGTGATTAAATATCATAGAGTTACAGAGCAATGAAATGGATTTTTGACTGCAACGGCATTCTGTTGCGTTTTTCGTATAAAAAGAAAAAAAAATAACATAGCACATTAGCACCGAATTTCCAGCCTTAGATCTAGTCTAGAGAAAAGAGAAAGTTAGAAACCATTTACCTTATTGTCACTATCGTCAATTGAAGCCTTGAATCAAAGGTTGCTTGCTGGCTGGGGGTTGTTGCTATTTACACTTTGCACCTCTTCTCCAATCTCCTCTATTTTCATGGACTCTAATACTTGTGATCTGTTCTATTTTGTGCTTCTCAGCCTCTCTTCCTTGAATCCTTCCTCGGCTCCTCCCGTGACCTCGTCAAATCCCTCCTTGGCCTCTCCTTACTTTACTGTTTCATGCTTCTCAGCCTCACCATCACCAGCTCATCCTCCTCAGATCTTTGTGATTCACATTATGGCCTCATCGCTTCTCTTAAATATAAAGTCTGATCTTTGATCTATAATTTTTGCCTTTGCCTCTCTCTTCTCTGTGGCTGTGTTGTGCTACAAGTTAGTGACTAAAGTAAAGCTAATGAAGTTAGTAGAAGTTTCAAATTCAAGCCAAGGTCTATGACTCTGACTCTGACTGTGTGAAATTGAAATGATGTGAAAAAGTGGGAAGTCTGAAAAATTGAATTAGTGTGAGTGAATGGGAAGTCTAAAAAATTTTTAATCTTTGCGAAATCTGAATATTATATATACATATTTTGTGCAATTAAAAAAAATTTCAAACTTTGTGAAATTTGAAATATTAGATATAATATGGTTATATATATATATAATTAAAAATTATTACGCAATTAAAATAAGTTTACAACCGCAATTGTATCGCAGCGTTCGCAATGCAACCTCAACTACGACCATAGTTACAATTTAAAACCTTCACCGATGCTTTGAAATCCCAATCCTCAATCCCCGATGTCACCAGATAGCCTCTTTGCCCAACTAGAAGAGAAAAAAGATATATCGCAAACTGTATGCCCTAAGATTCAAAGGGTACCTAATTATCTAAAAGATCGACAACATTTTGCAAAGTACTACTTGCCCAGGATGATAGCATTCGGTCCTATCCATCATGGAGAGCCCTATCTCTGGCTAGAAGAGCAGTTCAAGCCTATTTGGGCCTTAGTGTATCTTCAACATCACAACAAAAGCATTCAATATTTACATCAGAAGATTGTAGAGAATATCAAGGACTAGAAGGATAGGTACTCAGAAGATGCGGTTCGAGACTTCAATGACGAAGACCTGGTGAGTATGTTGTTAGTGGATGAGTGTTGTCTACATCAAATCTTGGAAAATCCTAACCTCTTGGGAGTTTAGACTACCTATTGGCTCTATTCCTCTAAGACATACTCCTATTAGAGAATCAACTTCCCCTCAAGTTGCTCAACCTTTTAAACAATTACGACACGACCACTCCAAATGGAACCATCAAATTATTTGGTTTTCAACTTCCAACAAATGTGCCAACTTCTTCTCATCTTCTTGATCTATGGCGTAGGATACTATTGTTCGGTTTTGCTACTCCGCCAAACACTCTTCTTAGCGAAATAGTACTATCCTTTTGGTAGTGGTAGGCAGTGGAGTTTGTATTAGATTTGGCCTAATTTGATGTGAGGGCTATGCTTAACGAAACAAATTATATAGAACATAGGAAAAGTAAGGAATCCTGGGGCCAAATGGGGATAATACATAGGAATATAAAGGAGTTGAAAGAAGCAGGGATTCAAGTGAAAAGTGTTACGATATAAAGGTCATATGAGTCTTTTAAACACTGTTATTAAGAGCGAATGGGTAACTTTACTATAACGGGAATTAGTTTAATATGTGTGTTGACTGTTGGCCCCCAGGTGGCAGTATAGGAGCCAATGGCTATGAATGTAAATGTGGATTTGTAATGATAGTCTTCTTCCTCTTCATCTTCATGTACCCTCTGCGTCTTTTCTTCTCTTTCTGCTCTGTTCTGATCCTTTCCTTCCTTCTGTTTTAATATATTTCTCCCTTCTTGTTCTGAATTATCTTATATTCTATCTAATTTTGGATCTTTTCTTCTGTTCTAAGTGAAAACAAGACCGTTGGAAGCGCCAGTAAAGAGAGTTGAGCAGATGGTTTGGAACTCTGTGAAAAAAAGTTGAGGAAGACCAAGAAGGACACTTAGAGAAGTTATTGAATGAGATCTTCTAGTAAATGAGATACCTAAAGAGTTGGTCATTGATAGAGCTCAATGGCGTCGTGCGATTCATGTAACCGACCCCACCTAGTGGGATAAGGCTGTTGTTGTTGTTGTTCTTCCGTTCTAAGTGTAAATCCTATCCTTGACTTTTCAGTGTGTGACATTAGTATCAGAGCCGTCGATTCTCGGCTACGGATCCACGTTATGTTGTAGTGCACCTGTGATTCTTTCATTTTCGTTCTGTTAGCACCAAGGATTTCATTTCTTGTTCTATTCTTTCTGTTTGCCTTTTGACCATGGCTGAGATACCACAATATCAAATATTGGTTAAATTGATGTGGCTCCAGCAAGAAGGAACAGTAGAGGAGTATCAAGAAAGCTTTGAACAACTTGCAGGTAAGGCTGAAATTTCTGAATCCCATAAAGTAATTTGCTATGGTGTTTAAAATATGAGATAGCACTTGGGGTTAAATTATTGAATCCCAAAATAGTGCTAGGAGTCACTAGGCTGTCAAAAATCCAAGAATCTATCATGGGTTATGGTTCAAGAAAAGGCAGCAACAATGTTCAAGAATCAAAAAAGAATACTCTACCTGATGTAGCAGGTGCTAAGGTAGTCAGGAAGAAGGCAACAACATCTGCTCAGAGAATTGAAGCAGGAAATCCTTTATCTATGAATGGAATTTTCATGGCTATTAAAGATGACAAAGACCACTTACCCCATTAATCTAAGGGTGCTACTACATGAATGCATGAGGATATAGATTCGTTTGAGCCAGATGGAAATGAGACAGGGGACAATTTGCCACAACCGTCTCCCATTATCCCACCAAATGTTGAATCAGTGAAAATAGAACAAGAACTTCCTCCTAAATCGGTCAAGAAAAAGGTTTCTTGGCTTCCTATGGCCAAACAAGGTGTGGGATCGAAAGGCAGTAAGATACCTCTCCTTACTAATCACGTCAAAGTCAATGTTAGTAACAATGATGGCCATTTCTTCCATTATAGTGTGTCCGTTTCTTATGAAGATGAAAGCCCTGTAGAAGGTAAGGGTGTAGGAAGAAAAATAATTGATAGGGTGCAGGAGACTTATGACTCTGAGTTACCTGGGAAGAATTTATTTAATGTTGGCCCCTTTATCGTTTCCAAAACATTTAAAGTGGAGATTAGTTGGGCTGCTAAGATTCCTATGGAGGTCATTTCTAATACATGGCGTGGACAAGAATTTGAAAATTTCTAGGAAGATATTAGAAGTTTTTGATATTATATTAAGGCCACATGCTGCAAAGCAAGGGTGTTTACTTGTCGCCAGTCTTTCTTCCACAACGATCCAAGGAATTTTGCTGATGTGGGAGGTGTGGGTTCTAGGCTGCAGAGGTTTCCATTCAAGTTTCAGAACTACACAAAGTGGATTTATCATGATAGACAACTGGAGATGCTCTTCTTTTTTTAAGCACCCATGGGAGAGGAGGGGGAATGTTAGGATATAAAGGTCATATTGGTCTTTTAAACGTTGTTATTGGGGGCACATGGGTAACTTTACTGCAACGGGAATTAGTTTAATATGTGTGTTGACTGTTGGCCCCCGGGTGGCAGTATAAGAGCCAATGGCTGTGAATGTAAATGCAGATTCGGAATGATAGTTTTCTCCCTCTTCATCTTCGTGTACCCTCTGCGTCTTCGGTTCTCTTTCGGCTCTGTTCTAATTTCTTCCTTTCCTTCCTTCTGTTATAATATATTACTTTCCTTTGTGCTTCTTCTCTTCCCTTCTTGTTCTGAATTATCTTCTATTCTGTCTAATTCTGGATACTTTCTTCTGTTCTAAGTGTAAATCCTATCCTTGAGTTTTCAGTGTGTAACAAAAAGAAGTAGATGAGGACCCCTCACCGGCACCATCTCCTTCAATTCTGATTGGTTTCGCGGAAATATGAGAATTCACCTTCATCGCTGCCTCTCTCGCACTTACTCTCACTTTTCTCCAGACTTGGTTCACCATTGACAATTCCTCTAAGTAGATGAACATACATACGCTGCAAGCCTTAACCACCTATCCATAGATGGATCCATCCATTTCTTCCTTCCCGCCTCTACACATGCATGCTCCCATGCACACTCCTATATGTACTCTAAATCTTTGTTGTCCTATATGTAGTACATTAATGGCATTTCATATACATAGAATGTGTTGATGTCTGAGAATATACGTAAATTTTTAATTATTGAATATTATCATATACCTGACGGGTGTCTGAGTATGATATATATATATATATATATATAGCTGGGAATCTGGGAATCATTTTACTTTAATCAGGAAGTTGCAATGATGAGGATGATGCCTCTTAACTTGTCCCAGGTGTCACTGGAGCTATAACTTAACAAAAGAAGGCATTAAAACAGGGGTTGTCGTATTGTAAACTTTAGTCATTTATGTGAGCTTTGCTTCATATATAATTCATATATAGCATAGGGATCAAGTGTGATTACATTAAGGACAATGAGGATATTAATCACCTGTTGTCCAAATGAACTTGTATGTTCTTCCATTCTTGTTGCTATCATCCCTTGAATGAACCACTCTGATATCAATGGATAGAACAAACAGACAAAAAGGTAGGATAGAGACACATGAATAATAGAATGAAGACTTTTATTGACATGGTAGCTCAATTATAGAACAATATCATAAAATACTCTAAAAAACAAAACAACATGGTGCCCCTAAACCAAACTTACTATAAGATATAACAAGAACACAATTTCCCTAGACTTTCAAGTATTTAAGACACTCCCAAACAACCCTAGACCTTTGAGTGGCTAGGACACTCCCTCACCAAAATGTTCCCCTTGAATCTCTAAAACTCACTTTTTAAGAAAGCCCTCAAATTCCTGTATTGGCCCAATTCGGACTATTAATTTTCACAATCAACGACTTAGATTTGAGAATTTTTTTAATATATGTATAATAATAATAATAATAAAAAGAAAAATAGAACCTTAAAATTTGACATTAATTTTGAAAATTAATAACCTAAATTAAGCCAAATATCATATTAAACATTAAGCGCGTAGCAGAGAATTGGATCTCCATAAAGAAAGACCCCTAAACCATAATTAGTTATAACTGTTATGCTAGTTACAATTACCGAGTTCCTCCTATTTGCCTTAGGCTCGTCAATGTTTTTTTCTCACATTACAGGTTGCTCGAGTATTTTATCGAGTACTATAAAATAATATAATTAAAAATTAAATTAAATTAATTAAAAAAGAGATAATCAACTGGTTTTCTTTTTCATTTCCTTTTTTCCTTGTTATTTTTTCTTATATTTTAGGTTTCTCCCATTTTCTAATCCTTCTTCTGGTACTATACAGGGCTTAAAATTTTTATTTTGGGTCAAAAAAGCGAATGAATCCAAGTTAAAAAGAATCCTCTTCTCTTACCATCTAACAATCTTCCTATCTCCTCTCAGTGAACATTCCCCTTTCTGCTATATATTTCCAAATCTTCCCCAAATTACACTCTTCAAGCTCCAAAATTTTACCATATATAATTTAAGTGGATTTTTTTGAATCAACATATTAAGTAAAACTTTAAAAGTTGAAATCAATATATGTATATATATATATATATACATAGTCATCGGTCAACTAGTTGTTTTGTCTTGGTCTGACTCTTTTTCTACATTCATCGGTCGACTTAATGTTGCTAGCAATCGATTGCCTGTACTAGTAATATTCTGGATGTTCTGTTTTTAGATTTTTCTCAATTTTATGTCCTCTTTATCATGTTCTTCCATTCTTAGGGTTCCTTCTCACTTTAAATTCATAAATTTTTATTCTTTTAATCTTAGAGAGTTGTTTTAGTTTGGTTGTTACAATCTGTCGTTGAGAGATTTAGCTACAAATTAGCAACTATGTAGGTGTAGAAATATTCGTTGCTAAATTGTTCATTTCTTGTAGTTTTTGCCATGGGGGCCTACGACTATACATATAGCAGAGAAAGCCTGTTGAAATTAAGGGCCTGTTTGGTTCTATTTTTTGTCTTCATGTTTAAGTGTTTTTATAAACAAGTATCGAAAATAAAGGAAAAAAATTTCTTGAATATTTTATCCAAAGGCAAATGTTTCTTGCAATCATGTTCATTTTTGCTACTTTGTCTGAAGAACCAGAGAGAAGCCAAGGCACATTTCGATGTCGCTTCTGTTGGTGGAAACAGGGCACCCTACTCCATTACCATCGAAGCCCATTTCCATTGTCGTCGTGGACTAGGGGTCAGAAACAATTGAATCCCAAGATAGGACTTTGGGAATAGGCAATAGATGGTGAGCAACAAAATGATGGCATGCAATTGGAAAGGGAAGCATTTTCAACTCTGCTTCAATAAGAAGAATAAAAATAAGATAGGAGGAGGTTGTATTCTTGAAGGTGATAGGAACAAACTTCAGCTCAATGGTGATTGCAGATTGGCTATTTGTCTTCAAAGACAAAAAACTTATTTATCTCTCTATAAGTGGTTAAATTTGAGATCTAATGATCTAAATTTTAATATCTATTTAAAAAAAAGAAAGAAAAAATACCACTTAAAATTTAGACCATTAGATTTCAAATTTAACAACTCATAAAAAGACAAGAAAAATACTTGTTTTTGGAGATAAGAAGCAGATCTGCTCTCGAGTATAGATCATCTATAGCTTTTTTTAGTCCTATTAATTTTATAACAGCTATTTTTTTTGCTTTTTTTTAAAAAATCAGTAAAGTAAAATACTTCTTTAATTTCAAATATTTTTTATATTTTTGTTTTAGAAAATTTTAAAAAAAAGTTTTACAAAACATAATCAAACAAGCCCAACTCGTTGAATGGGCAAGGATTTTGGAGAAGTGTTAATCTAAGTGTGCAAAGCAAGGTTATGAAAACGATCAGTCATTGAATTAGTTAAAACACTGATTTAAAGGTTAATAATGGTTGTACCAGTGCAAAAGCAAGTTTCTAAAAACTGGATGAGTCATTTAATTAGTCGAGACACCGATTCAAATGTCAATAATAGTTGAACCGGTCTACTTTAAAATATTTTAAAAAATAATACACATAATTAAAGATTATAAACATAAATTTACAAATTTAATTAAAAATAATATTTGATATCAATCAAATTATACAAAACTTCTACAACCAAAAGTTCACACCAAAAGTTGACTAAATAACAAGAAAATATCATTAATTAATATAATATTCATTCATATCAAATCTATAAAATGTCAATATATTGACATCTCAACTAAAATTTTTGATCTCTAATATTAATTTCTTCATTATTTGTTTACAAAGTAAGCAAAATATAAAAAAACAAAAAAATAAAATTTTTAAGTAGATTAGTTCAACCGATTCATTTAACACTAATTGTTATCCAATTTGGCCAGTTCAATTGATTCTTGGTCATTCAATCACTCATCAATTTTAGAGGTTATCTAGAATTGGATCTTGTATTGTTCCCAATATGATATGGTTCTGACAACATTGATGCAAAGTTCCAAACTCAATATATTAGAAAAGCTAAGTGACCAATATTATTTTATTTGAATATTGTTTTAGTTTAAATGTAAAGGGATGTTTTCACTACAAAGGATGGAACATTATCTAACATTATCTAACATTATATAAAATATGATGCAATTTTATTAAATAATTTGGGTGAATTATCTTAAATAATGCATAATCATATAGTGCCAGCATGGTATATCAGTTACTACATCAACAAAGTTTAATAGAATCTGAACAATAATTTAATGAAATGCATTAAAATTAAATTGTTTTTATAACTAAAATGTTCCTGTTACAAAATTTATATTTTGTCTATACATAAATGTATCATATTTCAAACTTAAAATTATATTTGTGTATGAAATAAATATTATGAATATATGAAAAAAATTAATTTTAAATTTAAGAAATTAAACAAATTCTGATTAATTTGTAGTCCACTTCTTTATCATTATTTTATACATATATTAGAATTGAGTTAAAATTATTTTTTATTATTTTTAAGGTATAAAATTTGTCATAATTTAATGACCCCAAAGCCATAGCTAGTTATGCTAGTTACAACCACCTTTATAAATTGCCACTAGTCTTTCTTAATTTTCTCCTATTTGTCTCAGGCTCATTAGTTTTCACTAAAAAAGTTAGGCAATAATAGCAATTTTTTACTAACAAATATGATAAGTGTTACTAAAAATATAATACACTAACAAATTTTTCTACTGATAGGATAAATACTAACTTTACTTACAATTTTCTTGAAAGTGCCAAAAAATATTATAGATATTCGAGCAACTTACAAGTGTTACTAAAGTTAAATAGAAAGTATTTACTTTTTATTTTAACCAGTCCCAAATTGTTTAGTTTTGCAAATAGAGATTAATGGTTGTATCATTGTAGTATAAAAGAGAAAAAGGTATGTAATTTGGAAGTCTCACATTGTCTAATTTAGTAACATAAAGCCAGTCGTTGTGCTATAAAGAGAGGAACTTATGCATATGTATATGGTGTGGGCTATAACATGAATAAATTCAAACCCCAAATTTTTTACCAAGGCTAATTCATTAGGTTTTCTATTGAATTGGTTGGTCTGATCATATTTTTTATTTGTGTTCTAGTAAATTTAAATTATTTATTTTCTATTTTTGAAAAATATACCACTAATTTTATTTGTAGTAGCAGTTTTTTTTTTTACACTATTAATGTCACAAATTAAAAAGTAAGATTTACCGGCAATTTTTTGACTCTAAGGTAGCATTTGTGCTAATGTTAGCAAAAAATGATGATATACCATCAATTGAACATCTTCTAGTAAAATGATATCCTAATATATAGTAGCAGCTTTTAATTTAATTGTGACAATCAAAAGAATTACTGAGTATAACTTTGTATCTCATTTTTTTAGTAGTGTTTTCTCGCTAACACTACATATTCTCAAGTATTTTTGTCGTAAAATAATACAAATAAAAATAAAATAACATTAATAAAGAAAAAATAAATAAATAACAAAAAGAGAAAATCAATTTTCTTTCAATTTCATTTTCAATTTTTCTTATATTTTAGGTTTTTTCCATTTTCTAATTGCTGACTCAAGATTGGAGGGTAATTTGGACATTTGCGTATAGATTGGGAAAGAATATGAGTATGACTTAGGTAACAAATATTCCCTTTGCAATGAGTTTACCAAACCAGAGAAAGTGTCATTTTATTTTCTCTCTCCTATTCTTTCGTTCCCTTTACGTGATACCAAACATGATGCCAGACTTACCCTAAAAAAGAAACATGCATGTACACATATGTAGAATCAACACTTACCAAAACAAACTCAACCTGACTTCTGATCTCTTTATAACCGTTGGAAAAGTAGGTATTTTAAAAAAAATAGCTTCACCTGAGATCTAACAGCTATAAAGAGATAAGCACTTTGTTTGTCTTTAAAAGACAGTAAAGAATTTGAACTTAACTCAACCCATTAGAGATCCAACATTACCACCATAACACACACTTAATTGGATTGCGAAAGCTAGCAAAAAAGTTTCGCAACCCAGAAAAAGTGGATGTTGTAATCAAAATTCACCCCCAAGATCTTTGCACAAAAACACAAGACTGAGATCTTTGCAGATAAGAAATCATGAAATTAGATCGAGGAGAGAAAGATCACCTTCACAAATGGGGGAGAGATTGAAGCCAAAGCAAGAATATGAAGAGGGCTCTAGTTTTGGTAGTGTTGTCAATTTGGCCTATGGCACTCGAGCCAACCTAAACCTGCCCATTTATGAGTGAGTTTGGGTTCACTGATTTAGATTCATTTAACTCGAGGGCTGATGAGCTGGAAATGTGAGCCAACTTTTTTTTTTGATAATTTTGATTTATGATAAGTATAGATATATATATATTTACTTATTTGTAAATAAATTTACTTATATATATTTTGTAAATAAAATCAAATAAAGAATATACATATATATATATATATAACTTATTTTTATTTCAATGAACTAAGTAAAAAAAACATATTCTCCACTAAGTATATTATAATTTAGACACATTTAAAAAAATAGAACAAAAAATTTAAAACAAAAGGAAAAAAAATTGTACTTGACCTGTTAGCTGGCCCGTTAGCTCGTGGGCTAAGTATGGTAGACTTGGGTTGTCATATCCCAAGCCCATTTATAAATTGGTTAGCCCTTCTTGTTTAAACGTCAGCCCGTCATAAGCTGAGTTGGACCGACTTGTTTAAGAGTGAGTTTTGGCTACTAACTTCAACCAAAAAAGAACTAGTCCATTGCTCAAGCCCCGTCGAGCAATACTAAGGAGAGAAGGCTGATAAACATCCATTTTCCCAAAAGAGCTGCATGAGAAAATGAGAGGGGTTGCGTGAAGTTCCAGTGTTTTTCATTCATTTTTATTTAGGGACATTTTGATAAAATCATCTAAAATTGTTTCTTTTCTCTCATTTAAAAACTCATAACAAACAAATAATATTAATTCTTTTTTATTCATGTTATATATCAAACATTTTTTTAATTCTTATTTCATTTCCTATTCCTATTCCCTCTCAGTTTCCTTCTCTTCAAAATTCTTTCTACATACTAAACCTGCCTAAGTGTTAAATCTAAGGTCCGTTTGGTATAATTTTGTGTATTTAAGAGAAAGAGAATAAAAATGGGAATAAAAAATAAAAAGGAAAATGAAATGAAAAAATTGTGTTTGGTATATAGAAAAAAAATAAAAAGAAATAAAATAGTACATTTGGGATAATATTTTAAAGTGAAGGAATGGAATAAATTTAATGAAAATTTACTGAAATATCCTTGTATAAGAAAATAAACATAAAAAACTACTTTACTGAAATACATTGTCTCCGTTCTCACTTACAGAACTTGAAGACAAGGCACATTCTGCAAGCACATCCATTGTTTAAACATATCCGGTGAGACCAATTACATCAGCAAGCAGAAAGATACATCTTTCGGATTTGCTCTTTTATTTTCCATTTTCAATCACTCAAAAAAGGGAAAAAAGTGAATCAATTTAAACATTTCCATCATACCAAATTCTACCAGCTAAGAAAATAGACCCACACACATACCGTTGAGAAGACGATGACGATGGAAGATGACGCGACAACATGCAAGTGGTAGTGTGGATTGAGCAGAGAAGGGAATGGCAAAATTGAGAAAAATGGTAAAGGGAAGAACATAAACAGGGTTCATACGGATAAATCTGAAAAATAGGAATTATTACAAGGGCAAAATTGACTATTCATTACAGGGCAAAATTGTATGGAAGCAGATCTTGATTCACTACGATGTGCTATTAGTCACGGTTAAAAATTGTGCTACAGTTTTAACTATGGTTACAAGAATTATTATTAAAAATTAATTTAGTCACAGTTATAACGAATTCGCATCCAATGCAAGCAGTCGTACGCTATACAATGGCAATGGATTCCCTCTCATTCAATTTTAATGAATACCAAACATCACTGAATGACTCAAGGAATGGGATTCCAATTCCCTAAATGACTACCGAACATGCCTCTAGTGTATTAAATTCCAGACTCGAAATATTAGGAAAGAACTGATTGCCTCGAGTGTATTAAATTCCAAACTTGAAATGTTAGGAAAGAACTGATACCTGTGGATTACTTTAATGCAAGCGTCAAGAGCTTTTGCTGTCTATATTATTACCGATTCAGAGACTTCACGTCCCTACTCCTCCGTAGTGCTCATATCTCTGCAAGGTACTTTGCCAGTCACGGAAACACCGACGCTCTGAAATCTCAATCTTCGATCCCCAATGTCACTACTAGATAGCCTCTTTGCCCAACTAGTTGAGCCAAAAGATATATCACAAACTGAATGCCCTAAGATTCAAAGGGTACCCCATTATCTGAAAGATCGACAACATTTTGCAGAGTACTACTCGCCCCGGATGATATCATTCGGTCCCATCCATCATGGAGAGCCCCATCTCCGGCTAGGAGAGCAGTTCAAGCCTACGTGGGCTTTAATGTATCTTCGACATCACAACATAAGTGTTCAACATTTACATCAGAAGATTGTAGAGAATATCAAGGACTTGAAGGACAGGTACGCGGAAGATGCTGTTCGAGACTTCAATGACGAAAACCTGGCGAATATGTTATTAGTGGATGGGTGTTGTCTACTTCAAATCTTGGAAAATCCTAACCTCTTGGAAGTTCAAACTCCCCAATTGGCTCCTGTCTTCCAGATATACTCCTGTTAGAGAATCAACTTCCCCTCCAGTTGCTCAACCTTTTAAACAATTACGACGCGACCAAATTATGTGGTTATCAACGTCCAACAGATATGCGAAATTCTCCTCACCTTCTTGATCTATGGCGTCAGATGCTATTGTCCAGTTTTGCTGCTCGCCTGCTTGGCGAAGAAGGGCCGTTCGTTTGGATGTGGCAGGTTGAGTCCAGGTCGGTGGAGGTGCCTAATCCTAAATCTGATCGGAGAGATCCGATTGATCAAACAGCACATCGGGAAAGCAAGGAATCCAGGGGCCAAATGAGCATAATATATAGGAGTATAAAGGAGTTGAAAACATGAGGGATTCAAGTGAAAAGAAGTAGATCAGGACCCCTCAGCGGCGCCATTTCCTTCGACTCCAGTTTTTTTTTTCGGAAATCTGAGAATTCCAGGGATATTCTTGGACAACGCACTGGCTTCTACTTTAGTGAATTTGGCGGCGTACGAGATGTGCCTAGATTTCAAGAACAATCTGGAGATCAACTCCTTCCTAGAATTCATGGGCTCACTCATCGAGAGTGCCGATGATGTTAAAGAATTGAGATCGGCTGGGATTCTTCACAACGGCCTTGGATCAGACAAGGACGTGGCTAAATTCTTTAATCTTATTAGAGCAGATGTGGTTCCTAACCCTGCAATAATATATAGAGATGTTAGAGTTGAAATCGAAAGGCATTACAGTTCGTTCAAGGGCTGGGCTGGTCGAATTCATTATCACTGTTTGGGCAACCCAGCCACCTCCTTTACCCTCTACATGACCATTATAGGAATTTATCTGTGTCTTCTCCAGACCTGGTTCACCATCGACAGTTCCCGTAAATAGATGAACATACATATGAAGGAATTAAAGGATTAATTTCGGATCCTAAATTGGTATAGATACAAACTACAGCATATTAAATAACAGGATATAAAAGATGAATTAGAACGTGTACCTGACATCATCGCGGTATCCATCTCCAACAAAAGAACAGAGGGAATTTTTTTTTTTTTGAGTTATGTGAGAGTGGTACTACTCTCTATCTGATAAGTATTCTGTCTAGGGTAAGACTGATTAATGGGAAGCCAATCTATTTATTATTAGATGAGAGCAGGGACTTCTCAACAAGCTATGTGATTGGCCCAACCCATCACGGGCCACTCACAATATAAAAGCCCAATTATAATATTCATATATTAAAGGCTATATATTAGAATAATATAGTTAATATGTTAATGATATTTAATAATTGATTAATGCTAATCCAAAATAGGATATATATATATATATATATTATTTAAAATTCAACAATTCTCTCACTTGGATAGCAATAGTCAATTATTAAAATGTAACAATCATTAAGGCTAAAATACCAACTATATTTATAGCACATGTTAAGAAACATAAGCTTTAACGATGCAGAAATGGTATCCGATAGGGAAGTAAATCATACAAAGTAAAAGCCCATATTTCATATAAAGAATAATGAATATGGATAAGCATAATTAATTAAAAGAAATATGCAATCCAAGAATAGTCCAAGCATCTGAAAATGCTACAAGAGATATGATAACAAAAGTGAAGTCATCTCATACATATCTCATAAGAATAACAATCAAGCAGATGTAAAATTTCAGACTCCCACTAACTTAAAACATCAAAAGACTTAACTAATCCTATATGGGTTACATGATTCTGAAAAGCTTTAACAGTTAAGCCTTTAGTTAGTGGATCCGCTAACATGTTCTCTGTAGCAAGATGCTCAATACGAGTCTGAAACTCCAGAATTTTCTCTCTAACAAACAGATATTTGATATCAAAGTGCTTTGATCGAGAAGAGCTTCTGTTGTTTTGAGAGAAATGAACAGCAGCAGTGGTGTGCAATATATCACAAGTGGCCTAGAAATGCTTTCAACAATGTGAAAACCAGAGATTAAGTTTTTCAGCCAGATGGCTTGAGAAGTAGCCTCATAGCAAGCGACATACTCTGCCTCCATGGTAGAAGTAGCTGTAAGAGTCTGTTTAACACTCTTCCAAGAGATAGCTCCTTCTGCCATCATAAAAATAGAGCCAGAAGTAGACTTTTGGTCGTCAGGGCAACCTGCAAAATCAGAATCAGAATAACCAATGACCTGAAGTTTATCAGACTTCTTATATGTCAACATGTAATCCTTGGTTTCTTGCAAATATCTCATGACCTTCTTCACGGCTTTCCAATGACCCAAACTTAGGTTGCTCAAGTATCTCCCGAAAGCATTAACAGCAAAAGTGATGTCGGGACGAGTACAAACTTGAGCATACATTAAACTGCCAACAGCGGAAGCATATGGGACCTTTCTAATTTCAGATTTCTCTGAATCATTTTGAGGACATAGAGATTTAGATAGTTTGCCACCTTTTCTGAACAGGTGCAGCACATGGGGAGCAAGAATGCATGTTAAACTGCTTGAGGATCTTTTCAATATATCCTCTCTGAGACAATCCAAGAATGCCACATGACTTATCACGGTAAATCTGGATGCCTAGAACAACTGAAGCATCGCCAAGGTCCTTCATATCAAAGTGGCTATTTAACATCAATTTTGTCTCAATCAAAAGGTTAACACAACTGCTTGCAAGCAGAATATCGTCAACATATAAAATAAGAATTATAAAATTGCTCTCACTAGTCTTCAAATAAATGCACTGATCTGAAGCATTCTCCTTAAAGCCAAAAGAAGTGACAACACAATCAAATTTCAAGTACCATTGCCTGGATGCCTGCTTTAGTCCATAAATGGACTTTTTAAGTTTGCAAACCAAATGCTCTTTACCTGTTTCAATGAAACCATCAGCCTGAATCATGTAGACATCCTCGGCTAGATCTCCATTCAAAAAGGTTGTCTTTACGTCCATCTGGTGAATTTCTAAATCAAAGTGAGCTATTAAAGCCATAACAACCCGAAATGCTTCTTTGGTAGAAACTGGTGAGAATGTCTCCATATAATCGATGCTTTTCTTTTGACTATAGCCTTTCGCTACTAGTCTAGCTTTATACCTCTCAACTTTTCCATCTGGACTACGCTTGGTCTTAAAGACCCATTTGCACCCAATCGGTTTGCAACCATCTGGCAATTCTACAAGATCCCAAACACCATTATGAGACATAGAAACTAATTCATCATGCATGGCATTCAGCCAATCAGAAGCATGAGAGCTAGAGATAGCCTCCTGGAAAGTGATAGGATCATCATCATTATGAAGCTCAAACTCATGCTCCTGAAGATACACCACATAATCAACTGGTATAGAAGGCTTGCGTGCTCTCTGAGATCTTCTCGATAAAGGTGCTTCTGCAATGTCATTTGGTGGTGCCACTACATCTTGCGGTGCCATTACACCTATTTCAGCAGTATCATCAGTTTCCTATTCAATAACTGGTGATGCCACTACATCATGTCCTCTTTGAAGTGTCTGATCATCATCATGAGCGACTGGAACCACAATATTCATGGGAAGTAAAACAGGCAACGCAGGAGTTGTGGTCCGATCTTCTTTGAGAGTGATTGGTCGTGGTGTATGACTCCCATTATCCAAATCATCCTCAAAGAATATCGCTCTGTCAGACTCAATGACTCGCGTAGAATGAGAAGGGCAATAGAATCTGCAACCTCTAGAGCCCACGCAGTAGCCGATGAAGAAACCACTAACAGTTTTAAGATCAAGCTTCTTCAATTGAGGATTATAGGGTCTAACCTCTACTTTACAACCCCACACATGAAAGTGTTTCAAACTCGGCTTCCTTCCACTCATCAGTTCGTAGGGAGTTTTCGGCACAGATTTGCTAGGTACCTGATTAAGGATGTACACGACTGTCTTTAAGGCATCTTCCCAAAGAAAAACTGGTAACGATGTATGACTCATCATGCATCTTACCATATCCATGAGTGTCTGATTACGTCTCTCTGCAACTCCATTCTACTCAGGAGTACCAGGCATAGTGTATTGAGCTTCAATCCCACATTCATCGAGAAATTTGGGGAATGGTCCTGGATTTCTCCCAGTCTCACTATATCTGCCATAATACTCACCTCCTCTGTCGGACCTCACGCATTTAATCTTCTTTCCAGTCTTTAATTCAATAGCAGCCTTGAAGGATCTGAAGGCATCCAAGGAACTGGATTTTTCTTGGAGGAGATCTATCCAACCAAATCTCGAGAAGTCATCTATGAAGGTAATGAAATACCTATATCCACCCATAGCAGTGGGTGTAATAGGTCCACTTATGTCCGTGTGAATCAACTGCAACACATCATTACTTCTATTTGCTCCTTTCTTCCTAGTTTTGGCAGTGAGCTTCCTTTAATGCATTCGACGCAAGTGTCGAAATCAGAGAAATTGAGATCATGAAGAATACCTTCCTTAATCAGTCTTTCAATCCAGGGCCTAGAAATGTGCCTCAAGCGTCTATGCCACAGCATAGAAGAACTTTCATCAGTCCTATTACGCTTATTTCCAACAACAGAGTTAACAGACATATCATTCAAATTCAACATGTAAAGCCCATCACATAATACTCCTGAACCGACAGTAACAGAATTAAAACGAATAACAACTTTTCCATTACTGAATTCAAAAGTGTAGCCATATTTATCCAAAGCTGAAATTGAAATCAAATTCCTTCTCATAAAAGGTACATAAACAGCGTCTTTTAACAATAAAGTATGTCCAGAAGGTAAAAGCAATGCAACTACTCCTATTTCTTCCATGGATACTCTAGCTCCATCTCCCACAATGATATTGGATTCAGCATCACTTGGCTTCCTCAGGCTTGTGAACCCCTGTAAAGAATTCACAACATGAATGGTTGCACCTGAGTCAAACCACCAAATATTGGGAGCAACATCAATCATATTTGATTCATAACAAGCCAAAGCTAGGAGTGTACCTTGCTTCTCAAGTTTCCTCTTGAGAGTATAACAGTCATCCACCTTGTGGCCATACTTCTTGCAATACTTGCAGTTTCCTTTGAAAAAATTCTTCTTTGGCTCTAAGTGTTGAGAAACCTTTCCCCCTTTCTTTTTGTCACGTTGAAACTTTCTTTTGTGACCTTTCCTTTTCTCAGACTTAGCACCAGAAGAAGAAGCAGCAGCAAACTGAACACTGTGTGCTTTCCCTTTCTTTATGGAATCCTCTTCTTGAGAGACAATGGCAATCATTTCATCAATCGTCCATTCAATTTTCTGAGTATTATAGGAGGTTTTCAGAACATCAAACTGAGAAGGGAGTGACTCCAGTACTTGCCAGATTAGATAGCTCTCACCAAGATCAACCTTGAAAGACTTCAATTTATTAAAATAGTGGACTAACTTCATGATGTGCTCACGAACTCCACTAACACCATCATATTTAGTCTTCTCAATCAGAGAGAGATACTGGCCCTTCTGAGCTTTATCAAAAGTGGTGAATTTCTCACCAACGGACTTCAGAAAATCCTTAGCATTCTTGCTCTCTGGAATACTCTGTCTAATAGACTTCTCCGTGGTGTATTTCATCACCATGAGACACACCTTGTTGGAGTGCTCCCATTTTTCACGAGAAGCCCTTTCAGCAACAGTGGACTCAGCAGTAAGAGCTGGAGGCTCTTCCTCTCTCAAGGCCAAGTCCATATTAGTTATGGCCAAATACAAATCTAGAGATTTTTTCAAGTCCTCAAAATTGGTCCCATTTAGTGTCTTGACAGAAGTCAATTGTATAGGCAGGGAGGCTGGCATTAAAACAACAAAAGAAAACAGTTAATATGCATAATGTTATTATGCTATAAGAGAATTAAATGTGTCTATATGCACAGCCAATCAAGCCTGTTAAAGAGAATTTCTTATCTACCTGGTCCCGCCTAAGGGTCCCGAACCAAAATAAACAAGAAATATAATAATACAATGCTTTAGACCTCATATCATCAAACAAATTTTGAATGCCGATAGTGTATTTAAAAAAATTGATAGAGGTATTGATTAACACGACATTGTATAAGAAATTACATTAATAATAATATACCGATAGGATATAATTATTATTAATGTAATAAATTAGACTAATGATAATGATTAAAAAAGGATAAAATAAATAAAATTTTAATCATTTAAATCGAAGATTTTGCATAACTGTGCTCACGATAGGTGAGTTCACAATCATACAAAACAAAAGGCAATTATATTCGACAGAATAAATAATGATTAATGAGGAAAAAAAAAGGTAAATAAATAAATAACTGACCATTGAAGGAATTAAAGGATTAATTTCTGATCCTAGATCGGTGTAGATATAAACTACAGCATATTAAATAACAGGATATAAAAGATGAATTAGAACGTGTACCTGGCATCATCGCGGTATCCATCTCCAACAAAATAACAGAGGGAATTTTTTTTTTTTGAGTTATGTGAGAGTGGTACTACTCTCTATCTGATAAGTATTCTATCTAGGGTAAGACTGATTAATGGGAAGCCAGTCTATTTATTATCAGATGAAAGTAGGGACTTCTCAACAGGCTATGTGATTGGCCCAACCCATCACGGGCCACTCACAATATAAAAGCCCAATTATAATATTCATATATTAAATGCTATATATTAGAATAATATAGTTAATATGTTAATGATATTTAATAATTGATTAATGCTAATCCAAAATAGGATATATACATTATTTAAAATTCAACAACATACGCTCCCTGCTTCACCCTCCTTTGTCCCAGGTGTCACTGGATCTATAATTTAACAAAAGAAGGCATTAAAACAGGGGCTATAGATTGTAGACTTTAGTCATGTATGTGAGCTTTGCTTCATCTATAATTCATATATAGCATAGGGATCAAGTGTGATGACCTTAAGGACAATAAGGATCTTAATCAATCAAACCCTGTTGTCCACATGAAGCTGACATGGCTTTCAACTTGCTTCATAATTTATACTGTGCAACAGCTAAAGATACTAAAGATATTGCCTATTTGTTCTTTGCTGCACTTTAGTTATCTTGGTTAATTAGCTGTTAAGATAAAGCGAGTCAGATCATGTCTAGTCATCTAGCGCAAATAATCTATTATAGACTATTTTAACAATTTAACCCATAAAAGATCCATGAATTAATTGTTTAATTAGTGGCAAGAGTACTTTTTATGTCCTTGAATTTTGACCTATTATATTCCTGAACTTATATTATGTCAATTATTTTCATAATTTTTTAATTAATTTTGATTATGTCCTAAACATAATGTCATTTAAGTTGTTAACAGGCTTCTTTTACCTACACTTGTCCAACTACTCACTTACACTTAAAATATATGTTTGAAAATGACAAATTTGATTTACCGCTCTCTTTAAACCTAGACTTCTTTTATTCCTTGCTACTCTTCCTTCTCTCTCTACCTTTCCTTTTCCCTCTTTGTTCCTCTTCTCCTTCCCTTCCTTCCTTCCTCATCCACTAATTTCTTCTCCCAAAAAAAAACAATAAACAAAAAACAAAAAAAGGGAGAGAGAACGAGTTAAAACCTTTTTGCAAGTGGTTCTAGCACTCCGTGCTAACGTAGGCAGTTATGGAATGAGGACATGCTAATAACAATAACAACTCAAATTAGCAGAAAATGGACCGAGTTTGCTCATATTTAGAGTAAATTATTGATTCACTCTCAAAAGACTAAAATTATTTCAATTTGGTCTTTAAATAACCAAGTATACTCTCAATTCAATCTCTAAAAGGTTATTTGAGTTATTTTGATTATTTTTATTGTTAAATCATCAAATAGTTTGGCACTTACTTCCTTTAAGTAAGGTTTTGAGTTTGAATTTTGTAAATGAAAAAAAAATTATTGCTAACTAATAGAGTTTAACACTTTTATGGTCCACTCAACTCAAACAAAATTAGTCAAAGTCAAGTGACTTTTTGGATACTAATGTTTTAAATAAAAAAGATAATGATAAAGGAACAAATTTGAAACAAACACAATCTTTTAAAGAATAAATTAATATACTAAATTTTTTAGGAATCAAAATGAGACAACATTAACTTTTTTGAGGAATAACTTAGTAATTTATTCTAACTGTCAGTTACTATTAATGATAGGTTACTTATGTTAATACGATTATCAAAAGGCGAGACTTCTTGTATATGGTGGGAATCTTGTGTGAGTTTTCAAAAGGGTTTTATTTTACGTGGAGCTCGTTATAATTATGGGTAAAACATAACCCCAAGAGGATAACTCTTTCAAAAATAAGTTCTACTTGGTCGATGCTATCAATAAACGTGTCTGCTTATCGTCAACAAGTTTTAGTTTATCTTTAGAGTAAAATAGCAATATGGTTTTAGAATTATAAGTTTGATTTAGATCTAATAGTTTTCAAAAATTAGGGACTACAAAAGTAATAGATGAGTATATGAGTTAATTGTCATACTCTTAGTCTTATTAATTTGATAAAGTTATCATTGATAGTTTCTGACTGACAATTGACGGCATTGTGGGTTGTGTAACTCCTCTTCTCCCTTTTGCACTTTCTACTGTCTTGCTATTGTTCTTCACAATTAGGTTGCAGATTTAGTCATTCAATTTCACAATTAAAAGAATAATGGACTTGCGCAAATTCTTAGTTATGTTCTTATTCTTATTCTCCCACAAAATACCTTCCAAAGAAAAAAACTTTTCTCTTTGCATGTACATTAGCTATAGTAGGTAAGGTGAAAGTCAAGTCTAGTCAAATCAAGCACCTTTTACCAATATCAATTGATTCAAATGTTTTGCATTTTAGTTTCCTTACGCAAAGTCTCAAGATCAAGTCTTGTATATAGGGAAAATTAACAATGAGAGCGCTTTGAAAATAAAGGAGGAGAACCCCCAAGTTATTTTGTTTAAAGCTATCCTGACTTTGTGACTTTGTTTAAGGAAACAAATTTGA
Source organism: Biancaea sappan (assembly GCA_037074585.1). NCBI lineage: Eukaryota > Viridiplantae > Streptophyta > Magnoliopsida > Fabales > Fabaceae > Biancaea > Biancaea sappan. The sequence continues at coordinate 30,231,365 of CM073499.1, forward strand.
GACAACTTTAAAAACCAAATAGATTTCCGTATATTAGTGGTTTAAACAAAAGAAGATTAGGCGTGCACTTCAAATAATTAATTCTATTAATTCAAATCCAACTAATGTGTTCATTGATTATTTTGTCATACCCTTAACAAACTCTATAAATCAGCGTACAAGCCACCATTCATTACATATTAACTTTAGCATTAAGTTTATTGAACAAATATCAAAAACATATATAACAAGTTTGGTAAAGGAATTGTTTAATTATGTTTTTTGTTTTCATGTTTTTAAAACAATTGTACTTGATTTTTTCTTAAAAACAAGTTTTGAAAGAAAAATTTTTTTGAACATTTTCTCTAAAGGCAAGTATTCAAACAAGTTTTGAAAATAAAGGAGGAGGAGGAGGAGGAGGAGGAGGAGGAGTGAACATTTTCTCTAAAGGCAAGTATTCAAACAAGTTTTGAAAATAAAGGAGGAGGAGGAGGAGGAGGAGGAGGATTGAGAAAGGTTGTGCTCTTCTTGACAATGTTTTAAAAATCGAAATAGTTATTAATTAAATCAGTGAAAATACTAATTTAAAATTTATTTGTTCTATTTTGGTAATAATTAAATATATTCATATTAATTTTATATTGATAAACTATGAATTAATTTTTATTTTCAATATTATTACACACACACACATATTAAAAAATAAAACACTGATTTTTAAAAAAAATAAAAAATCTTTTCTTTATTCAATATTAGAAAGTACAAACCATTAATATCAATGTTTTTGGAACAGGGCCCGATCATTGACTTGAGTTGGCTTCTGAGTTACTGATTCAATCGCTGAATTATTAGGTCAATTGCTGAATTAGGTAAATAAATTAAAAAATTAAAAATTATATATATACTTATATATGTTTATAAATAGGTTTAAAATCAAGTAAAATAAATAATTTATATACAAATTTTACACTTTAAAGTTTAAAAATCATGGTCATTAACATCTAAAATATTGTTGTGTAATGCTTTGGAATTGGAAAGCACACATTAAAAATGATATGCTTATAAAATGACTAAAAAGAGTATGAATTTTATATTTCACTATTATATGCACTCTTTTTATTCATTTTCACTCATTTGATTGTAATGTAATGAAATAGATCAATATTTTAATAAAATGCATTTATTATATAATCCACTAAACCCTCAACCTAATATAAGAGGTGTTAAAATAGATAGAAGTATTTGATAATTATTTAACTTGAAATAAAATTAAAGTATCCAGATTGTATTTTAATTAACTCTAACATGTTGAAGAATGTTTTAAAAATCGGATCAGTCATTAAACCGGTAAAAACACTGGTTTAAAGTTCACTGGTTCAACCGCAACTGAACTGGTAGTAATTAATATATATATATATATATATATATATATATACATATATTAATTTTATATTGACAAATAAAGAATTAAACTTTTATTTTTTATTAAAAAATATTATTATATAAATTTATATTAAATATAAAAACTAAAAAAATCTTTTTTTAACCATCCTCTCCTTTGCTGCTTTTTTTAGTAGTATGCTTTCTCTTTTCAACATAATTCATTACTCCATGGCAGAAGCACACTCAATGTCAAAAGCATATTGCTTTAAATAAGGCAAATTTCTTTAGATAAAGACTAAAGAGCCTTTCATAAAAAAATATTTCTTTCTTTCCTCCTTTACCTTGTGTCCCTTCCTTTCTCTTCCATTTTTTTATCTCTTTCTCTTCTTGTTTTATATTTTTGTTCTTTGCACTCACACTAGAAGTGAGGTTGTTTTGTTCTTCTTCTTCCGTCCAGAGGCTACAAAGCACAAACAATGACGACGGACATGGTAGTGATGAATGATGGCTAAAGCTGATGGGTTTTCTTTTCTTCTTCTTCTAGATGGTGGTGACAAAAGATATGGCTAAAACTTATGACCTCCAACAATGAGAGATGACAAATAGGTTTTTTTTTTTCAAATAATCATTGAACCAGTCAATCAGACCTAGTTGATTTAGAAAATATTAATTCTTTTTTAAAAAAAGGGCGGGTCAACTGAGCTGTTGGGTCAGCTAGCCGGCTGAGCTGGTCAAGTCTTAGCCGAGTCACTTGCACAGTAGTTTGAATGGGTGACACAGATTGGGCTTGGCCCTAAATCGACGGGTTCTGATACGACCTGATCGGGCCAGGTTCTAAAGCATGGATTAATATGCTTCCTTTGATTAAGCATGTCTTAAGATGCAACTTTATGATATATCAGTATAGGCAATAGAGTACTATATGTCCCTGTACCACCAACAATAAGAGATAGGGACAATGTCGGTACGGTACTTGGCGATCTTGAGGAACATGGGCATGGCAAGGTAGAACTGGGGTCTGGGAAGGTTGCACCAGCCACCATTGTCACTAGGGAGAGCGTAGTTAGGGGGTAGAAGTTAGTGGTCATGAAGATGAAAGGGTTGTCGGAGTGGCACCATTGTGGGTCATCAGTGCATTTAATCTCGAAGCAAGCTTCGCAACTAAACCCATTGTTGAAAAGAGCCTTGCTAAGCACCGTCGTGCTCACGCCGTACCCCTAGCCATACAAGTCTTCATATCCACATGCCCCTCTTGCACTCGGAGAAAACAGTGATTTAAAATGCATAGAGTTTCCAAAGGAAGTAAAAATAGAGGAAATGGGTTTTTATTTCTCTTTTGGGGATGGAAGAGAAAGGAGAATGGAGGCTTTATGTGAGGTACCCATAGTTCCAAAGGCATCGCTTCTACCATAGAAGGTGGCATGTGCACTCTGCCATGCCTCATCAGAGTAGACATTGAGTATTATGGTGTCTATGGTGGTAATTGTAATACCCACAAATTTCCCTTTTCTTTTCTTTTATTTCTTGGAACAAATTGTGCATGAATTTATTGATATTTATATTTTATGATTTGTTTATTTTCCTCTTTTGATCTATTTTGCAAACATTCAGCTTAGCATTTGTATTTTATTAGGTATTGTGATACTTATATGAATTGTGGAATTACTTTTTCATGTGTAGAAAATTTTATGTTAAGGTATGACCTAGAAATTTTATGCTGAGTTTGAAGGATGGAGTGGAAAGGGACTAAAGAAGGGAAACTAGATAAAATAATTAATCCAAAGAAAACTAGTGTGGTAGGCCTACTATTCTTGAACCTTCCCCTCCCTTTTTTCCTCATATCCATAGATGTGTGTGTATACTCCTCATAACCTTCATTTTCTCTCTCTCTCGCGTGTGTGCTAGCGGAAGGTGTGATTTTGGGAAGGGAGGATATGTCCTTGCTGAGGTAGGAAGAGGATACAAGTAAGTATTAAATCTTTCTTTCTTTTTCTCCTCTTATTTTTGAAATCTTCTAACCCTAGAAGCTAAATCTCCCCCCCCCCCCCTTTTAAGAGTTTAAATGCTTGTTTTTTTGTGTGCCCCCTTAATGTTTGTTGGAAATAAAGTTCTTATATGTATTTGAGTGGCTGGAAGTCATTAATGATCCAAGGGAAGGAAGGTTGTAGTTATGAAATCTCAATAAATGCAAAAAGGTGTTAGGATTTGGGATTTTCATGATTCACAACTTTTCTCTTGGTCAATTCCTGTTTTGGCACTTAATTCTCGTGTCCAACCACCCCAATACATCCTTTGTGAAGGAAAAAGCAAAAACAAATGGGTGAGGTATGAAGCAAGAATCTTAGAATAAGAACAAACGAGTGATCCTTCATATTTACAAAATTAACAGCATGAATGCATAATTCTGAATATTGCTAATGGCTTACACTTTTTTTTTTGTTTCCTTTAACTTTTTACTTGGCATTGGCTTCCCAAGTGATCTAAGGCAGAGTATGCAGAAAATATAAAAAATGGAGTACAGATCACCTGGTATTTTTATCTCCAGCTCCAAAATATCATAAATTATTAAGTAGACGCAATAAGATCTTCAAAGAAGAAAAAATGGCATTTCAATTTCTTGGACTTGCTGTTTAAACGTTCATAAGTTTCTTGTTTAGTTGCCAAGTGCTTCCATGTATTTTCTAGCTTAAAATTCTGAACAAAAGGGCTTTGGATCAATCCAACTATTGAAGGACAGTTTTGGAGATACACTACAATTCTGCAAAAAATTTGTAAAGATGCTATGATTTTAAAAAAATTTGGTCAAATGCTATGGAAACCTGTCACATCAAATCTTTTTATTTTTTTAATATACTGAACTACATTCAAATTTTTTTTATGATAAAGCCAAGCTCCAATTTAATGTATGGGTGTGTTTGGTAAAAATAATTGATAAGCTAGCTGAAAACTTATAAGCTAATTTTTAGCTGAAAGCTTAAAGTTGAAAATTAAAAGCTTATAAGCTAACTTATTGAATTAGAAGTGTTTGGTAAAAATAATTGTTAAAGTAGTTGAAAAGTAAAAAATGACATAAAAGACATAAAAGTGTTTGTATTATTTTATAATCTTAAAATAATATAAAATAAACATATTAATTTTTATTTTTTAATTAAATTAATTTAAAGTATTATATATATATAATTAATTAATATATATTATTATATCATATATATGTATATATAATTTTATATTTTACATATTATACTTACGTGTATATATATGTATAGTTATGTTGAAAAAGTGTAATATATACTTACATATTAAATATATCACGTTTTTTATCTTTAATATATATATATATATATATATATTTGTTTAAAATAAATTTAATTAAAGATAAAAAAATTTAAATAAAAATAAAAATTATTCACAATGAAAGTATTTTGAGGATTTAAATTATGAATAAAACAAAAGGATATAATGGGTATTAAGATAAAATAATAAGGGTAAAACAGGAAGAAAAGTACATAAGCTATAAGCTATAAGTTATAAGGTACAAAAAGTAGCGTTTCAAAATAAGCTATAAGCTACTGAAATAAACTCGTTTACCAAACACTTCTAGCAAGCTTATAAATCAGTCAAATAAATTATAAACTCTTATTTTTGGCTAGCTGAACACACCCTATGAGGACTCAGAAGACAGTTGGCTGAGTCCCCTCTATATATATATATATATATATATAATATAATATATATTAAATTATACAATATAGACATCAGTTCAATAGTAAATAATCAAAACTATGGTCGAATTATGATTGAACAAATAGTGCTTTAAAAGTATTAAAAAAATAATATACATGGTTAAAAATAAATCAACTAACAAGAAAATATTATCAATCATTATAATATTCACTCATATCAAATCTATAAAATGTCAATACATTAATATTTCTATTGGTTCAAGTAACTCTAGATTGATTGGAACACAAACCAGTTTTAAAGGTGATTATGAATCGAAACCCTAGCTAGTTTCTTGTCCAACATCATGATTCATGAGATAATTAAATAGGAAAAAGTGCACATAATCCCCCGTGAACTTTAGGGTCTTTGCAATTTATCCCTATAAACTTTCAAACCTAGCAAAAAAACTCCTTCTAACTTTCAAATATTTAATTCTTAGAGATCTCATTCTGTTAGCTTGACTGTTAAGTTGACCGTCAATCAATTGTTCAGTCAATTTTTTTTATACTTAATCAAATTTAAAACACAATATGGTTTTGATTTAATTTTCATTATTTTTTATGTGTAATTTTTGTTTCTTCTTGATATATATATTAATTTGATAAATTTTTTATACCCCATCAAATCTAAGTCAGTGTGACACATTTATGCTTAATAAACATGAAAAAAGTTAATTGCACCATTAACTAAGTCAACTTGAATGTGAACTTAACAAAATGGGTTTTTTTGTTAAGTTTAAAAGTGTTATACGCTCTCCGACCACTCAAAAAAAAAAAAGGCCTTGCATGTAATAAAACTTGTTTCTTAATGAATGGGTATTGCAAGTTGAATATATATCTATATCTATCTATATATATATATATATATATATATATAACTTCTTTGGATTTATAAACAGGTACTACTATTTGTTGTTAATTAATAATTATAATTATAATCTCTCAATCTTATGCATAAAAATTCTATTATAATTTTATTTTATTTATATATTTATTTAATATATCTAATAAGTAATATAAATTGGCTCTGTTTCCAAATTATTTTATACTTTAAATATAAAATAAATTTGAAATAATTTCAATTTCATATTAAATAGTTATTATATTTGAATTTAAAATAAAATTAAAATAATTTTAAAAAAGAAGAAGAAGATGTCATAAATGGTTAAAAGAGAAAAGGTATGACAGTTTGATACTTTAAAATTATTTTAACACAAATTTTATTATAAACAAAATATCTTAAAGAACTTTTAACAGTGTATCTCAAATAAACTATAGTGTATATTTTAAATATAGAAGTCAAGACCATGTATTTTGAGAAAGTTATAAAGAAGGGAGTATAATTTATTTAATAACTAAATTGTGCTGACATTTTTTTCAACAAATAAATATTCAAATTAATTCATCTTTTACCATTTAAATATTGTTTTAAATATTATAACAAAAGGCGAACTCTATGCTACATAATATATGTAAAATCTTATAGTTAATCCAAACAAAATTAACCAATTCATTCGGTTGGACAAGAAACTGGCCAAAGGTCTAGCCCAAAATAACCTCTAAAATTATTGAATGTTCGAAATGGTTTTAGAATCACCTGAACAGGGAAAGAACTGATAATTAGTGAACCATTTGAACTAGTATATGTGGGTGGTTTTTTTCTTGTTTGCTATTTTTTTATATTTTGCTTACTTAATTTTATAATTAGGTAATGTAGAAGAAATTAACAATACAAATGAATTAATTTTAGTAGAGAAGCCAATATATTGACATTTTATGGATTTGATATAAATGGATATTATATTAATTGATTATATTTCCTTGTTAGTTGATTTATTTTTTAATTATATATATTATTTTTTAAATATTTTTGAAGTATTATTGGTTCAATTATGATTTAACTATGATCTGATAATTGATTATTGAAATGGTGCTTCCATTAGTTTAATAACCAATCCAATATTCATAACCTTAAAATTACTAAATTTATTAAATAAATTATTATATATAAAAATTATTTTATATATGTATGTGTAATATAATTTTTAATTTATATTACATAATTTAATATATAATATAAATTATATAAGGGACTAGGATGTATTCAAAAAAAAAAAGCTAAAGCTGGACTACATTGAAGCCAAGTTCCAACTACTCATTAAAAAAAAATCTTAATAGAGCTTGGCCAGACGGCTAAGCTCCATTCAATATATATATATATATATATATATATATATATATATATATATATATATATAAATTGAAAAGTTTGCTGTGAAAATTTTTGTAATATTTGGGTAAATGTTTTTAAAACCATAGCATCTTCACAAATTTTTTTTAGCAGAAGTGTAGTATATGTCCACAATAGTCAAACATAAGGGAAATATATAGGGAAATACTACAGGGAGCTCACCAGCGCTTGAGCTCCCTTACTGACCAACATGCATTGGGATGTGTGCTAATCAATTTTATTTTATTTTTTTTCAAGGGTGGATCCCATGAAAAAAGTGAGAGAGCTCCCCGTATCATTTACCAAATATATACTACACTACTTTGTCTTCGCTTTTGTGTCATTTGTTTGTGATTATGAGCTAGCTGGCTCTCTTTCAATTAACAAAGTAATTGAAAAAAAGGAAAAAAAATAGTATTTTGATCCTCTATATTTATTTTAAATTTCATTTTAGTCCTACTGTTCTGGTTCTTCTCTTGTTGGAATTGTTTGTCTATGTAATGGAGTTAACACGTCATCCTCCAAATGCTGACGTAATCCATCTACATAACTACTAACTAGATATTAGTATCCCATGTATAATGCCTGAAATGCTCAAATACCTTTATGCTTCCTCCCTTATATGTCCATATAGGCATTATTTCGACATCTTGGGCATTTTGAGAATTATAGGTGAGACCAATATTTTTGGAATCGAACCAAATATTGACCTGTGCTGGCCTCTGGGTCACTAGTTCAATCGCCGGGTTACCGGTCAATTGCTGAACCGGATAAAAAATTAAAATATTAAAAATTACATATATACTTATATTTATTTACAAATAAATTTAAAACTAAGTAAAATAAATAATTTATATGAAAATTTCACACTTTAAAATCTTAAAATCATAGTCATTAGTCATAAATAATTAAAATACAAATATCTATAAATAATTTTTTTGTCATAAAATTACAAATATTTTTTTTAAATATTTGATTTTTATTTTTAGATTAGATGATTATATAAAATTTTTTGTTTATGTTCCTCAATTTATTGATTTAATTTTTTTACATCAAATAATTATATAAATATAATTTATCTCCTAATTCATAAGTAATGATATATTTATTTTTTTTGTTAAATTAAATGTCTTTTTTATTTTAATTTTTATCATCTTGCCACAAGCACATTTTAGTTTTTGAGTTAGAATAATTTTAGAACTTTAATATATATATATATATATATATATATATATATATAATATTTCACTTATATAAATTAAGAAGAAATTGATAACAAAATGGTAAGACACACAACCTATAAGTGGGGGAATAGAGTGTAATTTTTAGTAAGTGCACATTTTTCTAAATTTTTATACAAATTTAAATATTTTTTTTTAAAAAAAGAGGTTCGAATCAATCAAGTTGACCTAATCAGGTCATAGCCCAAATCACTTGCACGTCGGTCCAAAAGCTTGATCCTAACTAGTTCCAACCCTAGGTTGCCAGATCTTTGGTTGATCCACAGGGCCGGTCCAGGTCCAAAACATAAGGTGAGACACTAATATATAATTAGCAACTATAGAGACGGATTACATTAACATTTGAAGGATGACGTGTCAACTTCAATATACAAACTATTAGTTTTCATGGAAAAATAACCAAAACATTAAAACTTTGAAATAGAAAAAATCACTGAACTTATGAAACATGAAAAACAAAAATGAAATCTAAAATAATTAAATTTGTCTAAAAAAATGATTTATTGACAAAAAATGATTTATTGACTATCATGCTGACCATGTGTTGCAAATTTGTGCTAGTGTGTGGACTATGATGTTCAAGTCAATTCCACATAGATGACTAATAAACTTTAATAATATCGATTAATTTTGAGGAGTTTGAAATTTATAAGGATCAAAATTAATTTTGAGTGAAATTATAGAAATCATAAATATACTATTTAGCTAAGGCATATTCCACTTTCAAGTGGGTCAACTTATTATCACTGGCATGAAATTCTACAGTAATTTTTTCACAAAAAATATTCCAATTTAAAAAAGATAAGCATATATATCTCGTTTTTGAGTGACGTGTTTGTAAATCTGTACTAATAGTAGTAAGAGTGGACATGGTCAGGTCGATTCGAGTTAAGCATAAGTCTCAACCCAAAACGACTACTCTCTAACATGTTGGGTTCGACTATCTTCTTTTGTTTTATTTTTTATTTCATACTTAAATTCATTTGGTTCATAGAGGGGAAGGAGACAAACAGCATAGAGAGGGAGACGAACAGAGGGAAACAATATTAAGTAACAATTAGAGAAGACGAACTCTTTGTTCTTTTGTTTGGCAGAGAAGATGAACACAGAGGGGAAGAAGCCAAATAGCAGAGAAGCAGTGGCTTCAAAGAACATAGCAGAGGGGAAACAAAGGTTAGAGAGCGATAGAGAGTGTATATATAGTCGCATTTCCTCAAAATCGCCACAATTACCATCACCATTGTTATTTTCCACCATCTTCCCATTTTCTCTGTCCCTTCCTCCATTATGGCATAGATCTCTTATCTTTAACTCTACCCCACACAGATCTCATAATTTCTGGTTCATATGAAGCAGACAAACTAGAAAGATGGCAGACTTATAGAGAGAGATGGCGGCCGAGCAAGAGATGAGAGAAAGAGAGAGATTGTGGCCGAGCCAAGAAGAAGAAACGAAGTCACAACGCCCCTACGAAACCATAGTTGAAACTTGAAAGCACGGAGAATGTTTTGAGAAGGAGAAGAGAAGTCCAAAAGGAAATCTGAAGATTGAAGGCTGAAGCTAAAGGAGAAGGGGAAGGCTGAAGCGTTGATGGGGTTCTGGGTTAAGAAATTTCTAACCTGTCACCCGAATCACAAGTGGTGAGTTGAGAATTTTTCAACTCAATCTAACCTAAACCAAGCCAAATGGATGAGTTGAGTCGGGTTGACGAGTTGACAGGTTGGTGGATCCCTTGTCCACTCCCTAAATAGTAGTTCTCATTAACAATAAACATTCATTTTGTTCGGATATATAGACAACTTTTTTTATTTTTCATAAACAACTAAGGTGTATATACACACATATATAATAATATCATTATTGTATAATAATTATAGGCTGATGTCTACTGATATTAAAATCATCAATTGTATACACGCTATAAGCTATTGTTATGCGATGAAAATATTAATTTTAAAATAATAAATTCTTGTGTATAATTGAGCCTTTTTGTCAAATATAAAAACATATATTAGCAAAGTTACCTACAATAAACTATTATATTTAAAACTTAATTTGCACACAAACTAATTTTAAGATCCAAAATTGACACGGACTTAATTTTCAAGTATCAGACTGTTAAAATATTTTTAAAAAAAATAAAAGGTTAGTTTTCAATACTTGTGAATTTCTAGTAGAAAAAAGTCTCTATAAAGATATAAATTTTAAGATGTAATATTCCTTTATTGATTTTTAAAAATTTATATAAATATTTTAAAAACATGAATTTCTATAAAAATTTGAACACCTCTCCTAGTAAAAATTGAAATAGTGAAGCTACTTGTGAGAGACTAACTGCTTTTAGCTTTTAACAGTGTTAAGATAATTGGACAGAACCGACCGATTCAACCGAAAATTAGTGAACTAGTGAGGGAATCGATTTGGCTTTGATCGCAGATCTTTCAGCTTCTGTGAGATAGTTATCCCACCAGCCTTTTAATTGACCAGTAAAACCAGTTGTTAACATGGTTACTATTGAACTTTCTTCATTATTTTTGATTCTATACGCCGTGGCGCACATTGTCATATTTTGAATTATTCCTAAAATTTGATGCTCACTATGACCATCAATGTTCCATTCTACTATAGACTCGCCGTTATAGCTAGCCTCTGTAATTAAGCTATTTTCTTCATACTGGGTATCTGGGTAACTAGGCCTATGGTAGTAATTCCTAGTCACTGGTTTTGGATTCCTAAAGCTGATTTTATTAACTTCAAGGTTTTGATCATTGTCCGGTTTAAACAGTGTATTGATTTGGGGACCTTTTGACCTATTATTAGAGACATTTAGTTGATTTAATCTGTTGGTGATTTCATCAACTAAGTTTTGAGAACTAGAACCTAATTTTATTGATTTCAACTCTGCCTGGGTAAGTGTTGGAATCTTATACAGGGGTTGTTGAGGTACTGAACTAACTGAATTTAGACCTAAGGAGTTAGAAGGTGATTCTAGAGCCTTATTATTAACTACGTTTTCTATCCTATCTAATTGTTTACCTAAGGTATTGAGCGCTAAATTGGTGAAATTATTTTGAGATTCAATGTTCTTGACATCTCGTTTTGAACTATGTTGATCTTCATTACCTTCTACAGTTTTGAACGGAGTTGCTTCTATCTCAGTACTACCTTTTGAAATTTTCAAATTTTCTAAAGGTGGGTGAACCGAGACTATCTTTTGACCTAAAGTAGTATCCCATTCTACTGTAATCCTAGAGTGGGTGTTTACTTCTTTTTTAACAAAAGGATTTTCTATATTGTTGTTTGAACAATACATTTCAAACCAATTAAAAAAGAAAATATGATCTCCTATTTCTCTTAAGAAATCATAATATTCTAATTTCCATTTTAGAACTTGTTCAGAAGAGAAAGTACTGAAGTACCATTCTCGTTTTGACCTATTATGGGCCTGCATAAACTCTGCGTTCAGCAAGGGTTTATTCATTTTGAACTCTTTTCTTATCATAAGAATTTGTGATCTAGTGGGAGAGTGATTTATAGAAGAGTTTTCTTGTGCTGATTCATAAATGGGTTGAGGGATTGAAGGTTGGAAATCTACTCCTCTTAGACTAGTTGAAGTCTCAAGAGTTTCTGCTGCAGATCTATAATCAGAATCTACAGAGTGTCTTGAACTAAATTCTAAATCTGGGTTATTGAACATTCTAATTCTAGACGAGGATGATCTGTTCATAGATATCCTGACATGTCCTTTTGGACTTTGAACAAAATTTCCTAAACTTCTAGACTCTATTTCCTTGGAAGGTTGGATACTTTCTAAATCCCAAGAGTCTGGAAAAGCAGCCATGATTTCATCATGTCTGAGGGGTTTAGGAGTCATGATCATCGATTTTTGAAGATTAGCCTCCATTAGAATGGTTTCATTCTTTGGTGACTCTTTCTTAACAGAAATTCCTACTCCAGTTTTGGAGACTTTATAATGAATTCTAAAAACTATAGAAAGATTATCCAGATCCTCACTGAATATTCCTTCTGTGGTCTTGATGTGTAATTTTAAAGCTTTTTCGACGTTTCTTAATGTCTTCATGTAATTAGGAAAACATTGAAAATAAATTGGACCATTGCAGAGATTCACTCTACAAGACTTAGCATGGAATCTTGGAAAGACAGTGCATGTCGATCCTGGAGAAGAACTAAGATAGGATGGTTTATGCCTAACCTGTGCATAGGTTTGACGGCTACTTGGATTAATCTGATGTGGATAAATCCGAAATTCTCTCGCCTGTGTTGATCTAATTGATTCTTATCTAATAAATTAATTGTTTCTTGACACTTTCCCAAAGGAATCGTGCCTTCTATAGTCCTAACTATGTCTTGAACCTTAAAATTAAAGGTTGAATGCTTGTATACCTCACTGGGACGTACTTGGGGCATTCCCCAATTTCTTAACCTTTCTTTGGCTTCTACTATAGAAACCTCAGAATTATTGACCTCATCTTGATCTAAAGAACTATGATCACTAGAGACAGAGAGAACTCTGATCTCAGAACTATTTCTATTAAATAATCTTCTTACTAATTCAGACATTTTAAAAAAAATAAAATTCTTAAAATTCTTCTAACTTTGCTAAGGTTTTAGTGGGACCACATCCTACGGGAACACCTGCCTCTCCTGGGCCTTACGGCTTACCAACGCAGTTAAACAACGCTGACCAACGCTAACCCCTTAACTAATTATAAGTTTCTTAAGAAAATAAATTCTTAATAATATCTAAACTAACAGGAAGGTTACTAACAGAACTAGGCTCTGATATCATTTTCCTTCTGGCCACTGGGGATTGTCGTTCTGTTGACTAACCTAAGGCTAATAATTCTGGGTTCTTAAATAATTATATATATGTACATGGGGTTTGACAAAGCTCCTATCGAGCCCCCACATATATATAATATATTTATATAATATTATAAATATATGTCTTATATTAATATATATTATATTATATATTATACGTGGTATTGTGGAACCCCTACATAATATATATATATATATATATATATATATATATATATATATATATATATATATATATATATATATATATATATATATATATATATATATATATATATATATATATATATATATATATATATATATATATATATATATATATATATATATATATATATATGTTATAATTATATGGGGCAAAAAGATTTTGGAGGTAAATTTATTTATATTGAGATTCGCATAGGGAATTATTATTCTTATTTTCTTTGGCTAATCAAGAAACATCAAATAAATAAAGTTGTTATAAGTAAATAGTTAACAAATTTTTCAGAATATATGAAATTTACTTTATTATTGATGAATAATTGCTTATTTTGATATAAACTTTTATATGTTTCCTCTCTGATTTATATTTCTGATTATTTTGAATAAACATTTATATATTTTCTATTATTTGTATGTGTATAATTCATTTTTATATGTTTGATTATATATTTTCTATTATTTATATGTGTATAATTCATTTTTATATGTTTGGTTGTATTTAACTAAGTTTTTATAAATTTTATATTATTTGAATCTTTATAAATAAACATAAATGAACAATTCATTGATAAATATAATTATATTTGTAAATTGTATTAAATACTTAAATATATTTATAAATAAACAAAATTACTTAATAAATTGTATTAAATAAACAGTTCATTAGTCACCAAAGAAATCTATTACAATAATAAAATAAATTACAGTTAATTTGACTAATACAAATTTCTATTCTTCCTCATCATCCTTATTATTTTTCTCATCCTCATCATTGTTCTTTCCATCCTCAGTTCTGGAAATATTGAGTGGAATATAAAAATTTGAAATATAGTTTAGAGAAGCAATACATAGTCAATATACTTATGTGTTTCCTTGATCACTTAAACTTGCATAAAATCTCTGTGGAGATAGATGGGGTGGAAGAGATCACTGCATTTCATTTAGTCTAGTCTCCATGATAGTAATCTGACTGCTTAGTTCTCCCATCCTTTTCTCGTATCTTTTCAATTTTTTTTTATAAGATTTACTTAGACTTTGAATATCTTTTAGAACTTGTTCAAATTTTTGGGAGCAATCCAATCGAGCTCTTATGAGCCTTCTTGTATATGAAATTCAGATATTGTAGCACCAACTATTTTGGATGTCTCAACTCCTAAACCATATACGTGTCCTTTTTTTCCCCTCCAACTACTTTTATCCATAAATTAAAATCCGATAATTGTTGCTCAGACTACTTAGAAACTGAAGCCTTTTATGTATAAACTATTAAGTTAAAAAGTTAATACAAATATTTTAGATTATAAAGTGAACTAAAGAAAAAAGATCTCAATAGTAATCTAAATATAAGTTATTTCAAAGTTACTCATCATTAATACTTCTATAAAATAGTTAGGGCGGTAGTACACTAATTGAAAAATAATCAAAATGAGTTAAGGAAGATGGTTTGTGTCACTACGACTTCCGAATCGCCTAGAATTGAATTGGTGGTAACTTGCAGTGTAGTGATCCTCTTATGTCATATTCTCTCATGAAACCTTGCTTCTAATTGTTTAACTAAATGTTCTAACACTAATTAAACTACTAAAACCTAATTAATTACACCAGGGGTGATAACAAAGTTGAAATGTAAAACAGAGATTAAACAAACAACATAAATATAACAAAACAGAGTTGCAGCAAAACAGAAATAGAGAACAGACTCAACAACAACAAAGAACATGCAACCAATCTCTAATTTTCCTAAAAGTGTAATCATCGTCATTCCCTTTTCTAAATTAATTCTAATTCTATCTATTATTTCGATTGTCAACTAATATTTCTAAAAAAATCTCCTAGAACTAGATTACACTAAAATTATGGTTAAGAAAACCTTTGCTAATCAAAATCTAATGTAAACTGATTAAACCCTAACTGAAATCTTGCCTCACAATCGTATACTGATAATCCATTTTAGTCCAATTTACTAAACATGCATAGCAACTACTTACATACAAGACTAGCAAGATTTGTCCTCTAATAAAATAATTATATCAATCATCAAACTCATACTTTCTTTCTAACCAAAAATAAATATAGAGATCAGAACAAGAGGCAAACCAAGGACTAAAATGAAATAGATTAAATGAGAAATACTTATTTAACCAAGGAATTACACCATTAATTGATTACAAGAGGTGTTTTAGCCCTCCATAAGGACTAAAACAAAAATATAGAAAAGAAACCAAACTAGAAAAACCTAAAGCTAAACTATGCAGAAGAGGAGAGGAAGAAGAAGTGAGCTACAACTCAAATGTGAAGTCTCTTTTGTTCTGATCTATTAAGCCCACTTTGATGGACGAAATTCAGCTTCTTGTGCGGTCATTTTCTCAACTCTGTAATGTAGATTATGCTATGCAAGTGGTTGTTAAGTGCTAGATTTAGTACCATTTGGTGCTAAATCTTTGATCCATTTTATCGCCTACTTGTGTTTGCTTGTATGTCTTTTCCGTTGTTTTTGTTTGATTTAGTTTAGTTTAGGATTTGTTAGAGTTTAATCTGCTTCATGTGATTCCTTGACTAAGAATGCTACTAATCATCATTTTATCCTCTCTGATGTAGGGCGAGTTGGACGAAGCTGAAGCGAACGACCGAACTGATACGAGTTACTGTGAGGGAACTGTCTGCCTACCACCTCTATAGTGGTAGACTCTCACCGCTATAGCGGTGCTCCCTGGAGCTAAACATAAAGTTGGAATTACTTCTGTCCATTACTACTATAGCGCTGGATGGTCACCGCTATAGAGCCTGCCCTTGGAGCTGAAGAACCAGAAGACTCACTTTCTGTCTACCACCGCTATAGCGGTGGATCCTTACTGCTATAGCGGTGAGCCCTGCACCAAATTTGTTGGAGAATTTATTACTGTCTTCTACCGCTATAGCGGTGGCAAGTTATCGCTATAGCAGTACGTCGCGATACTGAACTGATTTAAAAGGCGTCAGATGAAATTTTTAGGGCAATTCTGAGTTGGAGACTGAAGGGAGGCGCCGACTGTTGCTAGAGGAGAAGGAGGAATCCGTCCCTGAAGCCAATCAAGCCTGAATTCCGTCAACCCAACCCCAGATTCATGAAGCTTTATCATTCTTCTCCTGTTTTCTGTAGTCTTAGAGCCATGGGTGGCTAAATTTTCTGCTCTAGGGTTCCTATGAACCCAATTTCAGACTAGGATTTGTGTTCTCTTGAGATTTGTGATTATTGTCAATTTATGCATACCTAACATTCAATACTTCTTGAACGTATTATGGAATTGGCCATTTTATAATATGTATGTTGCCTTCCTTGAACTTAGGAGAGGGAGATGTGGGTAGAACATTGAATGATTAGGGCGAGTGATAGAACCTAGGGGTTTTACTTGTTAATTAATAGGGATATTAATTAACCTCGTGTAATCAATTTAGGGTAACTTTAATTAAACTCAAACTCACATAAGGGATTATGTAGAGATGGGTAGCTTAATCTAGGTTCAGAAGAATTACTTTAAGCCATTAGAAAACCCTGAGATTATTGTGCATAATTGATTTTAATTACAAGTGTTGGGAGAATTAACAATTCCTAGGATGAAAGAGGGGGATTAGTGACTCTAGGCCTTTTATTTGATTTACTTCCCTTGATTCAATTGCTATTGGCTTTACTTTCAATTAGAGCTACCTTCATTCCAAAGAAAATCGATTCGCCTAAATATTACGTTTAACTTCTAGAGTAATTAGCACGTTAGTCCCTGTGGAGACGATACTCTTATTTCATCACTGTATTACTTGTGCGACTGGTACACTTGCCAGAACGTCCAACAGTGGTGCTGCAAAGTCTGATAAATTCTGCTGCATAAAACTGTCACTGCAGAAGCTATTTTTGGCTAAGTCAGAAATGCAGAAAACCCAAATGCATGCTTTCATGGCAGAATAGTAGGCCCTGTAGCATACACATTAGCATAACAATCAAGGAACATGCCCAATCAGCTTTTATGTCATCAGAAAGTTGCCACACCTTCGTCCTTGTCATCAAATTCGTCCAAGTCAGCATATACTTTCCAATAAATTTAAATTTGAAATGAACAATAGAATTAAATTGGGCTATAAATCAATTAACTTCTAAATTTATAAAATTAAAGCATATTTAATCCATAATTAATTTATACCCAATAAATCTCAAAGCATAGCAAAATTGGAGAGTTAGTGAGATTAAAATAGCAAAAGAACTAATATAGGGACTAATAAATAGTATAAAATTCTAGATATCAAAAGACACATCTTGTTATTTGGAATCTTTCACGTTAAAAGTATTATTATTAAAATTATTAGAAACTAAAGCTAGTTATATTTTAAATTACATAAAAATAATTTTGAACCATGTTTTTAAGAAATTATTTTAGGAAAAATATTTATAAACAAAATTACTTTCTATGTTTTAATTATATAATATTTGTATATTATTTAAACACACACACACACACATTGTATGTTATTATTAACTTATATATATTATTTATTTTTAAGAAATATTTTATTTATTTTTCTTATATATATTCATTATATTTCAATATAGTTAATAATCTTTAAAAATAGTTTAAAATTATTTAAATTAATTTAAAATATAATTAAATTTACTTTTTAATAGTTTTAATATTTTTAAAGTCAAATATCTCACATAATAAGGCTTTTTCTTATTATCCCATTATAATTTCAAAGAAAAAATTGTGATAACTGATGAGTAATTTTGAATTATCAAAGTTAAAGGTTATAGAATATATATAAGTATTGATATGAGTTTAAAATTGGTGATGATTGATGAGTATTGGTATGAATTTATTTTTAAATTTTTTTGATAAAAAATTAACAAAAATATTTAAGAGATAAAATAATATACATATATATATAATTATATATTATAAATAAATATATATGTTATATATATATATATATATATATATAATTTATATTTTTGATGAATATATATTTATATATCAAATTATTAATTTAAAGTATTAATTATAAATATTTTATTAAATATTTTAATAACAATGATTGAGACAGATATATAATATGTTCATGTAAAATTTAAAGATAATATTATTAATTTATAATAATAATTTTAGATTGATAGATTTATAATCTAACGATAATTATTTTATTTT
The DNA here is from genome assembly GCA_037074585.1 of Biancaea sappan. Classification (NCBI taxonomy): domain Eukaryota; kingdom Viridiplantae; phylum Streptophyta; class Magnoliopsida; order Fabales; family Fabaceae; genus Biancaea; species Biancaea sappan. Next base: position 30,250,137 of record CM073499.1, read on the forward strand.
TCATCTTTCACATCAAATTACTTTTTACTTTGCATGTGTGTGTGTGTATATATATATATATATATATATATATATATATATATATGCATATGTGGCTGGCTTGACAGATTACCTATCAAACCCCACCCATATATATGTGTGTGTGTGTGTGTGGCAGGGGAGGGGGGCTCAACAGGCCCCGTGTGTGTGTGTGTGTGTGTGTGTGTGTGTGTGTGTGTGTGTGTGTGTGTGTGTGTGTGTGTGTGTGTGTGTGTGTGTGTGTGTGTTGGGCTCAACAAAAAATGTTGATATAACAAAAATATGTACTCTTCTATATATATATAAGTGAACAAAAATTAATTAAACATATATATATATATATATATATATATATATATATATATATATATATATATATATATGTTCATATAACAAAAAAAATTAATCTTCTAAAGAGCTATATATATATATATTATTATATGCAAAACATAAATTGTAAACCTATAAGTCTTTAAGAAATATATACTTTATTGTGTATTTTTTTTCACATTAAAACTATTAAAATTATTGAGAAGTAAAATTACTTATATTTTAAATTACTTATAAATAATTTTAAATTTATTTTTTAAAAAAAATATTAAAAAATTAACAAAATATCTAAGATATAAAATAATACACACACACATACACACACACACACACACACACACACATATATATGATAAATAAATATATATTATTTAAACTTAAAAGATCTAAATCCGAATGTGCCGATATTGAACCTGTCTTTGAACTCGAAATCCCATGAAATTATCCAGGGAGTTCCAAAGGTTGATAAAAACTTTAAAAGCATTTGTCCAATGTGAAAAATGGTTTGAACAGAAAATATTGAAAATGATTCCTTTGCATAAGACGGAAGAAATTTCGTGTTTGAACCAAAAAAATAAAACCATTCAGAGAACCAGGCTGGAAATTCCTGATTACTCTTATTGAACCATATAAACCAAGAATGAGAAAAAGGGCAAATCAACAATATATGGAACCAAGCCATTTTATAGTCCCATTAATTAAAGTGTTGAGGCTAGAACTGTCTTGAAAAAGATTTTGAAAAATAAGGATGCTGATTTCATTGAGAAACAGTTAAAACTTTGTTGATCTTGATTTTTGAGTATTGAACCCGTGAAGGAAAAAGTTGATCATATTCATGAGTCAGAGTGATAGAATTTGTATCTACCAATATGAACTCATAAAAAATCCTTGTTTTTGCTAAATCAGAAGTTAAAAAATATTGTCCTTCTGGATAAAACTTTTGAGCAACTTCCCTAGGGGTTATACTAGGGTTCTTCAGCCATTCGAGTTCAATGGCACAAATAGGTACATAACAGGGTTTTGAAACATATTTTTCAGAAAGAGATCTTTTGAGCGGGGTTGGTTGAGTAAGTTGAACCATGGAAGAAGAAGGTTGAACAGGTGTGATTTGTTTTTGAGGAGGAGAAGTGGTTAGAGCTTGATCATATGTTAATGGAAGAAAACGGTTTTGAGAGGATATTGAACTAGAAGAAGGTCTAGGACCATTTCCTTATGGTCGAATACCACTGCCAGAATGGCTATTGAACGCAAGTGGTGTCACCAGTAATGGTGATGTTGTAGGAACTAGAGGGGTTCCTTGTTAAACATTTCTAAGATCCAGTGGGGATCCATATTGATCTTTGCTTATTGCTTTTGATTTTTTGTCCATTCTTCTGTTTTTCCCTACAATAATTCTCTCATAAGAAAATCAGGAAGGGCGTTTTCTTTGCCTTTTATATGCTTAATTTCGAAATCAAAACAGGAAAGTATTGCTTGCCATCTGGCAAAAATATGTTTTGAAACTAAGTTTTGAACATCTTTTTCTAAAACACTTTTTGCAGATTTGCAATCAGTTTTGAGCAAAAACTTTTTATTGAACACCTCCTTTTGAAATTTTTTGGTATTCAAGACAATGGATAAAATTTCTCTTTTGATCGTGGAGTATTTTATTTCGGCTTCAGTCCATACTCCTGAATTGAACCTAACTAATTGTTCTTTTGAACTTCCTTCGGCCCTTTGCTTAAGGATACCTCCATAACCTTCTTTTGAAGCATCGGTTTTGATTATCATAAAAGCTTTTGGGTCAGGTATTCCTAAACAGGGCAGTTTCTTAACTCTTAACTTAAGGGTTTTGATAGCTTCTGTCATTGACCTATCCCAAGCGGGTGTTTTCTTTCTTAACCTAGAATATAAAGGTTTGCAAATAATTCTTTAGTTTTGAACAAAATCTGCGACATAGTTGAGACATTCTAAAAATCGTTGAAGTTGATTTTTATCAGTTATCTCATTAGGAAATTTGTCTGCAAATTCTATTGAACGAATAATGGGTTTGATCATACCTTGATGAATATCTTAACTTAAAAATCTAATTTTTTTTTTGGAACAGTTTCATTTTCTGAGCAGAAACTACTGAACCATTTTTTTAACAATTTCGTAAAATTGATCAAGGTGCCTAAAGTGTTGTTCTATTGACCTAGAAAACACGAAGACATCATCTATGTAGACTATTGTAAATTGAGAAAAAGGATTAAAAATAGTGTTCATAACATTTTCAAATTCTGAAGGGGTATTTTTGAGACCGAATGGCATTACATTCCACTCGTAATGACCAAAGAGAACGGTGAAAGCCGTTTTATACCTATCATCTTCAGTGATTTAGATTTGGTAAAATCCAGATTTCATGTCAAATTTTGAAAATAAAGATGCCTTTTGAACACGTGAAATTACGTCTCCTCTATCAGAAATAGGGTACCTAATCCATCTATGAACTTTGTTGAGCGGTTTGTAATTAATGACCATGCGAGGGGCTCCTCGCTCTATTTCTGCCTGATTTTGAACATAGAAAGCTGAGTAACTCCAAGGAGATTTTCTCGCTCTAATTAACCTTTTACTTAACAAGTCTTGAATTTCTTTTTTACAATATTCTAGAGTTTCTTTATTCATTTGAATGGGCCTAACTTTAGTTGGGATTTTATCCTTTGTAAAACTAGGCTCGTAAGGGAGAGAGACTGTGTGTCTTTTCTATCCCAAAAAGCATTGGACTTTTCTGAACAAACTTCTTTTTCTAGTTTTTGTTGAACAAGGGTTATTCTATCCTTAACCTGAGGTTTTTTTATTTGTTCCTCAATTCTTTTGTAATGAACTTCTTAATTTAACATTTTGATATGGGTTTCTTTCCTATTGAGCAAATTTAATTTTGAAACAGCTAAATTTTTTAGCAAATTGACATCCATGGTTCTGGTAGGATCTAAAAATTCAAAACAAATTTCTTTACCAGACACAGTTGTCTAAATATCTAATTCTAAAACCTTAAAGGGGTAGATTAAGGTTAGAAAAGGCGTTCCTAAGATCATGGGTTCATTTTAATTTCTAACTAAAACAAAAGTTGTATTAAACTTTATGCCTTGATTACATATCTTGGCATTTGATAGTTTGTACCTAATAGGAAGTTTATTAACTCCGGCACCACTGAGACTTTCAGTAGTTTTTTCATAGTATTGAGTAGGGATTAACCCTTCTTGAACACAGTTAAGATCAGCTCCTAAGTCCATCAGAGCGATCATTTTGATACTAAAATTCTTAATGTTGAGATTAATATGGCAATACCATTTTTAAATAGAAATTCTAGAAATAATGTTTAAATAACTTTCTTTTGGTGTTGAACTACTTTCTTCTGGGTTGTTTTGATCATCAGAATTCCTAACATCTTTTCTAGCATTTAAAGGATAAGTCCATATCCTTTTGTTTGAGCAATCGAATTTCTTCTTTAATGATTTTGATCTTTTCTTGTAATTCTTTTATTGTAACATTTTCTTGAACAGAATTATGTTGAAACCTATGGATTATTTCTTGAACATTATAAGGTTTGACTTCTGGTTTAGGTCCAGGTTCCTTCGAATCCATAATATCCTTAATCTTGAGCAGATATTCTTTTCTAATTTCTTCATTATCTATTTTATCTATTATTTCTACTAAGGTTTGAATCTTATCTTTATTGAGCACATTTATTGTTTTTGAACAAATATTGGAACAATCTTTACAGCTACAAATTACTATTTCTGAATGACTTTCGTCATCAGGTATTAAATTAGATGATGAACTATCTTGTTGATCTAACTGATATATTTCTTTTTGATCACTAAAGCTATCTGAATCATATTCTGACTCAGAATTTTGATCTTTTAACAGAATACTCATAAAACTCTGTTTATACTTATCTTCTATTTCTAAAGAATTGATTCTTTTCTTTTGCTTGCAGTTTTAATTTATGCCTTGGCAAAACACTTTGTAGGAAATCCCACAAATTTTCAACAAAGGATAGGTAATCAACTGATCAATCTCAGATGTCCACCGATGTCTGATTTTAGGTGGTACAAGGACATATTCCTTACCAAGTAATACACCCGGTCTGATAGTAGTGTAGACTATTGGAAAGAAAAGTTCTTAGGTGGTCTACCTAACCTATTTGCCGAAAGAGTTAAGGAACACATTAGGAAACAATGCAACAATACACTCCCTTTTCAACACATGACTTTTGGAGAATTAATTAATTTTGTGACAAACGAAGCTCTCACGATCTGTAACGACATGAAGTTTCAGTCAAAATTAAAATCTGAGTTCAAAAATACCCATAGAGAAGTAGGAAATTTTTGTGATCAATATGGAATCGAAAAGATTCGAGCTACCTCTGCTAGGTAAAAAAAACATAGGAAGATTAATAGGTATCAACCCGTCAAAAAGACTTATCGTTGACATTCTGACAAACCTGTTAGATCATTCCAAACAAGAAACACTGATCAAAATTCTAGGAAACCTAGAAACCATAGTTCAAAAAATACCGATCGCAAACATATAGTTTGTTTTAAATGCGGGAGGTATAATCATATTTCAAAACATTGCAAGCTAAAGAAAAGAATCAATTCTTTAGAAATAGAAGATAAGTACAAACAGAGTCTTATGAGTATTCTGTTAAAAGATCAAAACTCTGAATCAGAATATGATTCAGATAGCTCTAGTGATCAAAAAGAAATATATCAGTTAGATCAACAAGATAGTTCATCATCTAGTTCAATACCTGATGGCGAAAGTCATTCAGAAATAGGAATTTGTAGCTGTAAAGATTGTTCAAATACTTGTTCAAAAACAATAAATGTGCTCAATAAAGATAAGATTTAAACCTTAGTAGAAATAATAGATAAAATAGATAATGAAGAAATTAGAAAAGAATATCTGGTCAAGATTAAGGATATTATGGATTCGGAGGAACCCAACCAAAACCAGAAGTCAGACCTTATAATGTTCAAGAAATAATCCATAGGTTCAACATAATTCTGTTCAAGAAAATGTTACAATAAAAGAATTACAAGAAGAGATCAAAATCATTAAAGAAGAAATTCGATTGCTCAAACAAAAGGATATAGACTTATCCTTAGATATTTTAAGTTTAAATGCTAGAAAAGATGGTAGGAATTCTGATGATTAAAACAACCCAGAAGAAAGTAGTTCAACACCAAAAGAAAGTAATTTAAATATTATTTCTAGAATTTCTGTTCAAAAATGGTATTGCCATATTAATCTCACCATTGAGAATTTTAGTATCAAAATGATCGCTCTGATGGACTCAGGAGCTTATCTTAACTGTGTTCAAGAAGGGTTAATCCCTACTCGATACTATGAAAAAACTACTGAAAGTCTCAGTGGTGCCAGAGGTAATAAACTTCCTATTAGGTATAAACTATTAAATGCTAAGATATGTAATCAAGGCATAAACTTCAATACAACGTTTGTTTTAGTTAGAAATTTAAATGAACCCATGATCTTAGGAACGCCTTTTCTAACCTTAATCTACCCCTTTAAGGTTTCAAAATTAGGTATTTCGACAACTGTGTCTGGTAAAGAAATTGGTTTTGAATTTTTAGATCATACCAAACCACAGATGTCAATTTGCTCAAAAATTTAGCTGTTTCAAAATTAAATTTGCTCAATAGGAAAGAAACCCAGATCAAAATGTTAAATAAAGAAGACAATTACAAAAGAATTGAGAAACAAACAGAAAAACCTCAGGTTAAGGATAGAATAACCCTTGTTCAACAAAAACTAGAAAAAGAAGTTTGTTCAGAAAAACCCAATGCTTTTTGGGATAGAAAAGACACATAGTCTCTCTCCCTTATAAGCCCAGTTTTACAAAGGATAAAATCTTGACTAAAACTAGGCCCATTCAAATGAATAAAGAAACTCTAGAATATTGTAAAAAGGAAATTCAAGACTTGTTAATTAAAAGGTTAATTAGAACGAGCAAATCTCCTTGGAGTTGTTCAGCTTTCTATGTTCAAAATCAAGCAGAAATAGAGCGAGGAGCCCCTCGATTGGTCATTAATTACAAACCGCTCAACAAAGTTCTTAGATGGATTAGGTACCATATTCTTGATAGAAGAGACCTAATTTCACGTGCTCAAAAGGCATCGTTATTTTCAAAATTTGACATGAAATCTAGATTTTACCAAATCCAAATCACTAAAGAAGATAGGTACAAAACGGCTTTCACCGTTCCCTTTGGTCATTACGAGTGGAATGTAATGCCATTCGGTCTCAAAAATGCCCCTTCAGAATTTCAAAATGTTATGAACACTACTTTTAATCTTTTTTTTCAATTTACAATAGTCTACAGAGACGATATCTTAGTGTTTTCTAGGTCAATAGAACAACACTTTAGGCACCTTGATCAATTTTACAAAATTGTCAAAAAAAAAGGTTTAGTAGTTTCTGCTAAGAAAATGAAATTGTTCCAAACAAAAATTAGATTTTTAGGTTAAGATATTTATCAAGGTATGATCAAACCCATTAATCGTTCAATAGAATTTGCAGACAAATTTCCCGATGAGATAACTGATAAAGATCAACTTCAACAATTTTTAGGATGTCTCAACTATGCCATAGATTTTGTTCAAAACTTAAGAATTATTTGCAAACCTTTATATTCTAGGTTAAGAAAGAAAGCACCCGCTTGGGATAGTTCAATGACAGAAGCTGTCAAAACCCTTAAGTTAAGAGTTAAGGAACTGCCCTATTTAGGAATACCTGACCTAAAAGCCTTTATGATAATCGAAACCGATGCTTCAAAAAAAAAGGTTATGGAGGTATCTTTAAGCAAAGGCTCGAATGAAGTTCAAAAGAACAATTAGTTAGGTTCAATTCAGGAGTATGGACTGAAGCCCAAATAAAATACTCTACGATCAAAAGAGAAATTTTATCTATTGTCTTGGATATGAAAAAATTTCAAAAAGAGGTATTCAATAAAAAATTTTTGCTCAAAACTGATTGCAAATCTGCAAAAAGTGTTTTAGAAAAAGATGTTCAAAACTAAGTTTCAAAACATATTTTTGCTAGATGGCAAGCAACACTTTCCTGTTTTGGTTTCGAAATTGAGCATATAAAAGGCAAAGAAAATGCCCTTCCTGATTTTCTGACGAGAGAATTCTTACAGGGAAAAACAGAAGAATGGACAAAAAATCAAAAGCAATAAGCAAAGATCAATATGGATCCCTATTGGATCCTAGAAATGTTCAACAAGGAACCCCTCTGGTTCCTACAACATCACCATTACTGGTGACACCACTTGCGTTCAATAACCCTTCTAGCAGTGGTATTCGATCACAAGGAAAAGGTCCTAGACCTTCTTCTAGTTCAATATCCTCTCAAAACCATTTTCTTCCATTAACATATGATCAAGCTCTAACCACTCCTCCTCCTTAAAAACAAATCACACCTATTCAACCTTTTTCTTCTATGGTTCAACTTACTCAACCGACCCCGCTCAAAAGATCTCTTCCGGAGAAATATGTTTCAAAACCCTGTTATGTACCTATTTGTGCCATTGAACCCGAATGGCTCAAGAACCCTAGTATAATCCCTAGGGAAGTTGCTCAAAAGTTTTATCCATAAGGACAATATTTTTTAACTTTTGATTTAGCAAAAACAAGGATTTTTATGAGTTCATATTGGTAAATACAAATTCTATCACTCTGACTCATGAATATGATCCATTTTTTCCTTCACGAGTTCAATACTCAAAAATCAAGATCAACAAAGTTTTAACTCTTTCTCAACGGAATTAGCATCCTTATATTTTAAAATCTTTTTCAAGACAGTTCCAGGCTCAATACTTTAATTACTGGGACTACAAAATGGTTTGATTCCATATATTGTTGATTCGCCCTTTTTCTCACTCTTGGTTTATATGGTTCAATAAGAGTAATTAGGAATTCCAGCCTGGTTCTCTGAATGATTTTACTTTTTTGGTCCCAACACGGAATTTCTTCCATCTTATGCAAAAGAATTATTTTCAATATTTTATACTCAAACCAGTTTTCACACTGGACAAATGCTTTTAAAGTTTTTCTCAACCTTTGGAACTCCCTGGATAATTTCATGGGCTTTCAAGTTCAAAGATAGGTTCAATATCAGCTATCCTCTTTTTCTTAGCCGAACGTTTAACATCGAATGGTGGTCAACTTACAACCCCAATTTGCTCAACAAAAAGGCCGTTGAAAAATTGCTTGCTCAAAATCCACACCTGATGAAGTATCCTCAGGCTGTTCAACATCAATCTCCTTCCCTTGCTTCAAAATCTCATATTGTGGCAGAACTCATCAAAGCCCAGTCTGAAGAAAAGTTCAGCAATCTTGTTCAACAATTTGTCCAGCTTCAAAACGAAGATGACTGTTTCAACATCGACTTCGCTAACCTTAGTCAAGACTGACTAAGATTCAGTTAAGCCGTCAGCAGAAAAAGACAAAGCTTCCGCCAGCTCAACACCTTTTATTTCTGTCAGCATAAAGATGTTCAACAGGTGGCAGACAAGCTTTTTGAAAAGATAAGCGTCGGCAGAAAATGACAAAAGAACTTTTGACAAAGTGGCCGCCCTGTGTTCAACTTTCTGAAAAGTAACTGTCCACGCATCTTACTTTTTAGATTTCAAGCTTGTTCAAATCCGCGGACTCCAAAGCCTCTAAAATCCACGGACTTCAACTTAGTTCAAATCCACCTTCTTATTTCTATAAAAGGCGAAGTAGTTTAGTTGTGAGACAGAATGAAAAAACAGAGAGAGAAATATTCTGTTAAAAACACTCTATAATCGTTTTGTTTTCAAGAGGTTTTGCTATTGCAAAATTGTAAGTTCAAAGTTCAAAACCTTTGTATTTTTATCTGATCAATATGAGATTATCTTTGTTAGAATATATTCCAATTCCTTTTACTGATCTTATGCTTGTCATTAAATTTGAATATTTTGTTCAACCTAATAATTCTATAATTTATATTGTTAATCAAGAATCGCATATAGAATTTAGGGATGCTATTTTAAGTTCTGAATTTTCTTATGTTCAAATATCTGAAGCTTTGTATGAATTTCTATTTATTTAGAGTTAGGGTTTACAGAACGTTGATCCAGTAAGGGAAAGGTCGGAAAAATGGTATCAGAGCCTAGTTCTGTTAAAAGCCCTCTTGTTAGTTTAGATTTATTTAGGAATTTATTTTCTTAGAAAACTTTTAGCTAGTTAAGGGTTAGCGTTGGTCAGCCTTGTGACTGCGTTGGTAAGCCGTAATGCCCATGAGAGGCAGGTGTTCCCATGGGAGGTGGTCTCGATAAACCTTAACAAACGTAGGAGCATTTTAAGAATTTATTTTCTTAAATATGTTTGAATTGGTAAGAAGACTTTTTAATAGGAATAGTTCTGAGATCAGTCTTCCCCCTACTTTTTCTAGTCATAGTTCTGTAGATCAAGACAAAGTTAATAATTCAGAGATATCAATAATAGAAGCTGAAGATGAAAGTAATGGTTGGAACCCAAGAGGGGGGTGAATTGGGTTTTATAAATTTTTCACAAGAATTAATTGGAAGTTAAAATGATTTTCTGTAAAAGTACAATGCTTAGGATAATAAATACAATACAGAAAATCAATGTGCTGTCAAGATAAATAATTATAAAGATCAAGGAATTAAAGAATAGATATCAATATGCACAAATTAAAGAGTAAGGGATAGAGAAAGCAAACTCGGAGATTTATACTGGTTCGGCTAATCCAAGCCTACATCCAGTCCTCAAGAGACCACTTGAGTATTTCCACTATAATTGCAAGTTTAATCCGGGTACTTGCAAACCACTACAACCACGCAAATTCGATCCGGGTATTTGCGAAACCACAATGGAGAATTTATAAATCCGGGCTCCTCCTCAACCCAAAGCAAGTTCTTCCAACACCGGTACTTGCGAACCTCAACTCAAAATAATATATGTGTTGATCAAAATCAACAATACAAAGAAACTCTCTCTAAAGAGTAGATGAAAACAAATGAAGCTCTAATAACTCTAATGATAGAGAATATGCAAGATTTGGCTCAAGAATGCTTTCCTTTCTCTCAAAGATGATAGAAGAAGTTAATATCACATTGTAGGACTTTGTTCTTGCTCAAAATCGTGTATCTAAGGTCATATATATAAGATTTTACAAAACTAGCCGTTATATAGCCGTTATATAGCCGTTATAGTGCAGTCCAGATTTTGAGCTTTCTTTAAAAATTCATAACTCCCTCATTTGAACTCCGTTTTAAACAAATAATATACCGTCGGAAAGCTCTTGGAGTCTAGTTTCAAATGAGCCAAGTTTTACTCAAAAATTATTTTTCTTTTAAAAGATATAATCAAAATACTGACTATAGGTCAGAACAGAATAATTTTTTATTACAGTAAAATCAACTTTCAGTTTTTCAAACTATATTTTGAATAGTCATATATTTCTCATTTGGACTCCGTTTTGAATAAATAATATACCGTTGAAAAGATATTTGAGTCTACTATCAAATGAGATTAAGATACTTGAAAAACGGATTTTTCATTTATGAGATATGATATAAGGAGTGACCAAAGGTCATAAAATAACTTTTGTAAAACTTCATATCTCACTATCTTTTTGTTCAAAAATGCTTGAGCCAATGTATGCAAATCTAAATCATTGAGTTGGACAAATATACTAGCCTATATAAAATATACCTAATTTAAACACATAGGCTATCTTGATGCATCCAAGCTTCCAAGACTTCAAATCTTCTAATTCTTCATTTCTTGGAGCTTCATCCTTGCATGTTGTTTTCCTTGAGTGAAGCATGATATTGCTTTTCCTTGTTCTTCAATACAATCCTCACTCTTCTTGTTTTGAACCAACCTATAAAATATATCTTACTTGCAAACCCAATGGTTAGTTTAATAGCATGATTCAATATAGCAACATACATATTAAATAACATAATCATGCTTAAGTACTTGTAGCATATATATGATAATTAATCTTTATATATATATCAATGCTACTATTCAAATACATTTGTCATCATCAAAACTTATGGCATATAGCCTTAGGGTCAACAGAAGAAAGGTTAAGAAATTGGGAAATGCCTAGAGTACGTCCCAGTGAAGTGTATAAGCATTCAACCTTTAATTTTAAAGTTCAGGACATAGTTAGAACAATAGAATGTACTACTAAGTTAGGTAAGGGTCAAGACATCATCAATCTGCTCAATAAGATAGAAATTGATCAACATAGAAAAGAAGGATTTGAATTTATCCACATCAGATTAATTCAAGTCGCGGTCAAGCCTATACACAGGCTAGGAATCAATCATCCTGTTCTGTTACTTTTACAGGATAGGCATGCTTTGTCTTTTCAAGATTCAATGTTAAGTCTTGTGGAGTCCAATCTCTACAATGGTCCAATTTATTTTCAATGTTTTCCAAATTATATGAAAATGTTAAGAAATGTAGAAACTGCTTTAAAGTTACATGTCAAGACCACATAAGGAATATTCGATGAGGATTTGGATAATCTTTCTATTGTTTATAGAATTCTTCATTATAAAATTTCAAAAACTGGTGTAAGAATTTCTGTTAAGAAAGAGTCGCCTAAGAATGAAACCATTCTTATGGAGGTCAACCTTCAAAAATCAATGATCATGACACCTAAACCCCTCAGACATGATGAAATCATGGCTGCTTTTCCAGACTCTTGGGATTTGGAGAATATCCAACAATCCAAGAAAATAGAGTCAAGAAGTTTAGGAAATTTTGTTCAAAGTCCTGAAGGACATGTTAAGATATCTATGAATAGGTCATCCTCTTCCAGAATTAGAATGTTCAATAACCCAGAATTAGAATTCAGTTCAAGACACTCTGTAGATTCTAATTACAGATCTGCAGTTGAAGCTCCAAAGACTTCGACTAGTCTCAGAGGAGTAGATTTCCAACCTACTATTTCACAACCCATTTATGAATCTGTTCAAGAGATACCGTCTGTTAATCACTCACCGACTAGATCTCAAATTTTAGTTTTACATAAACAGTTCAAAATAGATAAACAAAAGCTAAATACTGAGTTTATGCAAGAATATAACAGGTCAAAAAGAGAATGGTACTTCAGTACTTTCTCGACAGAACAAGTTCAAAACTGGAAATTAGAATATTATAATTTCATGGAAAATTTAGGTTAACATATTTTCTTTTTTAAATGGTTTGAAATGTGTTGTTTCAATAACAAAATAGAAAATCCATTCATAATAGATGATCAAAAGGAAGTGAATACCCATACTAGGATTATAGTAGAATGGGATACCACTTTAGGTCAAAAGATTATATCTGTTCATCCACTTTTTGAAAATCTGAAGATTTCAAAAGGTAGTTCTGAGATAGAAGCAACACTATTCAAAACTGTAAAAGGTAATGAGGATCAACATAGTTCAAAGAAAGATATTAAGAATATAGAACCCCAGAATAATTTTACTAATTTAGCGCTCAATACAATAGGCAAGCAATAAGATAGAATAGAAAATGTGGTCAATAATAATAATGTTTCAGAAATCTCTTCCAATCACTCTATTCAAAATCATATTAGTTCAATACCTTAGTAACCTCTATACAAAATTCCGACCCTTACTCAAGGAGAATTAAAAACAATAAATCTAGGTAAAACCTCTCAAAACTTAGTTAATGAAATCACCAAAAGATTTGATCAACTAAATGTGTCAAATAATAGGTTAAAAGGTTCACAGATCAACACCCTGTCAAAAATAGAGTCTGATCAACAACTAAATAGAATTAGATTTAGGAATCCAAAACTAGTGACAAGGAATTATACACTATACCTAGTTACCCAGATACCCAGTATGAAGAAGAAAACACCTTAGTTACAGAAGCTAGCTATATCGGCGAAGCTATAGTAGAATGGAACATTGATGGTCATAGTGAGCATCAAGTGTTAGGAATAATTCAAAATATGTCAATGTGCGCTACGGCATATAGGATCAAAGATAATGATGAAAGGTCAATAGTAACCATGTTAACAACTGTATTTACTAGTCAATTAAAAGGCTGATGGGATAACTATCTCACAGAAGCTGAAAGGTCAAGAATTAAATTCACAGTTAAGCAAGAAGAAATTAATGGTCAAATAATAGAAGTTCAAAATGGAGTAGCTGTTTTAATTTATGCTTTGACAAAACACTTTGTAGGGAATCCCACAGATTTCCAACAAAGGATAGCTAATCAACTGATCAATCTTAGATGTCCAACAATGTCTAATTTTAGGTGGTACAAGGACATATTCCTAACCAAGTTATACACCTGGTCTAATAGTAGTGTAGACTATTGGAAAAAAAAAGGTTCTTAGGTGGTCTACCCAACCTATTTACCGAAAGAGTTAAGGAATGCATTAGGAAACAATGCAACAATACACTCCCTTTTCAACACATGACTTCTGAAGAATTAATTAATTTTGTTACAAACGAAGCTTTCACAGTCTGTAACGACATGAAGCTTCAGTCAAAATTAAAATATGAGTTCAAAAATAACCATAGAGAATTAGGAAATTTTTGTGATCAATATGGAATGGAAAAGATTCGAGCTCCCTCTGCTAGGTACAAAAAACATAGGAAGATTAATAAGTATCAACCTATCAGAAAAACTTATCTTTGACACTCTGACAAACCTGATAGATCATTCTAAACAAGAAACACTACTCAAAATTCTAGGAAACCTAGAAACCATAGTTCAAAAAATACTGATCGCAAACATATAGTTCATTTTAAATGCAGGAGGTATGGTCATATTTCAAAGACACTGCAAGCTAAAGAAGAAATCAATTCTTTAGAAATAGAAGATAAGTACAAACAGAGTTTTATGAGTATTATGTTAGAAGATCAAAACTCTGAGTTAGAATATGATTCAGATAGCTCTAGTGACCAAAAAGAAATATATCAGTTAGATCAACAAGATAGTTCATCATCTAGTTCAATACATGATGACGAAAGTCATTTAGAAATAGAAATTTGTAGCTATAAAGATTGTTCAAATACTTGTTCAAAAGCAATAAATGTGTTCAATAAAGATAAGATTCAAACCTTAGTAGAAATAATAGATAAAATAGATAATGAAGAAATTTGAAGAGAATATCTGGTCAAGATTAAGGATATTATGGATTTGGAGGAACCCAGACCAAAACCAGAAGTCAAACCTTATAATGTTCAAGAAATAATCCATAGGTTTCAACATAATTCTGTCCAAGAAAATGTTACAATAAAAGAATTACAAGAAGAGATCAAAATCATTAAAGAAGAAATTCGATTGCTCAAACAAAAGGATAGGAACTTATCCTTAGATATTTTAAGTTTAAATGCTAGAAAAGATGTTAGGAATTCTAATGATCAAAACAACCCAGAAGAAAGTAGTTCAACACCAAAGGAAAGTTATTTAAACACTATTTCTAGAATTTCCGTTCAAAAATGGTATTGCCATATTAATCTCACCATTAAGAATTTTAGTATCAAAATGATCGCTCTAATGGACTCAGGAGTTGATCTTAACTGTGTTCAAGAAGGGTTAATCCCTACTCAATACTATGAAAAAACTACTCAAAGTCTCAGTGGTGCCGGAGGTAATAAACTTCCTATTAGGTACAAACTGTCAAATGCCAAGATATGTAATCAAGGCATAAAGTTCAATACAACTTTTGTTTTAGTTAGAAATTTAAATGAACCCATGATCTTAGCAACGCCTTTTCTAACCTTAATCTACCCCTTTAAGGTTTCAAAATTAGGTATTTCGACAACTGTGTCTGGTAAAGAAATTTGTTTTGAATTTTTAGATCCTACCAGAACTACAGATGTTAATTTGCTCAAAAATTTAGCTATTTCAAAATTAAATTTGCTCAATAGGAAAGAAACCCAGATCAAAATATTAAATAAAGAAGTTCATTACAAAAGAATTGAGGAACAAACAGAAAAACCTCAGGTTAAGGATAGAATAACCCTTGTTCAACAAAAACTAGTAAAAGAAGTTTGTTCAAAAAAGCCCAATGCTTTTTGGGATAGAAAAAGACACGTAGCCTCTCTCCCTTACGAGCCCAGTTTTACAGAGGATAAAATCCCGACTAAAGCTAGGCCCATTCAAATAAATAAAGAAACTCTAGAATATTGTAAAAAGAAATTCAAGACTTGTTAAGTAAAAGGTTAATTAGAGCGAGCAAATCTCCTTGGAGCTGTTCAGCTTTCTATGTTCAAAATCAGGCAGAAATAGAGCGAGGAGCCCCTCGCATGGTCCTTAATTACAAACCGCTCAACAAAGTTCTTAGATAGATTAGATACCCTATTCCTGATAGAGGAGACCTAATTTCACGTGTTCAAAAGGCATCTTTATTTTCAAAATTTGACATGAAATCTGGATTTGGTAATCTGGATTTTACCAAATCCAAATCATTGAAGAAGATAAGTACAAAACGGCTTTCATCGTTCCCTCCAGTCATTACGAGTGGAATGTAATGCCATTCAGGCTCAAAAATGCCCCTTCAGAATTTCAAAATGTTATGAACACTATTTTTAATCCTTTTTCTCAATTTACAATAGTCTACATAGATGATGTCTTAGTGTTTTCTAGGTCAATAGAACAACACTTTAGGTACCTTGATCAATTTTACGAAATTGTTAAGAAAAATGGTTTAGTAGTTTCTGCTAAGAAAATGAAACTGTTCCAAACAAAAATTAGATTTTTACGTTATGATATTTACCAAGGTATGATCAAACCCATTAACCATTCAATAGAATTTGCAGACAAATTTCCTAATGAGAAAACCGATAAAAATCAACTTCAACGATTTTTAGGATGTCTCAACTATGTTGCAGATTTTGTTCAAAATTTAAGAATTATTTGAAAACCTTTATATTCTATGTTAAGAATGAAAGTACCCGCTTGAGATAGTTCAATGACAGAAGATGTCAAAACCCTTCAGTTAAGAGTTAAGAAACTACCCTGTTTAGGAATACCAGACCCAAAAGCCTTTATGATAATTGAAACTGATGCTTCAAAAGAAGGTTATGGAGGTATCCTTAAGCAAAGGCCCGAAGGAAGTTCAAAAAAACAATTAGTTAGGTTCAATTCAAGAGTATGAACTGAAGCCCAAATAAAATACTCCACGATCAAAAGAGAAATTTTATCCATTGTCTTGAATATCAAAAAATTTCAAAAAGAGGTGTTCAATAAAAAATTTTTGCTCAAAACTGATTGTAAATCTGCAAAAAGTGTTTTAGAAAAAGATGTTCAAAACTTAGTTTCAAAACATATTTTTGCCAGATGGCAAGTAATACTTTCCTGTTTTGATTTCAAACTTGAGCATATAAAAGGCAAAGAAAACGCCCTTCTTGATTTTCTTACGAGAGAATTCTTGCAGGGAAAAACAGAAGAATGGACAAAAAATCAAAAGCAATAAGCAAAGATCAATATGGATCCCTATTGGATCCTAGAAATGTTCAACAAGGAACCCCATCTGGTTCCTACAACATCACCATTACTAGTGACACCACTTCCGTCTTATGCAAAAGAATCATTTTCTATATTTTCTACTCAAACCAGTTTTCACACTAGAAAAGTGCTTTTAAAGTTTTTCTCAACCTTTGGAACTCCCTGGATAATTTCATGGGATTTCGAGTTCAAAGACAGGTTCAATATCGACTATCCCCTTTTTCTTAGCCGAACGTCTAACATCAAATGGTGGTCAACTTACAACCCTAATTTGCTCAAGAAAAAGGCCGTTGAAAAATGGCTTGCTCAGAATCTACACATGATCAAGTATCCTCAGGCTATTCAACATCAATCTCCTTTCCTTGCTTCAAAATCTCAGATAATGACAGAACTCAACAAAGCCCCAGTCTGAAGAAGAGTTCAACAATCTTGTTCAACAACTTGCAGAGAACGCTCCTTCTAACAAGGATCCCTCCGAAGATCTCAATCCAGAAGACAGCAGTCAGTTTCAAAACGAAGATGATTGTTTCAACATCGACTTCGCTAACCTTAGTCAAGACTGACTATGGTTCAGTTAAGTGATATCAAGCATTTTTATATACTTTTTAGTCCCTATCTTAGTCGTATTGCTATTTCAATGTTGCCAACTCTCCTATTTTATTATATTTTGAATTTATTGGGTGTAAATTAATTATAGAATTAATATGATTCAAATTTATAATTTTATCCCAGTTAATTCATGTGCTTAATTTCAGATCTATTTATTTGACAGAAAAATTGCTGACATGGACGTTTTGCTTACTTGGAGGCCATATGGATATGCTGACTGGGCATTGAATGGTTGACTAGGGCTGACTGGATTTCTGGTCCCCATTGTTCTTCACTTTACAGCAAATGGGAATGACAGCATGGGCCTTCTGCAGCAATTAATGGTAGACAGAAATAGCAAAGGAATGGAGTAGCTTGTCTTGCTGCCCACAGCATCCAATGAGGCATCCAATGAAGCATCCAAAGAGGCATCCAAGGAGGCATCTAGGGTAGTATTCCAAGGCATGGAGGACATCAGTTTTAAAAATGAGATGACACTTTTATTTTGAGTAACTTAGGAATTTCGTAGCTCTCTTTCCCTCTCTGTTTTCTCTTCTGTCATTTGCTGTTTTGCTCTCATGGAGGGCTAAGTCTTCATTGTAATTAGTCATTGGACCACTGGGATGTTGTAGCTTGAACTAAGAATGCAAGCTAAGTGTTTTATTCTCCATTTTCATCTCATTTCGTTTCTGTTTTGCTGTTATGTTTATGTTACTGTCAGATTTTGATTAGAACTTGAGAAGTAACATAAACTGACTTATATAAATAAGATATAACCTTGCTTGACTGATTAGGAAAGTGAGGGAGGCGAAATGACTAGTTAAATGATATATTTAACTTGGTTTGGTTGAGATTTTCCACTGAATGCATCTGGTTATAGTAGAGAGATGTTCTTAACTGTAATTAGTAGCATTAAATTATAGATGTTATTCTAGAACCATTTTCATAAAGAACCAAACAATGGAATGAGAACAAAACTGAATCAATGAGTTAGGTAATGATAGTTGCACTCCCATTAATCCTAGTGGCTGATTACATAGTTTCTTTACTGTCAACACCTTGCAAATTTCGCTGCTGCTATTGTTGTAGTTATTTGGTTGCTGTTCTGTTCTATTTTTATTAGTACTACCAACAAACCCCCCCCATTTATGTACTTTTCGTTAGTGTTTGTGTTTGGGTGTTTAAAACGATTAATTAGTGTTTAGAAGTGAGGCTCCTTGAGTGAATACGACTTGGGGATCACTATACTACAAATTGCCATGAATTCAATTCTGGGCGATTCGGCATCGTAGTGGCGTGAACCATTAAGCCGTCGGCAGAAGAAGACAAAGCTTCTGCCAGCTCAACACCTTTTATTTCTGTCAGCATAAAGATGTTCAACATATGGTGGACAAGCTTTTTGAAAAGATAAGCATCGGCAGAAAACGACAAAAGAACTTTTGACAAAGTAGCCACCCCGTGTTCAACTTTCTAAAAAGTAACCGTCCACGCGTCTTACTTTTCGGATTTCAAACTTGTTCAAATCCGCGAACTCTAGAGCCTCTGAAATCCACGGACTTCAACTTAGTTCAAATATGCCTTCTTATTTCTATGAAAGGCGAAGTAGTTTAGTTAAGAGACAGAACAAAAAAACAGAGAGAGAAATATTCTGTTAAAAACGCTCTGTAATCATTTTATTTTCAAGAAGATCAACTAGATGTGTCAAATAATAAGTCAAAAAGTCCACAGATCAACACCCTGTCAAAAATAGAGTCTGATCAACAACTAAATAGAATTAGATTTAGGAATCCAAAACCATAAATTAGGAATTATTACACTACACCTAGTTACCCTGATACCCAGTATGAAGAAAACACCTTAGTTACAAAAGCTAGTTATACCGGCAAAGCTGTAGTAGAATGGAACATTGATGGTCATAGTGAGCATCAAGTGTTAGGAATAATTCAAAATATGTCAATGTGTGCTACAGCATATAGGATCAAAGATAATGACGAAAGGTCAATAGTAACCATGTTAACAACTGGATTTACTGGTCAATTAAAAGGCTGGTGGGATAACTATCTCACAGAAGCTGAAAGGTCAAGAATTAAATTCACAGTTAGGCAAGAAGAAATTAATGGTCAAATAATAGAAGTTTAAGATGGAGTAGCTGTTTTAATTTATGCTTTGACAAAACACTTTGTAGGGAATCCCACAGATTTCCAGCAAAGGATAGGTAATCAACTGATCAATCTCAGATGTCCAACGATGTCTGATTTTAGGTGGTACAAGGATATATTCCTTACCAAGTTATACACCCGGTGTAATAGTAATGCAGACTATTGGAAAGAAAGGTTCTTAGGTGGTCTACCAAACCTATTTGCCGAAAGAGTTAAAGAACGCATTAGGAAACAATGTAACAATACACTCCCTTTTCAATACATAACTTTTGGAGAATTAATTAATTTTGTTAAAAGCTCTCACGGTCTGTAACGACATGAAGTTTCAGTCAAAATTAAAATCTAAGTTCAAAAATACCCATAGAGAATTAGGAAATTCATGTGATCAATATGGAATCGAAAAGATTCGAGCTCCCTCTGCTAGGTACAAAAAACATAGGAAGATTAATAAGAATCAACCTGTCAGAAAGACTTATCATCCACACTCTGACAAACCTGCTAGATCATTCCAAACAAGAAACACTACTCAAAATTCTAGGAAACCTAGAAACCATAGTTCAAAAAATACTGATCGCAAACATATAGTTTGTTTTAAATGCGGGAGGTATGGTCATATTTCAAAACACTGCAAGCTAAAGAAAAGAATCAATTCTTTAGAAATAGAAGATAAGTACAAACAGAGTCTTATGAGTATTCTATTAAAAGATCAAGACTCTGAGTCAGAATATGATTCAGATAGCTCTAGTGATCAAAAAGAAATATATCAGTTAGATCAACAAGATAGTTCATCATCTAGTTCAATACCAGATGACGAAAGTCATTTAGATATAGGAATTTGTAGCTGTAAAGGTTATTCAAATACTTGTTCAAAAACAATAAATGTGCTCAATAAAGATAAGATTCAAACCTTAGTAGAAATAATAGATAAAATAAATAATGAAGAAATTAGAAAAGAATATCTGGTCAAGATTAAGGATATTATGAATTCGGAGGAACCCGAACCAAAACCAGAAGTCAAACCTTATAATGTTCAAGAAATAATCCATAGGTTTCAACATAATTTTGTTCAAGAAAATGTTATAATAAAAGAATTACAAGAAGAGATTAAAATCATTAAAGAAGAAATTCGTTTGCTCAAACAAAAGGATATGAACTTATCCTTAGATATTTTAAGTTTAAATGTTAGAAAAGATGGTAGGAATTCTGATGATCAAAACAACCCAGAAGAAAGTAGTTCAACACCAAAAGTTATTTAAACATTATTTCTAGAATTTCTGTTCAAAAATGGTATTGCCATATTAATCTCACCATTAAGAATTTTAGAATCAAAATGATCGCTTTGATAGACTCAGGAGCTGATCTTAACTGTGTTCAAGAAGGGTTAATCCCTACTCAATACTATGAAAAAACTACTAAAAGTCTCAGTGGTACCGGAGGTAATAAACTTCCTATTAGGTACAAACTGTCAAATGTCAAGTTATGTAATCAATGCATAAAGTTCAATACAACTTTTGTTTTAGTTAGAAATTTAAATGAATCCATGATCTTAAGAATGCCTTTTCTAACCTTAATCTACCCCTTTAAGGTTTCAGAATTAGGTATTTTGGCAACTGTGTCTGGTAAAGAAATTTGTTTTGAATTTTTAGATCCTACCAGAACCATGGATGTCAATTTGCTCAAAAATTTAGCTGTTTCAAAATTAAATTTTCTCAATAGGAAAGAAACCAAGATCAAAATGTTAAATAAAGAAGTTCATTACAAAAGAATTGAGGAACAAATAGAAAAACCTCAGGTTAAGGATAGAATAACCCTTGTTCAACAAAAACTAGAAAAAGAAGTTTGTTCAAAAAAGCCCAATGCTTTTTGGGATAGAAAAAGACATACAGTCTCCCTCCCTTACGAGCCTAGTTTTACAGAGGATAAAATCTCGACTAAAGCTAGGCCCATTCAAATGAATAAAGAAACTCTAGAATATTGTAAAAAAGAAATTCAATGCTTGTTAAGTAAAAGGTTAATTAGAGCGAGCAAATCTCCTTGGAATTGTTCAGCTTTTTATGTTCAAAATCAGACAGAAATAGAGCGAGGAGCCCCTCGCATGGTCATTAATTACAAACCGTTCAACAAAGTTCTTAGCTGGATTAGGTACTCTATTCTTGATAGAGGAGACCTAATTTCACGTGTTCAAAAGGCATCTTTATTTTCAAAATTTGATATGAAATCTAGATTTTACCAAATCCAAATCACTGAAGAAGATAGGTACAAAACGGCTTTCACCGTTCCCTTTAGTCATTACGAGTGGAATATAATGTCATTCGTTCTCAAAAATGCCCCTTCATAATTTCAAAATGTTATGAACACTATTTTTAATCCTTTTTCTCAATTTACAATAGTCTACATAGACGATGTCTTAGTGTTTTCTAGGTCAATAGAACAACACTTTAGGCACCTTGATCAATTTTATGAAATTGTTAAGAAAAATGGTTTAGTAGTTTTTGCTAAGAAAATGAAACTGTTCCAAACAAAAATTAAATTTTTAGGTTATGATATTTATCAAGGTATGATTAAACCCATTAATCGTTCAATAGAATTTGCAGACAAATTTCCTGATGAGATAACTGATCAAAATCAACTTCATCGATTTTTAGGATGTCTCAACTATGTCGCAGATTTTATTCAAAACTTAAGAATTATTTGCAAACCTTTATATTCTAGGTTAAGAAAGAAAGCACCCGCTTGGGATAGTTCAATGACAGAAGCTGTCAAAACCCTTAAGTTAAGAGTTAAGAAACTGCCCTGTTTAGGAATACCTGACCCAAAAGTCTTTATGATAATCAAAACCAATGCTTCAAAAGAAGGTTATGGAGGTATCCTTAAGTAAAGGCCCGAAGGAAGTTCAAAAGAACAATTAGTTAGGTTCAATTCAGGAGTATGGACTGAAGCCCAAATAAAATACTCCACGATCAAAAGAGAAATTTTATCCATTGTTTATCCATTGTCTTGAATATCAAAAAATTTCAAAAAGAGGTGTTCAATAAAAAATTTTTGCTCAAAACTGATTGTAAATCTGCAAAAAGTGTTTTATAAAAAGATGTTCAAAACTTAGTTTCAAAACATATTTTTGCCAAATGGCAAGCAATATTTTCCTATTTTGATTTCCTAATTGAGCATATAAAAGGCAAAGAAAACGCCCTTCCTAATTTTCTTACGCTAGAATTCTTGCAGGGAAAAATTGAAGAATAGACAAAAAATCAAAAGCAATAAGCAAATATCAATATGGATCTCTACTGGATCCTAGAAATGTTCAACAAGGAACCCCTCTGGTTCCTACAATATCACCATTGCTGGTGACACCACTTGCGTTCAACAGCCCTTCTAGCATTGGTATTCGACCATAAGGAAAAGGTCCTAGACCTTCTTCTAGTTCAATATCCTCTCAAAACCGTTTTCTTCCATTAACATATGATCAAGCTCTAACCACTCCTCCTCCTCAAAAACAAATCACACCTATTCAACCTTCTTCTTCCATGGTTCAACTTACTCAACCAACCCCGCTCAAAAGATCTCTTTTTGAGAAATATGTTTCAAAACCCTGTTATGTACCTATTTGTGTCATTGAACCCGAATGGCTCAAGAACCCTAGTATAACCCCTAGGGAAGTTGCTTAAAAGTTTTATCCAGAAGGACAATATTTTTTAACTTCTGATTTAGTAAAAACAAGGATTTTTTATGAGTTCATATTGGTAGATACAAATTCTATCACTCTGACTCATGAATATGATCCACTTTTTCCTTCACGAGTTCAATACTCAAAAATCAAGATCAACAAAGTTTTAACTCTTTCTCAATAGAATCATCATCCTTATATTTCAAAGTCTTTTTCAAGACTGTTCCAGCCTCAACACTTTAATTACTGGGACTACAAAATGGCTTGGTTCCATACATTGCTGATTCACCCTTTTTCTCACTCTTGGTTTATATGGTTCAATAAGAGTAATTAGGAATTTTTAGCCTGGTTCTCTGAATGGTTTTGCTTTTTTGGTCCGAACACGGAATTTCTTTCGTCTTATGTAAAATAATCATTTTCAATATTTTCTGCTCAAACCAGTTTTCACACTGGACAAATGCTTTTAAAGTTTTTCTCAACCTTTGGAACTCCCTGGATAATTTCTTAGGATTTCGAGTTCAAAGACAGGTTCAATATCGGCTATCCTCTTTTTCTTAGCCAAACGTTCAACATCAAAGAGTGGTCAACTTACAACCCCAATTTGCTCAACAAAAAGGCGTTGAAAAATGGCTTGCTCAAAATCCACACCTGATGAAGTATCCTCAGGCTGTTCAACATCAATCTCCTGTCCTTGCTTCAAAATCTCATATTATGGCAGAATTCGCCAAAGCTCAATTTGAAGAAGAGTTCAACAATCTTGTTCAACAACTTGCAGAGAAAGCTTCTTCTAACAAGGATCCCTCTGAAGATCTCAATCCAGAAGACAGCAGTCAGTTTCAAAACGAAGATGACTGTTTCAACATCGACTTCGCTAACCTTAGTCAAAATTGACTATGGTTCAGTTAAGCCATCGGCAGAAGAAGACAAAGCTTCTGCCACTCAACACCTTTTATTTCTATCAGCATAAAGATGTTCAACAAGTGGCAGACAAGCTTTTTGAAAAGATAAGCGTCGGCAGAAAACGACAAAAGAACTTTCGACAAAGTAGCCGCCCCGTGTTCAACTTTCTGAAAAGTAACCGTCCACACGTCTTACTTTTCATATTTCAAACTTGTTCAAATCCGCGGACTCCAGAACCTCTGAAATCCATAGACTTCAACTTAGTTCAAATCCACCTTCTTATTTCTATAAAAGACGAAGTAGTTTAGTTGTGAGACAGAATGAAAAGACAAAGAGAGAAATATTCTGTTAAAAATGCTCTGTAATCGTTTTGTTTTCAAGAAGTTTTGCTGTTGCAAAATTGTAAGTTCAAAGTTCAAAACCTTTGTATTTTTATCTGATCAATATGAGATTATCTTTGTTAGAATATATTCCAATTCTTTTTACTGATCTTATGCTTGTCATTAAATTCGAATATTTTGTTCAACCTAATAATTCTATAATTTATACTGTTAATCAAGAATCGCATATAGAATTTAGGGATGCTATTTTAAGTTCTAAATTTTCTTATGTTCAAATTCCTGAAGTTTTGTATGAATTTCTGTTCATTTAGATTTAGGGTTTATAGAACGACAATCTAGTAAGGGAAAGGTCGGAAAAGTGGTATTATTTATTTATTATATATATATATATATATACACACACACATAATGTATGTGTGTGCGTTTGTTTTTGTGTGTGTATTGGGGGGAAGAGGAGGAGGCGAGAATTTAAAAATATATTAATTAGTGAATAATTGTCAGTCACATTATTTTAGTAAAAAATATGAGCGACTAAATCTGATCAATGACTATTTCAGTAAAAAAGAAGTGGAGTGTATATCACACTTTTTTCTACAGCATTTCAGTGAGTAAAACAAGAAAAATGAGACAAAACATTGTTCACTTGCATTCAATAGGAAATTTTCAGTTAAAATTTTCCTTCATTCTTGTAGTGTGTGCAAATAGACAATAAAAAGAAAACATATTATTCACATATATTAGAAGTGAACCTCTTTAGAGATACCTAGCACAACATTACAATATAATATTTGGACAACAAATAATAACTTGTAAGTGGTCCTCTCTCATACAGCTCATGAATATTGATTCTTATTATTAGCCTGGCAATATATCTTTTTTCGGTCTGACACATTATTAGCATGATTTCAAGATACAAATCAATTAATTCATGAATGTCTTAAGTTTAGCCAAAATAATACCTTTGGGATAAATATTTTACATAGACATAACATGTTTATTGCACCAAATAGAAGTTACTTTGGTAACATATTAAGTCAGTTTATCAAAACATATGAAAAACATGTTTTTCACTGGGGAAAAGATCAAACAATGCAAACAACATCATACACACCAAAACATTATGGCTTTGAGAAAAATGGGAAAAAACTATAGAATTTTGATTTGACAGAAATCATGAATCAAACACCTTAACAGTGATTAAAACACGCTTTACAATTGTTCCTAACATGCTTTGATCATACCACTTTATGGAAAACAATCATACATATATATCAAGAACCAAACTTAATGTCCTCAAAAAAACTAGTTTTCCGATTTTGTC
The DNA here is from genome assembly GCA_037074585.1 of Biancaea sappan. NCBI lineage: Eukaryota > Viridiplantae > Streptophyta > Magnoliopsida > Fabales > Fabaceae > Biancaea > Biancaea sappan. The sequence goes on from CM073499.1 coordinate 30,275,993, forward strand.
AAATAAGAACCAAACCATGATTCAATATGCTTGAGGATCAATTTTAGAAGCGAGTCATATAGTAGGTAGGGTTCTTCCAAAGGATAATGCTAGCATTCAAAAATTTTCTCACACAAAATGCGGAGGAGGCGAGTGGCTGATTATGACCTAACTTCTTTTGAGGAACTACAACCCTAATGCACCTTACTTCAGCCATTAACAATGTTAATGTGGACTAAATAGGCTTCACATACATGCCCAAACCAAACTATTTATATATTTTAACCCAACAAGTAAACATTATTAAGATCATCAACCTTGGGCCGCCATTTAACTTGTTTAATTGATAGTATTCCGTGTACAACTATTTTAACACCACATTTTGGGAACATTACTAACATGTCTGTGTATATATACAGTGAGCAAGAGAATATATATTTGTTTGGGAGTGAGAAAGCATTAGTTCTTATACAATAAATTGTTACGATAAACTTCTAAAAAACTAAGAGAAGAATTGGCCCATACACCTAAAGTGCCAACCAAATGCAACATAGATAATGAATTTGCTCCCTCCGTGAGAATAAACTGAGTGGGAAAAGTTTTTACTCATTTTTGAAATATTTTTACTAAAAAGTGGATAAACCTCCCATTAATTCCCATTATCTTTTCCTAATCAGTTTTCCTAATGTTATTATTTTTTAAGCAGATTCATTATAATGTCTCTTTCTGTGTGTGTATATAAAGTTTGATGCTTTTTTATGATGATTTGGATTTCATCCAATCTGCTGCAATTTATCTAAACAGGTAATTAGTCTTTTCATAATTGCATGTGTTGAAATGATAATATAATCTTATCCCTAGTAAATAATAAAATATGCAAAAGCGATGGAGTTGCTTTTACCTTTCTCAACCTTTGGCAAGGTCATCAAATGAGCACCTTGGTCCACAAAGTACCAACAAAGTGAGTTACTCAGTTAGGTCATGTCTGCATTGATTGAGAACTCTGAAATAACTAACACAGGATTCACAAAAGCAAGATTAAATTGGGGATATATTTAAATTTTATATATATATATATAAATACACAAATCTACTGAAACCTTAATAAGATGAAAGTATTTTTGATGATAACATTCATTTTTAATACAAATATAAACTAATTATCAAAAAAATATAAATATAAACTATTAAAAAAATTTAAAGATTTTCATTATAATATTATTTTTATTTTAGATAATAACTTTAATAAATTCTTAATTTTACATTGATCATATTTATATTTAATATATTTTTATATATAAATAATTAATATAATAATATTTAGATTAAAATAAATATATTTGTAACTATCTTTTACATAAATATCAGTGCACAGAAAGTATTTTAACTTTGGAAAAGAAAAGTCTTTTTAAAAAAATCTTATTATACAAACATTAATTTTGTTTTTGGAAAGAAAAGAAAGAATGTAGTTTATTCAAAACAAAATTAATTTATGCATAAATTCCCAAAAGGGATAATGAACACTAATTAATTAAAGCACAAATTCCTATGGGGATAGACACACGAAGTTTTTTTGTACATTCTTTTAGGAACTGGCCTACGCATTCACCTAGATTGGTCTTTGGCTCTCTGGTTCAGTTGTTGGGCTATATATATACATATATTTGTAAATATGCTCATAAATAAATATAAAAATAAGTAAAAAAATAATTTATATGTAAATTTCACAATTAAAATATTTTAAAAAAATTTTTTAAGTAATTTTAACACACAAATATCATATTTAATAAATAAATATAATTATTTATAATTGTATTAATAAATTGTAAAAAATAAAATTAAAATTAATTTATTTGTGAATATCTAATAGTTATTTAATATTTTTCACTTTATATGATATTATAAAATTTATTACAAACATTGTTCAACTTTTACGATATAAAATTATTTTAGATAATTTAATGATATAATATACATAAAATAATAATATTTTATATTTCAAAATAATATTATTATTCACATATATATATATATATTTGACATATTTATATAATAATTATAACTTATTTCTTTTGTGGTTAAAATATTATATTTCATCAATCAGGGGTTAAAATATTAAGAAGAAAAAAAATTCAAATCACTGATTCAATTAAAATTTGACCTAATTAATCAAGTCAATTATATTTCGATTCAATTAAATGACTTTTGACTTTGGGTTGCCATCCCCAAGTTGATCTGGTTCAAAAACTATGTTTTTTGTATTATAAATTAAATTGTGGGCTTAGGCATCATTGCCCACAATATAATGGTAGTTGAAAGCGTTAAACAATTTGTGACTGGCATTTGATTTGGCTTTAAAATATTGACATGTGGATAGTGGGATCGCCTGCTAATTACAGCATGACCTCACTTGTTGACATTTTTGCTATATTGCTCCTAAAGCTTCTTTTGCATTCCCTCCATCATTGGTGTAACTTTTCCTTTTCTTTTGGAGCAAAATTCTTGTCTTTTTTTTTTTTTAAATACCATATTTTTTTCTTTAAATTTTGATTCAAATTTTAATTTTATTTGTTTTGTATCAATTTTATCTAATATCTTTTTAATTATTTTTAATTTTATTTTTAAACTTAACATCATCTAAATTATTAATGATAAACATTAATAGACTACCTTCGTTATAGACATCAATGTTAACTCATCTAGTTAAGTACATTATACATCAAATATTTTTTTAAAATGTTAAAATTGTCCTATATTATTCAAGGAATTAAAAGGAAAATGTGAACAACGAAGGATAATTTTTTTTATTTCAAGAGAATATTTGATATGAGATGACGTGTTTAGTTTGACAAGTTGATATTAATACGTGCAATGAAGGTAACCACATTAGCATCTATCACTAACAATTTAGACTATAAATTCATGGACAAAATTGAAACTAAATAGAAAGATGTGAAACAAAATTGACACACAAAAAATTTTACCAATGAAATTGAAATTTGGGTCAAAGTTAGGGATGAAAATGATTTTTTCCTTTTTTTTCACTAAAAAAAGGATTTCACTAAACTTCAGTGCAGATGATGAATTGCTTCGTGGAGTCCATGCAGATCAATATGGATGATGATGATGATGAGACCTAGCCCCCTTCCCATCCCTTAGACTAGGATTTCATGGACTGAGAACTTATATATTTATTCATTTATTTGTTATAGTACATTCGCACATTATGAATATTCCATCTTTTCTATATATGAGTAGACAGTTCATTTCATATCACTACTGGTTTACTAGATTACTGGTTTGCTGAATATTTCATCTTTTAATTCATAGGTTTGGAATTGTTTTGTTTTCCAATATTAAAAAAAAACTACTCCCAAATTAGAGACAAAATTTTGGGATAAATAAATTTGTCTCTGATTAGAAACGAAATTATTTGTCTTTGATTAGTGACGACATTTTGGGACAGATAAATCATTTTCTAATTTGGAACAGAATTGCATGTGGTGAAATGATATATGATCTTATCATTTTCTGATTGCATGTGGTGAAATGATATATGATCTTATCTCTAGTAAATAATAAAATATGCAAAAGCGATGGAGCTCCTTTTACCTTTCTCAGCCTTTGGTAAGGTCATCAAATGGGCACCTTGCTTTCACGAAGTACCAAAAAAGTCAGTTGCGGTTAGGTCATGTCTGCATTGATTGAGAACTTTGAAATAACGTACACAGGGTTCACAAAAGCAAGATTAAATTGGGGAGATATTTAAATTTTATATCTATATATATATATAGATACTGAAACCTTTATATGATGAAAATATTTTTTGATGATAACATTCATTTTTAATACAAATATAAACTACTAAAAAGTCTAAAATTTTTTAAAGATTTTTATTATAATATTTTATATCTATATATATATATATATATAGATACTGAAACCTTTATATGATGAAAATATTTTTTGATGATAACATTCATTTTTAATACAAATATAAACTACTAAAATTTTTTAAAGATTTTTATTATAATATTTTTTTATTTGAGAATAATAACTTTAATAAATTATTAATTTTATATTGATCATATTTATATTTAATATATTTTTTAAATAATTAATATAAGAATATTTAGATTAAAATAAATATATTTGTAACTATTTTTTACATAAAAATCAGTGTGCAGCACGTATTTTAACTTTGGAAAAACAAAATATTTAGAAAAAAATCTTATTATACAAACATTAATATTTTTGGAAAGAAAAGAAAGAAAGTACTTCATTCAAAACAAAATTAATTTATGCATAAATTCCAAAGGGAATAATAGAACACTAATTAATTAAAACACAAATTCCTATGGGGATAGAACACTTGGAATGTTTTTGTAGGCATCATTGCCCACAATATAATGGTGGTTGAAAGCGTCAAAAAATTGTGAGTGGCATTTGAAGTGGTTTTAAAATATTGACATGGCGCACGGATCCTCTGCTTAGAGAAAAATCAAGTAGAAGCTTACTCAGTTTTTAGCAATAATTTTTACGGTTGCTAAAAACCTTTAGCAACAGCTAGTAACAAAAAAATTGTTGCTGAAAATTTTTAACAACGATAAAAATCGTTATTAAAAATTGAATAACCAAAATTTCAAACAGAGGATCCAGATCCATTGACATGTGGATTGAAGTGGCATCACTTTCTAATGATAACATGATCTCACTTGTTCACATATTTGCTAAATTGCTCCTTTGCATTCCCTTCATCGTTGATGTAACTTTTCCTTCACTTTTGGAGCAAAATTCTTGTCTCTTCTTTAAAAAAAATCATATTTTTTAATTTCATTTCAAAATGTTATTTTGTGTCAATTTTATCTAACATCTTTTTAATTATTTTTAATTTTATCTTTAAACTTAACATCATCTAAATGTTAATGATAAACATTAACGGACCACCTTCATTATAGATGTCAATGTCAACCCATCTAGTTAGGTACATTACACATCAAATATTTTTTTTAATGTTAAAATTGTCCTATATTATTCAAGGGAATTAAAAGGAAAATGTGAGCAATGGAGGGTAATTTTTTTTATTTCAAGAGAATATCTTATATGGAATGATGTGTTTAATTTGATGAGTTGATATTGATGCATGCAATGAAGGTAGTCACATTAGCATCTATTACTAACAATTTAGACTATAAATTCATGGAAAAAATTTGAAACTAAATAGAAAGATGCGGAATAAAATTGACACAAAAAAAGTTTTAGAAATGAAATTGAAACTTAAGTCAAAGTTTAAGGATAAAAATGATATTTTTTTCCATTTTTTCACTAAATTATTAATTTGATCCTCCAAAGATTATAATTTTTGCAATTTAATCTTTAAATGATCAAATGTTTTAATTTAATAAATAAAAAATATTACATTCGTCTTAATTTTATTCTTTAATTTGTCAAAATAACTTTTGACAATAAATAAAATTTGACAACAATAAATTTTATGAATAAACAACGAAAAAGGCCAAATTAAGTTAAATGTCATTTTTCTGGAATTAAGTTAAAATACTTGATATTTCAAGATTTAAATTAAAAGAATTTGAATATTTCAGAAACTAAAATAATAATTTACTTTATTTTCTTATTTATTTTTAAAATAAAACCTAAAATAAGGTGAAAATGTTAATGGATTAAAATAAAATAAAATTGAATTAAAGAATTAAAATAAAATTTAAAACAAAACTATAAAGGGATCAAAATAATATTTTAGCCTATTATTTTTTTCCCGTCATAAACGTTGTTTTCTTGCGATCGTGAGCATTTTTGCATCTTATCCAGCAGCACCGGGAATCTTTGATTTCTGTCAGCAGGTAGAGTTGGTGGAATATTTTAAATAAAAATAGTAATATTTTCATTCCTTCTCTAGCAATAAATTGAACTTTAATATTTTATATGTTTTCCTTCCTATTTGAAATTGCTAAGTAATTTATTAGCAAACATGTGATTTCCAACAATTTCATTATTTTTTTTAAAGGGTGGTTTGAATCTTCTAAGGATTGAAAATTGACAGGGTAAAGATCTATAAAGATCATACTAGTGTATGTCAATTAACTTGTTATAGTTATTAATTTATTATTATTATTATTATTGCTTCATTCATATTATTTGGTGCACACATATACTGGGGATAAATAAAAAGGACTTTAAATTTGTTATGACAAACAAAATTATATGGTTGGCATTCTTGTAATTATACGCCTTGATAAAAACTTACAAACTAGCAGGGATGGATCCAGAACAAAAAATTGGTGGGGGCAAAAAATTAGTATACAAATACTTTTATTTAATTTTTGTGGGGGCAAACAGAAATTTACTAAGTATATTAATTAAAAAAAATTTCTCACATATTAATTATCAAAAAAAAAATTCATAGCCCCCACAAGGATCTAAGTAGATCCGTCCCTGCAAACTAGTTTTTTTTTTTTTACCTTAAAAAATGTTCTCATATAAAATTAAAAGTGATATGTCAATAATAAGCTAAAAATTCACATGACACCGACTTCACATTTTAAGATTCATGTAAATGTCAACATTTTTGTTCTTGTTCCTTTTCTCACTATGCTCTTGTACTAAAAAATTGAAGTTGTTGCCAGAATATATTTTTCTATAACAAAATTAACTATAAATAATTAATTTTATATAGCATTTTTATAGAACCATTAATATCTAGAAATATGTTGAATTTTGATTAATTTAGTTCGAGTCAAATCAGATCACAAAAGCTTAAAATTTTTCCTATATTGATTTTCTCTATTCACAATATTCAAACTTGAGATCTTACTCAGAGGACATTTGCTTACAATGAAGGTTGAAAGTTGATTGGTTCAAATTTTAGACTATTAAATATGTTTTTTTTATTTTTATAAATGCTTAATAGCTCTGAATAAATCTCATTCAATCAGATATGATAAAAAGTTTGAAAATTTTCCATACATTAATTGCTTAAGTGGCATTTTTACTAGAGTGTATTAATGCATACTGATGTTGAAAAACAAATAAATTTAATAATTTAATATTTAAATTTCAAAATAATATCATAATATATATATATATATATATATATATATATATATATATATGTTCATATTCATATTCAAATTCAGAGCTCTGAATCTTGAAAAAACAAATGCCCCTTAAACAAGTTGCAGACAATCTAAATCAACTTGCATTTAGAGCATATAAATCTTAGGGTATGCACCACTAGATTTCTAGCTAATTAACAAGTTGCAAAATCAAAATTTTATCAGAAAAATTAAGCTACTTGCTACTTTTCTAATCCACCTTTAAATTATTCTATATATATATATATATATATTCATTGACTTGCTTACAAGAATGATTTATTCTTTTTTTTTAACTTGTGTTTAGAATATTATGTATTGCAGTAAACACTCATCTAATCAAAAGAAGAAAAAGATAAAGTTGTACAAAAGACAGAACATTGATTTTGATTAAAGATGATGTTGGAGGGTTAAATTAAACCTTAGATTGGATTCTTCTTAAAAGAATAATTACTTTGTTAGAGTTCCAAGTTTCCCTCTTGCCCAGCTACCATGCTCAACTTTAGATATTCCCTAACATTAAATTCTATACCACCTTAATCTTCAAGAAAAATATTTTAGAGTAAATTATTAATTTAGTTCCTAAAAGATTATAGTTTTCTCAATTTGATTGTTTAAAAATAAAATATCTCGATTTAGTTCTTAAAAAATTATATTTATCTCAATTTAGTCCTTTTTATGATTGCTATATCTCAAAATTTTTCTTTGCAAAAAAATAATTGTGACAAATAGAAAGTCAAATTAAAATAAATGTAATATTTTAAAGACTATGTTGAGACGTTTAATTTTTAAAGGCCTTAATTAAAATAACTTTAGAATTTTGAGGATCAAATCGGTAAATTATTCAATATTTTATGGTCCTTAAAAGAATAAATTGAGATATCATGAGGTTCTATGCCAACTTTTTCTTCAAGAAACATATTTTAGAACAAATTACTAATTCATTTCTTGAAAAATTGTAGTTATTTTTATTTGGATTTTCAAAAAACAATTGTCTTAATTTGGTTCTTTTTATGCTAATTGGTAAATCTCAAATTTTTCTTTAGCAAAAATAATTTGACAAATAGAGGGATTAAATTAAGATAAACATAATCTTTAAAAAATTAAATTGAGATACTTAATTTTTAAAGAATTATATTAAAACCATAGTCTTCTAAAGATCAAATTAGTAATTTACTCAATATTCACGGTCAACTTATTCATCTACTCTAACATGAAACTCTATATCAACTTTCTTCGCAAAAAATATGTTATGCTCAAAAGGATACTCTATCATGAAATTCTATAACAACTTTCTTGAAGAAAAATATTTTATATGTGCTCAACTTCATATAGTCTAACATTAAATTCTGTAACAACTTTAGTCAAGCAAAATATTTTATGCTCAACTCCATATAGTCTATCATGAAATTCTCTATAACAACTTCTAAAAAGTATATCACTTTCAAATAGATAATGCATTTGGGTCTTTTTATTTGATGAGTCTTTAAATCTGTACAAATTAATACCAGTTCTCATCAACAATAAACATTCATTTCGTTCCGACATAAAGACCACTTTTTTTTATAAACAATTAATTAAGGGACATATATTATTATTATTATTATTATTATTATTATTATTATTATTATTATTATTATTATTATTATTATTATTATTATAGGGAGCTGTCTACAAATAAAAAATAACCAAAAATGATCAAATCCAAGACTTTTTTTTATCTGTAATCTTTTAATTAGGGAAAAAAAATTCTTAAGTGTAGTTCCTTGAGCTTACAATTCTCTAATCAAAACACGGACAAATGCATACTCTTTAAAAATAAAATTATACAGTTTACAACTCAACAATAAATAATTGGTCTTTGAAATAACTTTTTTATACATGTTCTATCTTTTATAGCAAACCAAATACTAAAAATATAAAAAAACTGTATATAAGTCTTGTAATTATTCTAAAAATGGTCTTGAAAAGTTAATAAATGCTCATATTAATTTTTAAAATAAAAATTTCTTGTGTATTATTTATTGTGTCAAATAAATAAAAAACTTTAATAAAGTTACCTACAATAAGTTTTTTATATTTAAAAATCAATTTGTACACAAACTCATTTTAAGACACAAAATTTATATGGACTTAATTTTTTTTTTCTTTATTTTTTTTCTTTTATAGCAAAAGGGAAGCTTGGTCCCTAACCTTGTAATATTCAATCTCATATTACTTAAGCTACAAGTTTGATGGTAAGACTTAATTGTCAAATATCAAACCTTTAATATGTTTTAAAAAAAAGAATTTATTGATCAATATTTTTAAATTTCTAGTAAAAATATTCTATAAAAATACGAAGTTTAAGATGCAGGATTTTTTTTTAATGCTGACATGCCCAATTTGCATGGCTAATGATTAGATATAAATGTCCCACATGTAAAATAAAATTTCTCAAAATGTTCTCATAATTTTTTCCTCTCCTATTTTCTTTGCTTCTCAGACATAGAACTGCCATAGGTGAAACCTAGAATTTTTACCTTCAACATTTTGGTGTTTGATCATTCATCCATTTTTGTGCGCAATTTCGATGCAATATTTCGAAAAACTTTACTGATTTTAAGTGTGATTTTGGTGCAATATTTTGAAAAATTATATGGGCATTTGGACAATTTTATTTTACATATGGGACACAAATTCAATTAGTAGCCATGTAAATATGTTATTTCAGTATTAAAAGAATGATTTATTAACTCTGTTATAAAGAAGACCATGTTAATAAGATTTTAATTAGGGACGGAACATCTATCTTCTTTTTCCGTCTCATAATAGAAACAAATTCAAGGATGAAAATTTCGTCCCCAACTTGAGATAGAGACTTATCCATCTCAGATACTCGAAGTTTTCTTTGAGACAGATTGATTGTTATGAGATGAAAATATTCCGTCTAAAAATTTTGAGACAATATATTTGGGTGTTTCTGAGATACCAGTTTTAGAGACAGAATAAAATTCGTCTCTTATTCTACTTATGACTCATCAAAGATGAAATTATACTGGATCACAGACGAATTTTTCCTTCTCTAATTTTTTTTAGTCTTTCATCCACTTTTTTGCAATATATCTAGACAAGTAATAAATCTTTTCATAATTGCATGTGGTGAAATGATATATGATCTTATCTCTAGTAAATAATAAAATATGCAAAAGCGATGGAGTTCCTTTTACCTTTCTCAACCTTTGGTAAGGTGATCAAATGAGCACCTTGCGTTCACGAAGTACCAAAAAAGTCAGTTGCGGTTAGGTCATGTCTGCATTGATTGAGAACTCTGAAATAACGTACACAGGGTTCACAAAAGCAAGATTAAATTGGGGATATATTTAAATTATATATATATATATATATATATACACACACACAAATATACTGAAACCTTTATATAATGAAAATATTTTTTGATGATAATTTTCATTTTTAATACAAATATAAACTATTAAAATTTTTCAAAGATTTTTATTATAATATTTTTTTTATTTTAGAATAATAACTTTAATAAATTCTTAATTTTATATTGATCATATATATATTTGTAACTATTTTTTACATAAAAATCAGTGTGCAGCACGTATTTTAACTTTGGAAAAGAAAAATATTTTGAAAAAATCTTATTATACAAACATTAATATTTTTGGAAAGAAAAGAAAGAAAGTACTTCATTCAAAACAAAATTAATTTATGCATAAATTCCAAAGGGGATAATAGAACACTAATTAATTAAAACACAAATTCCTATGGGGATAGAACACTTGGAATGTTTTTGTAGGCATTATTGCCCACAATACAATGGTGGTTGAAAGCGTCAAAAAATTGTGAGTGGCAGTTGAAGTGACTTTAAAATATTGACATGTGGATTGAAGTGGCATCGCTTTCTAATGATAGCATGATCTCACTTGTTCACATTTTTGCTAAATTGCCCCTTTGCATTCCCTCCATCATTGATGTAACTTTTCCTTCGCTTTTGGAGCAAAATTTTTGCTCCTTTTTTTTTTTAAATATATTATATTTTTTCTCTTTAAATTTTGATTCAAATTTTAATTTCATTTCAAAATGTTATTTTGTGTCAATTTTATCTAACATCTTTTTAATTATTTTTAATTTTTATCTTTGAATTTAACATCATTTAAATGTTAATGATAAACAATAATAGACCACTTTTATTATAGACGTCAATGTGAACTCATCTAGTTAGGTACATTACACATCAAATATTTTTTTAAAATGTTAAAATTGTCCTATATTATTCAAGGGAATTAAAAGGAAAATGTGAGCAATGGAGGCTCTTTTTATTTCAAGAGAATATCTTATATGGGATGATGTGTTTAGTTTGATGAGTTGATATTGATGCATGCAATAAAGGTAGTCACATCAGCATCTATCACTAACAATTTAGACTATAAATTCATGGAAAAAATTGAAACTAAATAGAAAGATGTGGAATAAAATTGACACTAAAAAAATTTTAGAAATGAAATTGAAACTTAGGTCAAATTTTAAGGATAAAAATGATATTTTTTTCCTTTTTTTCACTAAATTATTAATTTGATCCTCCAAATATTATAATTATTGCAATTTAATCCTTAAATGATCAAATGTTTCAATTTAATCAATAAAAAAATTACATTTATCTTAATTTTATTCTTTAGTTTGTCAAAATAACTTTTGACAATAAATAAAATTTGACACCAATAAATTTTATGAATAAACAATGAAAAAGCCAAATTAAGTTAAATGTCATTTTTTAAAAATTAAATTAAAAAACATGATATTTCAAGATTTAAATTAAAAGAATTTGAATATTTTAGAAACTAAAATAATAATTTACTTTATTTTCTTATTTATTTTTAAAATAAAACCTAAGATAAAGTGAAAATGTTAATGGATTAAACTAAAATAAAATTGAAATAAAGAATTTAAATAAAATTTAAAATAAAGCTATAAAGGGATCAAAATAATATTTTAGCCTATTATTTTTTCCCGTCATAAATTTTGTTTTCTTGCGATCATTGTGACGTGAGCATTTTTGCATCTTATCCAACAGCACAGGGAATCTTTGATTTCTGTCAGCAGGTAGAGTTGGTGGAATATTTTAAATAAAAATAGTAATATTTTCATTCCTTCTCTAGCAATAAATTGAACTTTAATATTTTATATGTTTTCCTTCCTATTTGAAATCGCGAAGTAATTTATTAGCAAACATGTGATTTCCAACAATTTCAATTTTTTTTAAAGGGTGGTTTGAACCTTCTAAGGATTGAAAATTGACAGGGTAAAGATCTATAAAGATCATATCAGTATATGTCAATTAACTTGTTATAGTTATTAATTTTTTTTTATTATTATTGCTTCATTCATATTATTTGGTGCACACATAAACTGGATATAAATAAAAAGGACTTTAAATTTATTATGACAAACAAAATTATATGGTTGGCATTCTTGTAATTATACACCTTGATAAAAACTTACGAACTAGTTTTTTTTTTACCTTAAAAAATGTTCTCATATAAAATTAAAAGTGATATGTCAATAATAAGCTAAAAATTCACATGACACCGCCTTCACATTTTAGGAGTCATGTAAATGTCAACATTTTTGTTCTTGTTCCTTTTCTCACTATGCTCTTGTACTAAAAAATTGAAGTTGTTGCCAGAATATTTTTCTATAACAAAATTCACTATAAATAATTAATGTTATATAGGATTTTTATAGAACCATCAATATCTAGAAATATATTGAATTTTGATTAATTTAGTTTGAGTCAAATTGGATCACAAAAGCTTAAAATTCTTCCAATATTAATTTGATCCATTGACAATATTCAAACTTGAGATTTTACTCAGAGGGCATTTGTTTAAAATGAAGGTTTGAAGTTGATTCGATCAGATTTTAGACTATTAAATGTGTTTTTTTACTTAATAGCTTTGAATAAATCTCATTCAATCAGATATGATAAAAAATTTGAAAATTTTCTAGACATTAATTGCTCAAGTGACATTTTTACTAGAATGTATTAATGTATACAGATGTTAAAAAAAAAAACAATTTTAATAATTTAATATTTAAATTTCAAAATAATATCATTATATATATATATATATATATATATATATATATATGTGTGTGTGTGTGTGTGTGTGTGTGTGTGTGTGTGTGTGTGTGTGTGTGTTCATATTCATATTCATATTCAAATTCAGAGCTATGAATCTTGAAAAAACAAATGCCCCTTAAACAAGTTGCAGACAATCTAAATCAACTTGCATTTAGAGCATATAAATCTTAGGGTATGCACCACTAGATTTCTAGCTAATTAACAAGTTGCAAAATCAAAATTTTATCAGAAAAATTAAGCTACTTGCTACTTTTCTAATCCACCTTTAAATTATTCTATATATATATATATATATTCATTGACTTGCTTACAAGAATGATTTATTCTTTTTTTTTAACTTGTGTTTAGAATATTATGTATTGCAGTAAACACTCATCTAATTAAAAGAAGAAAAAGATAAAGTTGTACAAAAGACAGAACATTGATTTTGATTAAAGATGATGTTGGAGGGTTAAATTAAACCTTAGATTGGATTCTTCTTAAAAGAATAATTACTTTGTTAGAGTTCCAAGTTTCCCTCTTGCCCAGCTACCATGCTCAACTTTAGATATTCCCTAACATTAAATTCTATACCACCTTAATCTTCAAGAAAAATATTTTAGAGTAAATTATTAATTTAGTTCCTAAAAGATTATAGTTTTCTCAATTTGATTGTTTAAAAATAAAATATCTCGATTTAGTTTTTAAAAAATTATATTTATCTCAATTTAGTCAGTTTTATGATTGCTATATCTCAAAATTTTTCTTTGCAAAAAAATAATTGTGACAAATAGAAAGTCAAATTAAAATAAATATAATATTTTAAAGACTATGTTGAGACGTTTAATTTTTAAAATCCTTAATTAAAATAACTTTAGAATTTTGAGGATCAAATCGATAAATTATTCAATATTTTATGGTCCTTAAAAGAATAAATTGAGATATCATGAGGTTCTATGCCAACTTTTTCTTCAAGAAACATATTTTAGAGCAAATTACTAATTTATTTCTTGAAAAATTGTAGTTATTTTTATTTGAATTTTCAAAAAACAATTGTCTTAATTTGGTTCTTTTTATGCTAATTGGTAAATCTCAAATTTTTCTTTAGCAAAAATAATTTGACAAATAGAGGGACTAAATTAAAACAAACATAATCTTTAAAAAATTAAATTGAGATACTTAATTTTTAAAGAATTATATTAAAACCATAGTCTTCTCAAGATCAAATCAGTAATTTACTCAATATACACGGTCAACTTATTCATCTACTCTAACATGAAACTCTATATCAACTTTCTTCGCAAAAAATATGTTATGCTCAAAAGGATACTCTATCATGAAATTCTATAACAACTTTCTTGAAGAAAAATATTTTATATGTGCTCAACTTCATATAGTCTAACATTAAATTCTGTAACAACTTTAGTCAAGCAAAATATTTTATGCTCAACTCCATATAGTCTATCATGAAATTCTCTATAACAACTTCTAAAAAGTATATCACTTTCAAATAGATAATGCATTTGGGTCTTTTTATTTGATGAGTCTTTAAATCTGTACAAATTAATACCAGTTCTCATCAACAATAAACATTCATTTCGTTCCGACATAAAGACCACTTTTTTTTATAAACAATTAATTAAGGGACATATATTATTATTATTATTATTATTATTATTATTATTATTATTATTATTATTATTATTATTATTATTATTATTATTATTATTATAGGGAGCTGTCTACAAATAAAAAATAACCAAAAATGATCAAATCCAAGACTTTTTTTTATCTGTAATCTTTTAATTAGGGAAAAAATTCTTAAGTGTAGTTCCTTGAACTTACAATTCTCTAATCCAAACACGGACAAATGCATACTCTTTAAAAATAAAATTATACAGTTTACAACTCAACAATAAATAATTCGTCTTTGAAATAACTTTTTATACATGTTCTATCTTTTATAGCAAACCAAATAGTAAAAATATAAAAAACTGTATATAAGTCTTGTAATTATTCTAAAAATGGTCTTGAAAAGCTAATAAATGCTCATATGAATTTTTAAAATAAAAATTTCTTGTGTATTATTTATTGTGTCAAATAAATAAAAAACTTTAATAAAGTTACCTACAATAAGTTTTTTATATTTAAAAATCAATTTGTACACAAACTCATTTTAAGACACAAAATTTATATGGACTTAATTTTTTTTCTTTATTTTTTTTTCTTTTATAACAAAAGGGCTTGAAGCTTGGCCCCTAACCTTGTAATATTCAATCTCATATTACTTAAGCTACAAGTTTGATGGTAAGACTTAATTGTCAAATATCAAACCTTCAATATGTTTAAAAAAAAGAATTTATTGATCAATATTTTTAAATTTCTAGTAAAAATATTCTATAAAAATACGAAGTTTAAGATGCAGGATTTTTTTTAATGTTGATTAGATATAAATGTCCCACATGTAAAATAAAATTTCTCAAAATGTTCTCATAATTTTTTCCTCTCCTATTTTCTTTGCTTCTCAGACATAGAACTGCCATAGGTGAAACCTAGAATTTTTACCTTCAACATTTTGGTGTTTGATCATTCATCCATTTTTGTGCGCAATTTCGATGCAATATTTCGAAAAACTTTACTGATTTTAAGTGTGATTTTGGTGCAATATTTTGAAAAATTATATGGGCATTCGGACAATTTTATTTTACATATGGGACACAAATTCAATTAGTAGCCATGTAAATATGTTATTTTAGTATTAAAAGAATGATGTATTAACTCTGTTACAAAAAAGACCATGTTAATAAGATTTTAATTAGGGATGGAACATCTATCTCATTTTTCCGTCTCATAATAGAAACAGATTCAAGGATGAAAATTTCGTCCCCAACTTCAGATAAAGACTTATCCATCTCAGATACTCAAAGTTTTCTTTGAGACAGATTGATTGTTATGAGACGAAAATATACCGTCTAAGAATTTTGAAACAAAACATTTGGGCATCTCTGAGATTCCAATTTTAGAGATAAAATAAAATTCGTCTCTTATTCTACTCATGACTCATCAAAGATGAAATTATACTGAATCACATAAGGATTTTCCTTCTCTAATTTTTTTTTAGTGTTTCATCCACTTTTTTGCAATTTATCTAGACAAGTAATAAATCTTTTCATAATTGCATGTGGTGAAATGATATATGATCTTATCTCTAGTAAATAATAAAATATGCAAAAGCGATGGAGTTCCTTTTACCTTTCTCAACCTTTGGTAAGGTCATCAAAAAAGTGACTTACAGTTAGGTCATGTCTGCATTGATTGAGAACTCTGAAATAACGTACACAGGGTTCACAAAAGCAAGATTAAATTGGGGAGATATTTAAATTATATATATATATATATATATATATACACACACAAATATACTGAAACCTTTATATGATGAAAATATTTTTTGATGATAATTTTCATTTTTAATACAAATATAAACTATTAAAATTTTTCAAAGATTTTTATTATAATATTTTTTTATTTTAGAATAATAACTTTAATAAATTCTTAATTTTATATTGATCATATATATATTTGTAACTATTTTTTACATAAAAATCAGTGTGCAGCACGTATTTTAACTTTGGAAAAGAAAAATATTTTGAAAAAATCTTATTATACAAACATTAATATTTTTGGAAAGAAAAGAAAGAAAGTACTTCATTCAAAACAAAATTAATTTATGCATAATTTCCAAAGGGGATAATAGAACACTAATTAATTAAAAACACAAATTCCTATGGGGATAGAACACTTGGAATGTTTTTGTAGGCATCATTGCCCACAATATAATGGTGGTTGAAAGCGTCAAAAAATTGTGAGTGGCAGTTGAAGTGACTTTAAAATATTGACATGTGGATTGAAGTGGCATCGCTTTCTAATGATAGCATGATCTCACTGGTTCACATTTTTGCTAAATTGCTCCTTTGCATTCCCTCCATCATTGATGTAACTTTTCCTTCGCTTTTGGAGCAAAACTCTTGCTCCTTTTTTTTAAAAAAAATCTCTTTAAATTTTGATTCAAATTTTAATTTTATTTTAAAATGTTATTTTGTGTTAATTTTATTCACTATCTTTTTAATTATTTTTAATTTTTATCTTTGAATTTAACATCATTTAAATGTTAATGGTAAACATTAATAGACCACCTTTATTATAGACGTCAATGTGAACTCATCTAATTAGGTACATTACACATCAAATATTTTTTTAAAATGTTAAAATTGTCCTATATTATTCAAGGGAATTAAAAGGAAAATGTGAGCAATGGAGGCTCTTTTTATTTCAAGAGAATATCTTATATGGAACGATGTGTTTAGTTTGATGAGTTGATATTAGTGCATGCAATGAAGGTAGCCACATTAGCATCTATTACTAACAATTTAGACTATAAATTCATGGAAAAAATTGAAACTAAATAGAAAGATGCGGAATAAAATTGACATAAAAAATTTTTAGAAATGAAATTGAAATTTAGGTCAAAGTTTAAGGATAAAAATAGTATTTTTTTTCCTTTTTTTCACTAAATTATTAATTTGATTCTCCAAAGATTATAATTGTTGCAATTTAATCCTTAAATAATCAAATGTTTTAATTTAATCAATAAAAAATATTACGTTTATCTTAATTTTATTCTTTAGTTTGTCAAAATAACTTTTGACAATAAATAAAATTTGACACCAATAAATTTTATGAATAAACAATGAAAAAAGCCAAATTAAGTTAAATGTCATTTTTCTAAAATTAAATTAAAACACATGATATTTCAAGATTTAAATTAAAAGAATTTGAATATTTTAGAAACTAAAATAATAATTTACTTTATTTTCTTATTTATTTTTAAAATAAAACCTAAGATAAAGTGAAAATGTTAATGGATTAAACTAAAATAAAATTGAATTAAAGAATTAAAATAAAATTTAAAACAAAGCTATAAAGGGATCAAAATAATATTTCAGCCTATTATTTTTTCCCGTCATAAATTTTTTTTCTTGCGATCATTGTGACGTGAGCATTTTTGCATCTTATCCAACAGCACAGGGAATCTTTGATTTCTGTCAGCAGGTAGAGTTGGTGGAATATTTTAAATAAAAATAGTAATATTTTCATTCCTTCTCTAGCAATAAATTGAACTTTAATATTTTATATGTTTTCCTTCCTATTTGAAATCGCGAAGTAATTTATTAGCAAACATGTGATTTCCAACAATTTCATTATTTTTTTTAAAGGGTGGTTTGAACCTTCTAAGGATTGAAAATTGACAGGGTAAAGATCTATAAAGATCATATCAGTATATGTCAATTAACTTGTTATAGTTATTAATTTTTTTTTATTATTGCTTCATTCATATTATTTGGTGCACAAATATACTGGAGATAAATAAAAAGGACTTTAAATTTATTATGACAAACAAAATTATATGGTTGGCATTCTTGTAATTATACACCTTGATAAAAACTTACAAACTAGTTTTTTTTACCTTAAAAAATTTTCTCATATAAAATTAAAAGTGATATGTCAATAATAAGCTAAAAATTCACATGACACCGACTTCACATTTTAAGATTCATGTAAATGTCAACATTTTTGTTCTTGTTCTTTTTCTCACTATGCTCTTGTACTAAAAAATTGAAGTTGTTGCCAGAATATTTTTCTATAACAAAATTCACTATAAATAATTAATGTTATATAGGATTTTTATAGAACCATCAATATCTAGAAATATGTTGAATTTTGATTAATTTAATTCAAGTCAAATCAAATCACAAAAGCTTAAAATTCTTTCAATATTGATTTGATTCATTGACAATATTCAAACTTAAGATCTTATTCAGAGGGCATTGTTTACAATGAAGGTTTGAAGTTGATTCGTTCAGATTTTAGACTACTAAATGTTTTTTTTCACTTAATAGCTTTGAATAAATCTCATTCAATCACATATGATAAAAAATTTGAAAATTTTCTAGACATTAATTGCTCAAGTGGCATTTTTACTAGAATGTATTAATGCATACAAAAAACAAACAATTTTAATAATTTAATATTTAAATTTCAAAATAATATCATTATATATATATATATATATGTTCATATTCATATTCATATTCAAATTCAAAGCTATGAATCTTGAAAAAACAAATGCCCCTTAAACAAGTTGCGGACAATCTAAATCAACTTGCATTTAGAGCATATAAATCTTAGGGTATGCACCACTAGATTTCTAGCTAATTAACAAGTTGCAATATCAAAATTTTATCAGAAAAATTAAGCTACTTGCTGCTTTTCTAATCCACCTTTAAATTATTCTATATATATATATATTCATTGACTTGCTTACAAGAATGATTTATTCTTTTTTTTTTAATTTGTGTTTAGAATATTAGGTATTGCAGTAAACACTCATCTGATCAAAAGAAGAAAAAGATAAAGTTGTACAAAAGAAAGAACATTGATTTTGATTAAAGATGCTGTTGGAGGGTTAAATTAAACCTTAGATTGGATTCTCTGAAAAGAATAATTACTTTGTTAGAGTTCCAAGTTTCCCTCTTGCCCAGCTACCATGCTTAACTTTAGATATTCCCTAACATTAAATTCTATACCACCTTAATCTTCAAGAAAAATATTTTAGAGTAAATTACTAATTTAGTTTCTAAAAGATTATAATTTTCTCAATTTGGATCTTTAAAGATAAAATATCTCGATTTAGTCCTTAAAAAGTTATATTTATCTCAATTTAGTCTTTTTTATTATTGCTATATCTCAAATTTTTCTTTGCAAAAAAATAATTGTGACAAATAGAGAGCCAAATTAAAATAAATTTAATATTTTAAAGACTATGTTGAGACGTTTAAATTTTTAAAGGCTTTAATTAAAATAACTTTAAATTTTTGAGGATCAAATCGGTAAATCATTCAATATTTTATGGTCCTTAAAAGAATAAATTGAGATATCACGAGGTTCTATACCAACTTTTTCTTCAAGAAATATATTTTAGAGCAAATTACTAATTTATTTCTTGAAAAATTGTAATTGTTTTTTTTTGCATTTTCAAAAAACAATTGTTTAATTTGATTCTTTTTGTGCTAATTGCTAAATCTCAAAATTTTTTATAGCAAAAATGATTTGACAAATAGAGGGACTAAATTGAGACAAATATAATTTTTAAAAAATTAAATTAAAATATTTAATTTTTAAAGAATTAAATTAAAACACCGTAATCTTCTAAAGATTGAATTGGTAATTTACACAATATCTACTGCCAACTTATTCATCTACTCTAACATGAAATTCTATATCAACTTTCTTCACAAAAAATATGTTATGCTCAAAAGGAGACTCTAACATGAAATTCTATAACAACTTTCTTGAAGAAAAATATTTTATATGTGCTCAACTTCATATAGTCTAACATTAAATTCTGTAACAACTTTCGTCAAGCAAAATATTTTATGCTCAACTCCATATAGTCTATCATGAAATTCTCTATAACAACTTCCAAAAAGTATATCACTTTCAAATAGATAATGCATTTGGGTCTTTTTATTTGATGAGTCTTTAAATCTGTACAAATTAATACTAGTTCTCATCAACAATAAACATTCATTTTGTTCCGACATAAAGACCACTTTTTTTTATAAACAATTAATTAAGGGACATATATTATTATTATTATTATTATTATTATTATTATTATTATTATTATTATTATTATAGGGAGCTGTCTACTGATAAAAAAAATACCAAAAATGATCAAATCCAAGACATTTTTTTATCTGTAATATTGTTAATTAAGGAAAAAAATTCTTAAGTGTAGTTCCTTGAGCTTACAATTCTCTAATCAAAACACGGATACACGCATAATCCTTAAAAATAAAATTATACATTTTACAACTCAGCAATAAATAATTGATCTTTGAAATAACTTTTTATGCATGTTCTATTTATGATAGAGAATCAAATAGTAAAAATATAAAAAACTGTATATAAGTCTTGTCCTTAATCTAAAAATGGTCTTGAAAAGTTAATAAATGCTCGTATTAATTTTTAAAATAAAAATTTCTTGTGTATTATTTATTTTGTGTCAAATAAATAAAAAACAATAATAAAGTTACCTACAATAAGTTTTTTATATTTAAAAATCAATTTGTACACAAACTCATTTTAAGACACAAAATTTATATGGACTTAATTTTTTTTCTTTATTTTTTTTTCTTTTATAACAAAAGGGCTTGAACCTTCAATCTCATATTACTTAAACTAGTAGTTTGATGGTAAGACTTAGTTGTCAAATATCAAACCTTTAGTATATTTTAAAAAAAAAGATTGATCAATATTTTTAAATTTCTAGTAAAAATATTCTATAAAAATACGAAGTTTAAGATGTCAGGATTTGTTTTTTAATGCTGACATGCCCAATTTACATGGCTAATAATTAGATATAAATGTCCCACATGTAAAATAAAATTTCTCAAAATGTTCTTATACTTTTTTCCTCTTCTATTTTCTTTGCTTCTCAGACATAGAACTGTCATAGGTGAAGCCTAGAATTTCTACCTTCAGCATTTTGGTGTTTGATCATTCATCCATTTTTATGCGCAATTTCGATGCAATATTTTTGGAAAAACTTTACTGATTTTAAGTGTGATTTTGGTGCAATATTTTGAAAAATTATATGGGTATTTGGACAATTTTATTTTACTTACGGGACACTTAAATTCAATTAGTAGTCATGTAAATATGTTATTTCAATATTCAAAGAATGATGTATTAACTCTGTCACAAAAAAAGACCATGTTAATAAGATTTTAAAATATAGAAGATCAATATAAAATTTTTATAGGATAGAGAATCAAAATGAAAACTAAAATAAATATAGAGAACCAAAATATCACTTTTATCCTTTTTTAAACTTATATAAAATAATTTTTTATTACCATATATAGAGAGAATTTTAACAAAATAAAGTTGTTTGTGGCATAAACAGAAAGCCAAAACCGCAAATTTTTATTATTAAGGTTGGGCTCTTCTGATTAATGTTTTTAAACTTTTGTATAAAATTTTTTTATTAATATAAAAGAAAATAAAATCCAATCTTTAACGAAATAAGTTTTTGTAGTGAAATTCAGAAAATAGAAAAGATCCAAAACCTAAAATCCTTATTATTAAGGTTGGGTTTATCATTAATATATATATATATATACATATATATATATATATATATATATAAATTCTATATAAAATATATTTTTATTACTATATATCTATATTCAAAGAATCGGACAAGCTGATTTGCCTAGAAAACAAATGGAACAACCAACCCATTCTCTTGTTAGGTTTGGCCTTAAAATCAATTAGAGAAAGAAACAATTAAGAATAGGTCAAACTGATTTTTGATTTTTGATTTAAAAAGAATTGCAAGAGCATGCGCCACGTCTGTATATGTAGATATTATGATTTTTTTATTTATTTTTTAAATTTAACTTTAATTAATTTTTCAGTTTTATGATTTTTTTAATGAGTTCAATTATATATGTGTTTATAGTGATTTTTGGTCAAATCGAGATCTAACAACAAACTCCCAAGTGTTAATTTGTTAATAGGGGTGTTTCGGTTGAAAGCCAAATCTGACAACAAATATTTGTTTTTATCGAGAACGATTGTATTTCTAAAGTTATGCGGTAATTTTGTTTATGATAAAATTGTGTCGAAAGAGATTTACTTTACACAATATAAGGCTAGAAATGTACTTTTTTGCAGAAAAATTTTGTACTTTTTGTAAAAAAGTTAATGAAAACGATAAGGACGGAAAGTAAATGCAGAAAGGAAATTGTAGGATATAACGTACAGAAAGTAGACTGCAGAAAGTAAAGAGCAGAAAGTAATTAACGGAATGTAAATCGCAAAAGGTTTAAAGTGCGGAATATAAATAAAAACGAATAAAATGCCGGAAGATGAATGAAAATGCAATAAATTACTGAAAGATAAAAAAGATTAGAACATAAAAGACTTTGAATTTAAATTTAACTGAAATGTAAGGTGGAAAGCATACTTTGATGTTAATCTGTTAATCTACTCGCTTGAGATGTTAGAATTTTTTAATCAAGAACTGTCAATCCTTTTTACAATATTTAAACAAGTATTTATAGGCAAATAATCGAAGTAACTACCTATCTAACTATTTGTCATGTACATGACAGTTTATAATTACATTTCCTCGACATAACTTTCCAAATCCAAGTAATAGCAGTTTACAAGACCTGACAAAACTATTCTAGCCACCTGATAGCGGAGTAGCTCTTTGATGACTTCAACCTGACAAATTCTCTTGCCTTCGACGTTTGACAAATAACATATGTTCAAATTATAGACCTTCATCTCTTCAACATAGATGACTTTTATTCGTTTGTCGAGTGATGAGCTTTTGACAATAATGCTTTATCATACACAAAGTGTTTGTCTATCTGTTCCATCAACTTCGCTCTTGTTGAGTAATTGAATTCTGTCGAGTAGCTTGACTTGCTTTGACACTTGACTAATGACACTAATTTATTGGGACACTAAGAATGATTATTTGTCAATCAAGTGAACTTGGTCTGACTAAAAATTATTTATTTATTTATTATTATTTTTTTAAAAAAATAATTGTCCAACAATATGTGAGTAACTATATATATATATATATATATATATATATATATATATATATATATATATATATATATATATATATATATATATATATATTTAAATACCATTAATTCAACTATTTTTTTTAATCACGGTTGGGGCATTGATTATTAAACCGTACCTATACTAGTTTAATGACTAATTTAATTTTTAAAACCTTGCTATATGTATAAATATTCTAAAGTTAATTAAAATGTTTAGAGAATCGGACTAAACTAGTCGGTTGAACAAAAAATAGATGAACTAGTCATACGAATGATTTAGTTTAACGTAATGAATCGATAAGTGAAAAAACTAATCAAAAATCAAAAAATTAGTAAGATTAAACAATTCAATAGTTGAACTAGTTTTAGCTTTATTTTTGTTTTTTCTATTTGTTCATACATTTTTTTATTTCTCATGTATTTTATCAGTATTAATATGTCATTCTACTAGTCTATTGATATAATATTTTGTAAATAATTCTAAATTTTGTTTCACGTTTATATATTATTTAGATTAAATATAATTGTTAAATGTATATAAAAATATTTAATAATTTATCCAAACCATTTGTAAATTTATCAAATATAAACATAAAACTTATTAATTTATTATATTAAATTATTAATGTATAAAATAATATATATATGTATATATATATATATATATATAAAATTACAATCAATTTAACTAAAATTTAATTCAACCACTAAATCTTAAATCAATATCTTTACCAATATAATAATCGATTTAATTTTAATTTTCTAATCTTCACACAAGCAAAGAAATCCAATTCTCCCTTTCAAAAACAAAAAAAAGAAAAAAAAGAAATCCAATCCTCTGGACGGAATCAACTTCTCCACGGTAAAATAAAAAAAACAATTAAAAAAGAGGCCAAAACCTCAAATCTTGTACTAATCCAAAAGTGGACAAACACAAACGAGAGAGTTGTCACCTGTCAGATTTTGTACCTTAATCATAATTCGTAGGGGAATCCCCCACCATGTAACGATACTATCCACTTTCAATTTTTTTTGGCATAAATATTATTTTGATCCCTTGATTTTGCCAAAAGTTTTATTTTGGTCTCTTAATTAGCTTCATTTCATTCCAATTAGTCCCATAATTTTTCCTTACATTTCAATTTTGTCCCTTAGTTTTTTTTTGTTCTAATTTGGTCAATTAACTTTACTTTATATTTTAATTTGGTCATACAACTTTACTTCATGTGCTATTTTAGTCCTTTAATTTTATTTTGCTCCAATTTATTTCTTTAACTTTACTTTAAATTTCTCTTTAACATTTTAATTTTATTCTAGTTTAATCTAGTCATTTAATTCAAATTACTCAAATGTTTTCTTTTCTTTTAACTCCACCAAGATGTTTAATAAAAAAAATTTCATTTCTTGCCTAATTATGATAATTTCATACACGTTTTTTGCTAAGTATCTTAATGACATTAACGAGAAAAAAATAATTGAGTGGTTTTTGTAAGCTAATGACCAAATTGAAATAAAATAAAATTAAGGAATCATAGTAAAAATTAAGGTAAAGTTAAGAGACTAAGGTGAAACTTAAGTTAAAATTAAGGTATCAAATTGGATCAAAATCAAACCAAGGGACCAAATTGAGACTTAATATAAAGGTAAGGAATCAACTTGGAATAAAATAAGATAAGGGACCACAATAAAATTTGAGGCAATGTTATGGAATCAATATGATATTTTAGCCATCTTGTTTCTTCTTCTCATTTCACCGTTGACATGTTTTGCCGCCAACAATTTACAGCCACTCTAAACCGTTTGATATGGTGGTTCCATCCTCTCACATCGCAGGTGGGACCCGCGAATACGATCCCCAGCAAGCCAAAAACAACAACGAAGCTAAGGGGTCTCCTCTTCTTCTCTCTTCTCTCTTCTTCCCCACCGTTCATCCATATTCACTTTGAGTCACACCAAAGCGACACCGATTCCATATTCCCTCTCTAGTTTTTATTCTCCGCCTCAGAAATCTCCATTTAACGCAGATTTCCGATTCAGGTCTCTGTTGTTTTCCTCAGTTCTTGCCGATTTCCATGTGGGATTTCTGGGTACACTTGGGTTTGGTCTTCGCTCTGTGAACTAAGTGTGTGTTTGGTTTTGGCTTCTGGGTCTGTTTGGGTTTGGATTTTGGATTTTGATTCTGTGAAGTGAGGGGGAAGTAACGGAGATGTTCGGTTCCAGTACCAATCTGGTGACCACGGTGATTGGATTTGGTATGAGTGCGACTTTTATTGTGTTTGTGTGCTCGAGAATAATTTGTGGGAGATTGCGAGGGTCCGCTGAATCTCAGAATATGTTTGAATTTGAACCGAGGATGGATATAGAACAGGTAATTTCAGCTCTGCTATGTGCTTGTGAAAATGCTTAGTTTTTATGATAATCTGCGTCTCTTTATTGCATATGGTTTTGATTCCTGGATAATTTTTCTGATTCCATAACTCAACCCCATTTAGCTTCTTCATGTTAGCTTGGAAACTTGGATTAACTGAGAAATGAGGTCAGCTGCAACTTTCTACTGTACTTCAACTTCTAATTCTGATGCAAATGTTGCTTTCTTTTTCAGAGTGAATACATACTTTAGTCCCTAAAACTTATAGCAATTTAGTCCTTGGAGTTATTCCTTTCCACAAGTTAGTCCGTAACTCTCTGCATGATAGTCCCTCTTTTGGACCAAATTCTATATTTGTTTTACTATGAGGGAATGACTCATACATAGCGAGTTAAAATTTTCAAGATTAATGCGTAGAAATAATTTGAGGACTAAAGTTTGACGAGCTATATTTTCCAAATACATTTACTCCTTTTCAAAAATAAAACCTGTGAACCAACGCAGGTTATCTCAAGTAGTTTGCTACTTGTTCTGCTCAAGTAAGTTTCAAGTACGAGTTTTATGGATGGAGAAAATTAGTGTTAGAAGAGCCTTATACCAGGACACAGCTCGAACCAAATTTGTTGGAACTCATTGGATTTTCAATCCCAAACCAAAAAAAAAAAAAAAACTCTGATGAATAATAATATGAAGCTGCTATGATATTTCGGTCAGATGTAAAAATGGCAAAGGGTTTCTTTGTACTTAATTATATATTCTGTCCCTTAATTCGTACGTCCTGCTATGATGAGTTTGTATGTTCTTCTTAGTGGAGATCTCTTTAATGTCAATGTCAAATATCTTTGCTTTACTATGGACTACTGAAAGAGGAAGAAAATGAGTCTCTTATATTTATAAATCTTTACAAGCACAAGAATCTGTGTGTTACTTCATTATGGTTACTTTTGAGTTTTAATTTCTTGTTGTTTTGTGATAGCCAGAACATCACAGTAACCATCCTGAACCTGTTCTTGTCACGGCAATCCCGACTGTGAAGTTCAACCAAGAGGCTTTCAGTTCCATTGAAGATACACAGTTAAGTTTAGCATCTCATTTGCAGGTCACAGAGAGCAAGTTCCTTATATATTTCGAAAATATGCTTATCCGAGTATTAGGAGTCAATGAAATTGATGCATAAGTAAACCAGTTTTGCATCTGCAGGTGTGTGATATGTTTGGCAGAGTACAAAGAAAGAGAGGTACTGCGCATCATGCCAAAATGTGGCCACAGCTTCCATCTTTCATGCATTGATATGTGGCTAAGGAAACAATCCACCTGCCCGGTGTGCCGGGTACCGTTGCAAAATTCTTCTGGGACAAAGCATGTGAGGCCAGTAACATTCAGCATGGTGCATGGCGAGTCTCAGACTTCTGAAACTAGAGATAGTGAGAGGCATATTGAACCTGTTCCTGGTAATCTTGGGCACGTTCAGTCTCATACTTCTGAAACGGGAGACAGCGAGAGGCGTATTGAACCTGTTCTTGGTAATTTCAGACACGATGAATTTGAAACTTCTGAAATGAGAGACAGAGAGAGGTATATTGAACTTGTTCTTGGTAATCCCAGTCACGATCAGTCTCAGACTTCTGAAACGAGAGACAGCGAGAGGCATATCGAACTTGTTCCCGGTAACCCCGTACAGTCCTCTTCTGCAGAACCAGAAACAAGACAGTGATCTGAGAGAGCCAAGGGGTTGTTCTGCTCAAAATAGAGTGGTGTATACTTTCTTCCTCCACAGGTGAATGTTTCTACTAGGTGGGATTCAAATTCTTTGTCTATCATATGGGATTGAGATTGCATTGCTAATGTAACAAACAGGTCATGTTTACAGACATTTCTGCTGCTCACTTGTACATAATAAGACTCCTTGAGAAGAAGCACATACTGCAGGCCTCGGTTTTCGTGGACTTATCGTGAGTTTAAGGATGTGTTTGGATTGAGGAGAAGGGAATGAAGGGTTTCCTTCCCTTCCATTCTCCTCAATTCAAACATATCCTAGGCCTCTATTTCTAGGGTTCCAAGTTGGATTTCTTCAGAACATGGCATTTTTATTGGTCAAACAAACAAGTCCACTAGTTTATATTCAACTAAGCAATCAATCTTATGTTGTGTCTCTTGTAAATTTTTTTATAAGCCGTAGCAGCTTTCCTACATAATACTTTCTCTGAATGGCTAGGATCTCTCTTTCGGTTACAAACCATGATTTCGAATTATTTTGAGCAAATTATTAATTTGGTTCCCAAAAGATAAGTTATTTTAGTTGAGTTCTAAAAGATTAAATGTCTCAATTTAATTATTGAAAGATGGTTTGTTTTAATTTAGTCTTTCTTTTGTCAAAATGTCTAAACAATAAAAATTTTGAGATTTAACAACAAAAAGATTAAATTAAGACAAATATAATCTTTTAAATATTGAATTGAAACATTTGATCTTTTAAGAATCAAATTGAGAAAAATATAATGTTTTAAGGATTAAATTAATAATTAAATGTTTCACACTGCTAGAGTGCTACTGTCATAGTTCAAGAGTAATTCATATTCTTTTCTCTCTGGGAAACCTTTAAAATTTAAGTTAGAGTATTTTAATTTGGTTTTTACTATTTGGTTGAAGGGTGTTAATAAAATTGTAGACACCAGAAAGCAGGGAGGGACTGAATATAGAGAACGGTATAAATCATGAGTATCCTGTTCATACAAATGTGCTTTGAAGTTTGCTTCATCTGGGCATGGATTCTTTTTACACAAGCCAATATTTACACAATGTAACAGCATAGTTCTTCTCTCTAGTCTCTACCTTGACATCGAAAATTTTAGGTTGATTCTGTATACTATATTACAATTTCTCTTTTAGCCTTAGTTTTAATTTGGTTTCAAATATTTTTCTTTTTGTATCTATTTTGTGTTACTTTTAAACAAAAATAATGTCACGTCATCTTAGTACTCTTTCTTTTTATTTTGGTTCTTTCTGTTTAGTTCTTTCTTTTGTTTCTGTCATCATCTCTCTCGTTTTTGCTTAAACAGTTCCATTTCACAAATTCCTATAGAATTGATGAATTTAAAGTCCAGTCCCATACCAATGAATGAGATAAAGATACAAAAATTAGTATAAAGCACAAAAGGAAATGCGACTAAGTTTGAGACACTGAATCGCGAGTTTCAGACAAATAAACCTCCAAGCCTCAGTCATGAAAGGGTTAATACAGCTAGATTAACTAAAACTTGGAAAATTGCAGGGGGAAAAGAGAATTAAGAGAATCCACTGAGATGCAGAGTCACCCATGTTTCAATGTGAAAGGGTAACAATCCCTCAAAATCTCCTTTTCATATGAATCATATGACCACTTCTCTGTCTATATCTGTTCGTAATGGAGAAAGGCCAAAGCTTCGTGGCTGAGCAAGAATCTGAGGAAAAGCACACGACCTAGCACCACATCGCCCTCCCTGACGGGTTGTCCCCCAAGTTCGACGAGCTCAAGAGCTTCGTCACGGAGCACCACACCGACCTTGTGGGCCCTGACCAATGCTTCTCCTTGCTCCCCAATGAATCAATGCAGTGCTCGACACTGTGTGGTTCGTCATGCATCGTTTCGACATGCCCCAGACCTACAAACACTTCATCAAGAGCTATGTCGTGAAAGAGGGCTTTGAAATGACGGAGGGGTGCACAAGGGATGTGAATGTCATTTTCGGATTGTTAGTAGCTACCAGCATAGAGATGCTGGATATAGACAATGAGTAGCACATGACGGCTTTCATGGTCATTGAGGGCGAGCATCGGCTTAAGAATTACTGGCCGGTGACAACAGTGCACAAGTTTGAGGTCGAGAGAGATGAAGAGAGAGCAAAAACAAGAGAGATGATGACAGAGAGCGAGAGAGAGAACTAAACATAGAGAGGAAAAAACGAGAGGGAGCTAGGATAATGTGGAAATATATATATATATATATATATATATATATATTTCATTTTATATGCTGACGTGTTCATTTTGAGATGAGGTGGCAGTATACAATTCTTGGTCAATTGGATGGAAGAATATTTTTGGACAAAATATAAAGTTTATAGAAGTTTTTTGATGAGTTTTATACTTCATGAAAATTTTCTGTATATTAAAAAAAAGTTCATGAAAATTATTTATATTTTTTTTAAATTGTAAATAAAAAATACTAACACGAATTCTTTCACAAAACACGTCATTGTTAATGTGTCTCACTAATTGTACATATATTAGAAACATAATGAAAATTACATTTTGGCACTTGCGATTCCAGAAGTTAAAAAAAAAAAAGCAGGGGAGGGGGAGGAGTAAAAAAATTCTCAAAACCATGTCGCCACAACAAATGCCGCCTCATTATGCATTTGGCATACATGCAACTAGTGGAACACTGGCAATGACACGTTTTACAGAGAAATTTTTGTCGACATTTTTCATCCATAATTTAGATGGAATTAGTGGTAGGAACAAAATTAACACTAATAAAATTTACAATAAAATTGAAACTAGGGTCAAGTATTAAGAAAGAAAATAGTATTTTTGCCATATGTGTAGTATGTGTAGAAAAATATTAAATAAAAGAGAAAATTCTCAAGAAGAGAATAAGAAAGAATTTAGAGAAGAAGAAGATTATTTTTATTATGCACTTGTTGAATACAATACAATGTATAGCATTTATAGACATACAAAGTAATTGAAAACTAACTACAATATACAAATTTCAAAACTCTCTCATCAAGTTAGAGCTATGGTAAATTGAACCAAGTCCAATTTGATAAACAAAACACTAAAAAACTTCATAAGATAGTAAAATACCAAAACTGGTACAAAATAAAACCATGCTCTGTAATTTGGCGTGATTAACATTTGCGACGAACAATGGCTACAAAGAGGCAAAAGATACAACCAATTGTGCCACATATAATTGTCGACCAATTACAGCAAAAAAAACTCCATATTCATAGTTTTAGTAAAGAACTAGAAAATTGTCTTCCTACTCAAAATATCTCTTGTGAAAAAAAAAATAAGTCTTCTTCAAGTTCCATACATTGAACCAATCGATGCACTATATAATGATCCACTAAGACCATTTGCAATAAGGTCAATTACTGCACCTCCACAAATCTGAAAATTTATTTGAAAAATATAAAACCCATATACCAATAGTATCCCGGGCATGAGGCTCCTGATGATCATTTGAATCATTCAACAGGCCAAACACATCTAATTGAGCATCCCAAATTTGTTGTTAATGCAACATTCATATATGGATAAAGATGACCCAAGCCCAGAGTAAAGGTCCATCGCGAATAGAAGTAAAATATGCCAATTCCATGGCCAACTGCATGAGCAATGAGCAATACCAAAAGCACAATAAAAGCAATAAGTTGATAAGCCAGCCATTTATGCAACTAGCTCCAAGTTCTCCCTCTTAGATGATCATTCACTCCATTTCTATCACCCTCTTCTGGGAACTTAGGTAAGTCTCTGGCAAGTAAATCTCGCCACCAGCGACACCGTGTTATTCCCCACTGACAGTTTTCTTGGCAGCTAAAAAAATAGCACTCATAGCATTCATACCTTGCTGCAAAGCTTCAGCACTCATAGCATTCAAATTAACAATAAGTGCAATTAGAACTTCAAATTCAAATTCCTCTGTAAAATTCAAATTCCTTTTAGGAACATGTTCAACTCTTGTATATCTTTCCATCACCGGATGTTCGACCTGGTCTTCGTCATGATTATGTTGTATAACAAACAAAACCAGGCCGGCAAGGTGACTTGCCTCAAAATGCAGACTCTCAGGTGACGCCACTGATAAAGCTTCGCCTATGATGTGTGAAGACGAGCAGAGCCGGGGACCAAGAACAATCGATCAAGAGAGATCCGTAACTAGCCAGATCACCGGTTCTGGTTCATTCCGTCGCTCAGACCATGGCGACTTCCTCTGTTGCCATCGTCGTAGATGAATAGAGAAGAAAGAAGCTCAATACTTCGTTGCGCCAAAAAAAGAGAAATCCCATTGCCAGAAGAAAAAGAAAAAAAAAAAATCAATCGGCAGAAAGACCTGCCTCTTCAAATGCCGCAGCGAACCACTGCCGAGAACATCATCTTTCTCTGTATCTTTATCCACCGTCTTGGCATACTCAAGAAGTTGAGTCAGAGGCCATCATGAAAGCTCCAACCAGAGCCGCCACGGCCAAAGAAAGAAACAAGAATGCCGAGCAAGAAGACGGATTCATGTCTTGACCACGCACAGCAAGAATTCAGAAGGTCTTAAATGCAGCAAGGAAGAAGATGATTCAGGTCTTGGCATACTTTCTTTTTTTTTTTTTTTCAATAAAAGAAAAAACTTTCTAAGAGTCTTGCATGTCATGAAAGATTATACCAAATCTAAGTGATAATGTTTTAATCTATGGTTTTGCCCAACATACATATACATTCTCTTAGATGCAATTGGCGATATTCCCAGCCTCATGAAATCTAAACGCTCTTCTTTGTAGATCATAGATAACCAATCTAGGGATTAAAAAGTGCTATGGAACTTGGATTCCTCTTTTATTATTTTATGATGCTAAAAGTCTTGTACACTTTGGAGTCTAGCTCTTCTTGCTCTGAACTTAAAATTTAGGACTTTATTTATTATTGAAGAGTCATTGATCTATCGGGCTAGATTTAGTAAAAAGACTAGTCTCTTATAATATGATGAATTTGAGTAGAAGAAGTGTTCATATTTAATGTCTGACACTATCTCAAGTAAAATTATTTTTAATAAAAGATAACTGCGATTAAAAAGAATCATTAGAGTTGGAATAAATCAACTATGATTGATTCAAACAGTTCAGAACTTGTTTCTTGTAATCGAGGTTTTGAATATAAGTCTTGTGAATAAAGAAAATTAATACTATTAGAATTTTAAGCTTTTGTAGTCTAATCTAACTTGATTAATTCAAATCGAATTAACTTCTGGATATTGGTGGTTCCCAACTGAAACGGACTGAGTCACTGGAGTCAAGATATATTTTTGGCCACCTATTCGATGTTTTAATGTTAATTAATAATGCATTGGAATCTCATATAATTAGAACTTCTTATGTTGGCTGCCATTTTTGAATAATATTTGTGTGCACCTTTTTGCTTAAGTGGGCCAGGGTTTTTTTGTTCTGGGTTAGGTATTTCTTTTCGAAGGGCTTAAGTCACTTCATTTTGTCCAAAAATTTTGTGCTAATTTATTCCTTACAAACTAAATAATATATTAAATAATAAAATATTATGGGATGAAAACAATTAATCCTAAAAAAATAAAGAGTCTTGAAAATATAATATAAACACCTAAATGACCTAATTAATTTAATTGATTGTTTATGACAAATTAACATATGTGATAATAAAATAGGAAGAATTATAAAAAAATATAGAAAATTATGACTTATGAGTATGTAAAACAAATCAATTGATAATGTGTACATTTTAAAGTATATAAAAGAGAATTGAAACTAGTCAATTCTCATCTGAATCTTCATTCATCCAATTGTATCTTGAGTTGAATGAAAAGGGGATGAACATGTTATTATTTAACTATCCTTTGTTCTCAGATTTCTCATTATAAATTCTTTCAAGAAAACATATTTTTTGTGTTCCCAAACAGTACATGTCTCACGGAAACGGATTTTTCGCTTGGCTGTTTGGTTCAGTTAGGCTGTTGATTTTTACAATCAACAGTTCAAATTTCATAATGTTGTTTTTTTAGAAAAATAAAAAAAAATAAAAATAAGATCCTAAAATCTAGACTGTTGATTGTGAATATCAACAATTCAGATAGGCCAAATACCCTACTTAACTATTAAAACTAAACAAAAGATTTCTCTTACAGATGTCGAGACTTTAGTCTAGAGACTGTATGTCGTAGCCTAGTGGTATAGGGTGATGGCTATGTTTCAATGAAGGGACCAAGGCTAGTTACAATATTATTATCACAATTTTACCTTTAAAGGCAGTAATTTTTAAAATCTAATAATAAATATTAATTACATTTATTTTATTATTTACCATTTTATTGTTTATTATATTTATTATTATTATTAAAATATTGCATTACTTTCAAATATCATCTTTCTTGTTATATAATATATTTGTTGGTATCTATTTAAGATACAAAATTTTCAAAGTATAATAGCAAAAATCTTGAAATAAACTCTAAACAATATAAAAAAAATTTAAAGTTAATATTTTAAGATTTTAATGTTGACTCCATTGCATTCAAAGCCTTTCTTAAATTTTGATGATCAACAAACAAATTTAAATAATATTTTCTTGTGCTTTAATGATTTTCAGGAAAATATCACCAAGTCAAAAAAAATCCGTTAAGAGCTCAAGTGAAGATTTTTTTTTCTTTTTGTCTCTTAAAAACCATGTAAAAGCTTTTGAATGGCAAGACAAATTATTTTAAAAGTTGGAAATGGATTCTCGATCCTTGGAATTTACAAAAAACTTTAGAAATACATGATCATGAGCCATTAGTCAACTAATGCACATACATTAGTCGACTCTTTGGCTAAAAGTCTTTTAAGGGTCAATGTCCATTAGTCAACTAATTGACTTTCAATAGTCGACTAATTAGTCACCATCTCAATTTCAAGAATGTCTTTAGTAGCCATTAGTCGACTGATCTCATTACATTAGTCAATTGATCACTTATGGAGAATTTTAAACTTCAAGACTGAGATTCATCAGTCGACTAATAGCCAATAATTAGTCGACTAATCAGTCACTGTCTCAAATTTTAAAAAGCCTCCAGTAGCCATTAGTCGATTGATCACTTTGCATTAGTCGACTGATCACTCCTGGGAGAATTTCAACTATGAGACAGAGACTCATCAGTCGACTAACATCTAACTATCAGCCGGCTATCATCTCATTAAAGAGCAGCAGTTGATTTTCGTGGGTCAATCAGTCGGCTACCGGCATGATGACATTAGTTCCAAAGGCTATTTTATGAAGATTTTAGCTGATATCATCATGGATCCTCTTCCAACGGATCTCTAATATTTTGGGCTATATATATTGACTTTAGAGGTTGTCAAATCAACAAGAATACATCCTAGTTGCCTTTGAATCTTGAAAAGTCAAATTTTTTGCCAATCATTTGCTTTTAGAGTGCTTATCACTTGTATACTTACCCTATTTTAGAGAGTTATCCATATTCTTCTCAATCTTTCATTTGTATTGATCAAGGAGGGGTTCCTTGAGGCTGTGATTGAGAGTAATCTTATTGTGAGGGGGATAGACACCATTGGGAAACAGAGTTCTCTGCTATAGTGGCTCACAAGTGCCCATCTTTTATAAACTTGTGGTTATTGGTTAAAATCTCAAGAATTTGTCTTGAGAACTAGATGTAGTCTTGTTTTAAGCTGAACCAATATCAACACTTGTGTTAAATTTCTCTCACTCTCCTCTCTTTAATTGTTTATTGCTTTACTTTTGATTCGCTGCACTCTCTTTTATTCATCTTGCCTTTGCTCTATTATTTTTCTTTCTTAAATATTTTGGATTTGGTTTTAAAATCTCTTAAACTTCCAATAAGTTTTCAATATAATTTTTATTAACCCAATTCACCCCTCTTTTTTGGGAATAAGCCATTTATATCAATTGGTATCAGAGCTTGGGTTCTTGATCAAATACTTTATAGTCTAAGAGTTGATTATGGCTGGTCTTGGTGACTACATTTTGCCTGAAGGAAACTCCTTTACAAAATTCCCTGGTTTCAATGGCAATCATTATACTTATTGGAAGTTTAAGATGAGATTATTTTTTGATGCAGTAGACCTAGACTTATGGGATATTGTGGAAAATGGCCCCTATATACCTATGAAGGTAGTTGATGGGAATAATGTTCCAATACCCAAAAGTGAATGAGATGAAGCTGAAAAGAAACTTTTGCATTTAAATGCTAAGGCCAAAATGATTATTGTCAGTGCTTTAAGTCAAGATGAGTACTTTAGAGTTGCTAGTTGTGCTAATGCTAAAGAAATATGGGACATACTTGAAATTGCACATGAAGGAACTATAGGAGTCAAAGAATAAAAAATAAGTACTCTCATCAATGAATATGAAAATTTCAAAATAAAAAGTAGTGAGAGCATTAGTGAAATGCAATTGGGATTTACTTACATTACTAACCACTTGAGAGCTTTTGGTGTGACCTATGCAGAAAAATCTCAAACCACCAAGATTCTAAGGTGCCTCATTTCAGAATGGGAAGCCAAGAGGACTGCCATTATGAAGGTTAAAGGAGAATCTATGAATTCTCTCACAGCTCTGTTTGGAAATCTCCAAAATTATGAATCTTAGATTGTGGAAATGAGACAAGAGGAAGAAATCAAGAAAAAGAAAACTATCTCCTTAAAGTCAACCTTCTCCAAGAAAGTGGAAGCTGAATGTGATGAGGATGAAGGAGAACTTGACATCAATGATGAAGTTCTTGGCCTCTTTGTGAAAAAGTTTAGCAAATTTATGAGAAACAAGAATACTAGAAGATGGAGAAAAGATAGAGAAAATAACAAGGAAGGTCCTACTTGCAATGAATGCAAAAAGACTGGACACATTAAGAAGGATTGCCCTTAATACATCAAGAAGCAAGAAGAAAAGAAAGGCTATGACAAAAGCAAAAAGAAAGCCTATGTTTCTTTAATTTGGGGAGAAAATGAATCCAATGAAGAAGAAAGTGAAGAAGCAAATCTTTGCCTTATGGCAAGCGACAACGAAGAGGTATGCCTCAAAGCTAGGAGTGGGAAGTGGTATTTGGATAACGGTTGCTCCAAACACATGATCGGTAATCAATGTAAATTCATCTCCTTAGCTCTAAAAAGAGGTAAAGTGACCTTTGGAGGTAATGACAAAAGGCTTAATCAAAGGTATAAGTAAAGTTGGTAAGAACTCCTTAACTTCTAATGAAAAATATTTTGTTTGTTGAAGGTCTTAATCATAATTTGCTTAGCATTAGTCAACTATATGACAAAGGCAATAGAGTTATTCTTGATTCTACTTGTTTCATAGTTGAAAACATTAGTGATAAGTAAATTAAGTATATTGGCCAAAGGATCAATAATGTGTATGTTATAAATTTTGATGAAGATATAGACTCTAGTTACTTAATTAGTGTTAGTGATGAAAGTTGTCTTGGGCATAGGAGATTAGCTCATGTTAGCATGAGTCTTTTGGATAAATTAGTCACAAAAGAACTTGTAATTGACTTACATAAAATCAAATTTTAAAAAGATAAGCTTTGTAATGCTTGTCAAATAGGGAAGCAAGTTAAAAGTTCTTTCAAGCTAAAAACATTGTTTCTACAACTAAACCTTTGCAACTACTCCATATGGACCTTATAGGACCATCTAGAATAAAAAGTCTTCAGGTAACTCTTATGTGTTAATTGTTGTAGATGATTACTCAAGGTTCATATGGACTTTTTTTTTGCTAAAAAAGATCAAGCCTTTAAATCCTTTTTAAAACTTTCTAAATTTGTTCAAAATGAACAAGACTTGACTATTGTGAGAATTAGAAGTGACCATGGTGGAGAATTTGATAATTATGAATTCATAGAATTTTATGATGAAAATGGAATTGAGGATAACTTTTTATCTCCTAGAACCCCTATACAAAATGGTGTTGTTGAGAGGAAGAATAGAACTCTAGAAGAGATGGCAAGAACTATGCTTAACGAAGGGAAACTTCCTCAATATTTTTAGGCAGATGCGGTTAATACTACTTGTTACATAATGAATAGAGCCTTAATTAGGCTAATTTTAAACAAAACCCTATATGAGCTATATAGAGGAAGAAAGCCCAATATCTCACATATTTATGTATTTGGTTACAAATGTTTTATCTTGAACAATGGGAAGAAAACTTGGGTAAATTTGATGCCAAAGCCAATGAAGCTATCTTTATTAGTTACTTTAACACTAGAAAAGCATATAGAGTCTACAACAAAAGAATTCTTATTGTTAAAGAATCTATACATGTTGTTTTCAAAGAAACTAACTCCTCTCTTAAGGATAATGATGATCAAAATGGAGTGCTAGACTTTTTCAAGGATCTATTCTTAAATGATGAAATGGAGAAATATCAAGAAGTTGCTCCAAAGGAGGACATTGACTATGAAGAGAATGCCAACCTACCTTAAGAAGAAGTAAAACCTGAAAAGGAAGAGCCACCAAGTAACAATGATGAACTTCCAAAGGATTGGAAGTATGTAAAAAACCATCCTAAGGAACTCATCATTGGTGATAAATCTCAAAGGGTAACAACTCGAAACTCTCTTAGAAATATTTATAACCACTTAGCCTTCCTTTCATAAGTTGAACCAAAAAATATTGATGATTCAATTATTGAAGAAAATTGGGTCTTGGCCATGCAAGAAGAATTAAATCAATTTGAAAGAAGCCAAGTGTGGGACTTAGTCCCTAGAACCAATGATCATGTAATAATTGGCATAAAATGGGTTATTAGAAGCAAACTTGATCAAAATGGAGTAGTGGATAGAAATAAAGCTAGACTTATTACAAAAGGTTATAATCAAGAGGAAGACATTGATTATGATGAAACTTTTGCACCCATGGCTAGGCTTGAAGCCATTAGAATAATGTTGGCATTTGCACGCATAAATGATTTCAAACTTATTCAAATAGATGTTAAAAGTG
Organism: Biancaea sappan; assembly: GCA_037074585.1. NCBI lineage: Eukaryota > Viridiplantae > Streptophyta > Magnoliopsida > Fabales > Fabaceae > Biancaea > Biancaea sappan. The sequence goes on from CM073499.1 coordinate 30,315,034, forward strand.
CTTTCCTCAATGGCTACATCATGGAAGAAGTTTATGTTGAACAACCTCCTGATTTTGAAAACCATGATAAGCCTAATCATGTTTATAAATTGAAAAAAGCTCTTTATGGTCTCAAACAAGCTCCTAGAAATAAGTATGAGAGATTGAGCTCATTTCTTTTGGAAAATGGTTTTTCTAGAGGAAAGGTTGATACAACTCTCTTTTCCAAAAAGGAAAATCATGATTTAATCATTGTTCAAATTTAGGTTGATGACATAATTTTTGGTGCTGCTAATGTAAGCTTATGCAAGGAGTTTGCTAAGATCATGCAAGGTGAATTTGAAATGCCAACGATGGGAGAACTCAACTTTTTCCTTGGGCTCTAAATCAAACAAATAGAACATGGCACATTTGTGAGTCAAACCAAACATGCTAAAGAGCTGCTCAAGAAATTTGGAATAGAGAATGCTAAACCTATTTCTATACCTATAAGCACCTCAACAAATTTGGACAAGGATGAAGAAGGTATACCCTATGACATAACAAAATATAGAGGTATGATCAGATCCCTTTTGCATTTAACAGCTAGTAGACTAGATATTATGTTTAGTGTATGCATGTGTTCACGTTTTTAAACTTGCCCCAAGGAATCTTATTTTAAAGTTGTAAAAAGAATTTTTAGATACTTGGTTGGCACATCTAAAATAGGTTTATGATATCCTAAAGGATCTTCAAATGTTTTAGCCAGCTCCTCGGACGTTGATTTTGTGAGTAGCAAAACCGATAAAAAGAGTACAAGTGGAACTTGTTGATTCTTTGATAATTCTCTTGTCTCTTGGTTTAGTAAAAAGTAAAATAGTGTTGCTTTATCCACAGCTGAAGCTGAATATATTGCAGCTAGAGTGCTCAAGTTTTGTGGATGAAGCAACAACTAGAGTATCTTAGTGTTTCTCTTGAAAATATACCCATTAGATGTGATAATACAAGTGCTATATATCTGTCCAAAAATCCTATATAGCACTTTAGAACTAAACATAATGAAATTAGACATCATTTTATAAGAGATCATGTTCAAAAAAAAGATGTCTCTTTTGAATTTGTACAAACAGATTTTCAATTAGCTGATATCTTTACAAAGCCTCTAGCTGAGGATAGATTCAACTTTATAAGAAGAAAACTTGAGATGGAAAATCCAAATAAATTCTAAATTGTTTTCCATTGCATTCATTTTAGAATTTTTAATTGATTCCTATTATTAACTTAATCATCGGAATGTCCACTAAAAGTGTTTTACAGGTTTGAATCCTCAAAATGTCTTCTAAGGTACTCATATACTAAAGCTGCTGCTAAGTCATCAAAATTGTGGTTCTGAAATGAATTAGTTGACTATCTTCAGCTCATCAGTCGACTAAATACTCAACGGATAAAAATTTTCAAACTTTAAAGGAATCAGTCAACTATTATTATTGAATCAGTCGACTAATTACTCTCTGCCAAAATTTTCATCTAAGTACAGAAGTCATTAGTCGACTAATAAAAGTCAATCAGTCAACTAATGACCCTCTATCCAAAATTCTTTTTGAGTGCAGAAGTAATTAGTTGACTAATATAGGTCAATTAGTTAACTAATGACCCTCTGCCCAAATTTCATTCAAAGTGCAGTAGTCATCAGTCGACTAATCAAAGGACATTAGTCGACTAACATATTACTAGTGACTGAAATTTTGAAATGAGCGACTGGCGCTAGTACAAATGCCAGGTGCTTGGATCAGTGCTGAACGCTGAACACATTTTCTGAAAGAACTCGAAAGCCATTAGTTGACTGATCAGCCCTTGACAGTTGACTAATTCAAGTATACATCAAAATTTCCCAAATCAGCTATGAACAGTCGACTAATCCACTCCCGATAGTCGACTGATGGGTCATTTATTCGGATGCGTATAAGAAGAAGATCAGACTTTCAGGGCTTTATTGTGAAATTTCTCAGTGCCTCTCTCTTGCTCTCTCTTAGTTGACAAGGTCTCTCTACTCTCCAAGGCCTTTCTTCTCCAGTCCTCTTCATTACAAACTCAAGATTCGAAGACCTTAGGGGTTCTCAAGGTTCCTAAACTGATTAAGTTTGAATTTCACTCCATTTCTCTGTGTTTTCAAAATCGCTTCACTCTTCTTCACTAGTGTCTTCCTCCTCCAAATGTCCTCGAACAAAGGATATCTCAAAATGACCAATGGGGAATCTCCTAAACCCTAATCAAGTGTAGAAGTTTCAAGAAAGCTTCAAAAAATGAAAGGTAATCCCTACTAGACACCTTGACTGGAATTACTTTTCCCTTAAGAACTTTAAATTTATTGGGTTGCTGCATGATTATGGACTGAGAAATTTTGTTAGTCGTAGAAGTATATGGAGTGAGGAAGTAATCAAAACCTCCTACACTAGCCTAGGATACAGTCCCAAGCTTGGAAAAATTACTTCAACTATAAGGGATTTGAATGTGGAAATCACTGAGGGCTCCCTAACTAGAATTTTGGGTATTCCTACTCCTAACCCTAGTGATTTATGTTTTACTGAACTCCCAACTTCAGTTTCTCATATTTTCTACAACAAGCAAGATACCTTCAATACTATTTTAAGGATAGATGATTAGGAAGGTTAGGAAGTCAGGGTTAGTGAGATGAATGTTAATGATAGACTTTTCTTGTATGTTTTAACTTATATTTTGTTAACAAGTTTGGGAGTTATGCAATTCCTTTTGAATCAGAATACTTTGTTATGGCTTGTATGCAAGGAAGGGCATTCAATATCCCTTATTTCATCATGAAACGAATGGAATCTTACAATCGAAGAAAGTCTTTTCTTCCTTACGCTGGTATTATTACATGAACACTTGAGGATGCTAGTATAATGCCTACTTTGGACAAATGATAAAATATTCTGTCATTGATGAAAATCTCTTAGGAGAATGAGGTTCATTTACCTTAAAGATGAATGGGTAAGGGAAGATACAAATAAAACTATCCAGAGAGCAAGAGAAAGAAGAGAACGAGAAGCTGAAATTAAGGAGGAAAGTAAGAGGGATGCAGACATGGATGATGAAGAAGAAATGCCTCTCGAATCATCTGATCATAGCTTCTAAACTAGGGAGCAAACTAGATTGTTGAATGAACTGTTTGATCAGTCAACCACAATGATGGGTATGATGGCTAAGATGAGAGATGGCATAAAGGCTCTTGAAGTTAGAATCTCTCACCTGGAAACCACTTCTACATCTCAGACTAAGGAGATTCATGATCTATCAAAATTGGTTCGTGCCCTCCATCATCAAGATTGAGCTTCCTTAGGGATTGAGGATGAAGACCCCTTCCTTTTTGTTGATGACAAAGGGGGAGAATATTTACTATTTTATGCCTTATGCTTTATGACAAAAAGGGGGAGAAGATTTACTATTTTATGCCTTACGCTTTATGTTGAACTAACATTAGAGTTTTTTTTTATAATTTTGATATATAATTCCGCTCTTGCTCATTTACTTACAACTGCTTATCTCTGATCATAACGCTTTTGTTATATAACTCTAATATGTTGATTTGCTGCACTTGTTCTAAAAGGATATACAATTTAGGGGGAGTTTTTCCCTTCTTGAACCTTTGTTTCAAAATATCCTAATTAATTTAAATTTGTTTGTCATCATCAAAAAGGGGGAGATTGTTGACCCCATTTCATTCAAAGTCTTTCTTAAATTTTGATGATCAACAAACAAATTTAAACAATATTTTCTTATGCTTCAATGTCTACATTTTCAAGAAAATATCACAAGTAAAAAATAATCCGTTAAGAGCTCAAGTGAAGATCTTTTTCTTTTTGTCTCTTTTAGAAAACCTTGTAAAAGTTTTTGGATGGCAAGAGAAATTATTTTAAAAGTTGGAAATAGATTCTTGATCCTTGGAATTTACAAAAAAACTTTAGAAATACATGCTCATGAGCCATCAGTCGACAAATGCACATGTAATAGTTGACTGATCATTCTCTGGCTAAAAATCTTCTAAGGATCAATGTCCATCAGTTGACTAATTGAATTTCAATAGTTGACTGATTAGTCATTGTCTCAATTTCAAAAATGTCTCCAGTAGCAATTAGTCGACTGATCACTTTGCATTAGTCGACTGATCACTTTTGGGAGAATTTCAACTATGAAATAGAGACTCATCAGTAGGCTAATAGCTAGCCATCAACTGACTATCATCTCATTAAAGAGTATCAGTCGACTGTCATGGGTCAATCAGTTAACTGCTGGCATGATGACATCAGTTCCAACGGTTATTTTGTGAAGATTTTAACTAATATCATCATGGATCATCTTCCAACGGATCTCTAATATTTTTGGCTATATATATTGACTTCAGAGGTTGTCAAATCTACAAGAATACATCCTAGTTGCCTTTGAATCTTGAAAAGTCAAATTTCTTGCCAATCATTTGCTTTTAGAGTGCTTATCACTTGTATACTTACTCTGTTTTAGAGACTTATTCATATTCTTCTCAATCTTTCATTTGTATTGATCAAGGAGGGATTCCTTAAGGCTGTGATTGAGAGTAATTTTATTGTGAGGGGGAGAGACACCCTTGGGAAATAAAGCTCTCTACTGTAGTGGCTCACAAGTGCCTATCTTTTTATAAACTTCTGGTTATTAGTTAAAATCTCAAGAAGTTGTCTTGAGAACTGGATATATGCTTGTTTTACTCTCATCTCTTTAATTGTTTATTACTTTACTTTTGATTTTCTGCACTCTCTCTTATTCATCTTGCCTTTGCTCTGTTATTTTTCTATCTGAAATATTTTGGCTTTGGTTTTAAAAACTCTTAAACTTCTAATAAGTTTTGAAGATAATTTTTATTAACCTAATTCAGTCCCTCTTAGGAATTAGCCATTTATATAATTTAAAACTTATTGTTTTAAGGAAAAACTTGTCATATTAAAAAAGTATTAATGATAACTAGTTTAAAATAGTTGAATAATCATTTAATTCTATACACTTTTTATTAATTTCAAGAACAATATGTGTTCCTTAATCAATGCCTAATGGCACTAGTCGACAAACCCTATGAAAAATTAATATCAAGATTTGTTGATTCAAGTAGTTCAACATTTGTTTTCCTTAAGCAATGTTTTGAATATGAGTTTTATGAATAAAGAAAATCAACATTGGACTGAGGAGAGCTTTATACCTCTATGGTCTCCTTAAGCACTATAAAGATTAGTTATGGGGATTAGCCATTAGGTCTTGAATCTTAGATAAATTGCTTATTTGGCCTCTAAAAGATTATAATATTTTAATTTTGTCCTTGAAAGATGAAGTGTCTCCACTTAATTCTTGAAAAATTGTTGTTTTTGTCTTAATTTCTTCATCAAAATGACTTTTAAGTTTTAACAACAAAATATTTGAGATTTCACAATGGTAGATTTTGTGATATAGCAATAAAAATAATCAAATTGAAACTAATACAATCTTTTAGAGATTAAATTTAAAAAAATTGTAATCTTTTATAGACTAGATCAATAATTTACTTGAAAACAAAAACAAAAGAAGTTTCATTGAAATGACATAATTTAGTACAAGAAAGTAAATATGGCCTAGAAACCAAAAGGGTTGGCTAAAGGACAATGAGACAATTAAAGTGGATGAAACATGTAACTCTATTTCTTATTTAGTGATTTTATGGGTCCACAAATTTTCATGAGCTTTTAATTTTGTATATCATTAGCACTGTTAAACGGGCTTGTTTGCAACAAGTTGACACTTAAACAATTGTGCTAGGTAAACTTGTTTATAAATGGGTCTGGAATATGATGCTTAAGCCTACGGTGGATTAATGAGCCAGTTTGCTGGAAAAGTACATTTTTTTCTTTTAATTTTTTGTTCAAATTTTTTTTTAAATTTTTGCTTAAATACAAATAAATATTTTTTTAATGTGCATAATTTATAATTTACTTAGTTGGAAATATATTTCTTTACTAAGTTTATTGGAATATAAATGAATTATGTATATTTTGTATATTCTTTATTTGATTTTGTTTACAAAATATAAATAAGTAAATTTAATTACAAATATATATATATATATATATATATATATATATTCTTATATATGATAAATCATTTTAATTACAAATAAATAAATATATAAATATCTATACTTATACATCATAAATCAAAATTATAAAAAAAATGGGCCTGCTCTTATACATCATAAATCAAAATTATAAAAAAAAAAGGGCCTGCTTTAGAGCCCTGCGTACCTCTCCTACTTAGCCTGTGGGTTAAACGGGCTCATCTATTTAAGCTCTTTTTTAAACGGGCCTAAATCATTGAACCCAAGCTTGTCCACAAAAGGGCAGCCAAGCCCACCCAATAAAGTCCACGAGACACGGGCTTTTTTGACAGTATTATGTATCATAATTTTTTGTTAATTTTTATTCAAAATTTTAATATTTTTTATTTATGTAGTGTTGATAACACGACAAGTCAACTGATCTGAGTGTCATATTCGTAGAGATTGAACAACCAACTACCCAAGAAACTAAGATTTACTATTTAGACAAGATATTTAGATTGAAGAAGGCTCTAAGTAAACACTAGAAACTAAGACTTGATAGAAAACAATGATTAATAATAATAAACGCAACACTAATAACAAAGATAATCAATCAAAAAGGTCTAGGATTGCTAATCCCTTTCCTTTGTCCTAGAATTTGCTAACTCTCTCTCCCTTATGAATTTATCAATTTTACACGCTAATCTTAGGACATTGAACTACCTAAAATGACTCTTTTGAACCTCGATTAAGCTAATCTAATATCTACACAATCCCTTATGAGTGTTAGATTCAATTAAAGAATAAGCCTTAATTTTGATTAAATGAAGGTTTCCAATATATGCCTATATTCTTAACTTAATTGCTTCTCTCAAACTCTCAAGATTCATGAACTCTCTTTATCCATTTGATGGTTTACTCTCACCTCCATCGCTAAAGTTCAGAGAAAGCACCAAGCAATCCAAGAATTGATCAGATTAAATGAAAGCAAAGGAGAACAAATGAATAAAAATGTAATTGATTGATAAAAAATCACAAGTACAAAGAGTGCATCAAATTCAGTTCAGAATTCCAGTTTATAACAATCTTAGATGAGAAAACTAGCGATTCATGGTAGTAAAACAACAAAAATAAAAAAAAGTAGAGGAAGGATGAATGAATCCGAGATGAGGATGATGGAAAATGATTCCAAGAGTGCTCCTAGGTCAAGCTTCCTTTCTCCTTAGGTCAAAATCGGCGCCTCCCTCTGTCCTCAACTTAGAATACCCTAAAAATTTCTAAAAACCCCTTTTATAGTGCATAGTTCTTAACTTTTATTGTTGCACCTTGCTGCAGTGGAGAAATTTATTGCTGTAGCAAGAATGCTTTCACTTTAGCGCAAAGGCTTCTCGCTTAAGTGAGGCAAAACCTTCAATTTAGCATCATCTCGTGTTCACCACAAAAGCGGAAAAACTTTTTGCTAAAGCGAGAAGTTAAATAAAAAAACGAATTCCATTATCACGTTTAGCGATGGATATTTTCGCTTAAGTAGTGAATTGCTACAGAATGTGCTGGCTCTAATTTGGTCTTGCTTTTTGCTCTATGTCATCCATCTGCGACTTCTTCCTACATAAACAACTCAAAACACCAATTACCAAGAAAAAAGTAGCAAAAAAACACTAGAATTAAGGGAGCTCGTAAGATAAATGATTTAACTAAAATCACAACTGATTATGCTAAAAAGTCATCAGTCAAGCAAGCCAGAAGCCAAAGATTACACAATAAAATACAACGTAATTTAGTTAAATTAGGGATTTATCAAGCAGATTGAAAAAAAAAACTAAATTGATAAAAAAAACAAATGTCTAATATCATTTTAATTAAGTGACAAAATAAAGACATTTTTTGTCATTTTCTTTTACATTTTTAGCTTAAAAGTATTTTAGAATGATAAGTTAGATGCAATTTTTCATTAACTTAGTTCTTTTTCACATGCACGGACAAATAATTTAAAGTCGAACAAAGAGGTCAATAGAGGGGTTATGTTACAAAAAATTAAAATTTCAAAAAAAAAACTTGTTAACTTTTAAAATTGAGAAGATGAATTGCAAAACCCCAAAATTAAGCGAGTTCTTTGTATTTTGGCCAATAAATTATGCATTGACACAATCATATATAAATTTAAATATCTTTAGTCAAATTCTTAATAATTTCTTTGAAATTAAGATCAACATGTTTAACACAATTTTTTATTCAAAAAAACTTTTTAAGAGTTTAAACTTTTTTGTTGTTAAAAATAAATTTTAAATCTTTTTTTATTTTATCATTTTTCTATAAATTAATTTTCTTTGTATTGACCAAACATATATAAATGGACCAAATTATGCCTCGTACTATGAGATATTAATTTATAGTTACTTTATTAAGCAAAAAATTTGAGTTGCATAATTCTTTAAACTAGATTGTAATTGACCAATGAAAGTTAAATCTAATGATGTCAAAACAGGCTTTCTGGTCCTGGGCTTGGCCATTAAATGGGTTGGGTTGGTCCAGTCCCTATTTAATAAATAAGTCAATTTATGTATATCTATGTCTATCCACAGTGACCTACGAGTTTCAATGAGCAGCCAGTAGGTCACTTTTATTTTTTTAAAAAAATTATTCAATTAATTAAATGTTTACATTTTTTAGTAAAAAAAATAATTTTATTAAAAGATAATTAATATTTGGAAAATATTATTCCTTTTAGTACATATAAAGTTATTAATATAATTAATTTTATAAGAATGTTACGAAATTCTTAAACTTAGATTCTATAAATGATTTAAATTTGATTTCATAAATTTTAGAATTATTTTTTATAATTGCAAAAATTGAGTTAAATATTTTTTTGCCAAGGTATTAATTATTTCCCTAACTAATAATAATTAGACCCATATAAAAAAAAGTGTATATTTATACATTCTTAAGAACATTTTTTGTAATCAATACTAACATATATATGACATAGTCACAAATTTATAAGTCGAGTTAATTAATAAGACCATTCAAAAAAAAAATCTTAAATGTCTTAAATTGGTTGATGTTGAGTGAATGGTGGAGAAAAAACTTAAATATGCACATAAATACATATAAATAGTAAGAGACAAGAATTTTGTAACAGAATATAGAATCCTGTGAGAGATGATAAATATCTGCAGATTTTTTTTTTCTTTTATTTAGTCAAAGATGTTGCATGCGTTTGCTTTATTTGCCAATCCATATATTTGTATTATCTCTTAACTTTCCATTTCCGTTCTTTAATTAACTTAATTTTATTTTATTATAATTTGATCCCTTACTTTTACCTTAAGCTTTATTTTGGTCTCTTAACTTTATTTTAAGTTTCACTTTGATTCTTTAATTTTTATTGTGTTCTGTTTTGGTTTGTTAACTTTAGGTTTTCCTTTGGTCTCTTGATTTTATTTTGTTTCAATTTAGTCCTTTAACTCACTCAAATGTTTTCTTATCTTCAACACTATGGCAAAATGCTTAACAAAATTGTTTAATGAAGTTATCAAAGTTAAGCAAGAAATCACATAAAACTTCTCTGTTGAATATCTTAGTGATGTTTAAAAAAAAACACTGAAGTAGTTTTAGCAAGGGCTAAATTGAAATTGTAATAACTTGATCTGATATGGGCTTATGTGAGGGGTTTTCTTTGGGCGTGCTCAAAAATTTCGAAGAGTGAATGAGTATATGAGCTTCGGAGGTCATCTAATTTGGAGTGTGAGCTTGAAATGTGCATGGGATTAAGTGTGGACATCGATATTAATTATGTCTTTGGGAGATCCCTGAAGAGGGACCTATGTGAAATAATGGAGAAAACGGGTATTCAAGAGGAAAGTTGGTCAATTATGGAATTGGAGAGTGGTCAAGGTGGTGGGAAAGACATGGTTTTGTGTTAGACACGCTGGGAGGATGAGATCTTCCATTTGAGGAGGCCTTATGTGTTCGTGGGTTGAGAGAGGGACTAAAGTGAATAGAAATTAGAGCAAGTTTATCTATTTGTTATTTAGGGAAAATTGGAGTTTAGATGGATAGTGGAAGTCCCAAGTGAGGTGGTTTTGTGTGAACAGATGCACACCACTTATCTCACACTCAACTCTATCTTCTTTATCTCCTCTCACCCATACTTATGGCAACCTTCAACCACACATGCCTACACCATCTCTAGCATGTTTTTGATCACCGATAGACTCCCATGTCACTGAAAAATGTTTAGGCTGAGGTAAGGGCAAACTTTTTCCCTCTTCTTGTTCATTTTTTTTATAAACCCTAGGCTAAAAGGGTTGGAGAAATCATGATAATTATTGGTTATTGATGCTTTTAAATCATCTTTTCTTTGATTCTTAATGTTTATGGAGTTGGATTTATGAAAAAGAATTTATTTAAGAGGAGAAAAATCTAAGATAGGAGAGTGAAGAGCTAAATCAGAAAATTTTGGGAAAACCGGGAATAATTTTGAACCTAATCTCATTGTTAATTCTTTTGGGTATTTTTGGGTGTCAAGAATGTGTAATTGATGCTTCCTAGCTTGGGTTTAAGTATTGTTTGATTGGGACTCAAAAAAGGGAGGATCGGAGCTTATTTGGAGGGATTTTCATAGCTCTCGGGTTGTCCTCTGTAGTTTGGTATTGTAGCGGTAGCCCACAAAGGAGAATTTGCTGTCTTTGTTTTGGGTGCTGCAGCGGTGGTTCTAGCACTGCAATGGCCAAACTAGAGATCCTTCTTGGAAATATGATTTTAAATCCCTCTTTTCATGGATGTTTGATTAGGGGTTGGCTTTGGGACTTCATGAATAATTTTCTTGTAATGCTAGCACGTGGAAACGATGGAGATTGGCTTAGATTCCTTGGATTCTAGGTGAGTAGAAGATTGTATTTAGCTTAGGCTAAGAATTAAATTCTTTCACACTATTTGTTGCTTGTATGTATGAGTATTGTTTTGAACAATATGTATACTTGTTATTGCTTGGTATTGTTATTAGAATACCTTGGGAAGTGAGTTATCATGGTAGTTAAGGAGTAGGCAGTTTTGCCCTTAAGGGTTGTTCATTGACTTGTGATTAACAAGCATGATTGTTTTACTTGCTTCACGTTAGGGTCTATATATATATGTGTGTGTGTGTGTGTGTATGTGTGTGTGTGTGTGTGTGTGTGTATGTGTGTGTGTGTGTGTGTGTGTGTTTGTTTGTTTGTTTGTGTGTGTGTATGTGTGTTTGTCTTGTGTATGAGATATATATATATATATATATATATATATATATATATATATATATATATATATATATATATATATATATATATATATATATTGAATATCAATTTGTGAGGAAATAGAGAATTGTATGGCCTTGTGCCAAGGAGATTATATGGTTTTATGCCATCAGAGTTTTAAGGTCTTATACCTTGGAAATCATTTGGCTTTGTGCCATGGAGGGGTAAATAGATTAGGTCAGGGGCTTGGAGAATGTGATGTATGGTTCATACTTCGTGTTAGGTGTTGTACTTTTATAAGATATAAACTTATAGTGTTGTGTGATGATGGAGTGTAAAAAGGCTCTAGTAGTGATTATGTATAATGTGGATCTCTTGCTTGGAGTTGGAATGGTACAATACATGTACTCTTTGTATGTTAGTCAATTGACTTCAAAACATGCATTTGTTTTAGAAGTGTAGTGTCATTAGGTAGGGAGATACCAACATGGGACCTTTGGGCATTTAAGTCTTTGCGTGTATGTTTGTATTGTAAGAGTAACTAGAGTGGGGCAAAGTGATTTCTCCTACTGGAGGCTTACATGGCCTTTAGCTAGGAGGATATCATAGCCTTCCGGTCATGGGATTAGTATGGCCCTCATGTCGTAGGAGCATTATATTTTCTTGAATTCTACCATGCATTAATCTCCATGTTGTATTAGAGTTTGAATTGGTAAATGTTGATTGGTGTGTAACTAGCTCTTTGTATAGGATTGTTTGTAGTGTAGTGCACCTTTGTGCATTGTGTGCTTATTGGTGACATATAACTGATAGGTCAGGAGTTAACATGGTCTATGGGTCAAAAGATAATATGACCTACAGGTTGGGAGGTAATATGGCTTACGGGTCGAGAGATAGTATAACCTACAGGTTGAGAGATATTATGGCTTATGGGTCAGGAGATATTATGACCCATAGGTCAGAAGATGCTATGATATACAAGTCGAGAGATATTATTGTAATACCTCAGGTTTCTGGCTGTTACTGTAGATGAAATTGTATTGTGTCTACGGATATATGAGGGAAATTTTTTTGTTTGGATGGGAGAAAAATCACACGAATGGGTTTAGTACCTTGGAAGAGTCAGACGAGTGAAAGGGACGAGAAGGGAATTAAGGCACAGGTTGAATGAGGGAGGTATTGGAAATTTTAAAATTTCTTTTTATAAAGGATGGGAAATAAATGGTAGACTTTTGTGGCATTTTCAAATGTGAAGAAACATCTGAGTATTGGGAATTATAATTCTACCCTCGTTAAATTTAGGCCATGCGCTTGGACCAAGGGCATTTTTGTAATTTTCTATACATATGGTAATATATATACACATACACCCTTTACACCACTTAGCATATCCCTTATCTTCCCAAACCCTCCCCTCCCCTAACGTCATTTCTTTCGTCTCCTACCCTCGGCCCTATAGAGCCTCATGCCCCTGATGTCTCTGATCAATGTCCTCTGGCGTGGGAGTGACCTTTCTGGTGGCCAACTTCCATTATAGAAGCTTGGATCATGTAAGATTTCCCAACCTTTCCTTTTTCTTCTTATTATCAAATTCTAGAGATTTTAGATTGATTTGGAGCTTGAATGGGTAAATATAAGTGTGAATGTTATTTTAAAACGTTCCTACATGATTAACAATGGAAATGGAACCTAGAATTCGAAAAAAAACCATGAGAAATCCTAGGATTTGGGGTTAAGAATGATGAAATTTGAAAAATGAGTAAAGTCAGGTTTTGAGTGGGAAAGATGGATGATTTGAGGATGAATCTTGGTTGTGATTGGATTTTCTTGTTTGGTGATGATTCCTAGTGATTATGAGTGTAGATTAGAACCAAAATCCATGGATTTTGGACGAGAATCGAGTTGGGTATCAAGGAAAACCGAGTGAGAGTCCATTTTCACAAAATAGGGGTTGGGGTTTACAAGTCATCACTGCAGTGGTGGTTGGCGCTGTAGCACCAAGTTTGGGTGCTCTAGCGGTGGCCCCTATTCCTTGGCACTTGATATCGGGTATTTTTATATACTTTTTAGTCCCTATCTTAGTCCTATGGCTATTCCAATGTTGCCAATTCTCTAATTTTATTATGTTTTGGAATTTATTGGGTATAAACTATTTATGGATTGAATGTGTTTCAATTTTATATTTTTAGAACTTGAATTGTAAAATGCTCAATTTAATTCCTACAAATTTTAATTTTAGAGAGAAAAATGCTGACATGGACAAAGATGATGATTTAGATGCTAATGTGGCACTTTTTGGATGATGCAGATGCTGACTAGGATATGCTGGATGTGGGGCCCACTTGAACTCTTATTGAATGCCATGTAGTCAGAATTTGAGGGCATGAATATTAAATTTCGTAGGTCAGAAAGCAAGGCTGAAATATCAATTCTTCCATGCTGTTCTGCTGCTGCCATACCTATGTTCTGCTGCTGTTTGTTACTTTCTGCTGCAGAAATATTAAATCTGCTGCTGCCATGCCTACTTTCTGCTGCAGAAACATTAATTATACTGATGTTTTGCTGTCAAAGTGCTGCTACATCATGGAGGAAGCATCTAGGGTAGAATATTCTAAGGCATTGAAGGGGCATCAGTTTTAGAAATAAGAATACTTCATTTTTAGGCAACCAGACTTAGAAAATTGGCAGCTCTCTCTTCCCCTCTGTTTTTGCTTCTGTTATTGGCTGTTTTGCTCTCATGGAGGGCTAAGTTTTCATTGTAATTAGTCACTAGACCACTGGGATGTTGTAGCTTGAACTAAGAATGCAAGTTAAGTGTTTTGTTCTCCATTTTCATCTCATTTCGTTTCTGTTTTGCTGTCATGTTTATTTTGCTGTCAAATTCTGATTAGAGCTTGAGTTGTAACATAAACTGACTTATATATAAGACATAACCTTGCTTGACTGATTAGGAAAGTGAGGGAGGCGAAATGACTAGTTAAATGATATATTTAACTTGGTTTGGTTGAGATTTTCCACTGAATGCATCTAGTTATAGTAGAGGGATGTTCTTGACTGTAATTAGTAGCATTAAATTCTAGATGTTATTCTAGAAACATTTTCATAAAGAACTAAACAATGGAATGAGAACAAAACTGAATCAATGAGTTAGGTAATGATAGTTACACTCCCATGAATCCTAGTGGCTGATTACATAGTCTATTTACTGTCAATTTCTTGCAATTTCTGCTGCTGCTGCTGTTTCTGCTGTTACTGCTGTTGCTGCATATTTTGCTGCTGTTGTAGTGTTTAATTGCTGTTCTGTTTTATTTATTTAGTTAGTATTGCTACAAAACCCCCCCACGTTTATGTACTCTTAATTGGTGTTTAGGTGTTTAGAACGATTAATTAGTATCAAGAAGTGAGGCTCCTTGAGTGAATACGACCTGGGGATCACTATACTGCAAATTGCCACAAATTCAATTCTGGGCGATTTGGCATCGTAGTGGCGTGAACCAGAATTTTGGCGCCGTTGCCGGGGAGCCAATTCATTTCGAAGTGTTAATTAGTTGTTCTATCGTGTTCTTGTTTGATTTTAAGTGGCTTGGTATTGTTGGAAGTGATTACAAATTTTTCAAGTCAACTTTTCAAGTTTCCTAGTATATTTCAGTCACTATTCATCAGCTTAAAAAACTAAATCGGATTGACTTGAAAAATTGGTAGTCCACTAAACACGACCCTTTCGGGCAAAACTCCTCACGACAAAGTCGTGAGGAGCACCGCCCTATCTCGGCTAAATTCCAACGTTTAGACCACTTTTTCCATTTTACAATGATTTTAGCCATTCTTCTAATTAATTGTGATTTTTGGTTTGATTTTTGTAGATCTTATTTTTGAGTTCTGTTTTTTGATTTTGTGCCTCCAATTGGTGAAGGATTTTTCCAAGAAAAATCAGATTTTTCTGAGATACTTCATTTTTGGTCATTTTCCTTGGTTGGACCATTTTGTGCTTATTTTGCTCTTTTTGTTCTTTTTGTTGTTTTCTCGTGAATTTGTGCCCTTTCTAGTATATGAGAAGGTCTGGTCACGTGGACTTACCACCTTTTGATCCAGAAATTGATAGGACCTTCCATAGGCTAGTGAGAAGTAATAGCATTAGGACTAGTATAGTTTCTGAAATTCTTGCTGAAATTGTTGAGTTAGCTGTTGATAGTGTAGAAGTTGAATCAGATTCTGAATCTGATATTGTGTTGGAGTCTACAGATTCTGAGTCAGCTGGGATAACTGGGATGGATAATCAAAATGCACAAATGCCTCAAAATAGGCAAGAACAATCAATTAAAGAGTTGATTGCACCTGATGTGCATTATCAACCATTGTGCATAAATTATCCTGAGTTGGATGCTAACTTTGAACTGAAATCTGGTCTAATCCATTTGTTGCCTAAGTTTCATGGTCTTGCAGGAGAAGATCCGCACAAGCACTTAAAGGAGTTCCATGTTGTCTGCTCTACCATGAGACCACATGGAGTTGGAGAAGAACAGATCAAATTAATAGCATTTCCTTTCTCTCTGGATGGGGCAGCCAAGGATTGGCTTTACTATCTACCCACTGCCTTGATAACAAGATGGGATGAGCTGAAGAAGTTGTTCTTAGAAAAATTCTTTCCAGCCTCCAGAACAGCAGCAATCAGGAAAGATATCAGTGGGATTAGACAATTGAATGGTGAGTCTCTGCATGAATATTGGGAGAGGTTTAAGAAGCTTTGCTCATGCTGTCAAAACCACCAGATTTCAGAGCAACTTCTCATCCAGTATTTCTATGAGGGATTACTGCCTATGGACAGATATATAGTTGATGCAGCTGCTGGTGGGGCATTGGTGGATAAGACTCCTACTGCAGTAAATGAATTGTTGGCCAAGATGG
Source organism: Biancaea sappan (assembly GCA_037074585.1). Taxonomy (NCBI): domain Eukaryota; kingdom Viridiplantae; phylum Streptophyta; class Magnoliopsida; order Fabales; family Fabaceae; genus Biancaea; species Biancaea sappan. The sequence goes on from CM073499.1 coordinate 30,331,243, forward strand.
CCCAAAATGCTCAGCAATTTGGCACCAGATTGAGTGATCCAACAGTTACTGTCAATGAGGTGAGGACACCTCCCATGGAGCAGCAAAGGATAGAAAATAAATTGGAGGAATTAGCTTCAATGGTGAGGCAATTGGCATTAAATCAGAGAACACAACAACAAGCCCCTCCTCCTTCAGCCTGTGGTATTTGTTCCCTGAATACCCACCATACTGATCAATGCCCTCAGCTGCAAGAGACCTCAACTGAGTCATGTGCTGGTATATTCCCTGGTAGACCCATGCAGCCACAACAACAGAGATATGACCCATATTCCTCCACCTACAATCCTGGGTGGCGTGATCATCCAGCTTTCAAGTATGGGAATACATCCAACCCCCCTTACCAGCCACCCCATGTAAGATACAACCAACCTGAAGCTAGCCATACACCTCCTCCAGCACCCAAGAAACCTGAGCCTAGTCTTGAGGATCTAATGAAGCAACTGACTGCCAATACTCTTCAGTTCCAGCAAAGGACAGAAACAAATATGCAGAATTTGGAAACTAAGATTGGCCAGTTAGCCACAACAGTCAATGAGCTGAAAAGTCAAGGCTCAGGGAGTTTGCCATCCCAACCAGTGATCAACCCAAGAGGCAATGTGAGTGCCATCATCTTGAGGAGTGGCAAACAAGTAGACGGTCCAGCTTCTGAATCTGAACCAGAAAAATCAAATGTCCAGCAAAGTGTTCCTTCATCTTCAACTAGTGAGCAAAATAAAAAGGATGAAGAAGTGGTTCAGAAAATTCCTCTTCCTTTCCCCAATAGGCAGACTCAATCAAGGAAAGCTTCTGAATCTGACATGGATAAAGAGATCATGGAGACCTTCAGGAAAATAGAGGTCAATATCCCACTTTTGGAAGCAATTAAGCAAATCCCCAAGTATGCCAAGTTCCTCAAAGAGTTGTGCACTCATAAGAGGCGTTTAAGGGGTAATGAGAGAGTCAATTTGGGAAGAAATGTGTCTGCACTCATCCAACCACCCATGCCACCCAATTGCAAAGATCCTGGAACTTTCACAATACCATGCACAATAGGCAACATGGAGTTCTCCAATGCTATGCTGGATTTGGGAGCCTCAATCAATGTTATGCCCAAATCAGTGTACTCGAGCCTCAAGATTGGTGTTCTTTCACCAACTGGAGTGATTGTCCAACTTGCCAATAGGAGCACAGCACATCCAGCAGGAGTTTTAGAAGATGTTCTGGTAAGAGTTAAAGATCTCATTTTTCCTGCTGATTTTTATGTGCTTGATATGGAAAATGATAATACTCCTGGCCATGCACCATTAATACTTGGTAGACCTTTTCTGAAAACTGCAAAAACCATCATTAATGTGCATGAAGGGACTTTGTCAATGGAGTTTGCTGGTAATAAAATTGATTTTAACATTTTGGATGCCATGAAACATCCTATAGAAAATCATTCCAATGTGCATGTAGTTAACTATTTGGATTACTTAGTTGATGAGGCATGTGATGATTTCCAAGCTGAATTAATTTCTGATTTTCCTGAATTTTCTGATTTGGTCGATGCCTTTGAATGCAATTGTGCTGGTTCTGAATTCTGTCATGCTTGCACTGAAATTGAAAACTCTTTAAATGCTGACAATTCTGAGTTGCATTCTGATTTGCATAGTGATTTGGATTCTGATGTGCATTCTGATTCTGTAAATTTCTCTAGCTTATACTTAGATTCTGTTTCTATTTTAGGTAGTTGTAGGTGTAGTGATTTGAATTGTAATGTTGCACATTCTTCATCTCTTTCCTCTTGTGCTGCTAACCCTTCCTCCTCTTTAGCCAAGGATTCTGTCTTTGAGCAAACTGAATTTGTAGGTGCCTCCTTGGATGTGATTCCACAAAAACTAATTCCATCCTCCATCCAACCACCTGCATTGGAGTTGAAGGCTTTACCAGAAAACCTCAAGTATGCCTTCTTGGAAGTAGGAGACAAACTTCCAATCATTGTGGCCAACAACTTGAACCCCAATCAAGAAGAAAAATTGATCATTTTGCTGAAAAAGAATAAGAAGGCGATTGGGTGGACTCTAGCAGACATTCCTGGAATTAGTCCTTCAGTGTGCATGCACCGAATTCTCCTTGAAGAAGAGACGAAACCAGTGAGGCAACCCCAAAGAAGACTCAACCCCATGATTCTTGATGTGGTCAAGAAGGAGGTAAGTAAGCTCCTCCAAGCTGGTATTATCTATCCTATCTCTGATAGTAAGTGGGTGAGTCCGGTACAAGTAGTGCCAAAGAAAATCGGGGTAACTGTTATAGCAAATGAAAATAATGAGTTAGTGCCCACTAGAGTTCAAAACAGTTGGCGTGTTTGCATTGATTATAGGAAGTTGAACCAAGCAACTAGAAAAGATCATTTTCCTCTTCCTTTTATTGATCAAATGCTTGAGAGACTTGCTGGCAAGTCTCATTACTGTTTTCTTGATGGTTTCTCTGGGTATTTTCAAATTCACATTGCACCTGAAGATCAGGAGAAGACTACCTTCACCTGTCCTTTTGGTACTTTTGCATATAGACGCATGCCTTTTGGTCTCTGTAATGCACCTGGCACTTTTCAAAGATGCATGTTGAGCATATTTTCTGATTTGTTAGAGGATTGCATGGAAGTGTTCATGGATGATTTTTCTGTTTATGGAGACTCATTTGATGCATGTTTGAAAAATTTGGAGAGAGTACTTGAGAGATGCATAGAGAAAAATTTGGTCTTGAATTATGAAAAATGTCATTTCATGGTAGAGCAAGGAATAGTCCTAGGCCACATAGTGTCATCACGTGGCATAGAAGTAGATAAAGCCAAAGTTGATGTTATCTCTTCTTTGCCTTACCTCGCTTCTGTGCGGGAAGTTCGCTCTTTTCTTGGCCATGCAGGATTTTATAGGAGATTCATCAAGGACTTCAGTAAGATCGCTCTACCCCTATCTAAACTCCTCCAAAAAGAAACTGATTTCGTTTTTAATGATGCTTGCAGGTCAGCATTTGATGAGTTGAAGAAGCAACTTACCTACCCTCCTATCATCCAACCTCCACAGTGGGAGCTTCCCTTTGAGCTCATGTGCGATGCCTCAAATTTTGCTGTAGGAGCAGTACTTTCACAAAGAGTAGAGAGGAAGTTGCATGTCATAGCCTATGCGTCCCGTACCCTTGATTCAGCTCAATCAAATTACACAACCACAGAGAAGGAGTTTTTAGCAATTGTTTTTGCTTTAGAAAAATTTAGATCATATTTGCTTGCCTCCAAAGTAATTGTGTTTTCTGACCATGCAGCACTGAAATATTTGTTGAAGAAGCCAGATGCAAAGCCAAGATTGCTTAGATGGATGCTGCTCCTCCAAGAATTTGATGTGGAAATCAAGGATAAGAGTGGGGCAGAGAATGTAGTAGCAGATCACTTGAGTAGGCTTTCTGATCTTCCATTGGAACATCTCCCTGTAAGAGACAATTTTCCAGATGAGTGTTTCCTCCTTTTGCATGGTATTAGTGAGCCTTGGTATGCTGATTTAGTGAATTATCTTGTTGCATCTGAATTGCCTGCATACCAAAATAAACATCAATTGAATAAATTAAGAAGCGAGGCTAGGTACTATGTGTGGGATGACCCTTATTTGTGGAAAATTTGCAGTGACCAAATTATTAGGAGATGTGTTCCAAATCATGAATTTGCATCTGTGCTGAATTTTTGTCATACTCTTGCATGTGGTGGACACTTTGGTCCCCAAAGAACAGCTCAAAAAGTGTTAGATTCTGGTTTATATTGGCCTACTTTGTTTAGGGATGCCTTTGATTTTTGCAAAAACTGTTCTAGGTGTCAAAGAACTGGAAATGTGTCTAAAAGAAATGAAATGCCTCAACAACCTCTTCTTTTTTGTGACGTTTTTGATGTTTGGGGTATTGACTTTATGGGTCCTTTTCCTGTTTCTTTTGGCTTCATGTATATCTTAGTTGCTGTGGATTATGTGTCGAAGTGGGTGGAAGCTAAAGCCACCCGAACTGATGATTCTATTGTTGTTGTAGATTTCCTTCGTTCACATATTTTCTGCAGATTCGGTGTCCCCAAGGCCATAATCAGTGATCAAGGATCACACTTTTGTAATAGAAACATGCAAGGGCTATTGAAGAAATATGGGGTGGTGCACAAAACCTCTACACCTTACCACCCCCAAACCAATGGGCAAGCAGAAGTCTCCAACCGAGAGATAAAGCAAATATTAGAGAAAACTGTGCAACCCAACAGAAAAGATTGGAGTAAGAGGCTTGACGATGCGCTTTGGGCCTATAGAACCGCTTTCAAGACTCCCATCGGCATGTCTCCATACCGCTTGGTATTTGGTAAAGCATGTCACTTACCGGTGGAGATTGCACATAAGGCATATTGGGCCGTTAAACAATGCAATATGGACATGACCCTAGCCGGTAAAGAAAGAAAGTTGCAACTTCAAGAACTGGAAGAACTAAGGCTAGGGGCTTATGAGAATGCGCGCATCTATAAAGAGAGGACAAAAGCTTTACATGATCAGAAAATTGAGAAAAAAGAATTCCAAGTGGGAGATAAAGTCCTTCTCTATAATTCTCGCCTCAAGCTAATGCCCGGTAAGCTTCGCTCTAGATGGGTTGGCCCTTTTGTTATTACTAATGTCTTTCCTTTTGGTGCAGTAGAAATTCAAAATGAGGCCACCAACAAGCAGTTCATGGTAAATGGGCAAAGGTTGAAGAAGTTCTACGAGGGCTTCAAAGAAGAAACTGTAGAGGAAATCAAACTCTACAACGTTCCGGCTCCATGAAAAGGCCGTACTCTTTCCCTCCTTTTAATTTATGTCCTCCTCATTTTATTTGATGTTTGGTAATAATTTGCATCGAGGACAATGCAATGTTTAAGTGTGGAGGGAGAGAATTTGAGTTTATTCAAAAAAAAAAAAAAAAAAATTTCCTGCTGTCTCCTCTGTTTTCTCTGTTTCTGTCCAGATTTTTTTTGAGCTGTCTTGCATGAATTTTCTGTACTGATTGGCTACGAATTTTGCTAGTTTCTTTACACGTTTTTAATGCTTTATATGTCTTCTAGCTGTAGAATTTTATTTGGTGTCTTTCACATTTGTTTTGGTGTAGTTTTGTGTCAGTAAAGCTGAGTCGCCAGAATTTCTGCAGTGCAGAATTTTGCTACTCTGTTTTGCCCGAATTTGATGTTTTATTTTTGAAAAAAAAAAAATTGATGGAGTTTTGGTGTGGAATTATGCATGATGAAATAGTTAAAGTGTAGATTGACTTAGCATGAAGAGAATTTAGCCTTATTTCTCTAAGGAATTCAAGTTAAATGGCAATGACGTTGACTTTAATGAATTTGTAGTAATAGTCTTTTAGCTGTGAGGATTTGAGCCTAAGTGAAAAATGCTATTCTTCTTGTTGCGTGTTCTCTATCATGGATTGTCACTCTAGAACTTGTCTTGAATCTTTGATTGAGGCTACATATCTTGTACATGCTTGGAAATGATTTAGGCATTTGTTTATTGTAACCACTTTTAGCCAAATAGCCATCCATTATCATTGTTTCCATTGTATGTCATTTTGTGCCTTATCCATTTTCTTTCTTGCGTCCTTCCACCACTTTTTCTGCCTACAAACAACATTTTTCTCTTTCAACTTAAGATGTGAGGAGTATTTTAAATTCTTTTAAGGGATCGATATGCTAAAAAAAATCTTGTGAACTTTGGGGAGTTTTGAACTATATTTCTTCTACTTCCTCTCAAGCAAAAGAAAAAGACTGGCCACTCAAAAAAAAAAAAAAGAAAAAAAAAAGAGAAAGAAAGAAAGAAAGAATAAAAAAAAATTTGAAAAAAAAAAGAGAGAAAATAATGAAAAAGAGGAACATATAGAACATTGAGACCCAAATTTATTTATACTCAGTCTCTTATATTTCACTTGTAAATACTCTTCATTTTCTTGAGTTGTTACCATATTTTGTTTCATTGTTCAATCTTTCCATTTGTTTCCCACTACTTTTCTTACCCACGTTACAACCTCGTAAAGTCCTTTTGATTCAAGTATGTATTGGATTCAAGTAGTGGAGATTTAGATTCTTGACAAGCTTATGGTAGTGAATTCTGTGATAAGTTGAATTTCGAGTGATCTACCCTAGACACTTGAGAGAATAGAGAGTAAACACATTCCTGGTGAGGAGGCTAATTACTTGAATTCATTCGTATCAAATTAAATTGCCATGATGCTTGGAATCTTAGAAATTTAAGATTAATTCCTTCGAGTGCTAAATCTTTTCAAAATTTTGATTATTCTATTCTAGCATGCTTTCCACATTTTTCCTTTGGTGTCTTTTTGGTGTTCCGAATATTATTTTGCCCAGGAGTGCAAAAGGCCAAGTGTGGGGGATTTGATATCGGGTATTTTTATATACTTTTTAGTCCCTATCTTAGTCCTATGGCTATTCCAATGTTGCCAATTCTCTAATTTTATTATGTTTTGGAATTTATTGGGTATAAACTATTTATGGATTGAATGTGTTTCAATTTTATATTTTTAGAACTTGAATTGTAAAATGCTCAATTTAATTCCTACAAATTTTAATTTTAGAGAGAAAAATGCTGACATGGACAAAGATGATGATTTAGATGCTAATGTGGCACTTTTTGGATGATGTAGATGCTGACTAGGATATGCTGGATGTGGGGCCCACTTGAACTCTTATTGAATGCCATGTAGTCAGAATTTGAGGGCATGAATATTAAATTTCGTAGGTCAGAAAGCAAGGCTGAAATATCAATTCTTCCATGCTGTTCTGCTGCTGCCATACCTATGTTCTGCTGCTGTTTGTTACTTTCTGCTGCAGAAATATTAAATCTGCTGCTGCCATGCCTACTTTCTGCTGCAGAAACATTAATTATACTGATGTTTTGCTGTCAAAGTGCTGCTACATCATGGAGGAAGCATCTAGGGTAGAATATTCTAAGGCATTGAAGGGGCATCAGTTTTAGAAATAAGAATACTTCATTTTTAGGCAACCAGACTTAGAAAATTGGCAGCTCTCTCTTCCCCTCTGTTTTTGCTTCTGTTATTGGCTGTTTTGCTCTCATGGAGGGCTAAGTTTTCATTGTAATTAGTCACTAGACCACTGGGATGTTGTAGCTTGAACTAAGAATGCAAGTTAAGTGTTTTGTTCTCCATTTTCATCTCATTTCGTTTCTGTTTTGCTGTCATGTTTATTTTGCTGTCAAATTCTGATTAGAGCTTGAGTTGTAACATAAACTGACTTATATATAAGACATAACCTTGCTTGACTGATTAGGAAAGTGAGGGAGGCGAAATGACTAGTTAAATGATATATTTAACTTGGTTTGGTTGAGATTTTCCACTGAATGCATCTAGTTATAGTAGAGGGATGTTCTTGACTGTAATTAGTAGCATTAAATTCTAGATGTTATTCTAGAAACATTTTCATAAAGAACCAAACAATGGAATGAGAACAAAACTGAATCAATGAGTTAGGTAATGATAGTTACACTCCCATGAATCCTAGTGGCTGATTACATAGTCTATTTACTGTCAATTTCTTGCAATTTCTGCTGCTGCTGCTGTTTCTGCTGTTACTGCTGTTGCTGCATATTTTGCTGCTGTTGTAGTGTTTAATTGCTGTTCTGTTTTATTTATTTAGTTAGTATTGCTACAAAACCCCCCCACGTTTATGTACTCTTAATTGGTGTTTAGGTGTTTAGAACGATTAATTAGTATCAAGAAGTGAGGCTCCTTGAGTGAATACGACCTGGGGATCACTATACTGCAAATTGCCACAAATTCAATTCTGGGCGATTTGGCATCGTAGTGGCGTGAACCAGCACTTCTTTTCTATCTTTTAGTGTTGTAGCGCTAGTTTTGGTCGTTGCAGTGGCATAGACTGTGTTAAAACATGATTTTCATGTCTTTTTTCATATGTTTTCAATTCTAATTGATTAGGATGCCTTCCCCAAGTATCCAAACAATGATTTCCCTTCAAACATCATGGGTTGAGATGGATTAGCTAGATTAGAGTTTAGGTGAGGGATTTGTCTACCTTGCTTCTTTATCCTTTCTTGCAAAGATTAATTTCTTGGTGCTATTGATGATGTGTATGAATTGTTTCACTATGGCAACATAAATATAGATGTGTATATGCCATGAACCCCTCAAGCATGTGACGTAATGAGAGAAAACCATTTGTGGAATGAAATTTGACAAATGTGGGAATTAAATATTAGGAAGAAATTCGTGAAGTTGATTATGTTTCATGAATAAGTTGGATGCCTAGATACATGTATAAGAATTATTATAAGTATGTGTGTGTAACCATGAATGAACATATGTTGATTGGCTATGCTAATGTGAATTAAGAATTTGACCAACAATGAAGGTGCGTGTGATTTAACTCAAGATGAGAGGTGTTGTTAAGAGTATATATGTATATATACGAACCTATACTTTCAAAAGTTCAACAAGCTTTTTTCACCCTACCTTTGGGAATAGACTTGTGCATACATACACACCTTACAACATACTCGAGGTAAATTCTCAGATGGTATGCATCTTGAGGGTTCTTAATCCATAACGGGGTTTGTAATGATATAGTAAGCAATATTGATGCCCTGTAGGATGAATTAGGTATTATGGTATACCTTGATTGTGGAATGGTGTGTGTTGATGAGATGTATGATGTTTGTGATATTTGTGGCTTGTGCTGGTATATGTAGGTCCATGAACTGATGAAGCCCGAAGGGGTGAATGATGGCTCATAGAAATCTCAACCATGGGGAGGTTAATGACCCATGTGAGTTGGGTTGATGTGTGTCGCATGACATGATTGTGGTATTGCATGTTAGGAATGGTTATATGTATGTGATTGTGATGTGTTTGTGTTTGGATAAGACTCAATGGTGCACTCCTGAGGCCAAGACTGGTAGTTTCCAAAATAAGGCATCGGCTGACGCGATGGACCCGAGATAGGGCATGTGGGCTAGGAATCATATTGGGAGTTGTACCTAGGGGCGGTAGATAGAGGATCTAGTGGCATATTCATAGGGTCAGACTAGTAGTTGCCAAGATAGGGCATGTGGGCTAGGACTCGGAATAGGAGTTGTGCCTGGGGATTAGTGAATGAGAGGCATATGGGCCAGGATCCAAGAGAGCATTCCCAGGGTCGATAGCGTGAGTTGCTAGTATGGGGCATGAGCTAGAACCTTTGAGGGACAGATCTGAGATCAATGACTAGTAATTGTTGAGTTAGTATAAGATGTGATTTGTGGAGAAGTTTGTGAGCGCTTGATCATTTCATGCCTTGATGTGTTGATTTGAGTATAATTTTTGTAAATGTTGTGCATGACATAGTTACACTACGCGGTTTGTAATGTGTGAGGATGTTATGGTTTATGTTTTATGCGCATAATTATGATGTGGATGTAGTTTGTGGGGATTGATTATATTGGTGTACAATGCCTATGTTTATGTATATAATGTGTGTGCAAATCTGGTAAAGGTTGTTGATGCATGTATTTGAATATATAGGTTGAGAAAGGTGTTAGGGTTGCTTTTAGGGTGCCTATGCACACTGTTCTGACTATCTGACTTGTCTCTAAAATTTATTATTTGATCTTGATATAATATTGTCTTGTGCATGTGTAAAGTAGAGATTTTGGGTAAGTCAGTGGATTAGAGTCACCTTTTCACAGTTTCAAGTATTGAAGATATTTCGATTCGGCAGATTAAGTAGCAAGGATGCCTCCCCATTGTTTGGGATAAGGTATTTGTCTGTATATATAAAGTTAATCTTTTAGTTTTCTTTGTAATTGGGTAGGCCATCTAGGATTTATTTATTGTGTTTGGGTAAGTTAGTGAAATATCAAGCTTGTGGCAGTGTAAGTAACACGTCATCCATACCAGTCAAAGCCTTCGATTTCGGCTGTGACAATTACGGCCCACGGGCCAAGATACATTAACTAGTCTTAGGACTTGAAGATGTAAAATTGTGTGACTATCTTGCTATGCATCTGATGTACACAGTTGTATTGAAGTTTAGATTGTCATGTATTAATTGGAGTTTATATGTATTTATCTTATTATTGTGTTACATGTTGAAAGACACTTGCATAAGACTTTGAGTGGGATGTGAGTTGCTTGGTATTGGTTTTAGGATATATAGCCTACAGGCTTAAAGATGTTATTGGCCTTTGGGCTAGGAGTTAATAAGTCCTTTTGGACTTGGAGATATTGACTTGATGTCTATGTTTATGGATGGGTACTGAGGAATTTATCCATGTTGGAGCTTGGGATTGCCTTAGGGAATTTGGAGTACTATATATATATGTTTGTAATGAGTGGTAATTGGATTTTACCATTCATATGGCCAGTATGTGCTCGGGAGTAAAAGGAAAGTGCCAATTTACAACCTTATTATGGTTAATGCTTGAGGTCTTATCATGAAAAAGTAATGGCGATATACCTACTTACTGAGATTTTTTTTATCTCATCTTGTTAATTGCATTTTGCAAGCCTTGCATATGCCATGGGATTGCCACCCGAGAAGTAGTAGAGGTTCGAGGCTTTTGGTCCTTTCTTGCCTTAAGGGTCGAAGCTCATAAATCAGTATGTCGGTATGTTATCATAAGCTCTGTAGTTAGTTAGGACTCCTAGAAGGGAGGGGTTGCATGTAGAAGTTTCTGGTATAGCATGAATACACATTTTTTTGTATTTATAGTAGGTGTCCTTTAATTGTATGCTGGATAATTTTTTGTGTAGTGGATTGGTTCTAATTGTGTATATACTTATGCATGACACATGCTGGATGGGGATCGAGAGTTAGGAGTGTTAGGCTTACAGTTTAGGAAAATAACCCTATGTCGTGTGAGTCACATACCTGAATTTTGGGTCATGACAGAAATAAAATAAAATTAAGGGACTAAAGGGAAATCTAAAGTTAAGAGATTAAATTGGAATAAAATAAAATTAATAAATTAAAGTAAAAAACTAAAGGAAAGTTATGCGATTAAATTGAAACATGAGATAAAAATAAAAGAACAAACGTAAGTTAATGAATGAAAACAAAACCTTAGTCAGAGTTAAAAAGGCACTTGAGCCTCTTGCTAGCCAACAATTTGTTGGGCGTTAGAAAACTGTCCGATCAAGTTTCATTCGATGAAGCCATGCATGGCATTCACTTTGACCACACAATAGAGTTGAATTCGATGACATTTAAAGTCCCATCATGCTATTATTCATTGTTGCCAAGCAGAGGATTCACATTCGTTAAAAAGGCCTAAATGATGATGATTTTATTTTTGGTGAACTAGAAAATATGTTAAAGCTAAATAAGAAATACATCCCTAATGTTCATGAGTTTCCATACTAAAATAGTTACAAAACTAAAAGAGTACAACAGAAGGACACAACCAAGAAGAGAGAGCAAAAACAACTAGTAAGCAGAAATTATTAGTTTTGTAGTTCCTACATATAGGTGTTGTAAACAAAGGGTGGTGCTTCACTGAACATTCATACAGGTAATTGTGTTTTTCTTACATTTTTTGCTGGAAGATGTTCACATGAGTTCCTGTTCCTTGAGATCTTGAGAAGTTTGTATTCTTCAAATAAGGACAATAAATGCCTGCAGTTTGATATCAAAAAACAAGTAACGGATGAAACTCATTTGTATTATTTTTTATAAGATTGAAAGTTTCTTGGCTATCAATTTCAATTTCTAATTTCTATATTATGATTAATATTGCAATCTCTAGGTCTAAGAATAATGACTAAGCCAATGCTAATTCCTTGGCCAATGAATTTAGAAAAGCCTATTATCCATTCACCCATTTTAGATCTTATAACACCACCAACTGCTAAAAGTTTTCCTTTGGTAGAACCATCCACATTCAGCTTGCTCTACCCAAGAGGTGGTTTAATCCATTTAGACCTGTTGTTTTGAGAATCTAGACATAAAGGTTGATTTATAAGATTGATTAGGGGGGAGAAGACCAAAATTCTGTAGCTCTGAAAAATATATGGTTTTTTTTACACTGTTTATTGGAGGAATGAGGATGATAGTTTTGGAAGATCTTTTTGTTTCTAGAAAGCCAGATTACTCTGATCGCATATGTTATGCCCCAAAACCCAGGCCTGTAACTGGCATAGTATATAGGAAACACCCTTTCAAATATTATAAGCCTAACTTGACATCATGCACTCAACCACCATAATAATCACAATATGAACATGCAAGATATACAAGATATAATCACTTGTAATTCAAAAGAATGTAACTGACCAAACATTCATCACAGAAGTCAACACGTTCTAGATTATTACTTCAACAACAAAAAGGGAATGAAATATTTAGGAACATGAGTTTTACAAAAGATCATATGAAACCATCATTCATGTATCTTTGCAAAAAGAGTTATCCAACCTTAGGTGACCTATATGACTATAGAGCCCTCTAGGTACACTTTCACCAAAAATATACTCAAAAGACCTACCCTAGCAATGGGTTGGTCAACACTGATGCTCTGTTATTCCTCAAATAGATACTCATTATTAGTAATAAGATCTAATAATGTTAAACCACAGAAGGGGTGAATTTTGAAACTTAGTGAGAAGATAACTGTGATACAAAAAAAAATCACGCTCTATCAACATCATGCCTACATGCCCTTAGGGCCACAAGTATTCAATGTCAACATACAAGAATAATCATAAGTAATATGATGCATTACATCATACTATGCTCAATTAGAGGAGGATGTACCATTCACTGATAACCCCACTAATAAGTACCCTTGCCACTCATCAGTAAGTTTCATATCACGTTCATGCCTCTTCCGACAACTCTTATGTAGGGTTCATGCCTCTGTCTCCTGCAATCCTGATGCAAAGTTTATGCCTCTTACTAGCAATGATCAGTTCCTTAGTGCCCACCACTAAGATCAATTCATTCACAAACACAACTACAACACAACATAAGGCATAATCATATTATAGAAGATACAAGTCTCAACATCTCACAAACATACATAGCATTGTCTAAGTAGGCATTTTAAGGTCAATCTAGGATTACTTTACAATCACGCAATTTCACATGTAAAGTTCACCATGATTCAATCAATCACATACTCTCATTCAACATGGTTCTACACTACCATGACATAGTTTAATCATACATACCAGTGACTTAATCCATCATAGATTCTTATCCCCATGGTTGTACATCTACCATGCTTTAATGTATGAGTTTAAGAACTCTTATAAGCATGCATTCATGTTAGTTTGATAAAATAAGTTTGAGCAAGGTCACCCACTCATCTGAACTCCGAGTTATGATTTACTGTGTTTCTATCTGATGCTTGAAGGGAAGAATGTATTCAAGATGAATTAGAGGCAATCCCTAGTGATTCTATCAAGAAAGAAGGGAGGAAAAAAAAACTAAAGCCAAGGAAAAGAAGTGCGATCTGTCACTACAATGACATCCCTATCGTTGCAGCAATGGAAGCACCCAAAACACACTTTGATTTTGTCAAGTGTCACTGCAGCAACCAATCCCATCGTTGTAGTGACAACAAACATTTGGTCTTTGCTAGCCGTTGCTACAGTGATGGCTGACAATAGCAAAACATGAAAAAACTGTGTTTTCACTCTGCTCTTCCTTCCAAACCTTCTCATTTCCACTCCAAATCATTCAAGCCTTATTCTTAGCAATATAGGTGATCAAATACAAGTTTTTAACGATCAAAAGCTCTCTAAAAACTCAATCACAAGCTAGGGTCAAGATTAAAACCATTTTCCCAAAATTCTTTATGGTTTTGTCCATCCACAATCAAGTGCAGATTTTAAATCCATGTTTTACACTCATTACAGCCTCCCAATCACTAAGAATCAAAAGAAGGAAAGTTTGGAAGCATAGAACACACGTTTAAAAGTTTAAAACATCCTCAAATCATAAAAATCCCTTATATTTCAACCTTCGGCTCATGATTTTGAAAATGAGAGATATTGGAAAACTTGCCCTTATCTTGAACCCTAGAGCTTTCCGAAGTGGTGGAGGACTATCGGAGGCCAAAATTATGTTGGAGATCAAAGGAGACAAAAATATTTGAAAAGTTTTGGTGAAGAGAGATTGGAAGTCGAGAAAGAGACGTGAATGGAGGAGTTTGAACATGTAAGTGTATTGTGACTGAAGGAAAGTAAGAAATTGACTAAGTGTGAGGTGTGGTCATGCCATTTTACCATTTTTCCCCTTGGCTGAAGAAGCATGAGACTAGGGGGAAAATGGGGAATCTCATGAAAATAAAGGTTTTATTTACCAACGCACCCTCCACACTTAATTTATTTCACCAGAAGCACACCAACAACATGCCAAACAACTCATCATCGCAATTTCACAAAAGCACTCATTTTCCATATTTTTTCAATTAGATCCCCCATGCCACTCATCCATGCTATTTTAATTCCCTCGATGCATCATACACAAATATGGATCAAATTTCACAGAAATGAACATCATACACCATCATGAAAAGCATTTTTCTCATGGTTCTAAACCACCATGGTAACTTTATTCACAAATTTCCAAACATTACACAATGCATACATGCACATTTTATTCACTTTGGTCTTCTACCTGGACCTAATAGCATAAATACATTTAAAAAGTATTCAATATAAAATATTTACAACAACCCAGGCCTTTACATGACATGGTCACATATACATATGTCTAATACATCACACAAAGGAACAAGTAAGTCACTCACTCAGGCTACACAACCACCGGTATTACAAAATTGAGGAACATGTTTTGCTATAAAATGTTTTATTTTTTGTGTATATAATTACTGTTATTTGCTTGAAGCCATTCATTGTAATTCTTGTCAAAGAACTCTTAAGGAGGGTCTAGGGAAAGCCAAATAGGTTTAGTTTGAATGTAGTCTCTGAGGATATATAGATGAGTTTCTAATTAAGAGAGACAAAGTAGACAAATGTTGTTGTTGACTCACACTGCCTTGTGAAGGAAAATGTTTATTGGTACTTGATTGGCCTTTTATATAGATTTTCCAAAGAAATAATTTCTCTCGGGCATGACAGAGAGCTTTCCAAATCCATGAACTTAGGATTTGGATATAGATTTATTTGAGTGCTAGCTGAGTAGTTTAAAATATATTGGTAAGCTGAAAGCCCCTCGGTGAACTAGGAACATGCCAACCGGCTGATAGCCACCAATGTATTTACCACCAAACGCTCTGCTGGATGACCATTCTCGTGACCCACAAAGAAAGTTAGGTGCTTCCCATGTCCAATCTCTCCCCTGTGAACCATTTCAGTGAGTACGCCTGTTTCACTTTAACTCTTTCATATGTCACTAGAGAAAGATCAGTCTCAGCTAAAGCCAAATCCGAAGACGCATCTACACCTATTTTCTAGTTGGTTTCCAAATTTCTTTATCTTTAAGTGGGTGGATATTTTGTGGAGTCAGAATGATGATTTAGTCATCATATATTCTTATATTTGTTGACATTATTGTCACTAATTTGAAAAAAATCTCAGCTTTCCAAGAAATAATGCTATTAATTTTTCATTTTTGCCTCCAATAACACAACACTCGTTACGCCCCGAAAATCGAACATGTGAATTAACATAAATCTCAGGGTATACTTTCGTGGTATCCCATAAATTATTGAGCAATCTTAATATCCACAACTATGCAAATAATAATTTCAAAGAAAATAAATTTATATAGTATCTCCTCCCTCATCCCATAACATCGAGAATCATATACAATAAAAAATCAACGCAAATTATAGCCAAATAATAAAAAATTTCGTAAAACACAGTAGGACCTAAGTGGCCTATAAGATAATAGAGCATTCTCCTAGGCATATAACCCAAAAATTGGTTCCAAGAACCCTCTAACAAAAATGGAGTATGTCTCTAAAAGCCGCTAAACTCCCAGCAGTTTTCCTTCCTCCTCGACTGTTGTATCTGAAAAAGATAATCACAGAGGGTGTGAGTTCATCAAAACTCAATGAGTAAATAATTGTGCAAATAAAATAAGGTATAAGTACAAATACCAGAATCACAACCACAACTAGAATAAATACCTCTAGCACGCATGGGCATAATTAAATATACACATAAGCGTACCTCTTTGTGTAATCGTGATGTATTATTCCCATGTGAGTCTATGTTCTCGTAATTCCTCATTAAATCACATCTAATACTATAACATAACTCCAAAGCTTGTACAAACATAAATATTTTACACACATAGAATATGATTATGCAAACAATGACATGCCTTTCTACTCGTGAGTTTACTTAGTCACATATATCGTATTGAGTGTAAATCTCAGTTACTCACCTTTCCAGAGTATTTTTGCTCAATAGGTTTCCTTTAGTGGTCTACATTCCTTTAGTATTGATTTCTAACTTTTACTGCACGGATGACATCATCCACAGATCTACTGATCAGTCATCCTCTTGTGGGTCTATATTCCCACATAATTCTCTTTCTTTCTCTCGTGAGTCTACGTTCCCATGTAATTATATTTTCTATATACAATTTATTCACATAAACACAATGTATAACACCCAACAACCAGCAATCAATTGACTATTCCTAAACACATCCCACATGAAGAATGAAGCCCCTATCATGAAGAATGAAGAAGAAAGAGAGAGAAAAGGCTTTAAAAGCCTTAGTGGGTCAATGGGTGACCCATAGATATCTATACCTATATGCACCAAATTCGAGTTGTCCAGATATAATTATTCTCTAATAATTATATAAATTCCACTTAATTTTCTCTTCCTCTTATTTTTCTCGATTCTCAAAAAATTCCACTCACATTAAAATACTCAATCCAGTCATTTATCTTGATTTCCACAAATAATTATTCAAATAGAATAAATTAAATATGGAGAAAGAAATGACTATGTTAAATTAAATAATTTGACACTGTAAAATACAGTAATACTCCCAAACACATGATCCCAATTTTGATGGGTATTACATTCTCCCCCTTAATAGAATTTGGTCCCCCGAATTCAAAACTCTCCTCAATTTCGGAGAGGTGTGGATGCTTCATTCACAGCCCTCTGTACAACTTTGGGTCCCGGTACTTTAGCTTTACAAAGCTCAAATCGACTGATTGGAAACTTATATTATTCCCCACTCAAGGCCTCGAAAGGAGCCATCTTAATGCTAAGCTGGTAGCTATCACCACAAGCGAACTCAATGAGCAACTAGTGGTGTAAAAGCCTACCACACATAAGTTTCTCTATCTTTTTATCTAGCCCAACTTAACTAGGAGCACCTACATATGTACACACTTATACATACTTGGAATCTTCTGAAGTATTTATGTATCTAGAGGAATCCATCATGACAAGGTTCATAAATAATTATAGGCACCTCGCCCAAAGGCGTCAACCCGCCCATAGGTGTTATCTCACCCAAAGGCATCATCTTGCTTGAAGGCATGCAGGTGGTATCACTCATCCCATGCGATACCAAGCTACCCGAAGGTGTTCATGTGGTATCATGTCCTTGGCTCTTATATAGTGTATTACTAATACCACTACATATTATATCCCTTTATTGGACCCCCTAGCTATACCTATCATATACCACAAATAGCAACTCACACCTATATCATGTAATTAGTCCTTCCCATGGGTCTATGCATGGAGCATCCCTACTTAAGAGTTTCATCGAGGTAGGTTTACATGCCCACAGATTACTATTCAAGAGTCCTGTCATATGAGTCAGCATTCTCACAGACTAAAGATCACTATAAATACTTCTTTAAAAGGGTATGTATTGTCGAATTCCTAGTCCTCCAGTCCTCTGGCTTCCTGATGTATCCCTCTTGGTCCCAACTTATGTGCCTCACCTTAGCAACTATCGATCTCTAACCTCAGGAGTACACCACCTGACTTCCACATCACTAATTAATAATCACCCTAACTAACTGAAGTCCTATTACAGGTTGGTTCCGGATTTCCATCCCTTCCTGGACATTAGCCCTTGCCTTTCCATAATGTCAATAAGCTATAGTCATTGGGAGGCCTATCCTGGGAACCCAGCTCATAAGATGAATCTTTTAACTAACTTTCCTAGTGAAAACACCAACTATAAGTCTTACCAAACCCTAAGGGTACACTAAAACTATCCTAAATCTCAGTCTATCAGGTCATGTCTATAAATGATAATAGATCGCTAGGATCATGCCCTCGACTAAAAACATAACAACGTATTGGCTATGGCCTTAACCCTATTCCACCCAACCAATACCATGAACATTAAAACTCACTTCATACTTTCCTATTGGCATGCTTATTTTAACTATCGGTTTCGCTTGAATTCCTTCCTTCAGAACTATATGCCCCAAGAAAGT
Source organism: Biancaea sappan (assembly GCA_037074585.1). Classification (NCBI taxonomy): domain Eukaryota; kingdom Viridiplantae; phylum Streptophyta; class Magnoliopsida; order Fabales; family Fabaceae; genus Biancaea; species Biancaea sappan. Next base: position 30,349,707 of record CM073499.1, read on the forward strand.
TACCTTGCCCAAATGAGCTCACATTTTGGGATTATTATGTAATTACACATATATACATACTCCATGTATATTGAGTAATCATGCTTCTATATGAACTTAAATGCATTCCCTCTTAAACTAGCGCTCATACTCCCAAAGTACTCGCTCTAACATTAAGGAGGTTAGTTTAACCTAAACTCATCCTAACCCATATTCATGGCACGTTTTTTTCTAATCTCATCATGAAATACCCTCACACCCTCAACACTGATTACATCCTTGACCTCACCAGTCGTATGTAATCACTCAAGTGTGTTACATATCTGCTAATATGTATATACTATTGAATCAAACGCCGTCTTTTCATATAAAAGTGGGCCAAACCTCCCATTATCCTTCTGCCTTATGCACATTGCCACTACCTCTACCCAGCTTAGGTGGCACATATACCAATAGCCTACCCATAGCACACTTAGACTATTCTAAGGTCACGAGATTTCTACCCTCTCACCATGATAAAAATTCTCATAAACCATCCCTTACTCCGTTTGATCTCTCAGTTTAAAAACCTCATGTATCCTCACACTTCACACCTATTGCATCTTCACTCGAATAACTACTGAGAACTTGTCTCGTGAGTCATTTCTTCTCTTTAAGACTAATCCCCTCTACCTAAGCACACTCACCACATAGTATCACCACCAACGAACCCCAATTAAATAGGTGTAACATAGACAAGTTACTCCCAAAAGATTTATAACTTACTCTAACCTCCCTTATGTCGAATTCCATCTCCCTATGGTGTCTCCTCTAAGAGAACTACGCAATCTAGATTAGTTCCTTCAATCGAGTCTTATATGAGCATTATCCCCTATCATACCCTTTCTTCTTCCTAGGTTCTCCTTTGCTCTTTGACCCTTCCACTCAATTACAACTTAAGATGGTTGTAATAACTGCCTATACACGGTCCATTTAGGATGCTATAATACTTAGAAGAATGGATTATAAGCTAATCCATATAAGATCAATCTCCAAGCATCTATACTTGTCACTCCAAGTGACCAACCTTAATCGAATCCACAATGGATGGTACATACACCCATAACAAGATATATTACAATACATGCATACATGTAAAATATCTAGGTTATTTTTATGCTATAACCATTTCCCGACTTCCTCTTGAGATTTTATTTTCCACAATTGATTAAAATATATTAATGAAAATTTATTCAAGATTTGCACACAAGCACCCTAAAAAAATCTCAGCAAGTATTGTAATATATCTTTGCTGCACTCCAAAGATGGAAAGATTCCCCTATTTTCACGTAAATTTGATGGATATTTCCAAAACTTGGTTTTAATCTACTACTTGCCTTGCTTTGGGATGGAAATAATCGAAAATGTCCTAAAAAATCTAAGATAAAGTTCTGGACTAGTTTGGAAAGCAAAACCGAGAGATGGACGTGATACATGCATGATAGGGACTAAACTGAATAAACTCAAAAGTTTACAGGGATTGATTTAATTATAGAATAAAATATATTCACAATATATGGACCTAGATGAAGCTAAATATGATCTTAAATCATGTAAAAGACAAAAGAAAAAATCTTACCTAGGGACCTAGGCGAATAAATAGAAAAGTTTTAGTGAAGAGAGAGGATGGAGAGAAGAGGGGGATGTATGGCATTTTCATCATTTTGGGACATATATGATAAAACATGAAACATAAGGGACATAAACGGGCAAAAAAAAGTTTAGGGGCATAAATGAGAATCGAGGTAAGTTTAGGGACACATGGTTTTACCTTTTGCCATATATATATACTAGTAACTACTATGCATTGGAAAAACAAAGCAAATATAGTCACACACATGAATATATACCCATCGCATAATTAACTTTATAGATCATGACATACAAAATGTCAATTTGAAATAAGCAATCACCCATCATATAATAGAATTAATTACATGACATTGCATGGAAAACCCATGTTTCTGTGATACACATCCATACACGCATTCACATCCTTATCTAGACAATCCAAAAATACTCCAGCGGTGGTGTAGTAAAGCTACATCTGAGCCCATGAGCTCCCTGTGCTCCGAGGATTTCTCTTCTATCAAGAGCCAAAAACCTAAAATAAGAACAAACACTTCTCAATTTAATAATATAACCTCAGGCTAACTCCACCGAAGAGAAGTCACAAAAGAGATATTTAACACTCTACAACGCCTTTTATGGAATCTAAACTCATGGTCATGCTGCGAGACTCACAACAATGGGGAAGGACCCACAAAGAATACTTTACTCTATAATCTATAGGAGACCTAAAAACAACTTCCCTCTAATACTAATTTGTCATGCCCCGAAAATCGAACACATGAATTAATATAAATCTCAAGGTATACCTCTGTGGTATCCCATAAATGCCTAAATAATCTTAATATCCATAACTATGTAAATAATAATTTCAAAGAAAATAAATTTACATAGTATCTTCTCCCTCATCCCATATCATCGAGAATCATATATAATAAAAAAACAACAATTATAGCCAAATAATAATAAATTTCCTAAAACACAGCAGAACCTAGGTGGCCTATAGGATTATCAAGTATTCTCCTAAGCATATAACCCAAAAATTGATTCCAAGAACCCTCTAACAAAAATAGAGTATGTCTCCAAAAGTCCCTAAATTTCCAGCGGCTTCTTTTCTTCCTCAACTGTTGTATCTGAAAAAGATAACCATAGAGGGTGTGAGTTCATCAAAACTCAGTAAGTAAATGATTATGAAAATAAAAAATGCATAAGTACAAATACCAACTACAACTAGAATAAATACCTTTAGCATGCATGGGCATAATTTAATATACATATAAGCATACCTCTTTGTGCAATCAGGATGTACTATTCCCATGCTAGTCTACATTCTCATAATTCCTTGTTAAATCACATCCAATACTATAACATAACTCCAAAAGAATGTACGATTATAAATATTTTACACACATAGAGTATGATGATGCAAACAATAACATGTCTTCCTACTCATAAGTCTACTTATTCACATATATCATATTGAGTCTAAATCTCAATGCTTACCTTTCCCAGAGTATTTTTCTCAATAAGTTTCCTTTAGAGGTCTACATTCCTCTAGTACTAATTTCTGACTTTCGTCTACATGGATGGCATCATCCACAGATCTACTGATCGGTCATCCTCTTGTGGGTCTACATTCCCACATAATTATCTTTTCTTTACTCGTAGGTCCATGTTCCCACATAATTCTCTTTTCTATATGCAATGCATTCACACAAAAATAATGTATCATGAACAACAACCATCAACTAATTCACTATTCCCAAATATATCCCATATAACAATCTCTCAAGTCACAATAAAAATTTCATTATCTAGTTAACATCACTAACTAGGGAATTTAATGAATTTAAATTCAATCATGGTGTAAGTGAGATTTATATTTTACTTGAGCAATTTTAAATAAAAACACAGTTAGTAAGGTCACCCACTCACCTTGAAGCTGATAAAGATTTACAATGTAAGAAATCCTAGAAATACAACCATAGAACTCCTCGCAAACACCTAAAACCAAAACCAACAATTTAGCAACAATATCCCATTTTTTCCTTTGAAAACTCCTTTTCCCTTACTCTATCTAAACTAGGGCTCCTGGGTACCCAACATCCCCCAGAGAGGTTAATGCCTGTCAAGCTCATGACCTCTACCCAGATCTCCTCTGTTCCTCCTCTATTCTTCACGGTTTTGAGTCCCAAATCCATAAAAAATCTAGCCTTTGCTTTTTCTTTTCACCTTTCTTTGGTTCTTGCCTTAATCTAAGGTTCATGAAGCAATTTAGAAGAATTAAAACTCAAGAAAGATTAGATTTTCCTTTAAATTCCTCAAAATTTCTCAAGAACACTTCCTCAAATTTTAATCCATGAAACCAACTTGTTTTCCTTCAAGAGTTGGGATCTACCATTCACAGCAAGAGAACCAAAAGAAAGAAGCCAAAAGAGCAATGTTTCAATACAACCCACAAATACCCATTTTTTTTCTAGAGTAACAATAGAGGAAAATGGAAAAAGAGAAGGAGATGAAGCTTATCCCTTGCCTTAGAAGTTCCTAGTGAGCTAGAAAGTAATCGGAAAGAAGTAATTAATTAGAAGAAATGAAAGATAAAGGTTAGAGAGGTTGAGAGAAAATTAGCTCCTCTTCCTCCTCCATGAAGCCACCATCATGAAGAATGAAGAAGAAAGAGAGAGAAAAGGATTTAAAAGCCTTAGTGGGTTAATAGGTGACTTATAGGTACTCATACCCAGATGCCCTAAACTCGAGTGGTGCATATATAATTGTTTTCCAATAATTATATAAATTCCACTTGATTTTCTCTTCCTCTCGTTTTTCTTAATTCTTAAAAAATACCATTCGCATTAAAATATCTAATCCAGTCATTTATCTTAATTTCCACAAATAATTATTTAAATAGAATAAATTAAATATGGAGAAAGAAATGACTATGTTAAATTAAATAATTTAACACTTTAAAATACTGTAATACTTCCAAACACGTGACCACAGTTTTGGTGGGTATTACAACACTAACATTATAAATTGGATTCATACTTTGTAATTTCTTATTCCCCAAAGAAACCAAAAGAAAAATAGAAAGTCAATTATGAGTAGTAGCATAATTTATGGTATATTGATAAAGGAAAACGTATCTATACTTGTAAAACTCCATAACGCAGAAGCCACAAACATGAGAGATGAATCTAACACCACTGAACCCAGCTAGTCAAGCCATGTGAATGAACTCGTGTTGTGTCCTCTCAATACCTCCGAGGCTTTGGGTCATCATGAGGACATCTGATTGAAAAGTATTCTTCACAAAAGTTGAAGTGTTTGGCTCTATGGGAATAATTGTTTCCATGACAATCACCATTCCATTCGCAAGAACTGCTTTATGGCAATTCTTTAACAGCTTCAATCACTGTCCATCGCTCCAATCATTGTCATGGAAACAATTATTCCCATAGAGCCAAACACTTCAACTTCTGTGAAGAATGCTTTTCAATCAGACGTCCTCATGATGACCCAAAGCCTCGGAGGTATTGAGAGGACACAACACGAGTTCATTCACATGGCTTGACTAGCTAGGTTCAGTGGTGTTAGATTCATCTCTCATGTTTGTGGCTTCTGGGTTATGGAGTTTTACAAGTATATATATGTTTTCCTTAATCAATGTACCATACATTATGCTACTACTCATAATTGACTTTCTATTTTTCTTTTGGTTTCTTTGGGGAATAAGAAATTACAAAGTATGAATCCAATTTATAATGTTAGTGTTGTAATACCCACCAAAACTATGGTCACGTGTTTGGAAGTATTACAGTATTTTAAAGTGTTAAATTATTTAATTTAACATAGTCATTTCTTTCTCCATATTTAATTTATTCTATCTGAATAATTATTTATGGAAATTAAGATAAATGACTGGATTAGATATTTTAATGCGAATGGTATTTTTTAAGAATTAAGAAAAATGAGAGGAAGAGAAAATCAAGTGGAATTTATATAATTATTGGAAAACAATTATATATGCACCACTCGAGTTTAGGGCATCTGGGTATGAGTACCTATAAGTCACCTATTGACCCACTAAGGCTTTTAAATCCTTTTCTCTCTCTTTCTTCTTCATTCTTCATGATGGTGGCTTCATGGAGGAAGAAGAGGAGCTAATTTTCTCTCAACCTCTCAAACCTTTATCTTTCATTTCTTCTAATTAATTACTTCTTTCCGTTTACTTTCTGGCTCACTAGGAACTTCTAAGGCAAGCGATAAGCTTCATCTCCTTCTCTTTTTCCATTTTCCTCTGTTGTTACTCTAGAAAAAAAATGGGTATTTGTGGGTTGTATTGAAACATTGCTCTTTTGGCTTCTTTCTTTTGGTTCTTTTGCTGTGAATGGTAGATCCCAACTCTTGAAGGAAAACAAGTTGGTTTCATGGATTAAAATTTGAGGAAGTGTTCTTGAGAAATTTTGAGGAATTTAAATTAAAATCTAATCTTTCTTGAGTTTTAATTCTTCTAAATTGCTTCATGAACCTTAGATTAAGGCAAGAACCAAAGAAAGGTGAAAAGAAAAAGCAAAGGCTAGATTTTTTATGGATTTGGGACTCAAAACCGTGAAGAATAGATGAGGAATAGAGGAGATCTGGGTAGAGGTCATGAGCTTGACAGGCATTAACCTCTCTGGGGGATGTTGGGTACCCAGGAGCCCTAGTCTAGATAGAGTAAGGGAAAAGGGGTTTTCAAAGGAAAAAATGGGATATTGTTGCTAAATTGTGGGTTTTGGTTTTAGGTGTTTGCGAGGAGTTCTATGGTTTTATTTCTAGGATTTCTTACATGGTAAAATTGTGTTAATTGTGTTACTCTCATTATCCATAAATATACACCCATGAGTTAGCTAAATGGAAATTATATTTTTGACTAAAATTTGTAATAGAATTTTATTGTGATGCAAAATATGTTCATTTAATCGTGAATTTAGTTACAAAATTATTTATGATGGAATTTTTTATAAAGTAAATTACTGATTTAGTTCTTGACATATTGCAATTTTCTTAATTTGGTCCTTGAAAAATTAAATGTCTTAATTTAGTACTTGAAAGTTTGTATTTGTTTGAATTTCATTGTTTCCATTGCTAATATTAATTGTTAGCAAAAGTCAAAATATTTTATTATGAAAATTCATTTTGACAAACTATGATGAAATTGAGATCAAACACAATTTGTTAAGGATTAAATTGAGATACTTGATCATTTAAGGACCGAATTGAGATATTTTTTTAAATAAATGATAATTTTTTTAACCTAATTATTGTTTTTCTTGTAGTTATAATTAAATCTTTTTATGTTAGAAATTCTAGTCATCACCCATTCCATCTAATCATTTTCTTTTGTAATTTGGGGTTGTTTTCCAATGATAATTGGCATCTATCTTAATTCATTTATAATTTTAATTTAATTAATTGAAGTGATGCCAACATTATTATAAGGCATTTTGTTTAAATATAAAAATTTTATTGTAAAAATTGGCAAAGTAATTAGACTAATTGTTTAAGTTTACGGATAATTCTTTTAAAAAAAGAAAAAGAGGAGAAAAAGTTGTTTTTTAAGATTTGGGTAGAGGCACCTATTGTACTGATATTTAATTCTTTATTTCTTCTTCTGAGATTGTTATCAATCCTTTTCTAGCTATATAAAACCATTGTCACAAATTAAAAGAAGTGTAAAAACTTTTTCGAATATTTTTGAAGAAGAAAAAATATGGATAATTCCATGAAAAACTCATACCCTACCTTCATAAAAATGGCGTCACCTTGAGGAACACTTTTAAATATGTCACCTCCCATATGTTGTACACCTGCAATATATATGAAGAAAGCCCACATACTTCACAACACGCAAAACCTAGTGCACGTGCACACACACACACACACACACACACACATATTTAAAAGTAATAATAAAACTTTATAACTCTCATTAAACTGTAATCAAGAAAAAATAATGAAAGCAAGCTTAGTAGGTGAATTAAAGGTGATATATTTATACTACAAAGGTAAATTACATTTATTTGTGTTTCAAATATTACACTCAACTCTTAAGATATTTTGATACATATTGCAAAACTTTTTCTCTATATTACTTTCTACATTATGTGGCCTTAGATGTTAGGAAAGCTTACCCTCACTCACAAAGATCTCCATTTAGTAACAAGTGTGCCCCAAGATATCCTAAGTTGTTCATTAGTCAATGGAGTTTTCTGCATTTAGTAAGAAAAGTGTCTCCTAGACACCCCTAGTACCTTAATTGTTGAAAGGATGTTCAAAAGCACTCACTTTAAAGGGCTTGCTTAATAATAAGTGGTAGTCTTTTCTTTAAAAGTAGGCCCCTTTAAAAGAGGGAGCCCCCTTCCATTACAGAAAGAGATAATTAAAAAAGAGAGGTCATTTGTAATATCATCGGTATTGAAATTCTTTGATTAATATAATACCCTTCTTTTGGTGTGGGCAAATCCCGAGGATTTGGATTAAAACCTACCTTTATCAATTATTTGATACTTCAAGTTTTTGTCGAGTTCTAACTGATATATTTATTTTATTTAAGTGTCCTCATGTATGATCCCCCCTCTTATATTAATTCATGTGTGTGGATGGTTTTGTACATGAATAATACTTAGGGATTGAGATGAGTTGATTCATGATGAAAAGATAGGGTAATTAAAGCTTAAGGACCCTTGCGTAGGGACTATAGTGAAAAATGTGATTTCTGGTGTGTGATGGGAAAATTATTATTTACATGTGCCTATTATGTGGTTTGGCTATGGGAAATTAGTGTAAATGATAATGTGTGGCTATATGGCTATTTCAATTTAAAGAGAGACTTTCTTTTTATCTGGGGACCAAAGTGGTGAGAAAGTATTGGAAAGGGGGCAAGTTGGAATATATGAGAAAGGGGAATAAACCTATTAGTTTTCAGTCCTAGATTCACACCCCTATTCTCCCTAATGTGTGTAGTCGTGTGTTCCTCTTTCTCTCCACTACATTCCATATCTAACCTCCTTCATTCTTCCATCCTCATGTTTTTTGGCAAGCAAATTGTTCCAACAACCTACCTCAGTTTGGAGACTCAAGTTTAAGGTAAGCTCTTGACCATCTCCTTCTTCCTTTTTTTTTTAGACCTCTTGAACCTTAGGGTAGGTCCTATAAAATTTGAGAAATTGCGGTTGATTTGTGTCATAAATACTTTGCTTTTGGTGTATTTTAGTGTTGGGAAGTTTAAATGAAAGATTTTGGTGGATGAAATCACATTAAATGAGTGAAAAGTGTGGATTAATGATGGTTACTGTCATAGAGTTTTGTTTTCATTGTCTAAAGGGAAAAAGTGTAAAGTTTAGGGTTGGTTTAGAAGTGAATCTCAAAAATAACTTGGTTTTGATGTTTAGAGATATTTCTTGAGGTTAATTTACGAATTTTCAAAACAAGAATCATGGAAAATGGTTGAGAATTGAATTAGGGTGCTTTGGCATTTTGTTTCTATGAGCCAATGCTCAACCCAGAATCATAGTATACTACTAAAAGGCTAGCGCTTAGCGCCAGTTAGTGGGCGCTGAGCACCAATAGGCCAGAAGCAAGTTTTTGATACAAAATGGCTAGCGTAATGTGCACTCACCACTAGCCAGGCAAGGAACCTTTAGGAATATGTTTTTCATGTAGTTTCTTAAGTGTTTCCAATTCAATTGCTTAAGATACCTTCCCAAAGGATCCAAGCAAGGATGCTACATCAAACTTCCAAGAACCAAGGTGAACCGAGTAGCTTAGAGTCGAGGTAAGGGATTTATGCGACTCTATTTTAACTTAAGCCATGTGATTAAATTATGTGTCAATGAAATTGCATGATTCCATTATGTAAAGAATGAAATAAGCCTAAATGGCTTGGAGATGTTCTCTCTCCTTATGTGATGGTTAAATGATTGGTTTAATGTGCAAATTAGTGAAGGAGACTATTATAGGTCAAACTTAAATATTAAGGACTGACTCCACTAAGATCTTGTTACGTATCTAGTGGCATATATAATTTTTTTCAAATCAGAAAACATGATCTTGGCATGGTGATATGAAGTTGAGAATAATTTGTGTGCATTATGGAAACATGATAAGTGATCCCCTTATAGAATTTATTGTACCATGATTGGGTTATGCTGAATTTCGTTATGTGCTAAACTTATTTTCCTACGTGAGTATGATTTGGTGTATATTGTGAACCTCAAAGTGAGCTTGTGTAGCTTCCCTGTTAACATTTTATGGGTGACCCCTATTGCTAGAAGTGGTGCATTATGGGAAGAATCCTAGAATAATTTTGGAAGTGGTGGCTTGGTACATTAATTATTGTGCATGAGACTTATGATATACCTTACTTTGTCAATATGTGATGTCATGGGTTACATGATGTGATGAACACATTATTACTGTATAGCCTTCAAGTGTTCTATTTAAGATTCATAAGTTATAATTCCTTCTTATATCGACATTACTTTTTGTTTGTGATCGTCGTGGATAAATATTGTGTATTATATGAGAACTTGAGAAGCCTTTGTAGCTCTCCTGATGATGATGGATTAGTGGTAGTACGAGGAGCTATGTAATCCTCTTTCACTATGACTAATAATACAATATGAGAAGCTTTTGTGGCTATCCTGATGAGAATAGGTTAGTGGTGGTATGAGGAGCCATGTAGCCCTCTCGCACTATAACTAATAATATTATTTAAGAACCTTTATGGCTCTCCCGATGAGGATGGATTAATGGTAGTACGAAGAGTTATGTGACTCTCTCGCATTATGACTAACGATACTGAGAGAAGCACTTCCCTATTATGAAGGATAAGAACATAATAGGAAGCCTGTGTGGCCTTCCTAATTATGAATAATGATAACATAATGGAACCCCTGTGTGTGGGATAGTGTAAACACCTTTGTGGTGAAGTAAAGGGTTATGCATGTAAATATAGTTCCATTCTAAATTTGTACGATGACCCTGATTGTGCTAATCTATGTGTGCCATATATATTTCTTGGAGTAGTGTCCTAGTGCTAGATAGATTAAATCATAGTAGTGGTGTTGTAGTGGTAACTTAACATTGCTTAGGTTATGTGTGATTTGGAATAATGGTGGAAGATTTGACCCATCTTAGGGCCCTATCTTTGTAAACGTTACATGGTTTGTATTCTTCTCTTAGTTGTATTTTCTCTCACTGAGTATCTTTGTAAATGGTACATGGTTTATTTCTTAATGAATAAGATGAATTGTTCTTATTGAGCCCATCCCTTTGCCTTAACCTTCCTAACCTAGCTCATCTTACCACACTAGCAAGTTGTCTTATACGCATGATTACAATTGCCTCCCTTTAAGCCATTCACTAGCTACCCATGATCTCACCATTTCCCCTAAATTCAACCCCTTATCATTAAGAACACCACCCAATGATAACGGTTATGTCTTTACAGAATACCTATTATGTCATTCAACTGATGATAGGTCAGGCCCTCTATATATAAATAGACTTCCAAACTATTCTTCAGGGTGTAGAGGGAGATTATGGTACTTGAGCAACAAAGATTTCTTTAACTCTTCGATTTTTTCCCAGAACCTTCAAGCTTATAAGAACAATTTCTTATTTTATTAAGTTTTTGTCCTTTTGCCTTGTCTAAGAGATTACTTAGTGTTTTACATCTCCTTTGCTAAGAATTCTCAAGGATCCGTATATTATATTGTTTATACCTCTCTAGTTTCCTTGACTATCAAATGAATTAACATTAATCTACACAATATGAGACTATAATTTTATTCTTAATTTGAATTCATGTTAATCCCTAACATGAAACTATGATTTTATTCTTAATTTCATAATGTAGACTATACATTAAGAAGTTTTATTATGGGAAGGAAAACATATTTTGCAAAAAGTTAATTTTAATAACAAAAAAATTAAATAAAAGAGAATTGTATGGACTATCTAAAATAATTGAAGTGAAAAGTATAATTTAACTAAAATTTAAAAGAGATAAATGTAATTTAGAATAAATTATTGATTTGGTCCTCGAAAGATTACATTTATCTCAATCTAGTCCTTGAAAGATCAATTTGGCCTTTGAAAGATTGCATTTGTCTTAATTTGGTCCTTTTTGTTGCTAAATCAAAAAATTAGCCACTACTTGATCTCATATTTTTCATTGTTAAAATTCACTTTGACAAATATATGGATGAAATTGACACAAGTGCAATCCTTCAAGAATTAAATTGAAATGATTAATCTTTTAGGGACTAAATTGATATAATTTTAGACGATCAACTCAATAATTTAATGTTATCTCAATTTAGTCTTCCAATGTTCTCAAATTTCAAATTTATCATTGTGAAAATTTACTTCTATGGACAAAGAGATGGGTGGCAATTGATATTTTTATAAACTAAATTGACATGTTCAATCTTTTAAAAATCAAACTAAAATAATCAAACAACTATAAGTCTTTCAGAAGTCAAGTCAATAACATACTCTATAATATATCCCATAGAATGAAGAGGATAATTTGGGGCATGTTTTAAGACATGATGCAAGTCAAAGTTGATCCCTTGAACATGAGGGTACTTGGAAGTGATCAAATAAAGGTTGACCCCAAGACCACCTCCAACATCCACAATCTTGTTGAACTGCTCAAAGCCATTGTAGGACTTGAGAATGGTGTTCATGATGAAGGTGGTGCTATTGTGTATGGCTTTGTTAAAAACATCATTGAACCTTTGGTCCAACCTTGCGTACTCAAATACATGCATCCCATGTGCTCTGTTGAATGCTATCCCTCCTTCCTTAATTATGCCTTTTAGTTCCCTCCTACTCAATATTTGATGATCTTTTACATATTAAACTGAGATAATTAATTGTAAATTTTTGGAAACTAAATTAATAATTTACTATAAAATTAAAATATTCATAATGTTTGAAATTTTATACAAATTTTTGAACATGAACAAAATTGTGCTTTATAAATTTTTTGGGCAGTATTTCATTCAATACAAATAAATCAAATAATTAAAGTTACTTCAAATTTAACATATTTCATATCTATTTTTTGGACAAAAATATCTCTTTTGTCCCTGCAATATTTTTTATATCAATTTTGTCCTACATGTTTTCAACTGGTGTCAATTTATATCACTAATTTCATCAACATAGTGAACATAAAATGCTAACATAAACTCTTCCAAGGAACACATTACTGCCAACATGTCCTATTAATATGCCAAACGTACAAGAAAATGATAACTTTACCCCTAAATTCTTCAACTTTTTCTCCCTTCTCTCTCTCATTCAATTTTTTCTGTCCTTTTTCTTTCTCTCTACAAAAGAAGAATAAGAAATCTAAGGTTGCCTTTATCTTTGTCCAAAATTCTTCTTCTACTACTACTATTGTAGACACACAAACACACACACACATAGAGATAAAAAATCTTTGTTGTCTTCTTCTACAGAGACAAAAAGAGGAAAAAGAAATAATAAATCATCATCTTCTATAGAGAGTGCAAGAAGATAAAATTGAAAATCTTCTTGTTATGCAAAAAGAGAGAGGGGAGAGAGAAGAAAGGTAGAAGTACCATTTTCATCCCTAACATTTAGATGAAATTGAAACCAAGGCCAAACATTTGGGATGAAATTGAAACTAGGGCCAACTAGATAGGCACATTGATAGTGATATCTTTCATGGAAAAATTCATATAAACTTTTTTTTTACTTTGTTGACAAAATTAGTAGTAATTAGGAAAATAATTGACACAAATTAAAAACATGTAGGATGAAATTGGAATAAAAAAATTATAAACGAAATTGAAACTTAAGTCAATCATTAAAGACAAAAAAATATACTTTTGCCTATTTTTTTATTCCCCTATCCTAATGACACAAGCAAAAGTTTTTGGACTTGCTGGGAGTGTATATTGTATTAAGGAGACATTTTTGTAAATTATTATTATTTGAAAATCTCATGCATTAGATATATATATATATATATATAAAATTACCAAAAAAGAGAAATAGATTCTATCTCTGAGACTAAATAAGCTGGTCCCTTTAGGCCTATTTGAAACAAACCAATATTTTTTTCCAGTCTAAGCTTGTTCATTTAGCAATAAAAGATGAGAAGGTTTGATAATTAGGAATAGGATATGAGGGTAAATTGGTTTTTTTTTTGGGGAAATATTCCTATCACATAGAAATATATCATTCTCACCTATTTCCATGAAAATGAAAAATGAAGATTTTGTGAGAAAGTTTAATTCCCAAGAACATTACATTTTCGAAAATTATTTTCTAAAATCATGCACCAAACATGGGAATATAACTTTCCTATATAATATTCATGACACTTATACATTCTCACATACCAAATGCCCTAGATAATATTCAAGATACTTTATTAGATACATATTGATAAATACCAAAAAAGAAAGAAAGACTTTTTAGCAATATGAATTTGTTGCTAAAAGCATTCTTTTCTGGTATGTGTAAGTTTGCATATATTATGATGAATTTTATTATTATTATACTAAGCAAAAAAGTTTTTAAAACTGTGATAAATTATTTATACTTATATATATGACATAACTTCTAATATAATAGAAAACAACATTTAACTGGTCGGACTGAGAACCGGTCATTAGTCTGGTCTGGTTAGCCCTCTAAACTAGTGGGCATGAAAAATAGTATGGAACCGGTCAAGTTTTGGTTTTACTGATTCCTTTTAAAAAAAAAATCAAAGCTTCATTCTTCTCAATACATCGTAGAGTATGTGACCGTCAAAGCCGCCATTAGTCATTTGTCTTCCATGCAACTGGAAAGCCATTGTCGGTCATTTGTTAAAGCTCCACCAATCATCGTCTTCCATCAATCAACCGTTTCTTTTCTCTATGATAGCCATCGATCCATCGAAGGCTCGAAGCACAAGGTTTGTAATAAGAGTGAAGAAGAAGAAGAAGAAGAAGAACAAGAAGAAGAAGAAGAGAGAGAGAGAGAGAGAGAGAGAGAGAGAAATTACCTTTGTACCTCTTTAATTAATTATGTTTGAAAAAGTGAGATATATGCAATGATTAAAAAATTAGATCGGACCAGCTGGTCCGACTGGGAACCGGTCCTAGGTCTGGTCCTATTTGTCATTTGAACTAGAAAAGTGTAGAATTGGTACGAAACTGGTTGAACCGGTCTCGAATCGAAAAACCGGTAAAACTGATCGGTCAACTAGTTCCACCGGTTGGAAGAGAGAGAGCTCAGAGACAGTGGTGAGAAGAAGAAGAAGAAGAAGAGAGAGACCTCGAAGAGACAGTGGCGGCCATGGCGGCAAGAGGAAGAAGAAGAAGAAGAAGAAGCAAGAAAGAAACAAAGAGAGACAGTGGCGGCAAGAAGAAGAAGAAGAAAGAAAGAAAGAAAATAGAAAGAGAGCCAGCAGCGGCAGCGACAGCAAGAAGAAGAAGAAGAAAGAAAGAAAGAAAGAGAGTCGACATTGGCGACAGGGTTGTCAAGAAGAAGGAAGAAAGAAAAAAGAGAAAGAAAAAATGCAGACTGTGATTAGCCACTCTACATCATTGCTATCAATCTATCATTCATTCACATTAGGAAGGAAAAATTACAGCTGGAGAGTGGAGTATAATTTAAAATATTATAAAAAGTAATATTTATTTAAAAATATAAAACATGATGAGTGGTGATTATTATTTCCAAATGTGGTGATTTGTGTTTTGTAAATCTTTCTAACAAATAGCATAAAAAATTAGCTAGATAAGCTTAATAAAAAGAAATAAGGAATTTTTTTTTCACAAATTTTATAATTATGTAAAATATTTTAATATTTTTATTATATATTGTATTTTTTAATACTTTTTAAGTATTACTGGTTCAATCACGGTTCGACCGCGTTTCGACCATTGAACTTTGAACTGGTGTCTCTATTGGTTCAATAATCGGTCCGGTTTTTAAAATATTAGATATATGTATACAAAAAAATTGATTTTTTATATTAAAAAATTAGTGTTTTAATTTTTAATATAATATAAATATATATATAATAGCTTTTTTTTAAAAAAAAAAAGAGTAGTTGTTATTTATTAATATAATATTTTTAAGGATTAAATTATTAATATATATATATATATATATATATATTTATATTTATATAACAAAAAATTACCAGCTTTCCATGTAGACCTTGTCGTTGAGCAAGGCCATGACAGGTCCAAGAGAAACACCATGACCATCGGTGACGAAGTACTTAGAAACAGGGGACAGACCGTACGTCCTCTGTTTCGACCCTTCTTCGTCCTCCTCCACACTGCAATCAACCAGAGAGTGGCAAGCCAGCATCTTCAGAACCCGATCTAGCATCGCCGGTGCCTCTGGGTTCTCGCAACAAACCAGCGCCGCGATATCCTTTCCCGAGAGCCTCGCGCTTTCGCCGGCTCCAGACATCGCGTTGAAGATGCCAAGCTCAATTGCGGCTTGCAGAGCCATGGGCAGAACAGCGGAGTTCGTCAGTTGAATGGCGTAGACGAAGCTGTCTCCGTCTTCCCGCACGTGCCCTGCATGCGCTTGCTTGAGGGTTGGTTCGCCATTGACAAGGTTCAAGTCGGACTTGGAAGAATGAGCCATTGGGATTTTTCAGGGAGAAATAGAGATTACAGAGAGTGGTGGACTGAAGAAGATGGAGTTTGTTACAAATACTTGTAGCGCCGGTTTGTCTTCAACTTCTCTAACGCAAGTAATTGGAGCCGTTTATTTCATTCTACCATTGGATGCGTGACATGTGGCGTAGAGAGAAAAGTGGAGAGTGCGCCGAACGAGGAAGAGTGAGTGAGCAAAGGGAGAAAACAGGGAGTTGAGAGCGAGACGATATAGTACTATCATGAGCTTAAGCTAAACTCATTTGTATATAAGGTGGGTTTGAATTTTTAAAATTAGGCTCATTTTAACAATAGGTATAAACTAATTTGACTTGTTTGCACGCAAGGCAAAACAAGTGGAAATTGCAAATCGACCCTTTTTTTGGATGACTATATTTTTATTTAAATAATAAATAACTAATAAATAAATGATCAATTACTTTGGTTAAAATTTAAAAAAATATTACAATTTTAGACAAAGATAAAAATTAGTAAGTGTAAGTTTTTCAAAATTATACACATCTATTATTTTGTATAATACTAAGAACTATTGAATTCATATTGAATGACTTCAAAAATAAAATAAATGGAGACCTTGATGCGTTGTGAAGGAAAAATATGTAAGATACAAATAATTGTGTATTGAAGTGTATAAACTATAAAAACAACATTCGAAGTGAAAGAAAAAGCCATAGATAAAATGACTTTTAAAAAACTTTATATATATAGATGATTTTTTAATACTTTTGTTTGATACATTAGTCATTTTTTTATTGGCTAAAAAATTATAATATATTTCCTAGAATAATATAGATCATATTTTTTTTAATTTTTTAAATTAATGATTATAAAAATTATAAAATTTTTATACAAAAAATTATTAGTTAACAAGTCCAAATTTTCTTTTAAAAAAAGACTCACAGGCGGTTCATTTAGACTAGCGAACACATGTGGGCCAGTATGGGCTTTAAAATGGGCCCATTTGTTAATCGGGTCAAGCTTGCCTATTGGCCGACTCATTTGACACTACTAAGAGAATGTGATATCTAGAGAACTGGAAGCTTCAAAATTGTGTTTTTGTGTGTGTGTGTGTGTGTGAGAGAGAGAGAGAGAGAATCGTCAAGTTTGACCCTTAGTTTTGGTTGATTTAATATGTGAATGCACCCTCAGATTTTAAGTTTTTTGCAATTAAGTCCACTTTTTATTATTTTCATTTTGGTCCTTCTAGACCTATTTAACCACCCACAACTAGAAGTTTGATCACCACTCTTTCTCTCTCAGTACTCTCTTCTCTCTTTCTCTCTCCACCACATGTCATGCATCCAATGGTGGAATAAAACGAACAACTCCTATTACTTCACGTTAGAAAGACTTTTTCTCTACATTAAAGGATCTAGACTCGATTAAATTATGCTCTCTCTCTTTTTTGTTATAATAAGATTAAATTTTTAAACTTTATTTAATATACTAAAAGAGTTCAACTTTGAAGCATTAATTGCACCATCTTCCTTAAATACTTCCACTTCAGCAAGTTACACTAGCTATTAGTGTTCTACCATATCATTTATTCTCTTCTTAAATAATTATAATGAAATTTGAAATTACCTCCACCAAGTCAAATTATAATAATGAATTATCACTCATTTTTTCTGTTTTTATACCAGCTAGATGCTAGACTTCTTTATTACACCGTCATCAACGGCCAATCTGTGAAATTCTTATTTTCCTTTCTATGTTCATCTAGAGGTTTTTAAAAATGACCATCATTATTGGACAATTTGGAGGCTTTTAAATATTTGCTAGCTATTAGATCATCTCCAATGGTAGTTTTTAAAAAGTTCTTAAATTTAAGAAATGATTCTTATTTTGTTTTATCATTAGAGTTCACCACGCTAGCTGTCACAAATAAAAATGATTCTTATATAAGAACTATTCTTAAACAAAAAGTAGTAATAAAATAGTCAATTTACAATAAATGTTAGTGGAGAGTAATAAATGCTAAAATAGTTGAGAGTTGATTATGGGACCCATTTTTGAGTTCTTAAGAGGTTCACTATTGGAGTGGAGAGTTACTTAAAGTAGTGGGGAGTTGTTTAAGCTAATATGGCATTATGGGACCTATAATAAAAACTCAAGTAAAGTTCACCACTGAAGATGCTTTTAGTGCTCTACCATATCATTTATTTCTCTTTTTAAATAATTATGACAAAATTTGAAATTACCTCCACCAAGTCAAACTATAATAATGAATTATCACTCATTTTTCTTTTTTCTATAACAACTAGATGCTAGACTTGTTTATTGCATCGTCATCAATGACCAATCTATGAAATTTGCATTTTCCTTCCTATGCTCATATAGAAGTTTTTAAAAAATGATCATCATTATTGGATAATTTGAGGTTTTTTTTTAAATATTTGCTAGTTATTAAAGAGATCTTAAATTTAAAAACTGATTCTTATTTTGGTTTACCACTAGAGTTCGCCACGTTAGCTGTGACGAGTAAAAACGATTCTTATATAAGCATTGTTCTTAAATAAAAAGTAATAATAAAATAATCAATTCGCAATAAATGTTAGTGACGAGTAATAAATGCTAAAATAGTATAGAGTTGATTGTAGGACCCATTTGTGAGTTCTTAAGAGGTTCACCATTTGAGTGAAGAGTTACTTAAAGTAGTGGGAAGTTGTTTAAACTGATATGGTATTGCAGGACCTATAATAAGAACTCAAGTAAGGTTCACCACTGAAGATACTTTTAGTGCTCTACCATATCATTTATTTCTCTTTTTAAATAATTATTATAAAATTTGAAATTACCTCCACCAAGTCAAACTATAATAATGAATTATCACTCATTTTTTTTCTATAATAGCTAGATGCTAGACTTTTTTATTGCATCGTCATCAATGGCCAATCTGTGAAATTTGCATTTTCCTTCCTATGCTCATCTAGAGGTTTTTAAAAATGACCATTATTATTCGACAATTTGGAGGTTTTAAAATATTTGCTAGTTATTAGAGCATTTCCAGCGGTAGTTATTAAAGAGTTCATAAATTTAAGAACTAGTTCTTATTTTGGTTTACCACTAGAGTTTGCCATGCTAGCTAGCATGAGTAAAAATGATTCTTATATAAGTATCGTTCTTAAACAAAAAGTAATAATAAAATAATCAATTCACAATAAATGTTAGTGGAGAGTAATAAATACTAAAATAGTTTAGAGTTGATTGTGGGACCTATTTGTAAGTTCTTAAAAGGTTCACCATTGGAGTGAAGAGTTACTTAAAGTAGTGGGGAGTTGCTTAAGTTGATATAGCATTGCGAAACCTATAATAAAAACTCAAGTCAGGTTCACCACTGAAGATACTTTTAGTGCTCTACCATATCAGTTATTTCTCTTCTTAAATAATTATGATAAAATTTAAAATTACCTCCACCAAGTTAAACTATAATAATGAATTATCACTCATTTTTCTTTTTTCTATAACAGCTAGATGCTAGACTTTTTTATTGCATCGTCATCAATGGCCAATCTGTGAAATTTGCATTTTCCTTCCTACGCTCATCTAGAGGTTTTTAAAAATGACCATAATTATTGGACAATTTGTGTTGACCCCATTGCATTCAAAGATTCTCTTAAAATTTTGATGATCAACAAAAAAAATTTAAATTGTTCCATAACGCTCAAGAAAGTTCTTCAATGGCAAACTTATTTTGAAAATTTCTTTGAAGTTAGAAAGTTGTTACTGATGCTAAAAGCAAAAATTTCTTGGAAAATCAAATCAGAAGACATCAGTCGACTGATATACTTATAACAGTCGACTGATGCCTCACTGTATGATATTTAGCATAGCATCGATAATAACAGTCAACTGATCGTTCATCATCACTCAACTGATCAGTCACTGTCTCAAATTCCAAAAGATTGGAGTTTCGATCAGTCGACTAATCTCCTTGAATTAGTTGACTGATAGACTCTGAAGACTTTTGAATTTTAAGACAGAGACTCATCAGTCAACTTACTCCATGAAATCAGTCAACTAATTAGTCACTGTCCTATTTCATATAAACCTCCAGTATCCATCAGTTGACTGATCTTCTTCAATCAGTCGACTGATCGCTTCTGAGATTTTTAAATACTTAAGACAAGGACGCATCGGTCGACTGATACATAATCATCATCGACAAGAACATCAGTCGACTAATGATGTTTAATTGGTCAACTGCCGGCATGATGACATCAGTTATAACAGCTATTTTGTGGAGATTTCAGCTGATATCATCAAGGATCCTCCTCCAACGGGCCAAAAACTTTTAGGGCGTATATATTGACCTCAAAGGCAGTCAAAGAAGCAGAACACATGAATTTTTACCTCTGATTCTTGAATTGCAAAATCATTTGTCAATCAATTGATTCTAGATTGCTCTTCACTTGCACACTTACTCTGTTTTAGAGAGTTACTTATTTTCTACTCATTCATTTACTTGTATTGACCAAGGAAAGTGCTCCTTGAGTTTGTTTTGAGAGAAAACAATTTGTAAGGGGGAGAGACACCTTTAGAAAGAAAAAGATCTCTATTGTAGTGGCTTACAAGTGTCCTTTTGTACAAACTTGTGGTTCATAGTAAAATATTCAAGAAGTGCTCTTGAGGACTGGATGTAGGCTTGGGTTAAGCTGAACCAGTATAAATATTTATGTTCATCACTTTACCTTTTCTCTTTAATTGTTTAAAGCTTTATATTTGATTTATTGCTCTTCATCCCCATTCATCTTGATATTTCTCTACTTTGTACTGTCAACATTTTTCAACTAAGCATTTGAATTTACTTGAACTTCTAATTAGTTTTTATTAACCCAATTCAGCCTTCTCTTGGGTTCCAGCTATTATTCTCAATTGGTATCAGAGCTTGGGCTCTTGATTAAAGACTTAACAGTCTAAGAGTATATAATGGCTGGCCTTGGTGATTGTATTTTACCTAAAGGAAGTTCTTTTACAAAGCCTCCTGGTTTTAATGGTAATCATTATAGCTATTGGAAATCCAAGATGAAACTATTCTTTAATGCAGTAGACCTTGATCTCTCGGATATTGTGAAAAATGGACCCTACATACATTT
The DNA here is from genome assembly GCA_037074585.1 of Biancaea sappan. Taxonomy (NCBI): domain Eukaryota; kingdom Viridiplantae; phylum Streptophyta; class Magnoliopsida; order Fabales; family Fabaceae; genus Biancaea; species Biancaea sappan. The sequence goes on from CM073499.1 coordinate 30,371,101, forward strand.
AAAGGTTGTTGAAGGGCAAAGTGTTCCAATACCCAAAAAGGAATGGTCTGAATCAGAAAAGAAACTTGTTCATCTAAATGCTAAAGCTATAATGATTATTGTTAGTGCCTTAAGTCAATATGAATACTTTAGAGTTTCTAGCTGTACAACTGCCAAAGAAATGTGGGATACTTTGGAAGTTTCACATGAAGGAACTCAAGGAGTTAAGGAATCAAAAATTATTACTCTTACAAATGAGTATGAAAATTTCAAGATGAAGAGTGATGAAAGCATAAGTGAAATACAATTAAGATTTACTCACATCACTAACCATTTGAGAGCTCTTAGTGTGACTTATGCAGAATCTTTTCAAACCACCAAATATTGAGATGTCTCACTCCTGAATGGGAAGCTAAGAGGACAGCAATCATGGAAGTAAGAGGAGAATCCATGAATCACTTACAGCTCTATTTGGAAATCTCCAAAACTATGAGCCAAAAATTCTGGAAATAAGGCAAGAGGATGAATCCAAGAAAAAGAAGACTCTCTCTTTGAAATCATCCTCCTCCAAGAAACCAGAAGAAGAAAGTGATGAAGAAGAAGAGATTAATGAAGAATATCTTGGCCTCTTTGTCAGAAAGTTCAAAAAATTTATGAGAAACAAAAACATAAGAAAATGGAGAAGAGACAAGATAGTAAAGAAGGCCCTACATGCTATAAATGCAAAAAGGTTAGGCATCTCAAATGGGAATGCCCACAACTCAACAAAGAACAAGAAGAAAAGAGAGGCCATGACAAAAGTAAGAAGAAGGCATATGTTTCTTCAATCTGGGCAGACAGTGAATCAGATGAAGATAATGAAGAAGCTAACCTCTGCTTCATGGCAAAAGAAATTCAAAAATTTGCCATATAGCTGGGCACTTCAAGCAATTCAGAAAAGGAGGAAAGTGAAGAAACAAATCTTTGTCTCATTGGAAGAGATAATGAAGAGGTAACTCCTTTTGAACCCTCATATTCATTTAATGAATTGCAAGAAGCTTTTGAAGAATTGCATAACGAATCTTTATAGCTTGCAAAAAAATTAAAGATTTCAAAACAAAAGATTTCTTTGCTTGAGACTGAAATTTTAAGTTTGAAAGATGATCTTATCACACTCAAGAAAGAAAGTCTAGACTTTGAAAAACAAAATTCAATTTTGATAAAAGAAAATGCAAGCATGAAATCATTGTTCAACTCTCCAAAAGGTAATTGTCCTTATTGTAGATGCATTGATTTAGAAAAATAAAATAAGGATTTGAATACCACCCTTGCAAAATTTACACAAGGAAGAGACAATTTAAACATATTGCTTGGAAAGCAAAGATGTGTTTTTGATAAAGCTGGAATAAACTACAAAACTAAAGCTAGGCAAAAATATTACAAGAATTTCTTTGTTACAGCAACAATGTCAAATATCTTTTCATTACTTGTTTCTATTGTGGTTTAAAAGGACATAGTTCTAACTCCTGCTGTTACAAGAAAATGAATCCAAATGGAAATAAGAAAAAGTGGGTTGCTAAAAGAACAACTAACAAGGAAGGACCCAAACAAATTTGGGTACCTAAAAGGAGTTGAATTTTCTGTAGGTTTGCCTTAAATCTAGGAGTGAAAAATGGTACTTGGACAGTGGTTGCTCCAAGCACATGACTCGAGACAAATTAAGTTTCATTCCTTATCTCCAAAAAGAGGCAAAATGACCTTTGGAGGAAACGACAAAGGTTTGATCAAAGGTATTGGTAAGGTTGGTAAGAACTCTTCAACATCCATTGAAAATGTATTATATGTTGAAGGCCTCAATCATAATTTGCTTAGCATTAGTCAACTATGTGACAAAGGAAATAGAGTTATTTTTGATTCATCTCATTGCATAGTTGAGAACATCAATGATAAGCAAATTAAGCTTGTTGATCAAATGATCAATAATGTTTATGTTATAAATCTTGATGAAGATCCTTCTATTGACTCTACATGCTTAATTAGTGTAAATGAGGAAAGTTGGCTTTGGCACAGAAAATTAGCTCATGCTAGCATGAATCATATGGATAAATTAGTCAAAAAGGATCTTGTGATTGGCTTACCTAAAATAAGATTTGAAAATGATAGGGTTTGTGATACTTGTCAAAAGGGTAAGCAAGTCAAAAGTTCTTTCAAAACCAAAGATATTGTTTCAACTACAAAGCCTTTACAACTTCTCCATATAGACCTTGTAGGACCATCTAGGATAAATAGTCTTGGAGGCAACTCCTCTGCACTAGTTGTTGTAGATGACTATTTAAGGTACACATAGACTCTCTTCTTAGCTCAAAAAGATCAAGCTTTCTAATCTTTTCTTAAATTGGAAAAATTCATTCAAAAGGAACAAAGCTTGACCATTGTGAGAATTTGAAGTGACTATGGCGGAGAATTTGACAACCATAACTTTATGAAATTCTATGATAAAAAGGGACTGAACATAACTTCTCATCTCTTAGAACCCCTCAACAAAATGGTGTTGTTGAGAGAAAAAACAGAATACTAGGGGAGATGGCAAAAACAATGTTTAATGAAAGGGATCTTCCTCAATACTTTTGGGCTGATGCTTTTAACACTGCTTGTTATGTAATGAATAGAGCCTTGATAAGGCCAATTTTAAAGAAAACCCCATATGAATTGTATAGAGGAAGAAAGCCCAATATTTCTCATCTCCAAGTTTTTTGTTGTAAATGTTTTGTGCTAAACAATGGAAAAGAAAATTTGGGAAAATTTGATGCCAAAGCTGATGAAGGAATCTTCCTTGGTTCCTCTAGCACTAGTAAAGCTTATAGAGTCTATAACAAAAGAACTCAAACTGTTGAAGAATCTATACATGTTGCTTTTGATAAATCTAACCCTTCTCTTAAAGATTGTGCTAATGACTATGAAGTGTTAGATTCTTTCAAAAACCTCTCCTTAGATGATAAAGTGAAGAAGGGTAATGAAGAAAATGCAAAGGAAGATATCACTATGCATCAAGAAGAAGAAATGTCGCAAAAAGAGAAAATACCTCTTGAGGAAATCTCTACTAGCAACAATGATGATCTTCCAAAAGATTGGAAGTATGCAAAAGTCATCCCACGGAGCTCATCATAGGGGATGCATCACAAAGGGTAATAACTCGAAACTCTCTTAGAAATGTTTGTAATCACTCTGCTTTCCTTTCTCATATTGAACCAAAAACCATTGATGATGCTATTATTGATGAATATTGGATTTTGGTTATGCAAGAAGAACTAAACTAATTTGAAAGAAGCCAAGTCTGAGATTTGGTACCTAGACCTAATAATCATACAATAATTGGCACAAAATGGGTATTTAGAAATAAACTTGATGAGAATGGAGTTGTGGTTAGAAACAAGGCTAGACTTGTTGTAAAAGATTATAATCAAGAGGAAGGTATTGACTATGATGAAACTTTTGCTCCTGTTGCTAGACTTGAAGCTATTAGAATGCTTTTGGCTTATGCATGCATATATAATTTTAAACTATTTCAAATGGATGTAAAGAGTGCTTTTCTCAATGGCAATATCTTGGAAGAAGTTTATGTTAAGCAACCTCCTGGTTTTGAAGATGTTGAAAAGCCTAACCATGTATTCAAATTGAAAATGGCTTTTTATGGTCTCAAACAAGCTCTTAGAGCTTGGTATGATAGATTGAGCTCTTTTCTTTTAGAAAACAATTTTTCAAGGGGAAAGATTGATACAACATTGTTTTTTAAAAGGGAAAAGCATGACCTGATCATTGTGCAAATCTATGTTTATGATATTATTTTTGGGGCTACTAATGAAAAGCTTTGCAAAGAGTTTGCCAAGATTATGCAGGGCGAATTTGAGATGTCAATGATGGGTGAACTCAACTTCTTCCTTGGGCTTCAAATCAAACAAATGGATCATGGTACATTTGTAAGTCAAGCCAACTATACCAAAGAGTTGCTCAAGAAATTTAGAATGGAAAATGCAAGACCTGCATTATACCAATGAGCACCTCAACCAACTTGGACATGGATGAAAAGGGTCAACCATTTGACATAACTAAGTATAGAGGTATGATCGGATCACTTTTATACTTAACCGCTAGTAGACCCGATATCATGTTTAGTGTATGCATGTGTGCATGTTTTCAAGCCTACCCAAAGGAATCTCATTTTAAAACTGTAAAAAAAAATTTCAGATACTTGATTAGCACATCTAAAATGGGTTTATAGTATCCCAAAGGATCCGTAAATATTTTAATTAGCTACTTAGACGCTGATTTTACGGGTAGCAAAACTGATAGAAAGAGTACAAGTGAAACTTGCTAATTCCTTGGTAATTCTCTTGTCTCCTAGTTTAGTAAAAAACAAAATAGTGTTGCCTTATCCACAGCAGAAGCTGAGTACATTGCAGCTGAAAGTTGTTGTGCTCAAGTTTTATGGATGAAGCAACAACTAGAAGATCTTGGTGTTTTGCTTGAAAATATACCCATTAGATGTGATAATACAAGTGCTATATGTCTGTCCAAAAATCCTATACAACACTCTAGAACAAAACATATTGAAATTAGACATCATTTTATCAGAGATCATGTTCAAAAGAAAGATGTCTCTCTTAAATTTGTGCAAACGGATTTTCAATAGGCTGATACTTTCACAAAACCTTTAGCTGAAGATAGATTCAGCTTTATTAGAAGAGAACTTGGGATGACAAATCCAAATAAACTTTGATTGTTTCCCCATTGCATCCATATTTAAATTCTTGTTCCATGATTGACTCCCTTTACTAACTTAAGCATCGGAGTGTCCACAAAAATAGTTTTGTAGGTATGAATCCTCAAACTATCCTTTAAGGCACTCATTCCCTCAATCTGCTGTTAAGGTCATCAAAAATAAGTTTCTGCATGGAATCAATCGACCATTATAAGCTCATCAGTCGACTGATGCTCAACGAATACAATTTTTAGAATCCATGAATGAATCAGTCGACTGACGTAACTAAATCAATCGATTAATTGCTCTCTACTCAAAATATTTATATAAGTGCAGAAGTCATCAGTCGACTAATCACTGACAATTAGTCGACTAATGATGTACTGATCAAAATTTTTATTAAGAGCAGAAGTAATCAGTCGACTAAGAAAATACAAGTAGTTGATTGACGATTGTTTGCCAAACTTTTATTCAAAATGCAGAAGTCATCAGTCGACTAATCACTAAGAATTAGTCGACTGATGCATTACTCTATGGATTGAGCATCAGGTGCTGAGACGGACGCCCAACACTGGTCCATCGCTAAACGATGAAATCTTTTTAAAAAGGAACCCGAGAGCAATCAGTCGACTAATGACCCATCGACATTCGACTAATTCAAGGTGTCTTTGAAATCTTCCAAACCTCCTGAAATCAGTCGACTGATGATCTCACGACAGTCGACTGATGGATCATTTAATCGAAGACTTTTAAAGGAAACTTAGCACCCTGGGCATCATTTTATCATTCCTCTCAGTACCTCTCTCTCAGCACTTCTCTCGTTGATGACTTCTCTCTCTGGGATCATCTTCTTCATCTACTCTCCATGTTCGAAGAACTCAAGGGCTGGGCTTCTCAAGTGGAACATTGACTGATTAGGGCTGGTTTATGTCTTCCACTCCTCTTTACATCTCCAAATGGCCTCTTCCTCCAAACGACTTCATACAAAAGATGTCTCTAAAATGCCAATGGGGGACCTTATGAACCCTAGCCAATTGGAGAAATTCTAGGAAAGCTTCGAAAAACAAAAGGTAATCCCAAGTAGACATCTTGATTGGAATTACTTCTCCATTCAAAACTTTGAACTGATTAGATCGCTGCATAATTTTGGTCTAAGAAATTTTGTTAGTCGTAAAAGTGCTTGGAGTGAGGAAGTGGTTAAAACATTTTATACAAATCTTGAGTATAGTGCTAGACATGGGAAAATCACTTCATCTATTAGGGATATGCCTGTGGAGATTATTGAGGGTTCACTAGCTAGAATTTTAGGCATCCCTGTCCCTAACCCTGATGATTTAAGCTTCAATAAACTTCCCTTTTCCCTTTCTCTCATCTTCTACAATAAACAAGATACCTTTAATACTGTTTTGAGGATAGAAGATTGGGATGGTCAGGACATCTGGGTTAGTGAGATGAATGCGAATGACCGACTTCTTCTCTACATTATAAGTCATATCATCTTCAATAAATCTGGGAGCTATGCCAACCCATGTGAATCAGAGTATTTTGTCATGGCATGTATAATGCAAGGGTGACCCCTCAATCTTCCTTACTTTATTATGAAAAGGATGAAATCATGTACTAGAAGGAAATCCCCTCTTCCTTATGCAGGCCTTATTTCTCGGATTCTTGAGGATGCTAACATTAATACTCACTTAGGACGAGAAACAAAATCCTCAGTTATTGATGAAAATTCTCTTAGAAGAATGGGATTTATTTATCTTAAGGAGGAATAGCTGAGGGGAAAACCAAACAAAACCATCCAGAGAGCAAGAGGTAGACGGCACAAAGAAGCTGAGTAAGATGATTGTAATACCCATGAAAAATAAAATATAAATACGTATTTGCAAATTATGGTTACTATGCTAGTATACGGTATTGTTCACCTATATAATACTATTTACGTATACGATACTGTTTACTTATACAATCGAAATGTCAAGTACTAGATGTGGTTTGGTCATAAGAGACAACTAGAAAGAAGTTCGTAGGAGAAAATGATGTTTTATGTGTGAAAATACCCTCAAGGACTAAAGTGAAAGGACTGATTTGAAAAGAAACTTAAAGGTTTAAGGTGAAATGATAGTTTTTCCCTTAAGTTTTCAATAGTAAGCCGCCTGCAACTTTTCCAAAATTGCACAGTAACCGTAAATGATTAACGTGAATTATTCTATTAGAAATGTCATTTTCATAAATAGTAAATTGAATATTTTATTAGTGCATAGTGATAAATAGTACCGTTGACTTTTCCTATAAATAGGCCCTTCCATTTCACTTCTAAACTCACACCTTCAACTTCTCTTCTTCTCTCCTTAAGTTTCTCTTACTCCAATGCTAGGCCTCTGAGATTTTGGGCCTTTCCTTTTCAGCTTAGGTAAGGATACTATGCCCTTTCTATGTTTTTCAAATTTTAGAAGTTATTTTCTTAAGTATGCTCTGTGGTTGCGGCTTTGGCTGATCTTCGACATCAGAAAAACTGTCCTTAGCTGCTTACATATTATTTTGATTTTCTGATTACCGAAATAGGATATAAAATGTGAAGAATACATGTCTAGAAAAGTTCTGACTAAGGAAAGACCTGGTTTTTAAGTGTGTCCATTGTGACCCTCCATTCTTTCCTGGGAACTTACCTGGTGTACTCTTTTACAGATTGTATTCTCTATTTCTGGTATAAACAGTCTCCGTATATATGAATAGTGACCGTATATATGAATAGTGTCATATGTATGAACAGTATCCGTATATATAAATAATATCTATATGTATAAATAGTATCGGTATGTATGAATAGTATTAGTACGTATGAATAGTAACTGTATGTATGAATAGTAACCATACATATGAATAGTAACCATATGTATAAACAGTGTCTGTATGAAAACAATCCTAACTTGGTTTCTCTAATCTTTCATGAAAATCTCTGTAGCGGAATACTGAAATTCACCTGAGTACTCTTGTCTGTAACGACTTAGAGAAGCGATACTCGTACGGAATCCAGGTGAGTGAAACGACCCCATTTTAATAGAGTTTTAGCGTTACTGGTGATAAAAAGTATGTCGTAGGACACTCCTAAGATTCATAGGGGGAAATTGGATTCAGAATGACGAATTTAAGGAGATAATTAATCCATAAGTATGGATAAGACAAAACAAGTATTTCATGATGATGTGAAGTTTGAATCTTTTCAAAAACAGATTAATTGCTATCTTGATTTGTGGTTTATAAATCTATAATATAGTTATATACTATACATGTTTTATGGATGAATATTATATTGTACTTCTGATTATGATATGAAATGTTGTACTATTTATTGTGATTGAGTGAGACAGTACCCCCTCTCACGGCAAGGCAAAAAACCCGGTTGAAAGGGTGTCTTGACCAATGAGTGTGGAGACAACGATTCCCTCAGTAGGGATATAGCCCGGATTGGTGATAAATCCGTGAGGCACCCTAGCTAAGAGGATGAGGTTGTGCGTCATGGCGGAAATATACATAATTAATAAATCCGGGATATATTGTCATTGATGAGTACTAGTAACGTTTGTTGAATTGGTTGTGCGTCATGGCGGAAATATAAAATTGATGAGCCGGCCTGTGTGCGCTCTCTAGGATATATTGCCATTGACGAGTACTAGTAACGTTTGTTGAATTGGATGAATTTTTATCTTCTTGTATGTAATTTCTAACTATGTCTATTGGTTGAGTATGAGCCTTCGAATATACTTGCATGACTCATGATGTATTTGAATTTTATTAACGTGAGGCCGATTCGTTCACGGAGTTTAAAAGCTCACACTTTCTGTACAACTTTTTTTGTTCAGATCAGGTTGCTAGCGAAGAACATCCGCTAGAGGAGTAGATCACTTTAGACCTTCCCGCAGTCGGGTAGGCCCCTCTTTTGTTATAGATTATGTTGCTCTGTAATCGTCTAGGACATCTTGGTCAGGGGTTTGGCATTTGGCTTGTATTTCAGTATGATAATGTATTTTGTATTGAGAATCTATTAATTAAGAAAATTTGATATATTTTCTTCAGGAATGGTTATTTTGATAATATAGAGATAATGACTAATAATTTAACTCATGGGTAGAATTTATCGAAAGGCTTACAGTGATGGGATATTCATCATTGTGTCTGTCATGTGCCCAGAAAACGGGTCGTGACAATGATGAAGCGGATAAAGACATAGGTGAAGAAGAAGAAGACATGGCCTCGGGCCAAAAACTTTTAGGGCCTATATATTGACCTCAGAGGCAGTCAAAGAAGTAGAACACATGAATTTTTACCTCTGATTCTTGAATTGCAAAATCACTTGTCAATCAATTGATTCTAGATTGCTCTTCACTTGTACACTTACTCTGTTTTAGAGAGTTACTTATTTTCTACTCATTTATTTACTTGTATTGACCAAGGAAAGTGTTTCTTGAGTTTGTTTTGAGAGAAAACAATTTGTAAGGGGGAGAGACACCCTTGGAAAGAAAAAGATCTCTGTTGTAGTGGCTCACAAGTGCCCTTTTGTACAAACTTGTGGTTCATAGTAAAATATTCAAGAAGTGCTCTTGAGGACTGGATGTACGCTTTGGTTAAGCTAAATCAGTATAAATATTTGTGTTCATCACTTTACCTTATCCCCATTCATCTTGATATTTCTCTGCTTTGTACTGTCAACATTTTTCAACTAAGCATTTGAATTTACTTGAACTTCCAATTAGTTTTTATTAACCCAATTCACCCCCCTCTTGGGTTCTAGCCATTATTTTCAATTTGGAGGTTTTTTAAAATTTTCTAGTTATTAGTGCATCTCCAGTGGTAGTTATTAAAGAAAACTTAAGAATTAATTCTTATTTTGGTTTACCACTAGAGTTCACCACGCTGGCTGCTACAAATAAGAACAATTTTTATATAAGAAACGTTCTTAAAAAAAAGTAATAATAAAATAATCAATTCACAATAAAGTTAGTGGAGAGTAATATATACTAAAATAGTTTAGAGTTGATTGTGAGACCAATATATAAGTTCTTAAGAGATCCACTATTGGAGTAGAGAGTTGCTTAAAGTAATGAATAGTTGTTTAAGCTGATGTGGTATTATGGGACCTACAATAAGAGTTCAAGTCAGATTCACTATTGAAGATGCTTTTAGTGCTCTACCATATCATTTATTTCTCTTCTTAAATAATTATAATAAAATTTGAAATTACCTCCACAATGTCAAATATAATAATGAATTGACACACATTTTTCTTTTCTTTTTTTTTATACCATCTAGATGCTAGACTTCTTTATTGCACCATCATCAATGGCCTATCTGTGAAATTTTCATCTTCTCTCTTATATTCATCTAGAGGTTTTTAAAAATGATCATCATTATTAAACAATTTGGAGGCTTTTTCGTTTTCCAAAATTAGAATTTTGAAATTCAAAATCAATGTCAATATTTATATCCTTTCTTCAAAAATCTCATTCATATATGCATCTCACTTTTTCTCACATTTCTCCTTTTCTTTTTCTTTGGTTTTGCTTCTTCTTCCCTTGAACAAATGAAGGATGACATTGATGATTTATTATTAAAGCTTTACGACTATGTTTCTCTCACTTTCTAAATGTGAAAGAAAAAAGTCATGCACAAGAGAAAATATTCATAAATAGTAGGTAATCGAATCTTCACTCTTGCATCTGTTGCTTTTTCTTAGTGTTCTTTATTGCTCTTGCATCTATTTCTTTCTCCTTTTATTTTTCTTTTACTCTTCTGTCTTCCTCCCTCACTCTTCCTTGGTTGTAGAATACACAGGAGAGTGGCAAAGATATATCCATTCATGGTGGATTTGAACAAGTGTAGTGACATGTAGTTCCTTCTTCAGGTACCCACAATTTCTCTTGCAAGATTTCAACTTCAGAGCACCTTTCCACTTCCATCAATACCCTTAGTTTGCTTGCTTTCTCTACATTCTATTTTGTTTTAACTCTCGCTGATCATGAATGGCTCACTTCAATCACTATCGTCAAGAATGTTTTGAAAGTGTGGAGGGGGAATCACGAAACTACTGGTGTTGATCAGAACGTAAAACAACATGGACTCACCCTTGAAGACATCTTCCATTTTTTACTTTTCGGTGATTTCAACAGTCTTCTTAAAGCAGAGGTAAGCTTTCTGGACTATATGTTAGGTTTGTTAGAAAATCAGAGAAAGAAAACTATCCTTTCTATGAGAAAATAACATTTGGCAATTTTCTCTGCAAATGTGCTAATAAACAAGTACTTCCATTTCAGATTCTTCGTGATATGGCTGGACATTCTTTAATCTCTAATCTTTATACGCTCTGTGTGCTTATGTTGCTTCTTTCAAGAGAAACAATCATGACTTTTGAATCCTTCTCTTTCTTCCCATCCTCCTCTACTTATTTAGCAATAATATCACTTATCAGGTGTGTTGTGTGCCAAAGTTTTTTTTTTACCCTTATTTCTTATTTTTTTTTGTTATTGAAGAGACATTGTTTGTGTAATATTAGGAAAACATCACGGAAGAATCATCTTGATCTTATTTGTCAACTGACATTAATATAATTTATAATCATATTTTCTGGCAAAAAGAGAATTTTCGCCGGAATAGACCTCATATTAGTCTGCTCTGTTGTGATAAAACATGGTTATGGATTCCCACTTGTGATTGTCACTATTTTTGTGCTTAAGTATATTTCAGTCAGATGATTTTAAATGTCATTCATATGGTTTTTCTTGCTTATTTTTAAGGCTTGCCGAGTGTATGTTTGAGTTTTCAATAACTTCTGAAATTTATAGATTTGCTAATTAATTGTTGATATGATCATATGAGTTGAAATATGTTTCTTTGATGCTCAGTTGGTCAACACCTTAACTGTTGTGATGTGACTAATGAGATAATTTATACATAGTTTTGTTTTTTGTTTCGTTATTTGCACTTTTATGGGTTAGTTCCTTGATCTCTATTCCTGTTAACTTATTTTTTTTTAATTTTTTATATTTAAATAATATAATTTTAAAATTTTTTTAGTAAAAAAATAATAATTTTTTATTAAAATAAACAATAACTTTAATTTAAAAATTGTTTATGTATTTTTAAAAAATTACAAGAGTTTTCATATCCAAAAATACTATATTTATTGAATATAAGGTTATAAAATATAAAAATATGATAAAGTGAAATTATTTATATTAAATAATATAATTTTTATTAAAAATTAAAAAATTAAAAAATTAAATAAGCCAACCCGCAGGCTAGTTTTCGCTGCACTATTAGAGGTAAAATTTATCTTGCAAAATATTGATTGGTATATAACTATCTTAACGTTCTACTATGCAATCACCTAAAGTTTAGCTTATAATAATCTTCACTCAGGATTTCTTTCTCTCTTTTTCTTGCTTAAAAGGTGCTAATGACCACCTGAAAGTGATTTAGAGTTCATAACATGTTATTAGAAACTCCTGTAAATGTCAAATATAACTTCGACTTCACAACCTTTGTTTGTCGGCAAAGGAAAGCTTTCAAATAAATCTATTATATATTCTTATGCTTGCAAAATACTTTTAATCACTTTCCACGTACAATTAAAACAGATTTGACAGGATAGTAGTAATGTGCAAAATCTAGCAAGTTATTGTTTCCCGGTTTCATTGTTCTTAAGTTTGATTTATTTACAGGCAGGTACATAATAATATGATAATCCTTCTAGATGAGAAGTTATTTATTTGTAAACTTCATCATTTAATAATGTAAATGTATTCTTGTGTGGATCCCTCTTTGCTTACTGCATTTTACAATGAAAATATAGTTGGCTATTCTCTCTGAAGGTTTGTTTACCTCAAGCTTTTTTGGTTTGGTAGTGATGTATTGTCTGGTACTTCAAGATTCTTTCTTGGTATCTTTTCTACGTTACATGATGGGTGGGTTCATTTTTTTTTATATACACTTCTATTTAAATTGAAATTTTGGTTCTTTATGAGAGTTTATTCTAGGTATCACTGTACATATTGCTTGATATTGATGAAAAGCATTTAGAAAATTTCAAAAATAGATTATATTGCATTTTAGTAGAAACTTCTGTGGTAAATTTGGTTATGATCGTTAAATTGTTCTTCTTCTTTTAGTTACTTTTGTGTGCTAATATTTTTTGTTCAACTTATATAATACTATGTTCTTCGTAACTAAAGGCATTTGGTATCAATATCACCCCATAAATCCATAATTTGGTTAAGAGACTACTTGTAACCAAAGCTTTATACTTTTCCCTTTCATTTTTAATGGAGTCCTAAATAAGCATGTAGAACCACATAAAATTGTCTTATACGGGGGAAGACCCACACCCCTTAACCATGATTTAAAGGACTACCCTGCTTTCTTGGAATCACTTGAGTTCAAATTTGAAAGCATCTTTTCTTGGGATGTAATTTCTTCTTCATTTGGCAGTTATAATTTTTTTTTTGGTTGTGTTGTTTGTCTATAAATATTTTTTGTTGGTTATGTGTCATAAAATATATAGGCAAACTATTGATCACACTGTTGAAAAAATATAAGAAACATGTTATAAAGCATAAAATACGCAATTAAAGATGTGGGATATAAAATGAAATAACTATTTGGGCATAGAAGAGCAAAGCGTGAATAATATTTATGAAATTGTATTAGTAATATTTATGAAATTGTATTAGGAAAAATCTAAAGACATGTGATTAGGCTAGAAACATTCATGTTTTCTACATATATCTGATTTAAAAATTACTATCTAACTAATTCAATATTTATCATTTTGACAAAAAAAAGTTACCCCCTTACTTTTTCTCTCTTTTCCTTTCAAGTTATTCACATCTCTGAAAAGGAATTATATCTAATACTTGATAGGAAATGTATTTTAACATTAACTGAATTTGTCATAATTTTTGTATGTATTTTAACGTTGGTTTAAAATTTATTAATTTCATTGCCATTGAATGGCTTTCAATAGTACTAGTTAAAGAGTATTTATTGCCAATCAATGTTCTAATGACATTGATTAATTAAAGGACATTTATTGCTCTTGAAATAATAAAAAAAAAACTGTATGGAATCTAATCGTCTATTTAAACTAGTAGTTATTAATGCCCTAGTTCAATGTTAATATCATAAGTTTACTTTCAAAAAAATAATTTTTAAAATCTTAAAATATAATAATAAATATTAATTACATTTATTTTATTATTTATCATTTATTATATATATTATTATTATGAAAACATTGCATTACTTTCAAATATCATCGTTATAATATATTTGTTGTCATCTATTTAAGATACAAAATTTTCAAAGTTTAAAAGCAAAAATCTTAAAATAAACTCTAAAAAATAAAAAAAATAAAAGTTAATATTTTAAGATTTTAAAAGTTAATTGTTTTAAGAATAAACTTGTCATATTAAAAAAAGATAAGGTATTATAATGATAACTAATTTAAAAAAGTTAACTAAATGTTGTACACTTTTTATTAATTTCAAGAACAATGTGTTCCTTAATCAATGCCTAAGGGCACTGGTGAGCAAAACCCTGTAAAAAATTAATATAAAGACTTGTTAATTCAAGTGGTTTAACATTTGTTTTTTTTAATTAAATTTTGTGAATAAAAAAATTGGACCGAGGAGAGATTTATATCTCTAGTCTCCTTAAGCACAATAATATTGATTAGTTACGGGGATTTGTGATTAGGTCTTGAATCTTGGATGAATTATTTATTTGGCATAAAAAATATTACAATATTTTAATTTAGTTCTAGAAAGATGAAGTACCTCTACTTTATTCTTGAAATATTATTTTTATGTTTTTTTTTTGCCTTATTTCATCATCCAAAGTGACTTTTGACAATAAAAGAATTTGATATTTGAGAATAGTAGATTTTGAAATTTAGTATTACAAATAATCAAATAGAAACTAATGCAATCTTTTAGAAGTCAAATTAAAAAAATTGTAATTTTTTATAAATTAGATCAATAATTTAGTTAAAAAAAAAGGAAAAAATTTCGTTGAAATGACATAATTCAGTACAAGAAAGTAAATATGGCCTAAAAACCAAAAGGGTTGGCAAAAGGACACTAACGCAATTATAGTGGATGAAACATGTCACTCTATTTCTTATTTAAAGATTTTATGAGTCCACAAATTTTCATAAGCTTTTAATTTTGTATATTATTAGCACTACCAAATCGGCTCATCTAAGATGAGTTAACACTTAAACAACCGAGTCAAGTTGGCTCGTTTATAAATGAGCTTGTAATATGATGCTCAAGCTCAGGAGTTAACGAGTCAGCTCGCAGGCCAAGTGTAATTTTTTTTAAATTTTTTGTTCTAACTTTTTTTAATTTTTTCTTAAATACAAATCAATATTATTTTTAATTTGACTAATTCAAAATTTACTTAGTTGGGAATATATTTCTTTATTTAGTTTATTGGAATATAAATGAACTATATATGTATATATTGTATATTCTTTATTTGATTTTGTTTACTAAATATAAATAAGTAAATTTAATTAAAAATAAATAAATTCTTTATAAATAAATTCTTACATATGATAAAATATTTAGTTACAAATAAATAAATAAACATCTATATTTATATATTATAAATCAAAAATAAAAGGGCCCTGCGGACTCCTCCTACTGAGCCCGTGGGTTGAACGGGCTAGTTCATTTAAACTGTTTTTTAAAACAGTTATAAATTATTGAACCCAAGCTTGCCCATAAACGGGCACACATAGAACAGTCACGAGGCACAGGCTTTTTCGGCAGTATTATGTATCATAATCATTTTGTTAATTTTTTATTCAAATTTTTAATATTTTTTTATTTATGCAGGTTGAAAAAAACTGAATTGATAAAAAAATATATACATCTAAGATATCATTTTAATTAAGTGAAAAAATAAAGACATTTTTGTCATTTTCTTTTAGACCTTTTAGCATAAAAAGTGTTTTAGAATGATAACTTAATTAGATGCAATTTTTCATTAACTTAGGTCTTTTTCACATGCTTAAACAAGTAGTTTAAAGCTAACAAAAAGGTTAATAGAGGAGTTATGTTACAAAAAATTGAAATTTCAAAAAACAAAACTTACTGTTAACTTTTAAAATTGAGGAGATAAATTGCACAACCCTTAAATTAAGCTAGTTCTTTTATTTTGGCCAATTAATTATGCATTGACACAATCATATTTAAATTTAAATATCCTTACTCAAATTCTTAATAATTTCTTCGAAATTAAGATCAACATCTTTAACACATTTTTTATTTTTATTTTAAAAATATTTTTAATTAATAGTTTAAACTTTTTTGTTGTTAAAAATAAATTTTCAATCTTATTTTTTATTTTATCATTTTTCTATAAAGTAATTTTCTTTGTATTGACCAAACATATATAAATGAACCAATTGATGTTCCCAGAGAAATGTCTTATGAGATATTAATTTATTGTTAATTTATTAAACAGAAAATTCAGGTTGCATGATTTTTTAAATTAGATTGTAACTGACCAATGAGAGTTAAATCTATCATTGACAAAACAGTCTGTCTAGCCCCTCCCTGGAGCTGGACATTAAATGGGTCGGGTTGGTCCAGCCCTTATTTAATAAACAAGTCAATTTTATGTATATCCATGCCAGCCCACAGTGGCGTACGAACCTAAATGAGTTGCCTGCATGTCACTTTTATTTTTTTAAAAAAATTATTCAATTAATTAAATTTTTACATTTTTTAGTAAAAAATTAAAATAAATTTTATTAAAAGATAATTAATATTTGTGGAATATTATTCCTTTTAGTACTTATAAAGTTATTATTGTAATTAATTTTCTAAGAATGTTACAAAAGTCTTAAACTTGGATTCTATCAATTTAAACTTAGATTCTATCAATGATTTCAATTTGATTTCATAAATTTTAAAATTATTTTTTATAATTGCATAAATTGGGTTAAATAGTTTCCTTTTTGCAAAGGTATTAATTATTTCTCTAGCCAATGACAATTAGACACATAAAAAAATGTGTATATTTATATGTTCCTAAGATTGTGTCAAGGTATTCAAACTCGAAAGTTTACTTCAACTCGAAAAGAAAGTAAACTCGGACCATAAACTCGTAAGAGTTTACATATATCATCTTCTTCGTATATATATATATATATATATATATATATATATATATCTCTCTCTCTCTGTGTGTGTGTGTGTGTGTGTGTGTGTGTGTGTGTGTGTGTGTGTGTGTGTGTGTGTGTGTGTGTGTGTGTGTGTGTGTGTGTGTGTGTGTGTGTGTGTGTGTGTGTGTGTGTGTGTGTGTGTGTGTGTGTGTGTGTGTGTGTGTGTGTGTGTGTGTGTGTGTGTGTGTGTGTGTGTGTGTGTGTGTGCTTTTCTTACACTATAACACATAAAGTTATAAATAATTAAAAATACTTAAACTAATATCAGAACAACTATAAGCTAGTTACAATATGCTATATTCATTAAGTATCAACATGCTCTTTTTCCTTAAAAATGAAATAATTGAGAACGACCACAAATTCAATATATACAAAGACAAGAAAGCTTATAGAACTAGACATTATGACTCATCAATGATCGATTAGTATTTTAGTTCTCGTACATGTAAAGTTATATTTGCTTAAAATAGAATTTAAATGATAGTTATGAATATTTAAATTAAACTTGAAAATTGCAAATCGACTAGTAGTAACTAGAAGTCACTACTTCTGACCTTTGGTCATTATTTTGATTATATCTCCTAAATAGTAAATAATGTTTTAATGAAATTTATCTCAATTGAAACTAGACTCAAAGATCTTTACAACGATATATCATTTGTTTAAAATAGAGTTCAAATGAGAAAGTTATAATTGTTTAAAGTAAAATTGAAAACTGTAAAAATATTTCTAACATTTGGTCACTCTTTTGATTATATTTCCTAAACCATAAAGAGTTTTTTTTTTTTAATAAAACTCATTTCATTTGAAACTAAACTTAGAAATCTTTCCAACAGTATGTCAGTTGCTTAAAAAGGAATCTAAATGAAAAAAGTTATGAGCGTTTAAATTGGGTGTCATTATTTAAACTCAGTTGACTCAATCCAACTTAGCGATTTTGAACATTTTGACTGTCCAAGTTTAGGACCGATTTGCCTCGATTTTGGAACCTAGGATCATGAATTCGTGCAAATTTATAAGGTAACTCGCGATTTTGACTACCTTAATTTAGTGATCACCACTCAACATATCAAGGCATCTTTTGTAAGACTAAACTCCTATTTTGATCCCTCACATATGCCCTTTTTTAAAAAAAAAATTTGGTCCTTTATAGATTTTCATTCTCAGTTTGGTCTATTACAGATTGATATGTTACTAATTTAGTCTCTCAAAAATTTTTATTTTCAATTTGGTCTCTTATAGATTGATATGTTATCAATTTAGTCCCTCACTTATTTTTATTCTTAATTTGATTCCTTACAAATTGATATATTGTCAATTTAGTCCTTTTTTGTTAGCATAACTTTTGATGGTTACAACTTTTGATAAAGGGATTAAATTCATAACATATAAATCTATGAGGGATCAAATTAAAATATGTAAATATGTGAGGGACTAAATTAATAATATATCAATTTGTGAGGGAACATATTGAGAATGAAAATCTATGAGGGATTGAATTGGTAACATATCAATCTATAAGGGACCAAATTGAGAATAAAAATTTATAAGGAACTAACTTGAGAAAAAAGGCATCTATGAGGGACCAAAATGATATCTTGGTCTTTTTTTGTAATCAATACTAACATATATATGATATAGTCACAAATTTATAAGTCGAGTTAATTTATAAGACAATTCAAAAAAAAATCTTAAAATGTCTTAAATTCTTCTAATTGAAATTAATATATTTGATTACGTCACAGTATCAATGTTAACCTGAATTGGTTGATGTTAAGTCAATAGTGGAGAAAGTGGAACTTAAATGTGCATATAAATACGTATAAAGAGCAAGAGACTAGAATTTTTTAACAGAATATAGCAAATCCTGTGAGCGATGATAATTATTTAGAGATAATTTTTCTTTTATTAAGTCAAAGATGTTGCAGGCATTTGCTTTATTTGCCTATCCATATATTTTTAATTATCTCTTAACTTTCCATTTCCGTTCTTTATAATTAACTTCATTTTGTACTAGTTTGATCTTTTAACTTTATAGATTTCGCTTTGGTTTTTTTATTTTATTTTATTACAATTTGATCCCTTAATTTTACCTTAAGCTTTATTTTGGTCTCTTAACTTTATTTTAAGTTTTACTTTGATTCTCTAATTTTTATCATGTTCTATTTTGGTTCATTAGCTTTACTTTAGGTTTTTCTTTGGTCTCTTGACTTTATTTTGTTTCAATTTAGTCCTTTAACTAACTCAAATGTTTTCTTATCTTTAACACTATGCCAAAATGCTTAACAAAATAGTTTAATGAATTTATTAAAGTTAAGCGAGAAATCACAGAAAACTTGTCTACTAAATATCTTAGTGATGCTAAAAAAGAAAACACTTAAGTAATTTTAGCAAGGGTTAAATTGAAATAAAATAAAATTAAGGGACTAAAGGTAAATCTAAAGTTAAGAGATTAAATTGGATTAAAATAAAATTATGAAATTAAAGGAAAAACCTAAAGGAAAATTAAGCAAATTAAAAGAACAAAAATAAGTCAATGAACAAAAACAAAACCTTAGTCAAAGTTAAAATGGCACGTGGATCTTCGCTGGCCAAACTTTTGTTGACGATAAAACATTGTTCAATCAAGTTTCATCCGACGAACCCAACATGCCATTCACTTTGGCCGCACAATTGAGTTGGATTAGATGGCATTGAAAGGCCCATCATGCTAATATTGTTCATTGTCACCAAGCAGGAAATTCACATTTGTTAAAAAGGCTGGAATGATGATGTAGTCATCATATATTCTTATATTTGTTGACATTATTGTCGCTAACTTAGAAAGAATCTTAGCTTTCCAAGAAATAATGCTATTATTTTTTCGTTTCAGCCTCCAACAACACAAACACTACCATTATAAATTGGATTCATACCTTGTAATTATGGGTATAATAGCATAATTTCTTGTACACCGATTAAGCAAAACATATATCTATACTTGTAAAACTCCAAAACCCACAAGCCACAAATGTGAGAGACGAATCTAACACCACTGAACCTAGCTTGTGAACTACCTGTAAAACCCTTAAACCTTCAAGCAAAACATATATCTACTTGTAAAACTCCATAACCCACAAGCCACAAACATTGGTGACGAACCTCACTGAACCCTGCTTGTGAAGCTAAGTGAATGAACTCATGTTGAGTCCTCCCTTTGCCTCATGCATTTTAGGTCATCATGAGGATGTTTGCTTGAAAAGTAGTTGTTAGCAATTTGACAAGTGCACCAGTCACACAAGTAATAAAGAGTGAGTAAGATATCGTTCCCATGAGGACTAAGTGGCTAACTATCTAAGAAATTTGATGGAATTAGTTAGATAAATTTGTTTGGATTGAAGATAATTTTAACTAGAACTAACAAAGGAAAAAACATATGACAATAAATTGTTTATGAAGTTTCCTTAAATGACAACAAACGATGTAAAAGTTGATGAAATTAATCAATTAAAAGCCTAGGGTTACTAATCCCTCTCTTCCATCCTAGAAATGGTAAACCTCTCTCACATACTTACAACACTATCAACCGTATAAGTTAATCCTAGGTTATTCTAATAACTTAAAAGAATTCTCCCAAATCTTAATTAAGATACTTAACACCTACTCAATTCCTTAAGTGAGTTAAATCTGTACTAACCAACCTTAAACAAGATTAATTAATATTCCTATTAGCTAACAAGCAAAAACACTTAGTAAGGTTCACGCACTCATCCTCCCTATTCAGTGTTCTACTCTCCCCTCCTTCTCCTGAGTTTGATGACAACAACAAACAATTATAAAGATTGATTAAATCCATATAAAATAGCAGTAAAATGAATAAAAAGCCTTATATTGATTGAATAACAGTTGCTAGTACATGAGAGGAAACAAAATCTATTCTGGAGTTGAGTTCATAGTAACTCTAGAAAGAAAATCTAGCTACTCATGGTAAATAAATGACAGAAAACATAAAAAGGGATTGGAAAAAGCTATGAATATGATGTTGGATGATGGATTTGAGCCCCTAAGCCTTGAAGATCGAGTTCCCCCTTCTCCTCTCAGTAAAAACAGCGTCCTCCCTTCTTTGCAGATCAGAATACCCTAGAAAAATCCCCATACAACTCTTTAAATGTTGTCTAATGTGGCAGTATTTTAGTCCTGCCGCTGTAGCAGTACAAACTCACCGCTGCAGCGGTGGAACACAGCAAAGCAGGTCTAATTAAAATATTTAGTGTAGCGCTTGGTGATGCAATGTGGCACTCCCACTGCAACGGTTCATCCTCATCGCGGTGGATGGCAAGGGCTAATAACGAATGGGGCAGTATAGTGTTGGGCACTCGGATGGCCAACACTGGATGCTGGGTGGCACTGTAGTGGTGAATATTTCACACTACAGCAGTGGATGTTAGAAACATCCGTTGCTCAGGACCTCATACGGAGATTTCACTTGATTGAGTGATGGCCTTCAAAATTCACTTGTTCCTTAGATATTTTGCTTACATCACCAAGGTTTTTACTCTTACAATAGTCCCTAACTTTTGAGCCTACACTTAATTCCTAAAATGACACATATCACTAGTCAGAAATTAGAATTTAAAATAAGCAATGTGCAAAACAACTTTAAAGCTTAGAATGTGATTGAGAAGACAAAATCAACTCAGAATAATCATGTTAGATAAGATAGTGGTGAAATTCTCAGGTAAAATGCATGACATGAATTTAGTGTTAACTTAAGAACTTAACAGTAGCCTTCATGGAAGTTGAAGTGTTTGGCTCTATGGGAAATATTGTTTCCACTATAATCACTATTCCATTCTCAGGAACTACTTTGTGGCTATTCTTGAACAACTTCAAGCACTGTTATTCGCTCCAATCATGTAGTATCCACTATAAAAATAATTTATATATCATTGTGTCACTCTCATTATCCACAACTATACACCCATGAGTTGGCTACATGGAAGTTATAGTTTTTACTAAAATTTGTAATAAAAGTTTTTTGTGATGAAAATTGTGTTCATTTTATCGTGAATTCAGTCAAAAATTATTTGTGATGGAATTGGTTTTAAAAGTAAATTATCGATTTAGTTTTTGACATATTGCAATTGTCGCAATTTGGTCCTTGAAAAATTAAATGTCTTATTTAGTAACTGAAAGTTTATACTTGTTTAAATTTGGTTGTTTTCATTGCTAATATCAACTATTAGTAAATGTCAAAAATATTTTGTTACTGATGAGTCCTCTATTTTGGTTAATTTTGGTTGCTTCTTTAGGGTTTTTTCCTCTCCTTTGTCCGTTTTTGTTATCCTTTTCCTTGCTTTGTCCTTCATTTTTGCTTTCCGCTTTGTACATAGTTGTTGCTTTCCTTTATCTTGTTTTAATCTCTTTCCTTGCCTTTTTTATGCTTTTTGTTGTATTTTCTTGTAGGCTTTCTTTTCTGGTTTGCTGTTGGCCGGTGTGCTGATGGGATCCAGAAGCAAAGTGCTTATGTAATGAAAATCTGGAGGCTGGCGCCCAGGCGCCAGAAGCTGAATTCTCGGCCTTAACATTTAATGGTTGGCGTCCAGGCGCCACGCAGGGCGCCTGAGGCGCCAACACCACAACTCTCGGCCAGAAGCATTATAACGTGGCGCCCAGGCGCCAGACACTTTTGCCCTTTGTTTCTGCTTGGCGCCCAGGCGCCACACGTGGCGCCTAGGCGCCCCGGCTCAGACCTGCGTGCTTTCTTGTATATATTGCTCTTTTGCAGTTGTTTTGTGTATCTTTTGGTTGGAGGGCAAGGGAGCTCTGCTAGGGCAAGGATGGAGGAGCTGGGAGACCTCTTCTCTACTGAGTTTGAAGCTTTTCTTCCTTTTTCTCCTTCCTCTTGATCATATTTTGTTGTGTATTTGTTATGTATTTCTTCCTCTTGTTATAAACTCTAGGTTTAGGGGATTGATGTATATTAACTACCTATGAAGCTTTGTTGTTGGATGCTTAAATACAATTGCTTTTCTGATTATTGGAGTAGTTGTTATTGGTTTAACTGGTTTTAGGTGATTGTGATCATTTCACTTAGATGAATTTGGGGTTTGTATTAATGCTAGACATAGCTTGATATAAACATGCCCTTGTAACTTCTACCGTGAATCGGGTTAGTCTAGACATAGATAATCTTGTTTGCGTGGTCATATGAGTTCTTGAACTTAAACTCCGAACCAATTAATTGGACTAAGACATTAGCTAATTATTTTGGCTAGGAAGATTTGCTCACCAAGACATTGGGTTCAAATATTTTCGTGAACTCGACCAACATTAAATGGAATCTGTGAATGTTTCTAAGCATCCTTTAACGATTCAAAGATTGGTTTGTCTATGAATTAATCGGATTAGGAGTTAAGAAAGTCAATCCCCTACCCGTTGTGTTTTGGCGTAGTTCTTCGTTTGGTGTTTAGTTAATTCCTTGTTGTTAGTTTAGTTTGTTTGCGGTTTATCTTTACTTTTTTTTCCTCTGTCCAAATATAATTTGATCTAGTGAAATTGGTAATTGTTAAAGTCAATCCCTGAGGACGATAACTTATTCTCATCACTTTACTACTTGTGCGACCCGATACACTTGTCGGGAAATAGCGCATCAAGTTTTTGGCGCCGTTGCCGGGGATTGACGGTGTTGACAATATTAAGAGTAACTAGTAGGGTTGTAGTTTGGACTTTGCCTTTTTTTGTACATACTTATACAGTAAATTTTACTCTTATACTTGTACATGCTTTTTCTTTTGTTTAAATTTTCTCTCTTACTTTTCATTGGTTTGTGCGAGGCATCACCGACTCATGCTCATTAGTATTCTACCCGGAAATTGGAAGGTCGGTTCGCATAGGCCAAATACAAGCTTTACACGCTATATGAGCCTAACAAGCTCAACCTGCAACTAAGGCAGAAAACAATCAAAGCCCACCTGCTCATCTTCCTATGGAAACTCTCATGGATTGCAAAATCTCTTCTGTGGAGGGATGTGGTGCCGGCATAGCTAAACAAACCGGGTAAAGTCTAGCTAAACAAACCGGGTAAAGTCTAGCTAAGGACTATAAACTTAGCGCTCTTGGGAGGCAACCCAAGTTTCTTTCCATTTTATCTTTTTAATTTCGCTTTTAGTTTTATTTGCTGCTTTAATTATTGTTCTGTTTAGTCCTTGTATTTATTTTTCGCATTTTAATTCTGAGTGCCTTTGTTGATGGTCTATTTCTGTGCATAGCTTTCCTTTTTGGACCCCGCTCCCTACTGGGTTGTTATTGAGGATAATATGTTGTTTAGGTTTGGGGGGAGAAGATTTTACTGTTATTATTGCTCTTGGATGCTTAGCTACCATCTTCAATGAATCTAGGGTTTGTATTAATGCTTGTCTTAGCCTTAATATAGACATGCCTCGGTAATCTCTTCTGTAATTCGGGTTAAGAAGATTGTTTTTAGGGTGACACATCTAAATCTTCTTTTCAAAAGGAATGTCTCTGTTTTTGTTGACCATCATATCTTTGGATTTTTCTTGATAGATTGGAATGTGCTTCACAAGTTTTATATTATTCTATTTTCAATTAATTCTTTACATGGTCATCTTGTTTAAAATTTAACTTAAATTTGGTTTTTCAGAATTTCTAGATTTATTTGAGAAATCTCAAGCTTTTTAATTAAAAGTTGTCGACCCTCTCAACCTTCTTAAAGCACTCTTTCAAAATCTTGAAATTTTCTATCTCTTTTTATGACAACATTTTGCTCAATAAGGGACTGCTTTCTCTAAAAAAAATGAGAAAAATAAAAAAAAAGGCAAAACAATTCTGATTAAATAAAATAGAAGTGTGATTTAAGTTGAGGAAGTGTAGTGTGGATTAGGCGCACAACACTTGTTCTAACCAATGAATTACATTTTCTTAGCAAATAAAGGTGATGGTCAAGGTGTTGTTGTGTGGTTTAGGCGCATGGGCAACTCTTTGTTCCTTAACCTCGTTATCTTTTCTTCTTGCATAGGTTGAGGGGGAGATGTGTGGATTAGGCGCACTGTCTTCACTTCGATCACTTTTTATTAAAAATATCCCTTGTTTGAGAAGTTTTCCTTGAGAGCCGAGTTTGTTATGAAAAAGATATTTTCTTTTAAGTTTGCGGAGAGTAATTTGAGAAAGTAAGGGTGTTTGCAATTTGTCTTTAAAAACGCTTGGAAAAGTATCATGTTCATCTTTAAATTCTCAATTACTCAATGCCAAGTTTGGTTTTAAGAAGATGACTATGTGGAATTG
This sequence comes from Biancaea sappan, assembly GCA_037074585.1. Taxonomy (NCBI): domain Eukaryota; kingdom Viridiplantae; phylum Streptophyta; class Magnoliopsida; order Fabales; family Fabaceae; genus Biancaea; species Biancaea sappan. The sequence goes on from CM073499.1 coordinate 30,396,330, forward strand.
AATTGATTTTGTTTAATGTTTTATGTTGTTGAGCACTTCCTCTCTATCTTGAAAAATCTGTTGGCTTCGTTTGGCGTGGTTTTTACATTAGTGTTTTGCTTGAGGACAAGCAATAGTTTTGGTTTGGGGGAGTTGATGAGTCCTCTATTTTGGTTAATTTTGGTCGCTTCTTTAGGGTTTTTTCCTCTCCTTTGTCCGTTTTTGTTATCCTTTTCCTTGCTTTGTCCTTCATTTTTGCTTTCCGCTTTGTACATAGTTGTTGCTTTCCTTTATCTTGTTTTAATCTCTTTCCTTGCCTTTTTTATGCTTTTTGTTGTATTTTCTTGTAGGCTTTCTTTTCTGGTCTGCTGTTGGCCGGTGTGCTGATGGGATCCAGAAGCAAAGTGCTTATGTAATGAAAATATGGAGGCTGGCGCCCAGGCGCCACGCATGGCGCCTCAGGCGCCAGAAGCTGAATTCTCGGCCTTAACATTTAATGGTTGGCGCCCAGGCGCCACGCAGGGCGCCTGAGGCACCAACACCACAACTCTCGGCCAGAAGCATTATAACGTGGCGCCCAGGCGCCAGACACTTTTGCCCTTTGTTTCTGCTTGGCGCCCAGGCGCCACACGTGGCGCCTAGGCGCCCCGGCTCAGACCTGCGTGCTTTCTTGTATATATTGCTCTTTTGCAGTTGTTTTGTGTATCTTTTGGTTGGAGGGCAAGGGAGCTCTGCTAGGGCAAGGATGGAGGAGCTGGGAGACCTCTTCTCTACTGAGTTTGAAGCTTTTCTTCCTTTTTCTCCTTCCTCTTGATCATATTTTGTTGTGTATTTGTTATGTATTTCTTCCTCTTGTTATAAACTCTAGGTTTAGGGGATTGATGTATATTAACTACCTATGAAGCTTTGTTGTTGGATGCTTAAATACAATTGCTTTTCTGATTATTGGAGTAGTTGTTATTGGTTTAACTGGTTTTAGGTGATTGTGATCATTTCACTTAGATGAATTTGGGGTTTGTATTAATGCTAGACATAGCTTGATATAAACATGCCCTTGTAACTTCTACCGTGAATCGGGTTAGTCTAGACATAGATAATCTTGTTTGTGTGGTCATATGAGTTCTTGAACTTAAACTCCGAACCAATTAATTGGACTAAGACATTAGCTAATTATTTTGGCTAGGAAGATTTGCTCACCAAGACATTGGGTTCAAATATTTTCGTGAACTCGACCAATATTAAATGGAATCTGTGAATGTTTCTAAGCATCCTTTAACGATTCAAAGATTGGTTTGTCTATGAATTAATCGGATTAGGAGTTAAGAAAGTCAATCCCCTACCCGTTGTGTTTTGGCGTAGTTCTTCGTTTGGTGTTTAGTTAATTCCTTGTTGTTAGTTTAGTTTATTTGCGGTTTATCTTTACTTTTTTTTCCTCTGTCCAAATATAATTTGATCTAGTGAAATTGGTAATTGTTAAAGTCAATCCCTGAGGACGATAACTTATTCTCATCACTTTACTACTTGTGCGACCCGATACACTTGTCGGGAAATAGCGCATCAGTTACTAAAAGTCATTTTGACAAACATGATGAAGAAATTGAGATCAAACACAATTTGTTAAGGACTGATAGATGTATTATTGGTGATGTGGTAGAGGTGATATGGTAGGATAATGTGGTAGGTGGTTAATTAACAAGTTAGTTAGGTGTATCACATTTAGTAATTTGTTAATCAATTAGTATTTACTTTCAAAGAGCTTAAGGCCCGTGTACAACTCTATATATATGTGTATCTATAATTATCTCAAATAAACTATATATAGAACTATTGATTTTAACTGCTAATTCATTGTTCAAATCTCTCTCTAATAAATTCCTTTCATGGTATCAGAGCTAGCTACCAAGGGGAACATGGAAATCATAAACAGCTTAGGTGCATCCCCTAACAGTTCAATTGCAAGCTCAAATTTGCTTCTAATGACTCAAAAAGTTAGTTTCGTAACCTTTCGCCACTTAATCTTTATCAAATTAAAGAAGACAAACTTCTTACTCTAGAGGCAGTAAACACTTGGTGCTATCTACAAGCACAAATTGGAGAAATTTATCAATAAGGAAGTTGAACGATTGCACAACTATGTGAATACAGGAGGAACTAGCTGGAAAGATCAACGATGAATTCATGGCGTGGAATTGACAAGATCAATTGATCTTGTCCTAGTTGTTGTCTTCCATGAGCGAAACCATGCTTACAAGAACCGTAGGCTATGAAACTTTGTGCAATGTATTGGAGAGAGTCCGTTAATTCTTCGCATCATAAAATAGAGCCAAGATCAAGTAGTTTAAGACTAAGCTTCACGACACAAGGAAATGAGACAAACTAATGAATGAGTAATTTACTATGAATCAAAGCACTTGTTTACTCTCTAATCTCCATCAAAAACAAAATCACTTAGTTAGAATACTTCAAGGCTATCTTTGATGGCCTAACTGAAGAATACAATTTGTTTATCATGTCTATTAACACTATGTTAGAGCCCTATTTTGTATCTGAAGTAGAAATTATCTGATAGCTCAAGAGGCTAAACTAGAAAAGCATAACAAAATAAACATTTCTGGTGAAAAGATCTTTTTCAATGTAGCTAGTTCTAATAATAAAGATAAAGTAGCCTCGAGTAAAAATAAATCAAATCCAAATAACAGCAACTAAGGAGGTTATTATGGTAGTCAATATAATTTCAAAGGAGGAAGAGGACTCAATAGATTTCAAGGTAGAGGAAATAAAAACACAGAACAATGTGTGACCTGTCAACTTTGTAACAAACAAGGCCACACAACTATTCAGTGCTATCATTGCTTTGAACAAGGATAGTACCTAGACTCTAGAGTCTCAGATAATGTAACATCATATTATAATAACCTCATGTAGAGATCATATTACAATGGGCCAAAGCAAGTTCATATTGGTAATGGCACTACAAAAAAAAAAGGATTTTAGTGGCGTTTAAAACAGCTATTTAGTGGCCTTTTTAAATGCCACTAACACTTTTAGTGGCGTTTGCAGAAAACGCCACTATATCTAGTGTCACAGGCAACTTAGTGGAATTTATTCCCAAATGTGGGAATAAACGTACTAGTTCACTTAGTGGCATTTATTGTGGCGTTTTTAAATGCCACTAAATTGAAAGGAGGATGCGCAGAGATGTATCGAAATTGGGGATTTAAAAATTTAGAGGTGGAGATGATTTGATTAAAAAAATTTTAGATCAGTGGCGTTTTACGCCTTCAGTGCCACTAATCAATGGCGTTTTATGTTAACAACGCCACTGACCAGTGGTGTTTCTTCCTTAAAACACCACTAACTATTAGTGGCGTTTAACATGATATGCCACTAATTGGTGGCGTTTATAGATGAAATGCCACTAATTAGTGGTGTTTAATGATGTAATGCCACTATATAGTGGCATTTATATCACAAAACACCACTATATAGTGGCGTTTTATGAAACACCACTATAATATTCAATTTAACTTGTACTCTTTAATTTTTTTTTTCGTCATTTTTTCAGTAAAAACAGGCTATATATCTAGATATATCATATGCATCTAAAATTTGGATGGAAAATGTTACAATTAGTTAAATTTACATGATTTTATTATAATTGAGGCACATACTTAATTAATCAAATGAGGAAGAATACATTAAGCTAAGTGATCAAAGTACTAATACCTTGAAATCTTTTAATGTTTCATTCTTGACTCAAGGTATTAGTATTGATATTGGTACTTTGATCACTTAGCTTTAATATGCTCCTCCTTATTTGGTCCAATGGAGGAAGAACGACCAGAGTAGAAATGGACAAAGCACAATGATACTCGAGAAGAGGGATGGATGGAGGAAGCACCACCAGAGGAGAAATGGTTCAATGGAGGAAGAACGACTGGGTTAGAAATAGACAAAGCGTGACCAGAGGAAGAATAAACAACGGACAAGTCACCAATAGATGAAAAGTATGTAGGAACCATGACAGAGACTCAGTATAAGCAGTATGACTAGTGAGACTGAGAGAGTGAAGTCGCGGGCAGGATGATTAAGGTCTAAGAATTGAGAGAAATTTAAAATTTTTGTTATTAAAGTGATTTTAATAACAAAAGTATAGTGGTATTTAAAGGTGAAGCGCCACTGTATAGTGGCATTTAAAGGTAAAATGCCACTGTATAGTAGTGTTTAATCTTTAAATACCGCTATACAGTGGCATTTATAGTAATAAATGCCACTAATTTTGTGGCATTTCTGATAAATGCCAACATACAGTGGCGTTTAAAGCCACTACATATTGACGTTTCTGGGAAAGGCTACTATATCTGGGAAAGGCCACTAAATCACTATTTTTTTTTGTAGTGTGGCAAAGGTTTGAATGTTAAACATGGTGGGTATTCTTTTGTTAAATCTCCTTTTAATTGAAAAGTTTCTCTAACCGTAAAAAATTTGCTTCATGCACCTCATATTACAAAGAATCTTGTTAGTGTTTCAAAGTTTCCTAAGGATAATCGAGTCTATTTCAAATTTTACTTCACTCATTGCTATGTGAAACTGCAAGATACCAATCAAATAGTTTTGGAAGGGAAAAATGATTAAGATTGGCTCTAGCTACTAGTTTAGTAATTTCCAACTTCAACATCTTCCACTTTCTGTAGCTAAACAACAGAATTGAGTTGAATAATTCTCCTTTTGTGTTTTTGTCTCAAAATTCCTACTCCTAGCAAATTAAATTTGTGGCAAGGTCATCCTACCCTTCAAATTATACATAATACTTTCAAGTTTTGTAATATCAATATTTCCAATAAGAATGCTTTCACTTTTGTTCTACTTGTGTCTATGGTAAATCTCAAAGACTTCTATCTCCACCATCTCAAAACATATATCAGAAACCTCTTAATCTTATATACTGTGATTTGTAGGGACTAGCCTCGGTTCCATCAATTAATGGAAATCTATACTATTTGAGCATTGTGGATGCATTTTCTCATTATACTTGGCTCTTTACTATAAAGGAAAAAAAATTAGAAACCTTGGCTGTATTTGTTCAGTATAAGTCTTTGATTAAAAATTAGCTTGGTATCACCATTAAGACAATTCAAATTGACTGTGGGGTTAATTTTGAGCCTTCCAATCCTTCTTAAAAACTCATAGGATACAACATCTCATTACATGTCCTCATGCACACCAACAAAATGGTAAAGTGGAGAGAAAGCATAAATACACTGTTCAAATGGCCTTTCTTTGTTCTCCTATGCTTAGTTGCCTCTTACATACTAGGAAGAGGCTTTTACCACTATTGTCTATCTCATCAATTGTCTACCTATCATTGGCAATGCAAACACACCCTTTTTTACCTTATTCAACACCCATCCTAACTATAAGTTTCTCAAAGTTTTGGTTGTGCATGTTATCCACTCTTGACACCATACAACAAGCATGGATTTTAATTCAAATGGGCTAAGTGCATTTTTATGCTCTATAATCCACAACACAAATGATACAAATGTATGGACAAGTTTGGCAAGGCCTATATTTCCAAAGATGTGAGGTTTGATGATAATTCATCCCTTATAAACACTGGAAGTAATTGGAAACTGAAACTACTCTTCCTTTAACTCACTCTGATTAGAATTTAGTTTCTACTTCTCCTCCTTTATTAAATACCCAACATGTTTCTCACTACAACTCTTTGCCAACATTTTCTTCTACCAATGCTAATATGTTTCAAAATATAACAGGAGCGATCCAAGGGCATGTATCAGGTCCTAGCTCTACTACACATACTGCTAAATAATCTGACAGTGAGCATCTTTATTAGTTCTCTCTTGACGGTGCAGCTAAAATGTCTCTTGCAATAGTGAATGATGAAGGCACTATTAGAAGTGGTACTATACAACAATCTTTTAGTCAGTCCACATCTAGATGTGCTACCATACTAACTCCTAGTCCAAGTGTTCCTATCAAGATTCCAAGTACATTACAGTACCTTTAACCAACAAGCTCAAATGCATTACCAGCTCAGAATTCCCATTATATGCTCACAAGATCTAAAGTAGGCTATCTAGTCTATACTGAACCATATACTCTACAAGAAGCTCTCACCCATCTTGTGTGGCTTGCTACTATGGAAGAAGAATACAATGCGTTACTTCAAAATGAAACATAGAAATTGGTTCGTCTTCCTCCTAATTGAAGTAGAATAGGGTTTAAATAGGTGTTTAAGGTTAATCACTCTGATGACACTATTAGTTGATACAAGGCAAGGTTTGTTGCTAAGGGATTCCATCAACAACAAGGTTTCAACTATAGTGAAACATTCTCTCCAGTGGTGAAACCTACTACTGTCAGGACTATTCTTTCTCTCGCATTTGATAAAGGATGGTTACTTGGTCAACTAGATGTTAATAATACCTTTCTCAATAGGGATTTGAAAGAGGAAGTCTCCATCCTCCTGCCTCTCGAATTTGAAAACACTGATAAAACATTAGTCTGTAAGCTAGAGAAAGCCCTCTATTGTAACGCTTGAAAATTGGGCACATGACTTAACATACAAATTAGGGTATACCTCAATGATAGCCCATAATTTTCCTAAACAACCTTAATATCCACAACTATACAAATAGTAAATTACATAATTTACAAAGCAAATTACAACCAAATTCATAAAATTCCTAAAACACTACATGACCTAGGTGGCCTATAGGATTACAGAGCATTTCTAATGGCATATAGCCCAAAAATTAGTTCATCAAGAACTCTCAAGTTAAAAATGGAGTATATCTCCAATCTGCCAAACTCCAGCAGTTTCCCATCCTCCTAAGCTACTATATCTAAAAATATCGCCACATAGTGTGTGAGTTTATCAAAAACTCAGTGAGTAAGTGACTGTGCAATAAAATAAGGCACAAGTACAAATACGAAAATCACAACTACAATATAAATAATTACCTCTACCACTTATAGGCATACTCAGATACTCAAATACAAGCGTACTTGATTCTATGATTATAACGTACTATTCCCATTGCTATCCACACTCTCGCAATCCACATTAATCTCATCCAAGCACAAATAAGCATAAATAAGCACATATGAATTATAAATATGCAGGCAACCACATACTATGTTTTCCCACACTTTCCCACACATACCTTGTTAAGCCCCAGTCCAAAATTTTCCTTCGGACAATATTTACTCAACAAGTTTATCTCAGAGGTTCACCCCTCTGTTCTCAACTTTTGACGTTCTTCCCAGAAATATCAACATCTTTGGGTTACTAGCTAGTTCCTTATCATAATATGAATATGAAAATGCAATATGCAATATTTTTCTCACTCTTTCCCACACTTATCACATTGAGACTCAGTCTAGATTCCCCCCTCAGACTATTATTGATCAATGGGTTTATTCTAGAAGTCCATCCCTCTATTCCTACTCTTCCAACGTTCTTCCTAGGAATAACCATATCCTTGGGTTATTATCTGGTTCCCTCTTATAACATCAATATGAAAATGAAATATGCAATACTTTTCCCATTCTTTCCCACCCTTACCGTATTGAGACTAAGTCCATATTTTCCCTCTCGGACCATTATTGCTTACTAGGTTTATCCCAAAGGTCCACCCCCACGTTTCTTTTTGTGGATCCACATTCCCACACTATTTCTTTTTCATATGCAATGCAATCACATGATGCAACATTCCACATACCACAACTAACAATCAATCCACTATTCCAACACATATTCCATATAACAGTCTCACAAATCACAATTAATATTCCATTAATTAGTTAATATAACTAATTAGGGAATTTAACAATATAAATCTAATTATGGTGTGAATGAGATTTATATTTTACTTGAGCAATTTTTAATAAAACAAGTAGCAAGGTCACCCACTCACCTCAATGCCATCAAGGATTTGCCATGGAAGAATTCCAAAAAATTTAGCCATGAAATCCCTTGAAATCACCGAAAGCCAAACCATAATCAATAAATAAATAAAACAAGGAAAATCCTCACCATTAACCGTGACCTTTACTCACTCATTTGGTCATAACTCTTAACTGGTAAGATATTTCTAAATCAAAATTATACCATTGGAAACTAGACTCGAAGGGCTTTACAACGATATAAAGTTTGTTAAAAACGACATCCGGATGAAAGAGTTATGCCCATTTGAAAATAGATTAAGAACCATGGTATGGCTGCACCTGGGCGCCACACCTGGTGCTTAGGCGCCATACACACACTTGATGCCTGGGCGCCAAGGCCTTTTCCCCCTTTTCCCTTTATGAAGCCTAGCGCTTGGGTGCCACAATCATGACACACGATTTAGCCTTGGTTGTTTGTCAAATCCGGCCAAATCTTCATTGTTTTTTCATGATTTCTTCTATAGGTTCTCATTTTTGGTGTCTAAGGAGTATTTAGACACCAAACCCCCCAATTTTAACTAACAAATGAAGCCACAATGTCAATTTTACCCTAAATATCCTTAAAACTATAAAATAGGAAAAAGTTCAGGAAATCAAAATTCCTACCTTGATTCCTTGCTTTCCCTATGTTACTTAGCCACCGATGACTTGCCCTACCACCGAAGAATAGGTCACCAAAGATCGGTTTAAGGATTTGGGTGAAGAGGTAGAGAAAAGGAAGAGAAAAGAAAGAAGAGAAAGTGAAGAGAGAGAAAAAGGTGAGAAAATGAAGAAAAAGAGGTAAGGCCACCTATATATACCCATCCATTGTGAAATTACTACTTTGCCCCCAGGCAACTCTAGTTAACCTTGATAGTGGCAAATCCATAATTTCTCCAATTTGGGTTTTTCCCATATTCTAGTGTCACCTATTACTCATTTCATTTTATTCCTTCTCTAAACTCCATAAACATCCGGCTCCCTCTACGTTTCATGATTGCTCTCTCTCAATTCTTGTTCCCTAACATTATTTTTATAAAAGTTTCTCTTCCTCTTGACTTTCATCAAATTTCAAAAATATTATCCGCAATAAATACTTGGTCTAGTCATTTATCTCCATTTTCATAAATAATATTCAAAAAGAATAAATTAAATATGGAAAAACTAAAAATGACCAAATATTTCCATTAAAATAATGGAAATTTTCATTATAAAAACCATAATACCATCAATCATGTGACTCCAAAATTTGTGGGTATTACATCTATGGACTCAAACAAGCACCTCGAGCATGGTTTGACAAGCTCATAGCAATACTTTACAAGTTTGGATTCAAGCAGAGTAAACATGATTCCTCCTTTTTTATGAGGATTACCTCCTCTAATGTCACATACATGCTAGTCTATGTGAATGACATTATTATCACAGGGTCATCATCTACCTTTATCTATGATCTTAAAGTGGTGTTCATAAAGAGTTTGCATTGAAGGATTTGAGCACACTTAGCTACTTCCTAGGAACTAAAGCTATAAAATCTTCTAATAAAGGTCTAATCTTATCCTAGCAGAAGTACATTTCTTGATCTACTTAAAAGAATTGGTATGTCTAATGGAAAGCCTACAACTACTCCTATGGTTGTCTCACCAAAACCGACTTATAATTGCAGTCCAAAATTTCATAATCCTCAGCTTTATCATTCTGTAGTGGGATCCTTGCACTATGCAACAATTACACACCTCGAGATCAATTTTTCAGTGAATAAGGTGAGTCAATTTATGATGGCCCTTACTGAAGATCACTGGAAGGAGGTTAAGAGGATCCTAAGGTATCTCAAAGGCACATTAACTTACAGTCTACATTTTACTCCAGCATCTAATTTCTCCTTATATTGCTATACTGATGCAAATTGGGCAAATGACCTATCAGATAGAAGGTCTACATCAAGCTCTGTATCCATCTTGGACCTAATCTTGTATCTTGGTATTGCAAGAAACAAACAACTGTTTTCATATCAAGTGCTAAAGTTGGGTATCTCAGCCTTGCTGCTTGTATTGCAAAGTTAATATGGATTCAATCCCTACTGATAGAGTTATATGTTCAACTTCCTTCAAAATCGGATATGTTCTATGATAGCCTTATTGTAATATCATTACCTCATAAGCTAGAGTTACACTCTTGCATGAAGCATACGTAGATAGATATCTTCTTTATTTGAGAAAAAGTGTTACAAGGTGAAATTAGTAATACTCATTTACCATCCACATATCATATAGCTTATGAAACCTCTGTCCACGGCACAATTATCTGGCTTACTTAGCAAACTCAATATGGTGGATATAGACTCTTTCTCATCCCCCGCTTGAGTTTGAGGGAGGGATGATAGGAGTATTATTGGTGACATTGGCAGGTGGTTAATTAACAAGTTAGTTAGGTGTATCACAATTATAATATGTTAATCAATTAGTATTTTCTTTTAGAGAGCTTAGGGCCTATGTATACCTCTATATATATATATATATATATATATATATATATATATATATATATCTATAATCATCTAAAAAAAATATATACAAAACTATTGATTTCAATTGCTACTTCATTGTTCAAATCTTTCTCTAATCAATTCCTTTCAAGGACTAAATTGACATACTTGATCATTGAAGGGCCAAATTGAGATACTTTTTTGAATAAATGATAATTTTTTTGTCTCTAATTAGTGTTTTTCTTGCAGCTAGTTATAATTAGATCTTTTGATGTCAGAAATTACATTCATCACTCATACCATCTAATCATTTTCTTTTGTAATTTAGGGTGGTCTTTCAATGATAATTTGCATGTATCTTAATTCATTTATAATTTTAATTTAATTAATTGAAGTGATGCAAAAATTATTATAAGGTATTTTTTTAATATAAAAATGTTATTGTAAAATTTGGCAAATTAATTCAAAGAAATTTATTTCTGGATGTACATAAAACTATATATACTTAACATACAAATATAGACTAATTTTTTAAGGTTAGGGATAATTCTTTTTAAAAAAAAAAAAGAAAAAAGAGGAGAAAAAGTTGGTTTCAGATTTGGGTACTGATATCTAGCATTTTTTACATTTAATACCTCTCTTAGCCTATTTTCATTTTCATCTATGGAAATTCTCCAATTTTACTATACTTTGCGATTTATTAGGTCTAAATCAATTTTGGATAGAAAATGAATTAATTTCATGTTTTAGGACTTAAATTATTAAAGACTCAATTTAATCCATTTGGGTATTTCACAAAAATTGATTTTGGGATTTTTTTGATGACATAACGCTAATGTGGCATTTTTGAGATGACAAGGACATTGACTTGGCACTCTTTTCTGCTAACCTGATGACATGGACAAGTGGGCCTAAGGCTGCAGCATTTTAGATCACCTTTTGTACATGCATTCCATCCTTCTCTTCCCCAAACTTTGATAAAAGAAGCAATCTTTTTCTTATGCCACTTTCTACAGACATAAAGCACTTTCTACAGCTGCTATGTCTTCTAACCCCATTTACTCCATCAAAATTTCAGAAGTGCAACAGCAAAAAGAAGTCAGCAAAAGTCAACACTCAAGGGATCAATGAGGGCATATTCCATCAGACTTTGAAGGGCATTAGTTCCATTTTGGCTTTCATACTTGTATTCTCTTCTGCTGTAACTTAGAAAATTCGTAGGTCATTTTCTTTCTTCTTTTCTCTCTTTTGTTTTGCTGGTTTTGCTCTCATAGAGGGCTAAACTTCCGTTGTAATTAGTCACTAGGACCTTGGGATGTTGTAGCTTGAACTTTCAATGCAAGATAACTGTTTTACTCTCCATTTCATCTCATTTTCATTTTCTATTCTGTTCTGATGTTTATGCTGATTATAAATTCTAATATGAACTTGTAGAGGCATGAACTGATTTGTATTTGAGTTATGACCTTGCTAAACTGATTGGGAAAGTAGGCAAAACAAAATGACTAGTTAGATGATATTTAACTTGATTTGGTTTAGGTCTTTTGAAGTTGTATCTATCTATAGATTAATGAAGTTCTTCTTGACTATAGTTAGAAGCATTGTAATTTCTGAACCAAATGGTGAAATGGGGATAAAACTGAATCAATGAGTTAAATAATGATAGATGCACTCCTATAAATCCTAATGGCTGGTTGCATATTCTTCTTTATTATTAATCCTTTCTGTTTTTGTCCTGCTGCTAATTTGCTGCTAGGTTGCTGTTGCTATTTGCTACTACTATTTTATTTTCTTTCTATTTTGTGCTTTTGTCTTAACCAACCAAACCCCTCCCCCCATGTTAATTAGTTTAATTAGTATCAAGTGTTAAGAACAACTTATTAATGGTTAGGAGTGAGGCTCCGTGAGTGAATATAACCAAGGAATCACTATATTGCAAGATTACCACGAATTTAATTATGGGTGATTCGGCATTGTAGTGGCGTGAACCAAAATTTTGGTGCCTTTGCCGAGGAGTCAATTCACTTCTGAGTTGTTAATTTAGTTATTCTATTGTGTCTTTGTTTAATTTCAAGTTATTTAGTGGTGTTGAAATGGTTTGCAAGTTTTGAGTTTTTTTTATCAGTTACTATTCATAGGCAAAAACTAACTACCTCTGATTGACCTCAAACTTGGTATACCAATAGTTTTTGACATTTTAAGCAAGTTTTGACCACTTGATTATCCAAAGGATCATCTCAGGAGGCCATTTTGCCAAATTCTATCATTTAGGTCCTCTTTTCTATTTTTAATTTTTTAATTTTTAATTAATTGTGATTTTTAGGGTGATTTTGTAGATTGAATTTTTAAGTTCTATTTTTTTTTCCATTTTTTCCTCCAACTTGTGAAGGATTTTTCCAAGAAAAATCATATTTTTCTGTGATGCTTCATTTTTTGGTGATTTTCATTGGTTGGAGCTTATTGTAGTGCTCTTGATGTTTTCTGTGTTTTCTTGTGAATTTCACCCTTCTTATTGTATGAGAAGGTCTCTTCACGTGGACTTATCCACCTTTGATCCAAAAATTGATAGGACCTTCCATAGGCTAGTAAGAAGCAATAGCATTAGGAGCAGCATAGTTTCTGAACTACTTTCTGAATTTATTAATCTTACTGTCAATAGTGTAGAGTTGGAATCAGATCCTAAATTTGATATTGTGATAGAGTCAACTAATTTTCAGTCAGCTAGGACAACTGGATGGATAATCAAAATGCACAAGTGCCTCAAAATAGGCAAGAGCAATCTATTAAAGAGTTTATTACACCTGATGTGCATTACTGACTATTGTGCATAAATTATCTTGAGTTGGAATCAAATTTTGAATTAAAGTCTGGTTTAATCCATTTGCTGCCCAAGTTCCATGGTCTTGCAAGTGAATACCCCCATAAACACTTGAAATAATTTCATGTTGTTTGCTCCACTATGAGACCATATAGGGTGGGAGAAGAACATATAAAGCTTATAGCCTTCCCTTTCTCTTTGGATGGGGCAGCCAAGGATTGGCTTTATTACTTGCCAACTGCTGTAATAACAAGATGGGATGACCTGAAAAAGATGTTCTTAGAAAAATTCTTCCTAACCTCCAGAACAGCAGCAATCAGAAAAGACATCAGTGGGATTAGGCAATCAAGTTGTGAGTCTTTGAATAAGTATTGGGAGAGATTTAAGAAGCTGTGTTTAAGCTGCCTAAACAACCAAATTTTAGAACAGCTTCTCATCCAGTACTTTTATGAGGGATTAATGCCAATGGATAGATATATTGTTGATGCAGGTGCTGGTAGGGCATTGGTAGATAAGACCCTGCTGCAACAAATGAGTTATTGGCCAAGATGGCTCAAAATGCACAGCAATTTGGCACTAGACTGAATGATCCAATAGCTAATGTGAATGAAGTGAGGACACCTCCTATGGAGCAGCAAAGGATAGAAAATAAATTGGAAGAGTTAGCTTCTATAGTGAGGTAATTAGCACTAAATCAGATATTACAATTGCCCCCCTCCACTTTAGTTTGTGGTATATGCTCTTTGAATACCCATCATACTGATCAATGTCCTCAGCTGCAAGAGACTTGAACTAAGTCATGTGCTGGCATATTCCCTAGTAAACCCATACAGCAACCACAGCAATAGAGGTATGACCCATACTCCTCTACCTATATTCTTGGGTGGCATGACCATCATGCCTTCAAGTATGGAAATACATCCAATCTTCCTTTCTAGCCACCCCATGTAAGATATAGTCAACTTGGACCTAGCCATACACCTTCTCTAGCACCCAAAAAACTTGATCTTAGTCTTGAGGATTTAATGAAGTAACTGACTGCCAATACTTTCCAGTTCCAATAAAGAGCAAAAACAAATATGCAGAACTTGGAGACTCAAATTGGTCAGTTAGCTACAATAGTAAATGAGCTGAAAAGTCAAGGTTAAGGGAGTTTGCCATCTCAACCAGTAGTGAATCCAAGAGGCAATGATAGTGCCATCATTTTGAGGAGTGGTAAGCAAATGGATGGTTCACCTTCTGAATCTGAACCAGAAAAATTAGAGGTACAGAAAAGTGTTCCTTCATCTTCAACCAGTGAGCAAAACAAAAGGATGAAGAAGTGGTTCAAAAAATACCTCTTCCTTTCCCCCATAAATAGACCCAATCAAAGAAAGCCTCTGAATCTAACATGGACAAAGAGATTATGGAGACCTTCAGAAAAATATAGGTCAACATTCCACTTTTGGAAACAATTAAGCAAATTCCCAAATATGCCAAGTTCCTCAAAGAGTTATGTACTTATAAGAGGCGTTTAAGGGGAAATAAGAGAGTAAATTTGGGGAGGAATGTGTCTACACTTATCCAGCCACCTATGCCACCAAAATGCAAAGATCTTGGAACTTTCGCCATCCCATGCACAATAGGCAACATGGAATTTTCCAATGCTATGCTGGATTTGGGAGCCTTAATCAATGTAATGCCCAAATCAGTATACTAAAGGCTAAAGATTGGTATCCTTTCACCAATCAGAGTGATTGTCCAATTTGCCAATCGAAGCACAGCACACCCAGCAGGAGTCCTTGAGGATGTCTTGGTAAAAGTTAAAGATTTTATTCTTAATTTCATAATGTAGATTATACATTAAGTAATTTTTATTATTGCAAGGAACACATATTCTGCAAAAAGTTAATTTTAATAAAAAAAAAAAGAAATAAAGGAGAATTAGATTTGCTATTTAAAATAATCGGAGTAAAAAGTATAATTTAACTAAACTTTAAAAGATATAAATGTAATTTAGAATAAATTATTGATTTGGTTCTCGAAAGATTACATTTATATCTAAAAGATAGAATATCTTAATTTAGCCTCTGAAAGATATCACTTATCTTAATTTGATCTTTTTTATTGTTGAATCGAAAAAATTTGCCACTGCTTGATCTCATTTTTTTCATTGTTAAAAGTCACTTTGACAAATATATGGATGAAATTGATACAAATGCAATCTTTCATGAATTAAATTAAGATGTTTAATATTTTAGGGGCCAAATTGAGATAATTTTAAAGGACCAGATCAATAATTTAATGTTATCTCAATTTTTTCTTCTAACGTTCTCAAAATTTGAAATTTATCATCGTTAAAATTCACTTCTATAGACAAAGAGATAAGTGACAATTCATATTTTAATAAACTAAATTGAAATGTTGTCGAGAAAATGAGAGATAATTTGATATTAGGCATTTTTATATACAATTTGGTCCCTATCTTAGTCCTATTGCATACATTTTCTTGATAACTCTCTAATTCTATTATGTTTTAGAATTAAATGGATGTAATTTAATTATGGACTAATTATGCTTTAATTTTGTAATTAGAGACCAAAATTGATGACATGGATGATGGTGCATATATGGGAGCTGATGTGGCTTTTTTTGGATGATTTGGTGCTGACTAGGATATGCTGATGTGGGACCCACTGTTGCAGCAATTTAGCCTCTTGCTTTTCAAAGTTTACCCAAAATGGCAAATTCACAAGTTAACTCTCTAGTGCAAAAAAGTCCCTCCAGTAGCCTCCATTTCCATGATTACTTCTACCCAAGGTGCTGCACTTGCTGTAGCTTTTCAAATGGAAAATGACAGCACAAACCAATGCATTTTCGTCCTCCAAGGGGCTGCTACAAAAGAGAACAGATCAGATTTCGTTTTGGACAGAATAGATATCATCTTCTTTCTCTCTTCTGCAATAGTTTAGGTTTTCTATAGTTTCTCCTCTGTATTTTCATTTTAGTCCTTATGGAAGACTAAAACCTCTTTTGTAATTAATCTTTAGTGGAACTAGGAGATGTAATCTGAATGCTTCTGAATAGATAAGTGTTTTTTGACCTAATCTATTTCAATTTAACCCCTATTTTGCCTCTTGTTCTCATTTCTATATATTTTTTTGTTTAGAAAAGTTATATAGGCATGATTCCTATTTTTATTGCTCTATTAGAGGGTAAACCTTGCTGAACTTGTATATATGCAGTTTCTATGCATGTTTAGTAAGTAGAATTAGATTAGGTTGCTAATATGCGATTGTGTGAGGGCAGGATTCCGGTTAGGACTCAATGTGTTCAAGTTCTAGGAGATTTTCTAGAAAACTTAGTTGATGGCTAGAATAAGAGATGAAGTTGGAACTGATTTTTAAAAAAAAAAGGATAATGATGATTACACTTCTAGGGAACCCAGAGATTGATTACATGCATCTCTGATATTGTTCTGTATCCTGTCCTGATTTGCTGCTATTATTACTGCTGTTGTTTCCTATTGTTACTGTATTTTTTATGCTTCTATCATCAACCAAACCCCCTCCCCCCCTGTGTAGTTAATTAGTGTAATTAGTATTTAGAACAATTAATTAGCAATTAGAAGTGAGATTCTTTGAGAGAATACAACCTGGAAAGACTACTATACTACAAGCTGCCATGAATTCAATTATGGGCAACTCGGCGGTCGTAGTGGCATGAACCAGAATTCCACCTGCTCTAAGATGCCAGAATAGGAACCCCATTCTTCATTTTGCCCGAATCTTACCCTCACGCTCATCCTATTTCCCACAATCCTTTCTAAGACCCAATCATAACCCAGATCCCTTCAGCCATCATATCGACACCTCTTCTATCTCCTAATCAAGTGGCATCTAAAACACTAGTTCATGAATCGTCTCCTATTCATTATCGAACCATCAAATTCATTCCCATGACTAACCCTAATCCATATCTAATCCTTAATCTGTCATTGTCACCGCCATCTCTGACATCTTTGGCAACACCCAACTTGCCCTCTAACTATTCGCTACAAAATCTGATTGATAATTCGAAGCAAAGCTAGTCATCATCTTGGAAAGCTTCTGATCATGAAATCTTTTCTCACAAACCACACCTCAGAAGTTTTATTCCTCCTCACCCCTAAGAATTAAAACCTCAATTAGTTGGCTCTTTTAAATCTTCTCCCTCACCAGCACTAACAGATAAGCCCAAGAATCAAATCTCCTTCCCACTTGAGATCACATATCTCATCATTCAATGTTGGGGGCAAGCAATTGTGATAAGAGTTTTCAAAAGCTATAGCAACTTCTCAATGTTAAAACGAAGAATTGTTAACCTTTGGAAAATAAAAGGTAATATACAATTCAAGAAATTAGTGTACGGCTTCATCGTGGTTTGTGACCTTCAAGAAGACGACAGAACAAGAATTCTAGTTGGGCGTCCATGGAAATTAGGATCTTCTCTAATCCTTGTCTAAAGTTGACAACCAAATTTCTCCGTTATAAAGGAATCCAAAAGGTTAATTACCTCAATATGGGTTTCAATCTATCACCTACCTTTGGAATTTCAATCCTCGAATGCCCTTAATGCTATTGGAAATTCAATGGGCAAAACTATAGCACTAGACAGCTGAAATAGGGATCAAGCCTTCAAGGTGAAAGTTTTCATTAAAGTGGATTTGAAAAACACAATTCTGCAACATGTTTAAGTAAATCAATGCTAGCATCATGTAATTTAAAATTCACATATTTTCTCTGATATTATCTATATTGCTTTGAAAACCCATTTTGATCCAACACTACCAACTCTTCACCACTAGCAACCTAATAACTCTAACAGTAAATTATTTGAAAATTCAAATGTAGATGTTACTATTACAATGAAAACTTGTAAAACTAGTTCAGATCAAAGAACTCCTTCTAAAGATGATCATAACCCTTATTGCTCATCCTTAGGCCTAGCGCAGAGAACATCCCTTCAACTTAATGAATATTTAATGCCCAACCCACCGACAATCAAATCCTTGGATAAACCTAAATTAAAACAACCTAGCCGACTAAAATTTCCTTCTTCTTCCACTCCCTCAAACAAGTAAACAAATGCATCCCTACAATTGGTTCCCTCTCTACCTAACTCACGCTATACAACGAAATAAGAAAATCATAAACACCTCTAAATCCAACTCATGTGAAAATCCTAACTCACGGGACAACTCTAGAACTAAGAAGAGACCAAGTCCTAGCTGCCACCCTTACTCCTTATCCTCTACTTGCTCTTCTGGATGTCGCCATAACTTGCAGTCTTAATATCCAATCTAGAAATGTTGATTATAAGGATTTATTCCAACCTTTCTTTTTTTTTCGGCCTTTATCACTCTATGATGCCAACCCTCACATCTATCTTTGTCCCATGAATATATTAAGCTGGAACATTAGGGGCACATGTAGTGTTGAATTTTAGACATGCTTTTTAGAGAAATGAACAATAGCTATAGCCATGACCTATTCATTCTCATTGAGACTTGATTGAGTGGTGATAATGTTATTGCAATCATAAGCTCTTTAGGCTTTGAAAGATACCTTAAAGTGGATGCAATGGGTTTTTGGGTGGGATAAGGATTCTTTGGAATCCACTCAATATTATTGTCGAGCTGATAGCTTCTTCCTTTCATGAGATCTACCTGAAAGTCCACGTAAATTCTTCCACCTTTCTTTTAACATCTTTATATGCTACTTAGTTTCTGTTGTAAGGAAAAATATTTAGGAAAGACTTGCTTATATCTCTAAGTTTATTAATATAACCTGGCTTATTATGAGAAATTTTAATGAGATATCCCACCTCAATGAAAAATTTAGAGGGAACCCACTTAGTTAGACAAAATTGAGACTACTACTTAATGATTTTCTTATCTATGCCAGACTTATTGACCTCGGTTATGTAGGTCCTAAATTTACCTAGACTAATTGTAGATAACCAAACAATATTATTCACACTAAGATTGATAGAACACATGCCATATCAGATTGATTACAACTCTTCCCTGAAACAAAAATTTTACATCTCCCTCGTATTGCTTCTAATCACTGCCTAATCCGTCTCAAGATTAACCTAAATCTTAATCTCAACTCTAAACCATTTAGTTTCGAAATTTTTTGGATGAATCATCCCTCCTTCTCCTCTCTAAGTTCTAAAATCTAGATTAACCCACTGTCAGACCTTTTAAGGACTATTGACTCATTCTAGAAAGAATTATCCTCTTGGAGCCTTAAAACATTTGGAAACATATCAAAAGAAATTAATAGAACTAAATCAAGACTTAAGGGAGTCCAAAAAATTTTAGATTACAAAAACATCCCCCAACTCCTCAAACTAGAAAATTACTTACAAACCTATCTAATAAAACTGCTGGAAAATAAGGAAAGTCTTTAATTGGCTGATGAAATCAAGGATATAGTAGCTAATCTTAAGGGATAAAAACACTAAATTTTTACAAATTAGCATGTTCAACAGAAGAAGGAAAAATAAAATCCACTCCCTCCAAAAAAATGACCTAACTTGGACTTTTGACCCTTTAGAAATTGAATATGAAATCTTGTCTCACTTGTAAAAAACTTTCACTATACTTTTGATTCTAGATTTTAACGACATTTCCTTCTTCACACTTTCCCACTTTCCTAACCTTAACTCTTCCTATCATGAAAGTTTTACCACCCTACCTAACAAGGAAGAAATTAAAAATGCTTTGGATAGTCTTAGCCCCCTTAAAGCCCTTAGTGACGATAGGCTATATGCGGCCTTCTATCAAAATAGTTAGGAAATAGTCAAACAAAAATGAGTCCATATAATTTAAGAGATCTTCTTGTCTGACTCTGTTCCTTCCTCTTAAGGGAAAACTTTTCTTTGTCTTACTCCTAAGATTAACAATGTTCATAAAGCTTCTCACTTTAGGCCCCTAGGCTTATGTAACACCCATTACAAAATTTGAGCAAAACTCTCAGCAAACAAACTAAAGCCCCACCTCCAAACTCTCATCTCTTCCTTCCAAGGAGCTTTAACTCTTAGAAGACTTCAGATCTCTTCCTTATTGCACAAGAAACTACTATGCATTCATGAATAACTTGAAAACAAAAAAAAATGGCTGATTCATCCTTAATATTGACTAACAAAAAGCCTTTGACTCTATTTCATGGTCTTTTATTGAAAAAGATTCTCCCTCTCTATAATTTACCTTAGCAAGACATAGACATTCTTCTTTCATGCTTCAAAAACGTAAATTATACTCCAATCATTAATGGCAAAAAAATCCCAGCCCTTTGTCCCTTCTAGAGGCATTAGATAAGGAGACCCTTTCTCCTCATATTTTTTCATTTTAGCAATGGAATCTTTGACTAACATTATAAATGAAAATATTTCCCAAAATCTTGGATCCCCTTTAAGTTTAAAAACAACCTTAACCCTATAGCTCACTTATTCTTTATTGATGACCTTCTCCTATTCAGCAAGGCAACCCTTTATAGCATTTGAGCCATAAATGACACCCTTGATTTCTTCTATGAACTTAGTAGGCTCTCCATTAACTTAGAAAATCAAAAGCCTTGTTTTCAAAAATTGTTCCCTACCACTCCATTAATCTCGTCCAAAATGATCTAAAAATAAAACCATCCTCTGACCTAGGCTTATATTTAGGTTATCCTCTCAAATCTGGATAGAAACATAAAGATTTTAATTTCATCCTAGAAAAAATCAATACAAGACTTACAAGGGTGGAAAACAAACCTCCTTTCTAAAACAGCTAGGACTGAGTTTATTAACTCCACAATTTTGGGCTTAACAAATTACTATATGAAACCTTTCCTTCTTTGCAAAGGAATCCTCAAATCACTTGATAAAAATTTGAGAAATTACTTCTGGGGCCACAATTGTAACATTAAAAAAATCCACACTTTAAAATGGGAAGGAATTTCTAAACCCAAAAAATTGGGTAGATTGGGCATTAGACAAGCTTCACACAGAAATAAAAGCTCATCTTCTTAGCATCCTTTGGAAAATCCATAACTCACTACAAAACATATGCTCCTGCGTCTTTCTTTGCAAATATGGCCCTAATCTCACCAAGAAAAAATCCTCTCTTTCCTTCATATGTAGAAATCTTAAAAAAATTGCCTCTGTCTAATCTGAAATTTTTGGATGGAACTTGATTGAGGATCTTACCTGATTTCACTAGAGAACCAAGAGCGGGAAAGGAAGCAGAATAGAATAGTTTGACTGAGAGTTATAGAGCTCATTCTGATGTTGTCTTATGTAATCTCTTAGTTAAGAACCTATAGTATGTTGGTTGATTTTGTTGTGAACTAAAAAGAGTAACTCGAGCAGAGCTATAACTATGAGTATTCATTTTTCAGTTTGGGTAGGATGCTATCGGGAAGCTTTCTTTTCTTTCTTGCAATTCTTTGTTTGTTTTATATTTATTTTGATGAATGTTGTTGAACTGGTTGCTGGAATGCTAAGTATATGATTTGAGAATGGATTGATTCTTTGGAATGCCTTTAGCCGAGAGAGAACCCAAATCAAAGAAGAAGAAATTCTGCATTGAACTCCTGAGTTTTGGGCTGTAAAATTTGAGTGGTTTCTGCAACCTCTCCTCTTTTTTTGCTTTATTATTGGATGAGTCCTTACTTTTAAATTATATGAATGGATTTTGGAGGAGACATTAAGTTGTATTGCTATAATTAAAGGATTAAACTTTTTGGTGTTAAGAATTATAGTGAATGAAATTTGAGTTGTGACCGTAGGAGATATAGTTGGTTAAAAAAAGTGATTTTATTACAAATTTTCAATTGTTTTCTATCGAATGTTTAACATGGGTAGTGAATGATTGATTTAGAATTTTGATTTAACCAAGTTTTGGGCTTGAGAGATAGGTTGAGGAAATTATAATATAAATCTCTAAAGCAAAATTTTGTTTTGGACTATTTATTGAGGTGATACAAATTGAGTATGTGAATCAAGGAACTTGGTACCTAAACTGGCTAGGTGGTGATTGTGAATGTTTTAGTTGATCATACAACGGTGACCTCTCCCCTTTCCCTTGATTTTTAACTATTTCCCCCTTCTTTTCATGTTGGAACGGGTAGGACATTTCCAAAGTAACACATGTCATCTTCTCCATCAAACATCTCACATGAAACATGGTAAAACATTAGCATGGAGCCCAAGTGAATGGGTGACTTTACCTACCTTGGATTAAGAATTAATTCCTTGCATGATATTATTTAACTATGCTCAATACTTATGTTGTAACCAATAAATGTGAACTACTTGAAGAGTCACACCTAAATTTAATTATGTGAATGTTTATGAAGCATCACTTAGGCAACACACTTGAGTAGAGGAGTAAAGTATGTTGAACCATATTGGAGAGGAGTTAACTTGGTGCGTAATGTGATGACTTGTGTGCTAGCATAATAAATGGAGATTGGTGTCCCTTGTACTTAGTAGGATCTTCTCTAAATAACTAACTTAGGTAACTGTCATATGTCTATGTTTTTATATTATTGGAGTAGAGAGTAGAGTAGAGATAACGTAATGTGGAGAGGAGTAGGACCTCTATTGCAATGCACTTTTACGTTTAGTATGGTTTGTGTAAATGATGGGCATATCCATGTATGATACCTCATTGTCATTGCATCCTTACTATCATATTTGCTTGAAGAGCAGCGACCACTATTGTGGTATACCCTTTGGGTGATCTTTCTATGGGTCCCCGGCTTTATGCCGAGAATCTATATATATATATATATATATATATATATTGCCTCTGGCGCAGGCAAAACTTGATGTACCATTATGTGAATTATATTTTACATTTCATTATGTATAACCACAATAGAGTTGAATTTGCATGTGATGATTTAGGCATCTCGTGTGCGCTTTGCCTTGATCATCCATAGTGGTGTTGACTTTGGAGAATAGAGTGAGTACTTGTTTTGTTGAGTGCAGTTGCCTATTTTTGTGGTCGCATTATGGAGAACATTGTGGGAGAAGTAAATTGTGTTGTGAAGGACATATATATATATATATAGTTATCAAATTGAGATTTAAATTTTTGTTAGATTATGAATCGTGAATTGTATCAAATCATAAAATTTACAATTACAATAAAAAATATTATAGATATATTCTATAACATAAATAACATAATAGATTCTATAAATTTAAATCATAAATAAAATAATAAACCATAACAAACCAATAAATCAAAAAATTTATTATAAGTCATACATAATATAAGTCATAAGACAATTATATAAGTAATTAATCAAAGTTTAAAAGACTCAAAACTTCTATACTAATATCATAATATGCTTCAATATAAGATAACAATAATAAAGTTGTTCCTTTTCAGTTTCCAAATAAAAAAATTAGAATTCAATCAAATCAATTTATATTACATATACTTCAATCAGACAACAGTAAAGTCGTGACTCTTTTGGCCTAATTCAGCATAAACCAAACAATAGTAATTCATGCCTACCATGCCTATATTAGATATGCTTCAATCAGACATCATCCTATACGCCTATCATGTCAAACACTGCGTTTTGCCTAATTCAACGTCAATCCATCTTCTTCCTCATGTTTCAACTATTGGTTTTGTGTTGTCTTCTTCCTCGTGTTTCAGCTACTAGTTGCACATCGTATTCTCTTCTTCCTTGCGTTGCGTCAACCTCTGGTTCATCTTCCTCCTCACGTCGTGTTCTTCCTCATGTCCTGTCAGCCCTAGTTTACCTTCTTCCTCATGTTTGTCATTGTGGTTCATCTTTCGACTTCTGAATTGCAGAAACCATGTGATTCACCAGCTCCAGCTCGAATCGCACGATTCTGGTAATTCAGAAGCCTATTCTAGACACAAAACAATTAGTCTACTGATTTGAATCGATAGCAGTATGTATCAAACCAGATTGTGCAATTCAAATCATGAATTGAACTATTTCGATTATATATATTTAAGTATTTGTTCAGCCTTCAGGCTTGGAGGTATTACATCTACACTTAGTTGTATTATGTATATATGCTACTTTGTTTGTTATCGTATGGTGCCTTTGGATGGAAAGAAATGCCAGAATCTTTAAGCAATGGCAACTACCTCTTCTATTGTTGTGGGATATAATCTACTACGTTGCTACTCTATGGGTATCGGCTAATGGGTTTTTTAAGGGGGTGCCTTTCTATGTTGCTTTTAGGGACTGGAGGGCTTTAATATATTAGCCTTGTTGTTGGGCTTTTAGGTTGGTCTTGCAGTTTTCTATTGTTTTTAGAATGATATCTTATCCTCATTTTGTGTTTTTTCTGTTTTCCTTTTTTTCTTTGCATCTTTCTCTCTTCCTTAATAATATTTCTTTTTCAATAAAAAAAATTATGCATGTATGCTGATCTGTGTGGTTTGGAGTTTGATTCACACCTTTAATGGTGTTGTGCCTTATGGGATTGTTTACACGTGTGCTTACCTTGGTTGTGGGACCTGTTGGGTTTTTCATCTTGGACAATGGAGCAGCAATATGTGATAGAATTCCACTTATACTCTTGTTTGGTAATATTACCTTACTCACTGAGATGTTTATCTTACTTTGTTAACATTTTACAAGTATTTTGGTTTCAAATAACATCCATGCGAAGAGTAGCAGACGTTCGCGGAGTCCAACCCATCTTGTTGTTGGAGTTGGTATTTTGAATTCTTTTCTTTATTACATGTCGAGTCGGGTCTGTAGTCGAATAGGTTGCTTAAGAGGGAGGGGTTTGTGTAGGGAGACGTATCTATGATGTACTTACATTATCTTCTATATGTGTTTCCTTGTATTCTTTATTAGAATACGTTTAACATGGAAATGACTGGAAATTCTGGATATTTGAAATTCAAACTTGGCATATTTGAATCAAGTAAAATGTTTATATTATTGTTGTTTCCACTTGTTGAATTAAATGTATTTATTGTCGTATATGTAGCATATGCATGTTTGGGAATTAGAAGTTAGGAGTACAGGCTTACAATTAGAGGATAACTCTTCGTTGTGCCAGCCACGTGCTCGAGTTTGAGGCATGACATCCTCCATATAACTGAAGAAGGAAGGAAAGTGAGTTCAATCCTCTCTAAGAATAATATGGGATATGATTGGAAAATTAATTATCTTCCACTTCAACTTACACCGAATTTAATTCTACAAATTAAGGCAGCTCCCATTAATCATAATGCCCAATCAAGGCAACTCCCATTAATCATAATACCCACCCCATCCATGATAAGTTAATCTAGGGTCTTTACCAACAAAGGTACTACAAAATCGACTTATCACTTCATCTTTAACCCTGCCCAAGAACAACCATCTACTCTTAATCATTTTGTTACCCCAAACTACCTTTGGCTATGGAAAATAATTAGTCACCCCCATGAAATCCTCTTCTTATAGCAAGCCTTCAGATAAAGCTTACCTACTAATTCTAAACTCTTTAAAACCAAATGTATCTTGAACCCACTTGGCTCTTGCATACTGGTAGAATCCTAGGCCTTGTACATTGGTCTCTATATTGCCTTAGAATAAAACATCAAGAAAATTGAAATAGAAATTGATTGTCGGGAACTTTTCAAACTTATAAATGGATTAGGCACAAATCATCATCCTATGGTTAGGCTAATTTGTGATTAGAGGTACCTTATCTCCAAGTTTGAAAATTTAGGGATAGCTAAAATTATGAGGTGCCAAAACCTGTATGCAGATAAAATGTCCAAAATAACAAGAATTTGTAGATTTCCACATGGAACTTTTGAAGCGTCTCCAGCTTCAGTCAAAGATCTTTCCATGTCTGAACTTGAAAGTCTCTAAAGCCTTTTGTTGCTTTAGTCCCTCTGCATTTTGCAATATATTTATGCTAGTTCTGTACTCTTATTTCACTTAGACCTTGCCTCTAGTTTGTTCTCAAGCATAATCAGATGTAAAAGTCTCATTTTACTCTAATTTTTAAGTTTCCTTCTCACCAAAAAAAAAAAGTTGAGATGTTCAATTTTTAAAAAACCAAACTAAAATAATCAAACAACTATAAGTCTTTGAAAAGTCAAATCAATAACTTATTCTATATAATTTATCCCATATAATACAGATATATACCTAGATAATTAGGGGCATGTTTAAGACGTGAAGCAAGTCAAAGTTGATGCCATGAACATGAGGGTACTTGGAAGTGATCAAATAAAGGTTGACCCCAAGACCACCTCCAAAATCCACAATCTTGTTGACCTTCTCAAAGCCATTGTAGGAGTTGAGAATGTGGTTCATGATGAGGGTGGTGGCGTGAACACATCATTGAACCTTTAGTCTAATTTGAGATACTCAAATGCATGCATCCCATGCACTCTATTGAATGCTATCCCTCCTTCTTTTATTGCGCCTTTTAGCTCCATCCTGCTCAATGGTGCATGTTCAACATACTATACTACAAACATACTGATGCTTACCCAAAAGAGAATACAATTTAGCAATAGAAAAATCTTTTGCTAAAAGCATTTTTCTGGTATGTGTACGTGTGTGTATAATGACAATTTTTAACTATTATACTAAACATAGAAGATTTTAAATTTGTGATAAACTTTACCAATAGTATAGCTACTAAGATACTAAAAAAAGTGCCATTCGTAATTTTCCATATATATATATATACACACACATACACACACATAAATACACGACATTGAGTTAATGTAAGAGATGAGAGAAAAAAATAATCATTATTAGATTACAAATTAATAGTTTAAATTGGTACATAATCTATTAACATAGATCAATAATATTTTTTTCTTAAATTTCCTGCATAGATTTTGTATCAATATAAATTGTCATTAAATTATGATCTAAAAGTGATTATTTTGAATCTGGATATAGTTCTTGCCATAACTGCATAATCTGATACTCAAATATGGATGGTCTTTTTTGGATCGGAAAGCCCATATCAAAAGAAATTTAAAAAAAAAACTCCTTTAATATGGACCATCTGATCCAAAATGGGCGATCCAAAGAATTAGACTCTATAATTTTTACCTGAACTGTAAAGTCAATTTCTTATATCTAGATCATCTATTTTAAATTGGAAAACTCATATCAAAGGAAAACTTTTAAAAAATAAGCAAAATAAGCATTTCTGATCTAAGTCATCTTATCCAAAATGAATATTCCAAATTTAAAAACTAGACTCTATAGTTCTTACTATCTATTTTGATTTGGACAATCCAAATCAAAGGAAAAATAATTTTAAAAAATAAGCATAGTGAACCTTCCTATGATTTGAATTGTCTAATCCAAAATGGATAGTTCTAATTAATTTCTAATTTAAGAACTTTGACTAGTAATATCAAAAAATGCCTATGGCTAACACGTGCACGGATCCGTTGTGCATCCTTTTAGCCATGGTTAAAATCGTTACTAAAATTTTTTTAAATAGGCGGGCTTGTTTGACTTGTGTGTTGGGGCCCGCAAATCGACCTTTTTTTATAATTTTGATTTATGATATAAAAATATAGATGTTTATATACCATTTTATTTCTATTTATTTGTAATTAAATTTAAACAAAATCAAATAATGAATATAAAAAACATACATAATTCATTTTTATTGCAATAAACTATGTAAAGAAATATATCTCTAATTAAGTAAATTATAGTTTAAGAACATTAAAAGTAATATTCATTTGAATTTAAGCAAAAATTATTTCAAAAAATAGAACAAAAAATAATTCATTTTTATTGGATCATTGGCTCACATGCAGGCGTATGAACTGAGCATCATAATCCCAACTCGTTTATAAATGTACGACCTGGCCAGCGGGATCCTTTTGAGATTGCTAACTTAAACCTTACAATTGCGAGAGGAATTACTTACCAGCTTTCCATGAAGACCTTGCGTGGAGAATGGCCAAGAGAGGTCCAAGAGAAGCACCCTGGTCATCAGTGATGAAGTTCATAGAAACTGGGGACAGACAGTACATCCTCTGTTTTGACCCTTCTTCATCCTCCTTCACTCTGCAATCCACCACATAATGGCTAACCAACAGCCTCAGAACCCGATCCAGCATCGCCGGTACCTCTGGGTTCTCAAAACAAACCAGCTCTGCAATCTCTTTTACCGAGAGCCTCGTGCCTTCACGGGCTCCAGCCATCGCATCGAACACGCCGAGCTCAAATGCGGCTCTCAGAGCCATGGGCAGAACAGTGGAGTTCGTCAGTTGTATGGCGTAGATGAAGCTGTCTCCGTCTTCCCGCACGTGCCCTGCATGCTCTTGCTTGAGGGTTGGTTCGCCATTAACGAGCTTCGAGTCAGACTTGAAGAAATGAGCCATTGGGATTTGTCAGAGAGAAATAGAGGCTAGGGATTACATAGAGTGGTGGACCGTGGACTGAAGAAGAATGAGTATGTTACAAATACTTAAAGCGCTGGTTTGTGGTATAAATTGTCTACGACCTCTCTCTAACGCAAGTAATTGGAGCCATTCATTTCATTCCACCATTGGATGCGTGACTTGTGGTGGAGACAGAAAAGAAAAGAGTGTACTGAAAGAGAAATATAGAAAAAGGAGACACGAACTAATAACAGGCATGAAAACTGAGTAAGTAATATTTTTATTCAGCCAAAAAACTAATTATCCGATCTACATGTATTTATACAACCATTATCTGTAACTATTCTAACTAAGCTTTAACTGATAACTAATGCCTAACTGTTTACTTAACTAACTTCTAACTATCTCAGTATTTACAACCAGGACCTGAATAATTACATAATTGCTATTTACACCAAACTACTGCTACTGCTGTATTTTAACATCCTCTCCTCAAGTTGAGGCTTAGTAATTGTCCTTCAAGCTCAACTTGATAGCCATACTTTGAAAAACTGGATTTTGTAGTCCTTGTGTGAAAGAATCTGCCAATTGCTTGTCTGATTTAACAAGATGTAGTTTAATGAATCCTTCCTTCACTTTATCTCTGACAAAATGGCAATCCATATCTAGGTGCTTTATCCTTTCATGAAAAACAGGATTTTGGGCAATATGGATTGCTGCCTGACTATCACAATGTAAAATAATAGGTTCTGGTATTGAAAAATTGAGATCTCAAAGAAGAAAAGATACCCACTGTAACTCACAAACTGTACCCACCATTGCTCTGTACTCTCCTTCTGTAGTAGACCTTGAAGCTGTGGCTTGCTTCTTGGTCTTCCAAGACACCAAAGCATCTCCTATAAAAACACAATAACATGTTAAACAATGTCTCGTATCCAAGCAAGCTCCCTAATCTGAATCACAGTATCCTGTAATTTGCAATGTGTTATTAGTTGGGAAAAATAAGCCAAGTGATGGAGATCCTTTAAGATACCTTAGTAAATGTAGTGCCCTTCCCAATGAGTTTCTCTTGGTGACTGTATGTATTGACTTAACTGCTGGGTAGCATAAGAGATGTCGGGTCTTGTAAAACCCAAATAAAGCAACCTACTAACCAGCCTTCTTTATTTGTAAGGATCTGTCAATAGCACACCTTGATCATTGGAGAACTTTACAACTCTTGGGAAAAGTGTATTCACTTGTTTACAACCAATTAACCCTGCATCTTGAAGAAGATCTAATATGTACTTCTTTTGGTATACATAAAGTACATTTTCTGACCTCACTAGTTCCAATCCTAAAAAATATTTGGCATGCTCCAAGTCCTTTATAGTAAATTTGTTGTCAAGAAATAACTTGACCCTTTTGATCTAGCTTCAGAATCACCAGTAAGCAAAATATCATCAACATAAACTAGTAATGCTAGGAAATAAGAGTCAATGTTTATAATAAAAAGGCAATGATCATGTGTGGATTGTTTAAAACCATACTCCTTGAGTTGTGTGGTCAACTCAATATTCCATTACCTAGATGCTTGTTTTAAACCATATAAAGATCTTTTAAGTTTACACACTTCCCCTTTTCCCACCTTTTCATACTCTTCAAGTGCCTCCATGTAAACCTCTTCTTATAAATGACCATGCAAGAATGAATTATTAATGTCTAATTGATGTATATGCCATGAGTTAGCTGCTGCCACAGTCAGTAAAATCCTCACTGTTACTACCTTTGCTACAGGGGAAAAGCTCTCTTGAAAATCAATCCCCTCTAATTGATGATACCCCTTTGCCACCAAGCGTGCCTTATATCTCTCTATGGTCTCATCCACCTTCAACTTGATTTTATACACCCCCCATTTGTATCCAGTGGGCCTCTTTCCTCTTGGTAGAGATGTAATCTCCCATGTATTGTTCTTTTCCCAAGCTACTATCTCAGCTTCCATAGCCTCAATCCAAGCTTGATCTTTCTTGGCCTCTGAATAGTTAGATGGTTCCTGCACTGTGGATGAATTTGCATCAAACAATATATATGCAGCAGAAAAATGTTTAAGTAAAATGAAAGGATAAGTGGGAGGAGAATAAGGAAAAGAAGTTGACCTGTTAGATCCATTACTGTGGGTATTATCATCAATTTGACATGTAAAATCACTAAGCCATATTGGTTGTTTTTTGATTCTTGCACTATGCCTATTTAAAATCTGCATTTCTTCTGGGTCATGATTTACTAGGACAGTAGGTAGAGATTCTGTACTGGTGCTATTTTCAACAATGGTTGGATGTAAGGATGTTTCAAGAGTTGGTTCAGTAGAAGAAGACGAAGGTAATAGAAGGGTATCAAAGGTTTCATCAAGTACAAAAGGCATAATAAGAGGGGTTTTCTGTAGTATCATACTATTCTAATTGACCATTTTTGTAGAGATAATTTTCCTCATGAAAAATTACATCTCTTGATGTGACAAAACTCTTTGTTGCCAAATCATAAAGCTTGTAAGCTTTTTGGCCAGGTGAGAATCCCACAAATATGCATTTTGAAGCTTTAGGTGTAAACTTGTCATTTTGTGGCTTGGGATTTGTGTAATAGCATAAGCACCCAAAACACTTCATGTTTCTATAGGAAGCTTTTCTTCCAAACAACAATTCATAGGGAGTCTTCCATTGGATGACTACTGAAGGTAGCCTGTTAAGGATATATGTGGCATAGAGCACTACCTCTCCCCAAAAATTATTGGGTAAACCTGATTGAAATAGTAAAGACCTTGCTATTTACAAGATAGTTCTGTGTCTTCGC
Organism: Biancaea sappan; assembly: GCA_037074585.1. NCBI lineage: Eukaryota > Viridiplantae > Streptophyta > Magnoliopsida > Fabales > Fabaceae > Biancaea > Biancaea sappan. Next base: position 30,427,779 of record CM073499.1, read on the forward strand.
TCCACCAAGCTATTCTGTTGTGGCGTATACACACAGGTCCTCTAGTGCATGATACCCAAGCCATTAAATAAAGCTTGGCAATTGTTGTTTAGGAACTTAGAGCCATTATTTGTTCAAATACTCTTTACTTTCTTCCCAAATTGTGTTCTCACTATTGCCATAAAATTCTTTAACAAATAGAATACTCGTGCTTTATCTTTCATCAAATAAACCCAGGTTGCTCTACTGTAATCATCTACTACAGTCAAGAAAAACTAAGCACCTGTCAGGCTATGAATCTTGTAAGGCCCTCATACATCTAAATGTATTAATTGGAAAATAGTTGAGGATCTACTGGTACTATTTTGGAAAGGTAGTTTGGTTTGTTTTGAAAAGTAACAGACATCACAAGAGTCAATAAAAGATTTTCTCTTATTCATATAGAATGGCAAATGACCTAATACAAGTGTGGATGGATGGCCCAGTCTTTGGTTCCAAATGTTTATATCAGTATTATTTTTGGACAGAGGTGTTCCCAAAACATCAGTATCAGAAATCAAATTACAACCAACATGGATAGCATAGTAAGAAAAAGATTTACTATCTAAAAAATATAGATGATTCTTTTCTCTGCCCACAGCAATTGTCAAGTTAGTCTTCTGGTCCTGCATTATGCAAAATGAAGGATAAAAGGTGAGTTTAAGACCATTATATTTGGATAATCTACTGATAGAAAGCAGATTATGTTTAAAGGTAGGAATATATAGGACACTCTTTAAACAAAGTGTCTTATGCATTTGAATGGTTCCATAAAACTGCATTAGTTTAGTGCTTCCATTAGGCAAGTGTATCAAGATTTTCTTGGTTAATGGTTTCAAAGAAACAAATAAATTCCTTACTGTACGTATGTGGTTCGTAGCTCCAGTATCTATAATCCACCTAAGTGAATTATCACACAGTGAGGGAGTTTTAGAGGTGTTACCAGCATAGTCAAAGTCATTAAGCTGTGCAAAATTCACATGTTCTCCTTTGGCTGGTTGGTTATTCTTCATAAATTTGGATATCTCTTGCTAAATAAACTCTGCCATGGCAGGTGTGCACTTAACAGTTGCTGCTTTCTTTTTCTCCTCGGATCCTCCATCTGTGTCATGAATTATATGCTGCATTTGCAAATCCCTTCCCAGCTAACTTGTCCTTCTTCAACTGCTTGTACCACTCTGGATAACCATGCAACTTAAAGCAAGTCTCTTTCAAATGTCCAACAATCTTGCAATGATCACAAAACTTGTCCTCTTTCTTTTGATTTTTCTTATTATTTCCCTTTAAACTATTATACTGAGTTGTCTTTACTGCCATTGCATTTGTTTCATTACTTCCAATCAAGTCATTTTGAACAGACCTCTGTTTCTCAATCCTAAGAACCATTGAGTAAGCTTTGCTCACTGTAGGCAAAGGATCTAAAACTAAAATTTGGCCCCTCACTGCATCATATCCCTCATTCATTCCCATTAAGAACTGAATCAACTTATTTTGTGCAATTATGCCAGAAAATTTTCCTGACATATCACACTAACATTCATTCATTTTTCCACACATACAATAAGGCATAGGTTGTAAAACATTTAATTCCTCTCATAATTTCTTCAATCTACTGTAATACATCATTATTGACTGGTTACCTTGTTCAATAGAAGCTATTTGGCATTGAATCTGATATATTTGTGGGCCATTACTCTCCCTGAATTGCTCCTCTAATTCAAGTCAAAGTTGCCTCACAGTGCTGCAGTAGACAAATTGTTCTGCTATATCCTTGGACATCGAGTTAATAATCCACAATGTGACCATTTGATCGACTCTCTATCATTTTCTTTTTCCTGACTCATCTGAAGGTTCTGTGACGCCTCCAGTAATGAATCCAAGTTTGTTCTTCACACCTAGAGCTCTTTTCACTGATTGACTCCAAGTCAAGAAGTTAGAATCGTTCAATAGTACTGATACAAGCACCATTCCCGGATTATCCGATGCTTCATCGCTAAAGGATCATCCATATTCATTATCGTGTTCATTGTCGTGTTCGACCTTTTCTCTGTAAACAATCCCCTGATTCCTCTATCGCAGATGATTTTCCATGCACAGTAAACGCGTAAAGTGAATTCGCCTATAAATTGGAACCAGGCTTTGATACCATGTAGAAAAAGGAGACACGAACTAAGAATAGAGATGAAAACTGAGTAAGTAATATTCTTATTCAGCCAAAAAACTAATTATCCGATCTACATGTATTTATATAACCATCATTTGAAACTATTCTAACTAAGCTTTAACTGATAACTAATGCTAACTGTTTACTTAACTAACTTCTAACTATCTCAGTATTTACAACCAAGACCTGAATAATTACATAATTGCTATTTACACCAAACTACTGATGCTGTTGTATTTTAACAAGAAAGAGTGAGTGAGCAAAGAAAGAAAACCAGGAGAAAAGAGTAAGAGAGGATGTAGTGCTAGTAATTGGAACCGTTCATTTCATTCCATCATTTTTTTATTTAAATAATAGATTACTAATAAATAAATAATTAATTATTCAGTTTAAAATTTTTTAAAAATATTATAATTTGAGGTAAGGATGAAGATTGGCAAGTGTAATTTTTTTAAAATTATACTCATCTATTATTTTATATAAAGAGTGTGGTCTCTCACTCTTTCTCTCCTGTGCTCTCTTCTCTTTTTCTCTTTCCACCATATGTCACATATCCAATGGTGGAATGAAATGAATAACTCCAACTACTTCACGTTAGAAAACGTTTTCTCTAAGGATCCAAACCCGTTTAAATTAGGCTTTATATTTTTGTTATAATAAGATTAAATTTTTAAAATTGAATCATAATAACAGAATTGGTTTAAATTTTATTAATTTCATTGCTTTTTGAATAGGGTTCAACAATGCTATTTTTTTTGGTAAACAAAGGAAATATATTAACAGAAAAGCAGATACAGAAGTTTTAGGGAGTCAAACTCAATACAGTAAGCCAGAAATAGTTGTGAAATAAAAAAATACATAAGCTGCAAATAGTAAAATTTAGTAGTAACAAAAAGCAAATAAGAAGATAGCTGAAAGGATGCAATGAAGGCTAATGGTCTGGATCGTCATCAGAGATGTTGTTGAGAGGTAGCGGGCAAGCATGGTGGATGATGAGTGGCAGTCGACCCTTTCTTCCTTCTTTTGCAAGAAAATCTGCTATGTCATTTTGCCGACGGTCAATTTTGTTGATCCTTTATGCACTGAAGCTAGATATGAGGAACCTCCAGTTCAAAATAATCAAATCCAAAGTATGGAAACCAGTAGAAGGATTAGTGAGAAGATAAATAGCTTGACTTGAATCTCTCTCAATCACAGTTGTCAATATCTCAATCTAAATCTTAAAATCTTACGATCTTACAATTCCAAACAACTCAAACGATCTCAATTCTATGTAAGATCTAAATATACTAAAATCTTAGTATCTCAATTTAAATATTAAAATCTTACGATTTTAGGATTTTATCGATCTTATAACATTTTGAAGTTCTATCATTTTTTTATTTATTGATATGTTTCTAATCTATTAGGTCAATTACGATAGAAAAAGTCATTAAACTCACTTAAGTCTTTACTGATACTATAAAATTACAGTCTTACCACTCATAATTTGTTCAATTTTTAACTTAGTTAAGTGAAGGCTGACAATGATATATAGTATTATAAATTTTGACAAAGAAAGTGTCTAGTTAGTGAGAAAAAAATAGGTTTCTATATTCAATTCAAATTAAGGGTTTCTCTCTATTTTTTTTTTTTACTAATTGTATGACATTTGAACTTGTTTTATTGAAATATAATAAAACTTTGATATTTTTGTATTTTATATATATATATATATATATATATATATATATATATATATATATTTGATAGGATCTTATAATCATTGATTCGATATATCGTGTGCCCCTTTCAATCCTGCATAAGATCTTGATCCTAATAACCATTGTCTCAATAAAGATCTTGCAATTATTGTCGTAATCCAGTGTTAGTTTTAGTCCAATAAGAATATGGACCAAAGCTCAATTTCGATGATCGATCCTTTGCCAATGTATTTGTTGTTGCCCAGGATCCAATTGCCAAATCTATCTTTAATGCATCTGCCAACTCCAATCATGGAGTTTTGCATCGAACAGCCAGCATTGAGTTTAATCCAATGCTCAGGAAGGTAAGAACAAGGAGGGTTATTTGGGGTAGACAAAGGGGGGTTGGGTCCATTGGGAATAGTGTGAGAGTTGATATTGGTCCAGAATTCTGCTGCTCTGCTTAAGGCCATGTCAGCAGTTTCTTTTGGCTATTTTGTTCAGTTTTTATGAATGAAAAGATTTCTTGTATGCCAGATTGTATGTATAGTGTAGAGAAATATAGTGCCTGGGGGATATGGAGATTTTTTATTTGTTTACAAGTTGAATTCTGCTAAAGCCATGAGTCAAAGGGTTATGTGAAGAACTTTGTGGGGGTTTAGGTTTAGCCATATTGGATGAACCTTAAGACAGTCTCTAAGTGCATGAACAATTGTTTCAATTTGAGGTTGCAAAGAGGGCAGTTATTCATAGGGATGATATTCTTGTAGTTTAGGAAGGACATGGTGGGGATTGCTTTATGATAGCATTTCCAAAGGAAGAGCTTTTCCCTTGGGTTGGAAGAAGTTTTTCAGATCCAAATAGAGGGAGTTTCCTGAGGGGCAATAAGGAAAAGACTATTATAAGCTAAATTGAGGGTGAACTCGCCATGATCAATGGCAATCCACGAAATTCCATCATTTGAAAGGAGATGATTGTTTGGAAGAGCGATGCTAGCTATATGGTCAAGGATATTAGTTGGGAGATGGAAGGAGATTGAGTTTAGAATCCAGATCAAAGTTTGAACTCTTTTCAATTATGCTTGAGACAGTCAAGGATGATTCAACTTGCCTTAAAGGGCACTTGATTTGTTGTTTTAGGGGCGTTTTGTTTAGCCATAGGTTAGACCACAGGTTTTTTTGTTTGTCATCTCTAGTTAGGATGTTGATATCATTTGAAAAGATTTTAATGCTTTTATAAGTAAAGGAAGAGTTGTTATAGGGTTTACTTCTGTTTTTGTATTCATTTTTGAAAAAAAATTACCCAGCTTTTATTATGCAAGGTATTTACTTCCCAGTTCAGTTTAGTCATATAGGCAGCATTCATAGTGCTTGATTTTTTAAGGCCAAGACCTCCAAGTTTTTTAGGTTTGGTTATAGTGTTCCAACCTATATAGTGTGTTTTCTTTTTAGAGTCAGAGTGCCCCCATAAAAAATTCCTGCAAGTTTTGTCTATTTGTTTATGAATGTTTTGTGGGATACTAAAAACACGCATTTGTTAATTTGCAATTTGGTTTAATGTTGTTGATATGAGTTGTGTTCTTCCAGCAGAGGAGAGATGACAAGATTTCCAATTATTTAGTTTATTTTGCATTTTCAGAATTATGCCAACAGCACTATTTAAAGAGTATTTATTCTAGTCAATGTTCTTATGACATTGATTAAAGGCCATTTATTACTCCTGAAAAAGTAAAAAAAAAAAAGTATAGAATTAGATAGCTAATCGTCTTTTTAATCTAGTAGTTATTAATGCACTAGTTACAATGTTAGTATCACAAGTTTACCCTAAAAACAGTAATTTTTAAAATCTTAAAATCTAATAATATTAATTACATTTATTTTATTATTTATCATTTATAATTTATTATTTCTTATAGATATATTATTATTAAAATATTGCATTACTTTTAAATATCATCATTCTTGTTATATAATATATTTTTAAGCTACAAAAGTTGCGAAGTATAAAAGCAAAAATCATAAAATAAACTCTACATAATCAAAAAATTCCTGCAAAAAAAAAATGACTAATCATTTAATGCAATATTTTAAACTAGTTATCATTACTACCTTATTTACTTAAAGATATTAATGATAACTAGTTTAAAAAAATTGACTAATCATTTAATGCTATACACTTTTTATTAATTTCAAAAACAATACGTGTTCCTTAATCAATGCCTGAGGGCACCTGTAACCAAAACCTTGTAAAAAATTAATATCAAGATTTCTTGATTCAAATGGATCACCATTCACTACAAAAAAATAGATTTTTAGTGGCGAATTTTCAGTGACAATAAAAGAATTTGTCATTGAATATTTATTTTTAGTGGCGACACATAAAGTCGTCACTGAAAGTGAGACTTTCAATTGTGACTTTTATGGTCGTCACTGAATGATTCACTTTCATTAGCAACATCTTTCATGTCATCACCGAAAGGTAAAATTAAAATTTTTTAGTTCTATTTTCAGTGACAACTATATAAAGTCGCCACGGAAAGTCCACTTTCAATGGTGACTTTATTCGTCACTGAAAGAAGACATTCAGGGGCAACGTTGGTTGACACAGAAAGTTGGTTTTCAGTGACAAATATATAATGTCATCACCAAAAAGTCTACTTTCTGTGACAGCTGCATGTAGTTGCAACTGAAAGCTTAATATAATAAAATATTTTAATTTATTTATAATTTAGACTATTAGTGACAACCATCAAAAGTCGTTACCAAAAATAGACTTTCAGTGACAATGTTAGATGTCACCACAGAAAAGTCTAGTACAATAATCTATTTCAATTTATTTTCATTGTAGACTATTAGTGACAACCGTTTAGCGTTGCCATTGAAAAGCCTAATAAAATATTTTAATTTATTTTCAAAAATAATAAAAAAATTATTTAATTCTAAATAATTAAAATTTTATTTAATTCTAAATAATAAAAAATTATTTAATTATAAATAATAAACAAATTGTTTAATTCAAAATAATAAAAAAATTGTTTATTCAAAATAATTTGGAGATATGTAAAACTGGAGAATCAAACCTTAAACTTCTTACTAATATTAGTTCTTAAATTATTTAATTCTGAATAATTAAAAAATATTTAATTCTAAATAATAAAAAAATTATTTTATTCTAAATAATAAAAAATTATTTAATTCTAAATAATTTGGAGATATGCAAAACTGGAGAATCGAATCTTAAACTTCTTAACCATATTAGTTCTTAAATACCATTTAACCAACTAACCATTATTGTTACTAACTGGCTATTATATCCTTTAATTACTAATTATCACACAATGTAAAATATTTTAATTTATTTTCAAAAATAATAAAAAAATTATTTAATTCTAAATAATTAAAATTTTATTTAATTCTAAATAATAAAAAATATTTAATTCTAAATAATAAGCAAATTGTTTAATTCAAAATAATAAAAAAAAATTGTTTAATTCAAAATAATTTGAAGATATGTAAAATTGGAGAATCAAACCTTAAACATCTTACTAATATTAGTTCTTAAATTATTTAATAAAAAATTATTTAATTCTGAATAATTTGGAGATATGCAAAACTGGAGAATTGAATCTTAAACTTCTTAGCCATATTAGTTCTTAAATACCATTTAACCAACTAACCATTATTGTTACTAACTAGCTATTATATTCTTTAATTACTAATTATCACACAATGTAAAATAATTTAATAAAATATTTTAATTTATTTTCAAAAATAATAAAAAAAAATTATTTAATTCTAAATAATTAAAATTTTATTTAATTCTAAATAATAAAAAATTATTTAATTCTAAATAATAAACAAATTGTTTAATTCAAAATAATTTGGAGATATGTAAAACTAGAGAATCAAACCTTAAACTTCTTACTAATATTAGTTCTTAAATTATTTAATAAAAATTATTTAATTCTGAATAATTAAAAATATTTAATTCTAAATAATAAAAAATTATTTAATTCTAAATAATTTGGAGATATGCAAAACTGGATAACATAATCTTAAACTTCTTAGCCATATTAGTTCTTAAATACCATTTAACCAACTAACCATTATTGTTACTAACTAGCTATTATATTCTTTAATTACTAATTATCACACAATGTAAAATAATTTTTCATGGCAAAACAAGGATTCAAACACGCATCCCCTGGCAAAGGAACATACACGCCATCCACTTGGCCACTTAGCCTTTTTGGAATTCAAATTATAATACTTTTACATAAACATGCTTAAACCTTTTACCTTTTTCAGCAAACTTCCCAATTCGCGCCTCTCTAAATCATATACTTTGCGCTTTTCCTCTCTGAATCATATACTTCGCACTTTTTCCTCTGCTGTCTGAAACCCCAACACCATTTCACTCTTCTTCACCATTCACCCTAGCTTCACCTAATTCCTCCCTCTGAAACTCAACTCTCTCTCTATGCTTCATCTTGGCTGTAGCTCTTTCTTGGTTCTAGGTTTTCTTTTCTCTCTCGGTGTGGTCGATATCTCCCTCAGACTTCACTGAGTGAAGTGGGTCACGGCAAAGTTTTCTAGTAGAATCAAAGTTTAGGTAAGAACCAAATAACATTGACCCATTTTCAAAGGATAGTGTAAAGAAGAGTAGTTTTTTCTCTTCATGTATATCGGGTTTTAGGTTTATCTAAAAAATTTTAACTAAGAAGCTTGTTAATGTGTTCTTTGATGCTGGTTATGGGATAGGAATATGACTATAAAGTTTAAAAGAGTGATTTTGTTGCTAGAGATTTCAATTAGCCGAGAGAAATAAGGGCAAAGTTTGGTTAGTGTAAACGAATAACTCTTAGCTATTTTCATGGATGTTTTGCACGAATATGTTTTGGATTTTTAGGCAAACTAAAATGAATTACGCTATTGGACTTTTTGAGTTTTGAAAGGAACATACTATGGGACAAGAACTTTCTAATTCAAGAAAACACGAGGTCCATAACAATAGGGAAAACGCAAGGAAAAATATATATACTAACAAAGTGGATTTAGTTCAATCTTAGGTTGCCTGTAGTTGAGGTTTTCTTAGTTTATTAGCCAATTATATTCTTTAGTATCATATTTAACTTAATATACATTTTAGTAGCTGTTGTAACCATGTTAGAGACTTTAAGTAGACAAAGTTTCATTCCTTTTATTTTTTTAGTAAGTAAACTATCAAAGGTTTTGTGTGTGTACGAAATTATAAAATGCCATTGTAGGGAGCTTATAACATTCAAGTAATATGATGATAAGTAAACATTTTCACGTGACTTCCTCTTCATTTTAGCCTTTGGTTAGCTGGTTTTGTCTCAAAGTGGCTTTCAATTTGTTATGTAATTTTTCAATATTTACTTTTGTTTCTTCTGTGAGGTGTCCTGCAATGATTTCAATTTTCCCTTTTGTTTCTTTTGAGGCATTCTAACATACGTGTAGGCTATGGCCTATGTAAACTTAACAATAACTATTTCACACATAATTCAACTAGTTTTTATCATATTAAAACTACATTTCTTTTAGATAAATAATATTAATCTCTTTAAAAATTTAGTTATCAATTAACATTTTTTTTAACAGAAGTAACACTTTTAGTTTCATCACGTATTACACTTTTTGAGGTTTCATCATGTTTAGTTATCAATATGAGAAAAATATGAACTATTTATGAGTAAAATCATATAATTCTTAGATATAGACATCTTAATTAAATAGTTTAACCAATTTTTTAATTAATTAATAACTTGAGCTTAGCCTAGTCTCTTGTGTTGATCAACATGGCATTCTTGTTTGAATATAAGGAGACCGTGGCCATAGTTTCAAATGTCAATGCAAATAGGGTCCATAGAGCTTTGAGCTATAAGTGTTGTATTTGGATTTGAAATCCCACTTGCTTTTTTTTCGACTTTTTAGGTTGAATAAATTCATTGAATCACATCATATATATTTAAAAAACATTAGCTTTGAAAATAAGTTATATCTACGAAATTAATAGGTGCCAGTGCCATAAATGGGAAACAGTACTGACACCTACCATAAGCCTAATTTGCAGTGATTGCCAAATCGGACCTGGTCCGGTCGGTCTGACCGGGAACCGGAGGGGTCAGCAGTCCGATTTGGTTATTAGACCAGTCGGTGGTTCGACCGGTCCTGAACCGGCCGAACCGACCAGAACCGGTTCAACCTTTTTTTTTTGTGGGCAAATTTTTTTTATTTTAAATGGAGGGGGGAAAAATGTAGAGGGGAAAAAAATGTAGAGGGGAAGTGAACAAAAAAACACATGATAACCCTAGTTAATTTTGCAATTGTCAAATATGCCTCCACTTAAATAAGTAAATAAAAAAGAAAATCGAAGAATGAGAGAAAACAAAAAAAAAACAAAAACTAGCCGAGTCCACTTTATCACACGCGCATGGGAGGGTAGATTGGACAATTTGCACTACATTAGCCTGAAATTGTGACCGCGTAAACACACCACTTCCTTTAGCCTCTTATAAGCCCATTAACATATATTAGTATATAAAGTTTTTTTCCTTCCTTGTTTTAAGCAATGTGTGACTTACTCACTCTTTTACAAAGCTATTTTACTTAGTTTGAAATTGTGAATATTATGAGTTGTGATAAATTATCAATTTATGGATTAATTTTCTTATTTCCCTCACATATTGTTATGAATTATCAATTATATTAAGTATTTTAATATTTTAAATTATATATATTTTTAATATTTTAAATTATATATATTTTTAATATTTTTTAATTATCACCGGTTCGACCACGGTTCGACCACGGTCCGACCACTGAACCTTGAACCAGTGGCTCCACCGGTTCAATGACCGGTCCGATTTTGAAAACATTGCTAATTTGTGAAGGTCATATATTAGTTCAATTTTCATGGAGTTCAGGTCAGCAGTGAAGTTCAATTCAATTCAGTAACCAAGAATTCTTAACTATTTTCATGGAGTTTGGTTCAATTTCAATTAATTATATTTCAATCCTAAACATATGGTTACCTCAAAATTAGTTTCTCACTTTCTTATGCAGAAGGGAAATATCAAACTGAAACAGAGATGTGTTGTACAATTAAGCTTTCTCATAGATAGGTCATAAAGATTAAATTCACGAAAAAAATATATTAATTTTTAAAATTAAGTGAATGTAACTTAACTTATTATGCTTGATAGCTAGCTAGGCTATCATGACCTAATACATAACTAATTAATTAAAATGTTGTGCTTGATAGCTAGGCCGCCTTATAATTAAGTGGATGTGACTCAACTTATTCCATTTTGCTATTAATTTGGTTGAAGCAAATTAAGGCATTTGATCTTATTTTGATGAGTATTTTTTTGCTTCATTCCCAACCGAACTCAGCCCTTTGTTGTTTAAGATGTTCATTTTCTAATCTCCATGCATTTCTTATTTCAAACCTTAGTTTCAACGTTCCCATTTAAATATTTTCATCCTTAAATTTGAATCATAATGCACCGTACTACCTTACTTCTAGTATTTTACTACACCAATATTTACTCTTATTATATTTGATACATATAATAAATTATTTACAATTATTAAAATTTAATTTTTTTATTGTTAAAAATTAATTTTTTAATAAAAAGATTCAATTAAGATAAATAAATTTTTTTATGTTTAATTTGAGACGTTTAATTTATAAAAATCAAATTGAATGCATTTTACTTCTTTTACTCTTTTATTTATCTTCAATCTCATATCTATTCATTATTTGATTTGTTTTTTTATATTTTTTGAAATTTTTTGGAATTTTATGCCACCGAATACTTTCAGTAACCGAACTTTAGGTGGCAACCATGTGTCGCCACTGAACCACTTTCAGTAACAACTTTTGTCGCCAGTGAAAGTCAAGTTTTTTGTAGTGATTTGTTTTCCTTAAGCAATATTTTGAATTTGAGTTTTGTAAATGAAAAAAATTAACATTGAACTAAGGAGAACTTTATACTTTTATGGTTTCCTTAAGCACAATTAGTTATTGGGATTGACCATTAGGTCTTGAATCTTAGATAAATTACTTATTTGACCTCTAAAAGATTATAATATTTTAATTTAATTCTTAAAAAATGAAGTGTCTCTATGTAATCTTTGAAAAATTATTTTTGTCTTAATTTCATCATCCAAAGTGACTTTTAACAATAAAAAATTTGAGATTTGATAATGGTAAATTTTGATATTAATAACGAAAATGATAAAATTGAAATTAATATAATCTTTTAAATTTTAAATTTAAAAAAATGTAATCTTTTATACACTATATCAATAATTTACTCAAAAAAAGAGAAGTTTCATTTAAATGACATAATTTAGCACAACAAAGTAAATATAGCCTAGAAACCAGGGTTGGCGAAAGGACAACGAGGCAATTAAAGCTGATGAAACATGTAACTCTATTTCTTATTTAGTGATTTTATGAGTTCACAAATTTTCATGAGCTTTTAATTTTGTATATCATTAGCATTGTCAATAATTTTGTTTGCCATGAGCCTACACTTAAACAATTGGGCCACGCCAGCTTATTTATAAATAGGCTTAAAATGTGATTTTCAAGCCGGCGGATTAATGGGCTACATCGTGGCCAAGTACAATTTTTTTCTTTCAAATTTTTGTTCTATTTTTTAAAAACAAATTACTTAAATACAAATAAATATTATTTTTAGTGCCTAATTTATAATTTACTTAGTTGGGAATACATTTCTTTACTTATTTTATTAGAATATAAATAAATTATGTATATTTTGTATATTCTTTATTTAATTTTGTTTACAACATATAAATAAATAAATTTAATTACAAATAAATAGATATATAAACATCTATTCTTATATATGATAAATCATTTTAATTACAAATAAATAAATATATAAATATCTATACTATATTTATATATCATAAATACAAAATGTTTTTTTTAAAAAAAGGGAGGGGGGAGGGAGGGCTTGCTCATAGGCCCCGTGGACCCCTCTTACTTAGGATGTGAGTTAAACAAATCAGCTCATTTAAACTCTTTTTTAAAATTGACTGAAATCATTAAACTTAAATTTGCCTATAAATAGTCGGATTGTCCGCAAAGCACAAGTTTTTTCAATTTTCAATAGTATTATGTATCATAATCTTTTTGTTAATTTTTTAATTCAAAATTTTAACATTTTTTATTTATGCAGATTGAAAAAAACTAAATTAATAAAAATATGCGTCTAAGATATCAATTTAATCAAGTGACAAAATAAAGACATTTTTCTGTCATTTTCTTTTACATTTTTTAGCATAAAAGTGTTTTAGGATGGTAAGTTAGATGCAATTTTTCATTAACTTAGTTCTTTTTCACATGCATGGACAAGTAGTTTAAAGTTAACAAAAAGGTCAATAAAGGAGTTACGTTACAAAAAATTAAAATTTCAAAAAAAAAACTTATTGTTAACTTTTAAAATTGAGAAGATGAATTGCACAACCCCTAAATTAAGCGAGTTTTTTGTATTTTCGCCAATAAATATGCATTGACACAATCAAATATAAATTTAAATATCCTTAGTCAAATTCTTAACAATTTCTTTGAAATTAAGATCAAATGTTTAACACAATTTGTTATTTTTTATTTAAAAAACTTTTTAAGAGTTTAAACTTTTTGCTGTTAAAAATAAAATTTCAATCTTATTTTTATTTTATCATTTTTTATAAAATAATTTTCTTTGTATTGACCAAACATGTATAAATGGACCAAACGAAGCCCACAGAGAAACATCTTGTAAGATATTAATTAATTGTTAATTTATTAAATAGGAAATTCAGATTGCATGATTTTTTAAATTAGATTATAACTGACTAATAGAAGTTAAATCTAGCATTGTCAAAATAGGTTGACAATTTGAGCCTAAGGGCTAGGCATTAAATAAGTTGGATTGGTCTAGTCCCAATTTACTAAACATGTCAATTTTTATATATCCATGCTTGCCAATAGTGGCTATCACGACCCTCGGAGACTAGCACAATAATGACAAATTTTTTGTTATTGTAAGCCTAACTACCTCCAAAATACCTTACGATTCTCATTGTATTTATGCAACATTTTTAAATAAATTAAGTACGTAATTATCAATTTAAATCTAACAAATTTGAATAAAACTAAATGAACAAAATTTAAACTAATCAACGCTAGCCAGAAATCATCATAAGTGTCATATACAACTACAAGTGGCCTATGGACTTAATAAAATGAAATAAGACCCTATCCAGCAACAGGAAGGTCGACAATGCACTCTGCCAATCCTCAGACGGGTATTCCTCGAAGATAACCAAATTTGTAAGAAAAACAATCACAGAGAGTGGGAGTTTTAAAAACTCAATGAATTAATTGGCCTGATATTGGATATTTTTATATGCAATTTAATCCTTATCTTAGTCATATTGCTATTTTAATATTATAAACTCTCCTATCTTATTATGTTTTGGATTGATTGGGTGTAAATTAATCATAGAATTAATATGCTTTAATTTCACAATTTTATCCTAATTAAATTAATTGTGTATTTTTCAGATAAATTATTAGAGAGAAAAGTATTGACATGGACGAATTGATGATGTGGACATTGAATATATGCTGACTAGGCATCTTATGCCACCTAGGAAATTGAATGACTCATGTAGGGCCCACTATTATGTAAAAGTAAACTGATTGCATGCATTTTTCTACACTTTTTGCTATCCAAGACTTACACCAAAATGGCAATAATTTTCTGCACAATAAAAGCCCATTTATGTAGCATCTATTGTGTGATATGCTTCTGCCCAAGGTGCTTAACTTTCTGGCCAAAAGTAGATGGAAAATGACAACACAAGCATGCAAATTCATCCTCCCTCCTTGGCTGAAGATTAAGAACACATTCAGACCTCATTTTTTGAGTGTTGAAAAGTTTCTTCTTCCACTTTTCTTCTGTAATTCGTAGGTTACCCACCTCCCCCCAAATTTTCTTCTTTGTTTTGTTATATTTTGGCTTCCATGGAAGGCTGAAAAATGTTGTAATTAGTCAGACATGACTGGAGCTATGTATCTTGAATCTTTGGCTCAATAACATGAGTTTTCTAGTTCTAATCCTATTTCATTTCTATTCTACATTTACCTCTGGTTCTTATGTTTATTTATGTTCTGTTATGACTAAATGGACATAGTTTGGTAGAGTAAGTAAAATAAAATGGCTTGCCTTTGTTGATTATCAAGCATGATTCGGTTAAGGCTTAAACGAATTATATTAGGTTGTGAATATGATTCTGATATGATTCAGTCTTGGAAAGTCTTTTGGAAATTTTGTTTGGAAACTGAATGGTATGATTGAATAAGAACAAACCAAGAACGAGATGATGATAGATACAGACTCTAGGGATTGAATGACTGATTACATGTTTTGTGTTATTGTGTTCTATTTGTGCTCTATTGTATGTTCTGTTATGTTATGTTATGTTAGCTTTAGTTTATGTTTTAATTCTGTTTATTGCAATCACCCCTCCCCTGCATGGTAATCAATAGATAATTAGGCTATAATTAGGTTATATTAGTATTAGAACAATTAATTAGACAATTTAGAAGTAAGGCTCCTTGAAAGAATATGACATGGGACGATCACTATACTGCAAGTGCCACAAATTCAATTCTCGGTAACTCAGCAGTCGTAGTAGCTTGAACCAGAATTTTTACGCTGTTGCCGAAGAGCCAATTTGTTTTGTAATCACCTAATTAGTTGTTCATATGTGTCTTTGTTTGGTTCTAAATCGATTGGCTGAAGTGGTTTACAATTCTTGAGTTTTTTTTTTCTTGGTTACTATTTATTTGGACAAATAAGCAAAATTTGAGCCGATTGACCTCAAACTTGATATATCACTGGTTTTTTACATTTTAAGCAAGTTCCGACTTATCAATTAAAGGTTCATATTATGGGCGGCCATTTTACCAAATTCAATCATTTAGGCCCTCTTTTCTATTTTTCAATGTTTTTCATGATTTTTCTAATATATTGTGATTTTTGTAGATCATATTTTTCACTTCTGTTTTTTGCTTTTTGCCTTCAACTTTTGAAGGATTTTTCTAAACAAAAATTATAATTTTTTGAGATACTTCATTTTTTGGTGGCTTTCATAAGCTAGAGCTTAGAACCAATAACAGAATTGCTTGTTTTTAGTGTTTGTTTTTGTGTTTTTCTTGTGTATTTCATCTTTCTAAACTATATTGAGGTCTGTCAAGAAGAATTAGCTAGTTCTGGACCAAAATTGGATAGCCCTTTTCTATAGGCTAGTTAGAGTAGTTATGTTAGGAGTAGTAAAGTTGTTGTAGTGTAGTTGTTATTGGTGTATCTTTTCTTCACTTTAGTAGCATTGTTGTTTTGGCGTAGAACCAGGGTTTAACTCTGTTTTGAGGTAGCTTCTAGTGAATTAGATTAGGATCTTGCACATGGATCCATATAGAGTTGAACATAACTTTGAAGAACTAGCATCCATAGTGAGGTACCTAACCATTAGGCAAGAACAACAAGAGCCACCACTCTTTTCCCCTCCTTCTTCTCCATTTGTGAGTGGTATAGATTTCTTATCTACATATATGACAAACCAATATCCATAATTCCAAGAAAGTACATAGTCTTATATAGGAGTCTTTCATGGCCTTAGGGAATTTCAACAAAATCCTCAAGAGTATAACCTCTACCCAAAAACATGTCATCCTGATTATGAGCTTCAAGATTTGAGGTATGAGAGCTTATCCTGTTCACCATATGAGCACAAAATTGATGCTTCATACCTCTATGATGTACCTCCCCCAGCCACCCCTTGGGAGACCGAGTCAAGTTTGGAGACTTGATTCAATAGTTGGCCATAAATACCCTGCAGTTCCAAGAGCAAACTGAGGTGAACTTATAGAGCTTGGAATCTTAATTAGACCAACTAGCTAGCATAGTTAGTGAGTTGATCAATCAAGGGTTTGATAGTAGTCTGCCTTCCCAATCTGTAGGAAACATATATATAAGATGTGGATGGTGTCATTTTTTTGGATGATGGCACTCAATTAGATGGTTTAAGACTCCAACATGAATTATAAGATTTGGATGGGCCAAATAGGGAGTCCTCTTCCTCAAGTGCCACAAGTGAGAAAAATGAGAATGAGGAAGTTGGTAAAGATGAGTTCCATTTCCTTCATAGACCATCGCCTTCTCCAAATAAGGTTACCCAATCTGAGGTTGTTGAGCTTAAGCTAGAAAGAGATAAAAACCCTTAGGAGAAGAAGAGGCAGACATAAAAGTGTTGGAGAATAAGAATGAGTTTGTGGGAATTTAGATTTTAATTGTGATTGTCATACTTGTCATGCATGCATTGAAATAGAGAAAGCTTTAAATCATGACAACTCTGAATTTGTTGAATCTGAATTGAATGCATTTGCACTTGAAGCTACACATGTTTCTGAAATTGCATCTAATTCTGCGTTTGCATCTGATTTTGCACCTGCACCTGCATCCAATTTCACCTATGTTTCTATTGTAAATTTTGATTCTGTCCCTTGTGTTTTAAATTCTGTTTCTAAGTTAGATTCTGTTTTAGATGATAATTCTGTTTTAGATAATTCTTGTTTGTCTGGTAGATTTAATTCTTGTTCTATTTTGTGCAGGAGTTTTAATTTTAATTCTGTTTTAGAAAGTATTTGTGTTTTTGTTTTAAATTGTGTTTTAGTTAGTAGTCCTTCTTTCCTCTCTTTTTCTTTTTCTCTTGGTTCTTCTCACCCTTCCGTGGCAAGTAGAGCTTCTTCTATTTTTCTTCAGGTTAGCGACAGTAAATCAATTCTCTCCACCATCCAACCTGCTGTTGAGAAAAACTTCTGAAAGAAGCCAGTGCCATGTAATTGGAAAACGTGAAAAAGGCGTGCCAAACTGATAAGGCTATCTCTTTTTCCCTTTTCTCTCTTTTATTTTCATGTCCTCTATATCTGTTGGATAATATGTGCTGATAATTGTTTGCATTGAGGACAATACAAAATTTAAGTAGGGGGAGAATGGAATGGTCTTTGGTTTTTAAATTTCATGCAATTTCAAAATTTTCTTGCTTTATTTTTATGCACCTTTTTCTAATGTTTCTAGTCTTTTTCTATACTTTTTGGAGTATTTAGCTTGTGTTTTGGTACAGAATTTTTAGTATGCTTTTATGTTTAGTTTTTAATGCTTTCTTTTTGTGTTTTGGAAGAAGATTTTGATGTGGAATTATACTTGTTGGAATAGTTTAGATTTGGATTGATTTTAGCATGATTAGAATTTTTGTCTTGCTTTTCTAGATTTCAAGCTTAAATGCAATAAATTTGGTTTTAATGAGTTTTAGTGATAGTCTTTAAACCGTGAGGATTTTGAGCCTTGAATGCAAAATGCTATTCTTTCTTGTTGTATGTGATCAACTATCATAATTTTCATTCTAGAACTTGTCTTGAATCTTGTTGAGACTACATTTACATGTGCATGCTTGGAGATGATTTAGGCATTTCTTTGTGAGCCATTTCTAACCAAATGGCCACCCCATGTATTGTTTCCATTGTATGCCATTTTGTGCCTTATTTCCACTTTCCTTCTTGTATTTTCCACCACTTTTTCCTTCCAAACCAGAATTTTTGCTTTCCAACTTAGGATATGAAGAGCATTTAATTTATTTTAGAGATTTGATGTGCTGAAAATTTTTGTGAATTTTGGGATGCTTTGAAATGAATATTTCTCTCTACTCCTAAGCAAAAAAAAGATCATTCAAGAAGAAAAATTATTATGATTAAAAAGGAAAAAACGACATCGACATCGAAAAGAAAAAAAAAAGAAAAGAATAGAAAGAATGAAAAAAGGAGTAGAAAGAATTTTTTATACCCAAAATTCGTTTATATTCAATCTCTTGCATTGCTATAGTTAATACTTTTCATGTTTTTAAGTTGTTTCATTCACTTTCTCAAGATGTTCTCCACTTTATTTATTGTTCTTTTCTTCCTATCTTTCCCTTGTTTTCACACTTTATTCTTGTTTTTCTTCCTATATCTTCCCATTGTTTTCCACCCAACATTACATCCTTATAAAGTCCTTTTGATTCAAGCATACATGTGAATATGAGTAGTGAAGATTTTAGATACTTAACAAGCTTATGGTAGTGATTTTATGATAAGTTGAATTTTGAGTGAATGAATTACCCTTCAACACTTGAGAGAATAGAGTGTATACACATCCCGTGTGAGGAGCCTAATTACTTGAATTCATTCTTATCAAATTAAATTGCCACGATGCTTGAATTTTAGAATTTAAGATTTATTTTCTTCAAGTACTAAATCTTTTCAAATTTTAATTATTCCATTCTTGCATGTTTACATACTTTTTCTTTGGCGTCTTTTGGTGTTCTGAATTTTAGTTTGTCCAGAAGTGCAAAAGACTAAGTGTGAAGGATTTGATATCGGGTATTTTTATATGTAATTTAGTCCCTATCTTAGTCCTATTGCTATTTTAAGATTGTAAACTCTCATACCTTATTATGTTTTGGATTTATTGGGTCTAAATTAATCATAGAATTAATATGCTTTAATTTTACAATTTTATCTCAATTAATTCAATTGTGTATTTTTTAGATAAATTATTGGAGAAAAAAGTGTTGACATGGATGAATTGATGATGTGGATGCTGAATATATGCTGACTAGGCATCTTATGCCACCTAGGAAGTTGACTAACTCACGTGGGGCTCACTATTCTGGAAAAAGTAAATTGATTGCATGCATTTTTCTGTACTTTTTATTGTCCAAGACTTGCACCAAAATGGTAATAATTTTCTGCATCATAAAAGCCCATTTCTACAGCATTTATTGTGTGATATGCTTCTGCCCAAGGTTCTAAACTTTCTAGCCAAAAGCATATGGAAAACAGCGCAAGCATGCAAATTCATCCTCCCTCCTTGGCTAAAGATTAAGAACACATTCAGACCTTATTTTTTAGTGTTGAAAACTCTCTTCTTCCACTTTTCTTCTATAATTCGTAGGTTGCCCCCCTCCCCAATTTTTTTCTTTGTTTTGTTGTATTTTGGCCTTTATGGAAAGTTGAAAAGTGTTGTAATTAGTCAGATATGAACTAGAGCTATGTATCTTGAATCTTTGGCTCAATAACAGATGAGTTTCTAGTTCTAATCCTATTTCATTTATGTTCTACATTTGCCTCTGGTTCTTATGTTTATTTCTGTTCTGTTATGACTAAGTAGACATAGGTTGGTAAAGTAAGTAAAATAAAATGGCTTGCCTTTATTGATTATCAAGCATGATTCGGTTAGGGCTTAAACGAATTATATTAGGTTGTGAATATGATTCTGATATGATTCAATCTTGAAAAGTCTTTTGGAAATTTTGTTTGGAAACTGAATGGTATGATTGAATAAGAACAAACCAAGAATGAGATGATGATAGATGCAGACTCTAGGGATTGAATGATTGATTACATGTTTTGTGTTATTGTGTTCTATTTGTGTTCTGTTGTATGTTCTGTTATGTTATGTTAGCTTTAGTTTATGTTTTAATTCTGTTTATTGCAATCACCCCCTCCCTCGCATGATAATCAGTAGATAATTAGGTTGTAATTAGAGTAGATTAGTGTTAGAATAATTAATTAGACAATTTAAAAGCAAGGCTTCTTGACAGAATATGACCTGGGATGATCACTATACTGCAAGTTGTTACGAATTCAATTTTGGCCAACTTGGCAATCGTAGTAGGTTGAACCACGGCCCTGTCTTAATAGAACCCCAATACGTTACCAATTATTCAAATATGCTCGAAGGCCATATAATCAACCAAAAAATCATAGAAAATACATACAAGAATACAACAAATGCATCCAATTCAAAACAACGAAACTAGTACTTGTCAATGACAATATATCCCTAGGAGCGTACACAAGCCAGCTCACCAATTTTCTTTCCGGCCATGATTTACAACTTCATTTCCTCGATTAGGGTACCTCATGGGTCTATCACCTGACCTGAACTATACATCCTACTAAGGAAATCGTTGCCTCCACCTTTACTTACCAAGGCGCCCTATAACCGAGGCCTCCCTCCTTGTTGTAAGAAGGGATACCATCCCGCTCAATCACAAATAATTTCTAAGCCACATATCAACATCAATCAATAACATAACATAATTTATTTAATCTCACCCTACTATCCACACAGATTATATCATCATAATCAAACAATCAAATCAACTATTGAATTTATGCATACATCAATCGTCTCATTTTCATAAATACACATACAATTCAACCCAATTTCATAACCGCAAAGACACCCTATGATTTTGGGATCGACCTACGTCATATCCTTATAATTAACAACGCTAAGACCCAGTTAAAACAAGGTCGGTCTACTGACATGGATCGCTATGGTTACCAGGTTTAGCATGTTGTTCAGAGAGAGAAAAGGTGTGTACAAGATTTCGAGATGAAATTCTTTGTTTCTTGAAGTTTCCAACATGAAGAAAGACTACCAGAGATATGTTCCTCGAAGGCTAAGGTTTCGAGTGGCGGCCAAGGGAGAGAGAGAGAGAGAGAGGAGGGATAGCCAATGACTTACTAAGGGGAGAGGGGCAAGAGAGAGAGATGACGACAGCTTGAAGGAGGGAAAGGGAAGAGAGAACGACTAGAGAGAGGCGAGTGAGGAGAGTGTGTGAAGAAAAGTGAAGGCCTTGGGGTCTATTTATAGGTGGGGATCTAAGCTTAGATAGGAGGGAGAATTTAAATTCGAATTAGATGCTATATATTTTGGTTTATCCTAAACTTATTTATTTATTTAATATTTTATCTTAATTATCTTCTTTTATATTTATTTATCTTGTTTTTAGAAGGTTTAATCCTATTAGGTATATTTATTATTATTATTAGGATTCAAGAAATTACAGAGAGGAATTCAGGGAAATTACATAGAGAGATTTGGGAAAAGAAGATGAAAACAAGCACAATACACATGTTGTGGACACATAGTTAGCTTAATTTAAATACATCTGGAACTAATGCCAACTCAGATTATTTTTATAACAAAAAGACATTACTGCCCCTACTTAACCAAAGCAAAAGACCAAAAGACCCTGTAACTTGCCAAATGGCCTTATCATCTACTACTAGCCTAGAATTTTTTTTAATATTTTAATTGTGATTTTCGACTAATAGTTATGTTAAGTATTATTTAAGTAGTATTTTTATTATTTAATCCTAATCTCATTAGATTTGGTTATATTGTTTTAGTTTAATTAATATTATTTAATTATCCTTCTAGTAGCTAGGCTAAAATATTCTCTTTTCATATTGATTTATCTAGTATTTAATTAATTGATTATTTATATTAATTTTAAGATATCCTTATCCACATCTTATTTAAAGTCTTCTTAGGATTTAAGTTAATTAACCTTTTTAAGTGGGCTCATGCCACACTTAGGTTGTTTTCTTAATGGGCTTCACACCTACTAGCTCTAGTTGGCCTACTCTATTAATTTGTGGACACACATTTATTCTAACATGTTTCTGGGTCTACCTATTAGACCATTAGTTTAGACATTCTAATTAACATTTAACTTATTTACACTAGGCCCTAGTTTATCTTACTTAAACATTATTGGGCTTGGGTTACATTTAATCAATTAACTGTATTTGAGCCTTAGATTATTAATTCATCGATACTATTATTTATTTGATTAATTCCTTAGGGGTTTCTTTTTGTTATTTAGACTATATTTTAAATTTCCTCCAATCTTGACACTCTTTATCCCCTTAAGGTCTAACATTTTCTTTATTATAACATTTTCAATCCCATGCCACAATTTAAAGTATTTGCAATTTGGCCCCTAACCAATTTTTTTTTCACTTTAGTCTCTCACACAACTTATGAAGAAAATAACAATCATACAAACAAAATAATTAACACACAGTTATCATAAGCATAAACTCATCATTTAACAAAAATGGCAAAATTCCTACAAGTATCTGTCTATTTGCAAAAATTTGTTTCTACTTCCTAATTCACAATTTCTTACAGCATCGTAATACTGAGGGTATTATAGTGGCCTATGAGTCTAAATGAGCCGCTTGCATGTCACTTTTTTATTTTTTAAAAAATTTATTCAATTAATTAAACATTTCAATTTTTTAGTAAAAAAATAATCAATTTTATTAAAAGATAATTAATATTTGTAAAATATTATTCCTTTTAGTACTTACAAAATTATTAATATAATTAATTTTATAAGAATGTTGCAAAAGTCTTAAAGTTAGATTCTATCAATGATTTAAATTTGATTTCATAAATTTTAAAATTATTTACTTATAATTGCATATAGATTGAGTTAAATATTTTTTTTTGGGGAAAAGTATTAATACTTCTCTAACCAATCATAATTAAACACATATAAAAAGAAACATGTATATTTATACATTCCTAAGAATGTATGATCACCACTCAACATATTAGGACATTTTTTGTAATAAATACTAACATATATATGATATAATCACAAATTTATAAGTCGAGTTAATTCAATGTAACTTTAATTGGTTATTGTTGAGTGAATAGTGGAGAAAATTGAACTTAAATATCTACAAATAGGAAATAGCAAGAGACTTGAATTTTGTAACAGAATATAATATAGGATCCTGTGAGAGATGATAATTATTTGGAGATATTTTTCTTTTATTAAGTCAAAGATGTTGCATGCATTTGCTTTATTTGCCTATCCATATATTTTTATTATCTCTTAACTTTCCTTTTTCGTTTTTTAATTAACTTAATTTTGTTATAGTTCGATCTTTTAACTTTAATTTAGATTTCACTTTGGTTTTTTAATTTTATTTTATTACAATTTGATCCCTTAATTTTACCTTAAGCTTTATTTGGTCTCTTAACTTTATTTTAAGTTTCACTTTTATTCTCTAATTTTTAGTGTGTTCTATTTTTGTTCGTTAGCTTTACTTTAGGTTTTTCTTTGGTCTCTTGATTTTATTTTGTTTCAATTTAGTCCTTTAACTCACTCAAATGTTTTCTTATCTTTAACACTATGACAAAATGCTCAACAAAATAGTTTAATGAATTTATTAAAGTTAAGCAAGAAATCACAAAAAACCTTTCTACTAAATATCTTAGTGATGTTAAAAAAGAAAGCACTTAAGTAGTTTTAGCAAGGGCCAAATTGAAATAAAATAAAATTAAAGGACTAAAGGAAAATTTAAAGTTAAGATATTAAATTTGGATTAAAATAAAATTAAGAAATTAAAGTAAAAACCTAAAGAAAAGTTATGCGACTAATTAAATTGAAACTTGAAATAAAATTAAAAGAACAAAATTAAGTCAATGAACAAAAAGAAAACCTTAGCCTAAGTTAAAAAGGCACGCGGATCTCTTGCTAGCCAACAATTTGATAGTCGCTAGAACACTGTCCGATAGTTTCATTTGACAAAACTAGACATGTCATTCACTTTGATCACACAATAGCACTGGATCAAACAACATTTAAAGCCCATCATGCTAATATTGTTCATTGTCGCCAAGCAAAGAATTCACACTCGTTAATTGAATGCCAGAATGATGATAGTCTTCATATATTCTTATATTTGTTGACATTATTGTGACTAATTTGAAAATAATCTCATTTTTAGAGTTTAGGATATAGAATTTTTTCGTTTCAGCCCCCAACAATAGAACACTACCATTATAAATTGAATTATTCATACTTTGTAATTTCTTAGTTCACAAAGAAACCAAAAGAAAAACATAAAGTTAATATGTATGGGTAGTAGGATAATTTCCCGTACATCGATTAAGCAAAACATATACATATCTACTTGTAAAACTCCATAACCCACAAGCCACAAACCTTGGTGACGAATCTAACTCCACTAAACCCAGCTTGTGAAGCCAAGTGAATGAACTCATGTTGAGTCCTCTCTTTGCCTCCTGGGTTTTGGGTCATCATGAGGACATCAGCTTGACAAGCAGCCTTCACAGAAACTGAAGTGTTTGGCTCTATGGGAAGAATTGTTTCAACTACAATCACTATTCCTTTCTCAGGAACTGCTTTGTGGCAGTTCTTCAACAACTTCAAGCAGTGTTGGTCGCTCCAATCATGCAGTATCCACTGTAAAATTATACGTTTGGTTAACAAATTAATCTGATTGTGTCATGATCTTATTGCCCATTTCAACAAGTTCGGGTATAAGAAAATTATGTTTTGGTTAAAATGCACAGGGTCTTCTTAAATTTGCAAGGTTATATGTTTTATCCCTTTCAAAAGTCAACAACGAGTTACTTCAAACTTTCAAAAAGTTGCATGAGGATCATCCCATTTGTTAATTAGTGAATTTGTTAATTTGATCGGTAGTCAACACAAAGGTTAATTTGGGTTTAGGGTTTATATATGCAAAAAATGATTTAGTTGGCTACTGAACTATATGTATTTTTTAACTAAAATAATTAAAAACAATCAGTCTTTTTTTATTATTTTGACATATTTGAAAATTTTAGATTAGGTTTCAGGTTTATTTTTTAACTATCATTACATATTTATTTGTTTCATTAACATGAACTATCTTTTTTTTTTTTTACAATAAAGACATGTGATCCATTTTACTCAGCAATCAATTAGACCATTTTTTGTAGAGGTAGACCAAATCTATTGAATATTGATATGTATGTTGATTAATAGTCAAACTAACAAATTAAGTAACAAAAAAGGTGATTTGCAACAAAATTAATTCAAAGAAATTTATTAATAGATGGATAATTCCTTGAAAAACTCATACCCACCTTCATAAAAATGGCATCTCCCTGGGGAACACTTTCAAACATATCGCCACCCACATGTTCCACACCTGTAACATCAGGAAAGTCCACGCACTTCACAACACACAAACCAAAACGTGTATATATATATATATATATATATATATGTATATATATATAGTAATTACAGCTTTATAATTTGCATTCAACTATAGTCAAGAAAAAACAATCAAAGCAAGCCTAGTCAACTGCAAAAGCCTAGTAATATGGCATCACTTTGAGAAAAGTCAACTTTAATAATAAAACAAATTAAAGGAGAATTAACTATAATATTTAAATTAAACAGATCTAGTATCAATATGATTCACTAAACCTCAAAAGAAATAAATATAATTTATAATAAATTATTGATTTGGTTATATAGTTATCTTAATTTGACTTTTAAAAAATCAAATATCTCAATTAATTTATTCTTTGATAGATTGTATCTATCTCAAATATCCTTTTTGTTGTTATATTAAAAAGTTTACAATTTCCAAATCTCACATTTTCTCTTGTCAAAAAGTTACTTTGACAAACAAATGTATAGAATTGAGATAAACACAATTTTTAGGGACCAATTTAGATAATTGTAATTTTTGAGGACCAAATTAATAATTTACTCGTTTGAATTTAGTCTTTTTGTTGTTAAATCACTAAATTGAATGTTGTAAAAATTTTAAATTTATTGTTACCAAAAATTACTTTTATAGATCTTAAGAGATAAAATTATGACAAACTTAGCTCTTCATTGACTAAATTGAGACATATGATTTTTTAAATACTAAATTGAGACAATTAGATAACTATAGTCAAATCAATAATTTACTGTATCATTTTATACACTACTAGCATGTTTGGTAAATTGTGAGAGAAAATGATCCAAGTTACCCTTCTCAAAAGCACCAAACTTTCTCCTTTGTTTTTTTCTAAAAGTTGGAGTATTTTATTATTAAAATATCTATCCCTATTCTCATTAAAATTTGAATCCTCTATTTTAATTTTTACAACCAATGACTTATATTTTAAGATGTTTTTTTTAAAGAAAAGAATCATAAAATCTAGAACGTTTGATGTGAAAATTAACAGTCCCATATTGGACAAACACCTTGCTTGATTTCAAAAGCCAAGAATAGGATCCGAACTCTTCTCATTAACTTTTCTTTTTTATTTTCTTTTTTACATACCAAACATGCTACGTACCTAGATACCCAGGGGCATGCTGTACCACATGAGGAAGATCAAAACTGATGCCATGAACATGAGGGTACTTAGAAGTGATCAAATGAAGGTTGACCCCAAGACCACCTCCAACATCCACAATCTTGTTGAACTTCTCAAAGCCATTGTAGGAGTTGAGAATTTGGTTCATGATGACGGTGGTGGTGTTGTGCATTCCCTTGTTGAAGATGTCATTGAACCTTTGGTCGAATTTGGGATACTCAAACGAATGCATCCCATGCACTCTGTTGAATGCTATCCCTCCTTCCTTTATTGCGCCTTTCAGCTCCCTCCTGCTCAATGGTGTTCAACATACTTTATTACATACATACTCATAATTACCCATAAGACAATACAATTTAGCAATAGAAAATTTTGTTGCTAAAAGCATTTTTCTGGTATATATACGTGTGTATAATGCCAATTTTTGACTAATATACTAAACATAGAAGATTTTAAATTTGTGATAATCTTTACCAATAGCATAGCTACTAAGATACTAAAAAGAAAACACCATTCGTTATTTTCCATATATATATATATATATATACACACACACACACATAAATACACGACAATGGTTTAATGTAAAAGATGGGAGGAAAAAATAATCATGCTATTAGATTACAAGTCAATGGTTTAAATTGATACATATTAACATAATCTATTAACACATCAACAATATTTTTTTATTTTCACATGAATAGATTTTTTATCAATATAAATCATCATTAAATTGTGATCTAAATGTGATTATTTTGAATATGGATATAGTTCTTACCATAATTGCATAATCCAATACTCAAATATCGACTATTTATTTTGGATCAGAAAGCCCAGATCAAAAAGAGAAAAAGTTTAGAAAAAATCAAAATAAACATTCCTTTGATATAGAATGTTTGATCCAAAATGGGCGATCTAAAGAACTAGACTCTATAGTTATGTTCCTGCCTGAACTATAGAGTTCGTTTCTTATATCTAAACTATATGTTTTGAATTGGACAACCTAGATCAAAGGAAAATCTTTTAAAATAAGCAAAATAAGCCTTCATTTTATCTAAATAGCCTTATTTAAAATAAATATTCCAAATTTAAAAACTAGACTTTATAATTATGACTGTCTATTTTGATTTGGACAACCCAAATCAAAGAAAAACATTTTTTTAAAAAAAAAGTATAATGAACCTTCATTTGAATCGTCCAATCTAAAATGGATAGTTATAATTTCTAATTTAAGAACTTTGACTATTATGGTTTGCACCCATGCTATTTAAGGATATGCTTGGTTTAAATGGGCCAATTCGTTTAACATGCGTGCTAAATTGGCGAGACCCACAAACCAACCCTTTTTTTTTTATAATTTTGATTTATGATATATAAGTATAGATGTTTATATATCATTTTATTTCTATTTATTTGTAATTAAATTTATTTATTTATATTTTGTAGACAAAATCAAATAATGAATATACAAAACACACATAATTCATTTTTTATTTCAATAAATTAAGTAAAGAAATATATTCCTAACTAAGAAAATTATAGTTTAAGCATATTAAAAGTAATTTTTATTTGTATTTAAGTAATTTTTTAAAAAATAGAACAAAATAAAAAAAATATTATATTCGCAGGCTGAACATGGACAAACTTGAATCATATCTTTTTATAAATGGGCCAACCCGACCGACAGACACGTTTGAGACTTGCGCTACAATTGTGAGAGGAAATGCTTACCAGCTTTCCATGAAGACCTTGTCGTGAAGAATGGCCAAGAGAGGTCCGAGAGAAACACCCTGATCATCAGTGACGAAGTACTTAGAAACAGGGGACAGACCGTACATCCTCTGTTTCGACCCTTCTTCATCCTCCTCCACTCTGCAATCCACCAGAGAGTGGCTAGCCAACAGCCTCAGAACCCGATCCAGCATAGCCGGCGCCTCTGGGTTCTCGCAACCAACCAGCGCCGCTATCTCCTTTGCCGAGAGCCTCGCGCCTTCGCCGGCTCCGGCCATCGCGTCGAACACGCCGAGCTCAAAGGCGGTTTGCAGAGACAAGGACAAGATGGTGGAGTTCATTATTTGTATGGCGTAGATGAAGCTGTCTCCGTCCTCCTGCACGTTCCCCGCATGCGCTTGCTTCAGGTACTCTGGTTCGCCATTGACGACGACCTTCGACTCGGACTTCAAGGAAGGAGCCATTGGGATGGATTTTTTGAGAAACAGAGAGAGATTTCAGAGAATGGTGGATTGAGGATGATGGAGTCTGTAAACACGTATTTATAGTAACATTTTGTGGTTTTAGTCTAGATATGATTTAAAATTAGACCCGTAATTGATTAGTAAAAGAATTGTTTGAAATTTATAAGCCTCACTGTAGTCAAATTGGAGTCCAACTAATAACTAGATATAGTATATATGTTCTAATCATTCAGTTTGATTTAAACAGCCCTCTAAGTATTTTTGAATCATATATAAATGTGGAATAAACCATCGACAAATATTCAATATAAAAATTTCTTATATTTGTGAAGAATAAAAGTGAAAATAAAATTTAAAAACAAGAGAAAATTACACAAAATCCCTGTGAACTTTGGGATCCTTGCAATTTGCTCTTATGAACTTCTAAACTTAATAAAAGACTCATTTTAACTTTTAAATGTTTACAAAAGGTTCCATCTGTTAGGTTGACTGTCAAGTTGACCGTTAGTCATTGGTTCAATCAGTTTTTTTTTCATATCCAATCAAATTTGAAACGCAATGGTTTTGATTAAATTTTCATTATTTTTTGTGTAATTTTTTTCTTGATTTATTATTTTGTTAAATTTTTTAGGTTAAAGAGACAAATACACCCCTATCATATCAGTGTTAACGTGGCACATTTATGTTAGATGAACATGAAAAAAGTTAATCAGACTATTAATTAACAATTAACTTGACAGTAAATTTAACAAAGTAGTCTTTTATAAATATTTGAAAGTTCATGAAAATAATTTGCGAAGAACTAAACGTTTATGAGAGGTACTTGTAATTTTCCCTAAAAACAATTACAAAATAATATATGAATAACTGACTTGGTACATCAGTATATCAAAATTTATGATGAAATAAAAAATGCAAATAACAGTAATTTAAAAAAAAAGTTAAAATTGGTTCACCCATCCGATCAGGTTGGTTGTTAATTCGTTATCAATTTTTGACCAACTCTTAAGGAAAACGGATTTTATTTTAACACTAATTGGATCGGACACATGGACATGACCAATTTACTAATTTTTGATTAATGTGGCAAGTTCGGTCTAATAATTATTTAAACCATGGGCATACTGATGAGGAATTTTTGTTTTTGGTTTGGTGGGTGTTGACAAATGATGGCTACATTGACTTTTATTCTTTGGTTAGCCCACTTTCATACTACTTTTCCTTCTTGCCTTCATGGCTCATGCTTTTCTTTGGACACTTTAGTTGCTTCATAATAATTTTCTATTTTTTTGGATATTGTTTATAAAAAAATTGTTAATCAATGATTCATTAAAAAAAGTAATAATAATAATATAGTAGATAAATATCAAATTGATTGGCACGCCACAAGCTTGAT
Source organism: Biancaea sappan (assembly GCA_037074585.1). Lineage (NCBI taxonomy): Eukaryota > Viridiplantae > Streptophyta > Magnoliopsida > Fabales > Fabaceae > Biancaea > Biancaea sappan. The sequence goes on from CM073499.1 coordinate 30,458,362, forward strand.
CGTTAAAAGTTCTTAAAGTACGCGTAGCTTTTTTGGGATGCCGGAAAGAAGGCACACAGAGAAATTGAAAAAAAGACAATACTGGAATGGCAACACAGGAAAAGAGAACTAATGAGCGCTTGAGTAGTGGTTGAAACCGCATTTATGAGGTTTAGAAGCTCAACTGGTGAGTTGGGACGTGGATCCGTTTTAGTTCTTTTTTTTTTTTAATTTTTTTCAAGTTTTATATTTTGCTATCACTCAAATTTTAAAAATTGAGGAAAAAAGAGCTCAATAAATTAGTGAAAACTTTAATTTCATATTTCAGGAGTTTGAAATAAAATTAAAGCATCTATATTTTGTTTGAGTGGCAACAAAACATGAAGCTTGAAGGAAAGGGCGCTGACGTATCTTGTAAGCGGTAGTTGAAACCTAGGTTGGAGGAAAGAAATGTGATTAATACTCTAATTCGCCGCTTAGCTAAACATTTCCATTTTCATGCAAACTACGTTTTTAACTCTACCAATGTTGATCCAGCACACTTAATCGGTAATAACATATCCAATTGCTATGGTAAATAATAATAATAATAATGCATCACTGATTTAGCTTTTAAAATATCTTATTTTTTTTAATTTAGTCATTGTAAGATCAAATGTCTCAATTAGTACTTAAAAAATTTTATTTGTCTCAATTTGATTCTTTTCATTGTTATATGATCACAAAAAATACTGTTACTAAATCTCAAAATTTTCAATGTTAAAAATCAATTTGACAAATTATAAGGATCAAATTGAAATAACGCTATCTTTTAGGAACTAAATTGAGATACTGATCATTCAAGAACTAAATTGGAACAATTATAATCTTTTGGAGACCAACTTAATAATTCACTCTAGCAATAATAATTAATAAATTTATAATCTTTTAGAGACCAACTTAGCAATATACTGTACACACAAGAATTTTTGAACAACATCAAATTGTTTGGTGTTCCGAACTATAAATTAAAATTGAAGATTGATGCTCCAGTAATGTTACTTAGAAATATTGAGAAATCAATAGATTTTTGTAACAGTAGTAGACTAATTATGTCTTGACTTGATAAGCATGTTATCAAAGCAACAATTATTTCTAAACAAATATTGGAGAAAAAGTCATGATTCTCATGATGATAATTATTTTATCAGATTCAAGATTGTCTTTTCAACTTAAAAGACATCAATTTCTACATTGTGTTTTGCAATGACAATCAACAAAAGTCAAAGTCAATCGCTTTTAGCAGTTGGTTTGTATTTGACAAGCTCAATCTTTACACATAGACATCTATATGTGACAGTTTCAAAAGTGAGGAGCATAAATTGTTTGAAAATTTTAATTTTTGACAAAGATGATAATCCTACCATAATAACATCAAATGTAATATACAAAGAAGTTTGTAATAATTTGTGTTGAAATAAGAAAATATCTAAATTTAAATATATATTATGTCTATATTGATGAATCGTTTGTGTATATACTAGTTTATATTTAAAAGTAATGTGTTAGGTTATTTATATTAAAAGTAAATTCTCAATTACTTTTTATAGTAAGTAGTGTACTATAGACGTTAGGCATGATGATAATGAGGAGTTATGGGAGTAGGTTTAACTTTCGCAAAGTTGAGATGTGCTTATCTTATAAAAATAAATATTATATTTATTTTAATCTAGATCGTTAAATTTTAAATTTAAAAATTTAGATTTTAATATTTATTTTTAAAAAAAAATTATTAAAAATACTATTTAAATTCTGGATCATAAGATCTAAAATTTGATAATCAGATTAATATAAGTATATCCTTAAAAGACAAACACCAAATCCAGATTCGTCGCGGAGAGAGAAGGAAGAAGCTTCATTGAAATCACTTAATCACATAGTTAATTATGAAGAGTTATGGAGTAACCCCAAGAGTCAATAGAAGTGGAAGAGACGTGTAATTATATTTTTTTGACTATATGTCTTCTTTAACGATTTTTGGGGTCCACAATATTTTTCATTCTTTTACTTCTATGTGAAAATTGCAATGTCAAAGATGCTCCAATCCTATATATATAAAACAAATTACTGTTATTAAAATGACTTTAATTTAATAATTAAAAATCAAATAACTCAATTTATTTTTTGAAAAATTATATTGATTTATCTCAGTTTAATTTTTTTAGTAATATAACTTTCTTATAAATTATGCATTAATACAATTATATCTAAATTTAAGTATACTTAATCAATCTTAATAGTTTCTTTCAGATTATAAAGATCAACATGTTTAACACAATTTTATTTTTACTTTTCTGGAAAAAATAACTTTTTAGAGATTTTAAACTTTTTTTTATCATTGATAATAAATTTTCAATCTTATTGTTTATTTTTTAATTTTCAAATATCCGAATTATAAATATGCAGGAGACTCTTAATAACGTAACTCAACCTGTTTCTAGATCATATAATTTTCCTACTTCAACTTCAACTTCACGTTTACGTAATGTTATGCAATTGGCTATACATGGAAATGTAACGACCTGTAATTTTCACCTGAGTCTTGACATTTTGTTTTGTTTATTAATTGCAATTAACCGAACTGCTAATAGTTTCAAAGAATCTGATCGATAATAATCATGAAATCATGTTCTATTTTCTTGGCACATGTAGTTTAGAATCAATAATGGTATATAAGTCTGAATTTTTGTATGTACTTTTTCTCGTGGAAAAATAACAAGGAAAAGAAAAAGTGGAAGAGTCAAAAAAGAAAATGAAAAAAGAAAGCTTTCATAACTAAATGATGCATTTTTCTCGTGGAAAAATAACAAGGAAAAGAAAAAGTGGAAGAGTAAAAAAAAATGAAGAATTTTAAAAAATGGAAAAGAAAGCTTTGACAACTAAATGATGCTTTTTTCTCGTGGAAAAATAACAAGGAAAAGAAAAAGTGGAACAGTCAAAAAAAATGAAAAAGAAAGCTTTGATAACTAAATGAAGCCCCCACGAATTAAAGACTCCTGGAGAGATGTTAATTTGAAGTCAAGATTCTCTCTCTCTCTCTCTCTCTCTCTCTCTCTCTCTCTCTCTCTCTCTTTTCTTTTTTTTTTTGGCATTAAATGGATGTTTGGAAAAAAAATCAGTTTAAATTGTATTAAAGAATATTATTTTTAAAAAATATTTCAAGATTTACTTTGAATGTGAAATTTATTTTAAGATTAAACAGACTTTTAAAAAGAATTTTAAAAAAACTAGAGCAACAAGAGATGGAAGAAAAAGAGACGTAATTCAGAAAGGATATTTTCAGAGAATAAAGAAAGATAATGGACAATAATTTCAGATAATTATCAGTCATAACAGTCAAACATATATTTTTTTTCAAACAACAAATCCTAACTCTAAACAGTCAAACAAATTTAATTTAACAGATATAAATCGAAATTCGAGTCAATCAAATTGAATATTTGAATAAATCAAATTATAACTGCAAAAAATATCTGCTTTTCAAATAAGATTAAAAATAAAATATTTTATAAATAAAAAATATTTTCAGAAAGAGCAAGACTTCCCACCAATGTTTTGGGACCTGGACCGGTCCGGCGGGTCGACCCGGGACCCAGTGACCCAGAGTCGGGACCGGTCCGGGTCATTACTTTTGGCCTGGTCGCAATTGATCCGACGACCCGGGTCTCTCTTTTTTTTTAAAATTTTTTAAATTTTGTTTTTTAAAAAAATTTTATTTTATTATCTTTTTTTTTAAAACAATCTCTTAATTTTTGAAACTAACCCAACTAATTTTGTAACTAACATATTCTCATATATTCAGATAGGCACAACAAAATTAAATTAAAATTATTTTTAGAAAAATAAAACTAAACCAAGTTGATAAATATAAAAGTTTTTTCTAATATAATTTTCACAACAAAAATTTCATGATTTAAGTCATTGAATATGATTGAGAATTTTAAATATACATTCTTAAGAAAAATTAATATTCTGCATATTAGTCATATTATTATGTTTGGATGATATTATTTATGACTTTATGAATAATTATTAATATTTATAATTTTATGTTTGAATTATTATGCATGTTTATGATTTTAAAGTTTGAAATTTACATATAAATTATTTTTTTTACATGTTTTTTAATTTATTTCTAAAGATATATACATGTATATATATTTTTTAATTTATTTATCCGATTCAGCAATTGACCCGTTGACCCAACGGTTGAACCAGTGACCCGGTAACCCGAAGGCCAGCCCGAGTCAATGACCGGACCGGTTCCAAAAACATTGCTTCCCACTCAATTTTTTTGGCGTGTGCGGAAGCATATCCGCAATTGTACTGGCTTGGTTTAACACTTTGGATGCGTGAATCCACTTTTTCACTAAAGTTTTGTAAATTTATGAGGGAGTAGTAATTTTTAAAGAGTTTTATTTTTATTTTAGTTTATTATTGTAGTTCGCTACGTTAACTGTCATGTGTAAGAACGGTTCTTATATAAAAAGTAATAATAAAATAATTAATTTATAATAAATTTTAGTGCAGTTAGTGGATAGTAATAAATACTAAATTAGTAGAGAGTTAATTGTAAAACTTATTTATAAGTTTTTAAGAGGTTCACAACTAAAGTATAGAGTTGCTTAAAATGGTGAAAAATTACTTAAACTGATTTGGTACTATGAGACTCACAATAATAACTAAATTAAAATTCACCACTGTAGATGCTCTTATAACACTCTAATATATAAAAGTTTATTCTTTATTATTCTAAGCAACATAAAACTTTAAAATTCATTTCTTTTTGAAATACATTATTATTCACAACAGTAAATATCATAATTTGTTAATCGTAAAAATGAACGATAGAGATTAAATTAATTATATCATTGAATTAAACTTCATCACAAGCCATTAGCACTCCTTCCTTCTATATTTGCCGTCTAAAAAATTAACCAAAAAATGCATGTTGTTTGATTCAATAAATTTAATTCTACTCACGAATATTAGTTGATTTAAATAGTTTAGTATTTATTTTCCTTAAAGAAGGTTTTAATTTCGAGTTTTGCGAATAGACAACATCAACTTTAAGAAAGTTTTACATTTTTTTAATCTAATTTGACTCAAATTAAATTGATTAAAGTTTAATGGATTTTCAATATTCTTCAAAAAAATACAAGGAGATTACCAACTGCGTAGGTCAATTAATAAATAGTTATCTTAACTTGATTAGAAGTCTCGAGTTTGAGTTTTTGAGAATGTAGTTATATTAAAATTTAGTAGGAAGAATTTTACCGTATATTGTAGTCTTATTCAGTGTGAATCTAAATTAATCGATGTTCGTATAGTGTTCAAATATTATATAATTGTTCAAAGACATAGAGGGAGGGGGAGTTTTGTGAGATTAATTTATGGTTAATGAACTGACCAGTGGATACTGCGTAATTGGTGAAATTACCAAGAAGCAAAGCATTTTTGTTTACAATGCACTACAAAAATAAAATAAATTAAAAATTGAAGACAAAATGTAGATTATAATTATTTTTAATTTGTAGCAATTTCTACCTCAGAAATTTAAGGATGATATTTTTAAAGACAACATTTTTATGTTTTTAATATTTAAGAAATAGAACTTAATAATTAAAAAAATTTCTGCCTCAGATTTTTTTTTGCCAAATTAATGGGAAAATAAAAATCACTGATGTGTATGGTATAATTTAGTTAATGAGTTAGTTTCCAAAAGCTCAATGATCAAATTTTAAAAAATGTGGATTGGTTTAAATGATTGAATACTTTTAAAATAAATTATCAAATTTTAAATATTATAAATAAAAAACTTAACGTTTAAAAATATTTATATATTTGTTGTTGGAATTAATTCAAACTAAATTAATTAAAAGTAAACGAATTTTTAATAATAAATGCTGATGGATAAACTTTAGACATAATCTAGAAGCCTACAATTAATGAGAGAAGGTATAGCTTTTGTGATGGACTCATTTCTTTTTCGGCATAATTAATTATGATTAACCACTATAATATTCTCCGACATGCGTATATAGTATATACCAAACATGATCTTCTTTTTTTATAAAATAATAAATTTGAAAAATGACATGCTTTATAGCTTGATATATATATTTTTTATATAAGGTTTGTCTTGGGGTCAAATTAATAATCATTATGTCCTAATGTGATATAGGAGACTTAAATACTCAGGATTCGAGTTTTATTACATTAACATACATCTAGAAGCTCACCAACCCCAAACCCTCCATTGTTCTTGTATCCAAATAAATATATTATTTAAATTTCAATTCATTAATTTTTTTTAATTTTTTAAGTTTTAAATTACTCTAAATATATTTTATTCATCAGATCTTATGAAAAGCCTTATAAATTTTCAAACATTAATTGCTTCTAACATATCTTTTATTAACATGCATTTGATGTTTAAGGATGTTGAAAAACAAATATTCTTAATTATTAATATTTAAATTTAAAGATAATATCTTAATAATTATATATGTATCTAGACCTAGACCTCTTAGTCTTTGAAAAAAAAAAATTGCCATCTTAGTTTAAGAAGATATTGAATATATATTTTTTAACGTGAGTCAACCTTTTTTTTTGTTGAAGCTGTGTGAATCCATTATAACATTTTAATATAAAAAAAGTTTATCTCCTTTTACTCCAAGCATTCAAAATGCACTTTTTTCAAATATATTATTATTCACAACAATTAATATTATAATTCATGTCCATTAAATTTGAAATGAACGATATAGATTAAATTAATTATATTATAAAATTAAAACTTCTCCACAAGCCATCAGCTCTCATGTCTTCTATATTTACCATCTAAAAAATTAACCAAAAAAAATGCATGTTGTGTGATTCAAACTTTAAACTAAAAAATAAACAATAATTTTAAAAAATTTTACATTTATAAGTTATAACTCACAAACAATATAATAATCTTCATAAAAATTTCCATTTCTTTCCACTCAATTATTGTGGTACAGAAATATATGTGACAGTATGGACCACACCCCACTACATCATGACAAGACCCACCACTAATAAAGAGTGAAATAATGTGGATATATATACTATTAAATTTAGACATTGATGAGATAAGATGAGACTTGATTGTTGTGAGCCACTTTCAAGTTTCACTATATATTATCAAAGATTAAAATTATTTTTTGTCCCTCACAATTTGTTTTTTTCAATTTGGCTTCTGCCACTTTCTCAAATTAGTCATCACCGATTTTTAATCTCAATTTAATTCTCTATATATGCCACTTTTTTAATTTAGTCTCTTATATTTTCATTCTCAATTTTATCCTTTATAGATGTCTATTTTTACAATTTTGTCCCTCACAAACTTTTCATGCTCAATTTGGTCTTTCAAAAATCTAAACATTCTCAATTTGATTCATTCGTTCAGTTGTCATTAAATAATTTAACATAGATGTTAATTTGATAGTTAACTCATTGATGTGAATTGTAAAGTGCCATGTATTTTTTTTCTGAAATTAATTTTTTCCTCTATAGGACTCTTGACCAACAATTAAAAAGAGATAAAGAGACAAATACGAAGGATCAAACTGAAAATGACAATCTATGAGAGATTAAATTAAAAAAAAATATATGTAAAGGACTAAATTGAAAATAAAAATTTATAAGTGACCAATTAAGAAAAGAGTAATATGTGAGGGACCAAATTGAAAATAAAAAAATTTATGAGGGACCAAATTGAGAATATTTAAATTTTTGAAAGACCAAATTAAGAATAAAAATTTGTGAAGGATCAAACTAAGAAAAAGAGACATTTGTGAGGACCAAAATGGAGTTTTATTCTATTATGTAAATTTTAAAGGTCCAAATTTAAAGATATATTAAATTTTTATATAAAATAAAATTCAAAATCCACGGCAATTTTTTTTTTTTGGAAAAAAAGTGTATTGGATAAGTATTACTTTCAAGTTTCAAATGTTGATTATCAATCTGATATTCATGGGGTAGGTTTGATTACTCGTTTGATTGAGTTGCGAAATTTCTAGCTCTTTCATCTATTTTGAGAGTAATATGTGAGGGATCAAATTAAACTTGTCCCAGTATGTCTATTTTGAATATTCTAATCAATATTTAAAATCGCACCAGTCATTTTGACTTAAAAAAATTACATCAGTTATTTTATTGATAGACATGTTAATTTAGAGTTTATGGAGTTGCAATCAAACTGTAATTGAAATGAAAATAATTAAATATATATTCAATTGATTTTATACATTAATAAATTAATAAATTTGTATACTTTTAGACTTGACAAAAAACCATAGACGAAAAACAAAAAATCTTGTGTCCTGCAAGTAAGATTATCAAACTGAGAGTTTACTTAAATTTGATGAAGAGAGTAAATTCAAAATATAAAATCATAAGAGTTTACATATGTTATTTTTTATAACATATAAATAATATCTTAGTTTATAATTAATATAAAATTATTTAATTTCAATTATTGTGATATTGTTGTTCTTAGGTTCAATTGACTCTTTATACAAAATTCAAATTGACTAAGTAAAGTAAAATATCAATTGATAAGAATGTTACTCAACAAACACAAATTATTTTTATTAGTTGCAAAATCTAATAACAAATATATTAAAAATTGCAAAATCTAATAAAAGATATATTAAAAATTACAATTTTTTCATTTGGTTATGGACTTATGAGTTTTGGATATAGGTGACCCAATTTTTTTTGCGCTAGATACTAAAAAAAATTACACTATTGTTGAGTCAACTCAATTGACTCGATATAAACTTGATAAGTTTGACTAAGTTTAGACTGAGTTTGACTGAGTTCCGATTTTAGAATGAGTTTATTCGATTTAAAAATCTAAACACACAAATTCAAATAAATTTAAGAGTTAAACGAAGAGTTCAACAATCACGACAAACCATAAAGTCCTTTGTTGATAATGAAAGTAGCAGGCTTTTACAGCGAAAGAACTTAAGCATATTTGAATGAAAAGGAAAGCTATTACAAGAAATTGGGGAATTAGCCAGACGACCAAGATTTGGAGCAAACATTTTGAGCAAGGGTTGTACAGTGGTTCAAGGGGTTTTTATTTATTTATTTATTTTTGGACAAAAGAGATATTATAGAATTGGCATCAAACGAAGCATACAAAAGATATTACAAGGCATTGAAGAAAAGCCTTTTACAGATTAAGTGTAATGGGCCGTTTGGTATCTAAGAAAGAGTATGAATGAAAAGGAAATACAAAAATAGAAAGGAAGAGAGAATGGAAAATGGAGAAGGAAAAAGAAAAAAAAAACTTGTTTAGTATGCATTGGAAAAGAAAGAAAAAAATAAGATTATTATAATTTTTAAAGATAATAAAAAAAACATAAAATTAATTTACTATTTTGTCTTTAAACCCTCAGCAGGGCTAGTTGACCGGCTGTCGGGAGTCGGTCGACTGGCTGCTTTGGCATGGTCGGTCGACCGGCTCCCGGCATGCTTTGTAGCAGCCGGTTGCCAGGCGTCTGTCATAGCTGCCAGGCGCCTGGCAGTCGCTGATCGGGCGGCTGCTAGGCGACTGCCATGGCTGCCAAGTACCTGGCAGTCGTTGGTCGGGTGGCTGTCAAGCTCCTGGTAGTCCCCTGACTAGCTGGCAGATGCGTCTGATGGTCTCCGGTATCAAGAGTCAAACGGGACGAGTGTAGCGCAACTGAAATTTGAATGAATGGGCAAATAAGGAATTTTACTTTGCTTTCCATTCCAATGATCGGTTTTCCATCCACAATGTGATGGAAACCAAAAAGTTGATTTTGAAGGAAGAGTGAAATCCAACTTCCGTTTCCAAATGATACAGTATGACATACCAAACGATGAAAAAACACTACAGTGTTGGAAAGACGCTTTCCTTTCCCGCTTCCGTGAGCATACCAAACGGCCCCTAACTTTTGAGAAAAAGTAGTAAAAACTAGGGCAATACACTCTAACAACTAGAGTAATACAACATTATTGTCACCATCTATGTAGAAACCAGAACAATAGAGACGGCACTCAGGTTTCCTTTCTCTGATCTTCATTGGAGGATCTTGAAAGCAATAGTCTTCAAAGCATGACCTTGAAAAATTTGTGCAAATATATGGAGATTGAGTTGCGTAACTTCAAGTGCACTTTTATATAAGAGAAGAATTCCACAAGGAAAGGGAACACCTAAAAAAAGAAGAGAAATTCTCTACAAAAGAGAGAAGACAAAGCTAAAACCAAAAGCATTAAAAACTCCAAAAAAAAAAAAGAAAGTGAGGGTCTGTTAAAAAAAAAAAAGAAAGTGAGGGTCTGTTGCTGATTACATGGGTGCAACGTTGGAGAACCCTATACTTTACTATCAGCAATCAAATTAAAATTAGCATGGGTGGTTTTGAGATTCACAGTTTCAGCTCCTAGGGTTACTCTACAAACTCATCAAGTTAGACATGGTCAATGTAGGCTTCCAACAATGGTTGAGCCTAGTATTAATACTATTAAACGGGTCAGTTCGTTTAGGTTTGTTACTCTCTTTACTTAAACCAAATCCGTCCTATAGGCTTAAATAAGCTAGCCTTTAGGGCTACTTTTTTTTAAAATTTATATTAAAATAATATAATTTTAAATTTATACATATAAAACATTACTTCTTTAATATTTTTAAATAACCAATAACTTTAATTTTTCATATTTTCTTTCAAAATTAACTATATTATATTTAAATTTGAAAATTTTATATTTATTTTTAAAAAATTACAGAAGTTCTATATCTAAATTTACTATATTTTTTGAGTATAAGTTTATAAAATATAGAATTGTAACAAAGTGAAATTATTTATACTTAATAATATATTTTTTAAAAAACAAAAAAAAGGCCAAAGGGTCTAAATGGGTTGGAACATTTAGGCCCATTTTTAAACATGTCTAAATTACTCAATCTAAGATCACTCATTTACGGATAGTCCTGATCAGGTCCTGTAATACCTACTATATTTTTAAGTTTAAGTACTCAAGAATTATGATAAATTTATTTTGGAGAAAATAAATTCACTATCTGTTTAATTTTTTTTGTATGCTTGTTTGTGCATATTGTTAAAAATACGGATTTTCATTTATAGATTGCATAAATTGTGGGATATGATGGATGTTATGATATGAAATTTATCCCTTTGATAAAATATGGCTTGATCATAAGAGGAATCTGAAAGAAATTGAGAGAAAAATAATGTTTTATATGAGAAAATCCCCTTAGGGACTAAATTGAAAAGGACAAAAGTGAAAAGAAACTTAAAGGTTTAGGAAAAAGGATAATTTTCTCTTTAGTTCCCAACAGTAATCAATAATTTGCTGCATCCAGAAAATCATGTGTGCATAGTAAACAAAATTATTAAAGTACATAGTAAACTAAATTATTAAAGTCCATAGTAAACTAAATTATTAAAGCGTATAGTAAAATGAATATTTTGTTAGCGCATATTACCCTGACTTCTCATATAAATAGACCTTTTCATTTCACTTCTAAACTCACACCTTCAGTTTCTCTTCTCTCCTCTCCTCAAAACTTCTCTTACTCAAATATTAGGACTTTGAAATTCTAGGTCATTCCTCCTTAGCCTAGATCCAACGTGAGGATACTATGTCCTTTTTTATATCTTTCAAAATTTAGAAGTTATATTCTTAAGTATGCTCTTTGGTTGTGACTTGAGCTGATTTTTCACATCAGAAAACTGTTCTTAGTTGTCTATATATTATTTTGATTCTTTGATTACCAAAATAAAATATAAACTATGAAAAATACATGTCTAGGAAAGTTCTGGCTAAGGAAAGACCTGATACTTAAGTGTGTCTATTGTGACCCTTCACTCTTTCCTGAAAACTTTTCTGGTGTACTCTTTTACGGCTTATGTTCACTATTCCTGATATAAATAGTAACCATACGTATAAATAGTAACCATACATATAAATAGTAACTATACGTATGAATAGTATTCATACATATAAATAGTATTATATGTATAAATAGTAACTGTACATATGAATAATATTAGTATGTATAAATAGTAACCATATGTACGAATAATATACATAGACATAAATAGTATTCATACATATGAATATTATTTTATACAAAAGCAACCTTGACTTTCTATATCTGATCTTCGTAAAAATCTCTGTAGCGGAACTTGAAATCTAGCTACGTGCTTTTCCCTGTAGCAACTTAGAAAAGTGACTTGGATACGGAATCTATGTGAATAGATGACCTTGCTAACCAATTTTATTTATTTTTATTCCAAGTATAATATAAATCCCACCTCATATCGTAATTAGATTTCCTATTTAATGATGATAGCTAGCAAATTATTGTTTGATTTAAGATTAGATTGATGAGAATTATAATTAAGAATATAATACACATGAAATGGTTGAGGGCTTGGCCTAAGATACCAATGCATGCAAATACACACATGGAATAGTTGAGGGCTTGACCCAAGATACCAATGCATGAAATTATACACATGGAATGGTTGAGGGCTTGATCCCCCAAGATTCTAATGCATGTAATGATTGTGAATATAAATATAACGGGAACTGAATTCTTGAACATAAACTAAATACAAAGGTATAGAAACCCTGAATATGAATATTACTGTTCTTATTGTGATAATGATTATGGTATTTATACTTGTGACACATTTATTACACAGTCATTTAGTCACTAAGTTTTGATGAACTCACACTTTTTATGAATATTTTTTTTAGATACAGTGGATGTGAACGAAGAAAATTCGCAGGAAGATTAGTATTCCTTGAGGATATTTTCTATGTTGTCTGGAAGGCTTATGAATCTAAAAGCTTAGGAAATGCTCTGTAATCTCTATAGGTCACCTAGCCTTGAAAAATTGTATCATACTGTATGATTTTGGCTTGTGTTTACTGTTTCATTATGCTGAACTTTATATATATATATATATATATGTAAAAATTATTTTCTTGAAAAATTATGTTATGCATTAGTACTGATTAGAGATTTTATGAGATACCATAGAGGTATATCCTCGAGTTTATAGAATTAATCACATGCCTAAAATTGGGATATGATAATTTTGATATCAGAAGTCAGTTTTTAGGTCACCTATAGATTATAGAGCAAAGTGTTCTTTGTGGGGCCTTCTCCATTGTCGTGAGCCGCAGTATGACCATGGGATTAGGTTTCATAAAAGACCTTATAGAGTATAGTGTCTTTTATTTTTATAACCTATTCCTTGGTGGGTTAATGTAAGGTAATCTTATTTGATCTGAGAAGAATTTACTCTTTATGTAGACTTTTGACTCTACGATGTCAGAGGAATCCTCAAATTATAACGAGCATATAGGCTCAAGGAGGATCTTAATTCCACCGGTTAATACACAAGACAATCCTTCTGACCATGCAGATAATTCACATGCTCCAAATGTTGAAGGCTCAACTAGTGGTTGGGCAGAGGGAGCAAGAGTCACCCCACAAGTTGATGTTGCTATAATTGTAAAAATGTTCAACTTGGTGAATGAGCGGTTGGACAGAATGGAGGTAGAAAGGCAAGAACAAGCAGCACAGGTTAACCTGCCAGTGATACCTCCTATTATTGGAGCTGGAATTGTACCACTACCTCCAATAGCTGGAAGAGGTAATATTAAAGAAGTGAAGATGTCAAAATTTCAGAAAATGAGGCCGCCTATTTTTACAGGAAAAAATTCTAATTTGGATCCATAAAGTTTCTTAGATGATTGTGAAGCGATTTGTGATACTCTAGGGTGTTCCCATATTCAAAAGACAGAGTTCATTTCCTTTCAGTTAAAAGGAAGGGCAGGAAAGAACCTAAGCCACACCACCAATTACATGGGTAGAGTTTCATGATATGGTTATGGAAGAGTTTCTTTCACTAAGTGTGCGGTCATCAAGGGTAAGGGATTTTCTATACTTAAGACAAGGACCTATGTCTGTTGATAACTATTTAGCTCAGTTTTTCAAACTGTCTAACTATGCCCCTCAGATTATTCCTTCTGAAAAGGCAAAAATACAAAAATTTATGGAGGGACTTCGTGGACCTCTTTTCTCACAAGTAGGGCAAAATATGAAAAATTAATCTTCTTATTCAGAAGCTGTGGATATTGTTCGTATGATGGAAAAAAGATCAAAAAATGATGAAGAATTTAAGAAAAAGAAGAAAGCTAGATTTAGGAGATCTCTTGACCAAGGAGGGGATACAGGAACTTTAAAGCCTTTCATCATGTTGCAACAAGCTTCGACCTCATCTGCTAGGCCATCCCCTTCCATAGCAAGCATATCCAAACCTCGTATAGAATCTAGAGGTGGTTACAATTCTTTGAGTAGGGGTGGTTCTCAGGCTGGGAGAGGAAACCTCTGTGTCCTGAATGTGAAAAATTTCATTTTGGAGATTGCTTCAGGAAGATGGGGACATCAAGCTGTTTTCATTGCGGACAAGAATGACACTTCAGAAGGGAATGCCCTCAACTCATTTTTGAATTTGGTTAGGGATCTGTTCTCCCATCTTACACCCAGCTAGGAGTTACTTTAGTCGCTCGTGCACCGACCACTTCTACTGAAGATAGCTTTGGGAAAGGATCTGGCAGAGGCCAAGGAGGTCATGGGCAATAGGCAACCGGTAGAAGAACTGCCAGAGTATATGCCTTGACTCGATAGGATGCCTAGGCATCCAATGCTGTTGTTATAGGTACTTTATTAGTTGACGCTTTAGTTACACATGTATTGTTTGATCTTAGTTCTACATATTCATATGTGTCACCTCTGTTTGCCAAGAGGTTTGAGTCTGAGCCAGTTATACTGGATGAATCATTTTTGGTAGCTACACCAATGGGGGAAGCCCTAGTAGTTAAATCAAGATATTGTTCTTGTAAGATAACTGTTAGGGACATAGAGAAGGAAGTAGACCTCATGCTTCTTAGTATGATAGACTTTGATGTGATTTAGACATGGACTGGTTATCCTCATGCCATGTTACATTGAATTATCATGACAAAGCTATTTCTTTTAGTATACCGGGGGGACATAATTTCATATTTTAGGGAGACCGGAGTGAGGTGCCTTGCAACATAATATCTATGTTAACCGCCCAACGTATGTTACAAAAAGGATGTCATGGATTTCTGGCATTTGTCAAAGGTACAGACAAGGAAAAACAAAGTTTTGAACAAATACCAGTAGTTAGCAAATTCCCAGATGTATTTCTAGAAAATCTACCTGGTTTACCACCGGAGAGGGATATTGAATTTAATATTAAATTGGTTTCAGGCACTCGACCAATTACAATTCCTCTTATCGTATGGCACCCATAGAGTTGAAAGAGCTTAAAGAACAATTACAAGAACTGCTTGATAAGGGGTTTATTCGTTCAAGTTTCTCACATTGGGGTGCCCCAGTACTCTTTGTAAGGAAGAAAGATGGCTCTCTAAAATTGTGCATAGATTACTGACAGTTAAACAAAGTCATGGTAAAGAATAAATATCTTTTACCAATAATTGATGACTTGTTTGACCAGCTTTAGGGGGCGCAATGCTTTTCAAAGATTGACTTGAAATCTGGTTACCATCAACTGAAGATTAAGGAGGAAGACATACCCAAGACCGCCTTTCGAACACGATACGGGCATTATGGATTTCTTGTAATGTCATTTGGGTTGACCAATACGCCAGTAGCATTTATGGATCTTATGAACCGAGTGTTCAAACCTTTCTTTGATAGATTCGTGATCATCTTTATTGATGGCATTCTAGTTTATTCTAAGAGTCTTGAAGATCATTCAGAACATTTGAGAACGGTGCTGCAGACTTTGAAGGAACATCAATTATATGCTAAGTTCTCAAAATGTAAATTCTGGATGAGTCAAGTAACATTCTTGGGGCATGTAACCTCCCAAGAAGGTATTCATGTAGATCCAAGTAAGATTGAGACAGTAAAACAGTGGCCTAGACCAACAACTGTATCTGAAGTTCATAGTTTCCTTGGCTTAGCGGGTGTTACCGTCGCTTTATCAAGAATTTCTCTAAGTTGGGTCTTCCATTGATTAAGTTGACTTGGAAGAACGTTAAATATGTTTGGGATGATGCTTACGAGCAAAGTTTCTCTAAGTTGAAAAAGTGTCTGATTTCGGCACTGGTTCTTGTTCTACCATTGGGACCGGGGCATTATACTGTATACTGTGGTGCTTCAAAGGTAGGATTGGGGTGCGTGTTAATGCAACATGGTAGGATCATTGCTTATGGCTCTCGGTAGCTTAGAAAGCATGAACTCAATTACCCTACTCATGATCTAGATATGGTAGCTGTAATATTTGCTCTGAAGATTTGGAGGTATTACTTGTATGGGGAGACATGTGAGATTTTCACGGATCATAAAAGCTTTAAATATATCTTCAAACAAAAAGATCTCAATTTAAGGCAATGGAGATGGATGAAACTCTTAAAGGACTATGACTGTACCATCCTTTACTATCTAGGGAAGGCAAATGTGCTAGTAGATGCCCTTAGTTGGAAGTCGAAGCGGAGTCTAGCTCATATCACCATAGTAAGGAGGTCCTTGATTCAGGAATTGCAGGAGTTAGAGGCTAGTGGGGTATTCTTTGAAATTACCAAATCATGTGCTTTCTTGGCTCACTTAACAATTAAGTCCTCCCTTGTAGAAAGGGTAAAGGCAACATTGGAGAATGACGCTAAAATGGTTAAAATTAGAGACAAGGCGAAGGGAAGTTTAGTACAAGATTTCTTAGTAGACGAGGAAGGCGTGTTATGGTTTAACGGGGGTTCTGTATTCCAAACGTTGAATCCTTGAAGCGGGAAAGTTTACAAGAGACTCACGGTGCACCATATGTTGTTCATCTTGGTGCCACCAAGATGTACCAGGATTTGAAACAAGTTTATTGGTGGGAGGGCATGAAGCGAGATGTGATGGACTTTGTCACTCGATGCTTGACATGCCAGTAGGTCAAATTCGAACATCAGAGACCACTTGGGGGTTGATGGAGAGGCTTGAAATTCTTGAGTGGAAATAGGAACGGATTACTATAGACTTTGAGGTAGGTTTGCCCTGATCTTTGAATGGGTATGACTCTATATAGGTCATTGTGGATCGACTTACTAAGTCGGCACATTTCCTTCCTATTCATACCACCTACAGTGTAGTGAAACTTAGTCGACTGTACGTGAAGGAGACAGTAAAGCTCCATGGCATACCATTATCCATCATATCAGATCGAGGACCCTAGTTTACTTCCCGATTCTAGAGAACTTTTCAGAAAGCTCTGGGCACTAGAGTGGACTTGAGCATAGCTTTTCACCCTCAGACTGATGTCAGTTTGAGAGGACTATTCAGACCTTAGAGGATATACTGAGAGCATGTGTGATAAATTTTGGTAGAAGATGGGAAGACCACTTGTCACTTATTGAATTTGCTTATAATAACAGTTATCAAGCTAGCATTAAAATGGCTCCTTTCGAGGCCTTATATGGGAGGTGATATTAATCTCCTATTGGTTGGTTTGAACTAAGTGAACGTAAAATGGTGGGACCTGAGATGATACAAGAGGTCGTGGATAAAATTAAGCTAATCAGGGAGAGGTTATTAGCCACTCAGAGTAGGCAAAAATCCTATGCAGATGACCAATGACGTAACCTAGAGTTTTTTGTTGGTGATATAGTTTTCTTACGAATCTCACCGGTAAAGGGAGTAATGAGATCCAGAAGGAAAGGGAAGTTCAGTCCAAGATATATTGGTCCTTATGAGATTGTGGAGAGAGTGGTTAACATGGCATACCGCCTAGCCTTACCTTTGGATCTAGAGGGAATACAGCTGGTATTTCACCTATCAATGTTACATCAGTATCTTTTTGACCCCTCTCACATCATTTAGCCATGAGACTCTTGTTTATGAAGAGGTGCTAGTAGCCATCCTCGATAGGCAGGTCAAGAAACTTCGCATTAAAGAAATTTCCATTGTCAAAGTTCTGTAGAGGAATCATTCTCACGAGGAGGCTACGTGAGAAACAGAGGATGAGATGTGGATGAAATATCCATACCTATTCGAATCATGAGGTAAGTTTTCGAATTCGGAGGACCAAATTTTTTTAAGGGGGTAGAATGTAATATCCACTATATTTTTAAGTTATAAGTACTCAATAATTACGATAAATTTATTTTGGAGAAAATAAATTCATTATCTGTTTAATTTTTTTTTGTATGCTTGTTTGTGCATATTGTTGAAAATACGAATTTTCATTTATAGATTGCATAAATTGTGGGATATGATAGATGTTATGACATGAAATTTATCCCTTGGATAAAATATGACTTGAACATAAGAGGAATTTGAAAAAAAACTAGGAGAAAAATAATATTTTATATGAAAAAATCCCCTTAGGGACTAAATTGAAAAGGACAACAGTGAAAAGAAACTTAAAGGTTTAGGAGAAAAGATAATTTTTCTTTTAGTTCCCAATAGTAATCAATAATTTGCTACCATCGAGAAAATCATGTGCGCATAGTAAACCAAATTATTAAAATGCATAGTAAACTAAATTATTGAAACGCATAGTAAAATGAATATTTTATTAGCGAATAGTACCTTGACTTTTCCTATAAATAGGTCTTTCCATTTCACTTCTAAACTCACACGTTCAGTTTCTCTTCTCTCCTTTCCTCAAAACTTCTCTTGCTTCGACGTTAGAGCTCTGAAATTCTAGGTCTTTCCTCCTTAACCTAGATCGAATGTGAGGATACTATGCCATTTTTATGTCTTTTAAATTTTAAAAGTTATATTCTTAAGTATGCTCTGTAGTTGCGGCTTTAGCTGATATTTCACATCAGAAAGCTGTCCTTAGCTGCCTATATGTTATTTTGATTATCTGATTACCAAAATAGAATATAAATTGTGAAGAATACATGTTTAGGAAAGTTCTGGCTAAGAAAAGACCCGGTACGTAAATGTGTCCATTACCTCCACTCTTTCTTGGGAGCTTTTCTGGTGTACTCTTTTACGGCTTATGTTTGCTATTCCTGATATGAATAGTAACCATACGTATAAATAGTATCCGTAAGTATAAATAATATCCGTATGTATGAATAGTATTCATACGTATGAATAGTAACTATACGTATGAATAATATCTGTATGTATAAATAGTAACCATACGTTTGAATAGTATCCGTACGTATAAATAGTAACCATACTATGAATAATATTTGTATGTATGAATAGTAATTATATGTATGAATAGTATCCGTAGACATAAATAATATTCATATGTATGAATAATATTTTGTACAAAAGCAACCCTGACTTTCTATATCTGATCTTCGTAAAAATTTTTGTAGTGGAACTTGAAATTCAGCTACGTGCTCTTCCCTGTAGCAACTCGAAAAAATGACTTGGATACATATTCTATGTGAATAGATGACCTTGCTAACCGATTTCATTTATTTTTATTCTAAGTACAATATAAATCCCACCTATATTGCAATTAGATTCACTATTTAATGATGATAGCTAGCAAATTATCGTTTGATTTAAGATTATATTGATGAGAATTATGATTGAGAATATAATACACATGGAATGGTTGAGGGCTTGGCCTAAGATACCAATGCATGTAAATACACACATGGAATGGTTGAGGGCTTGACTCACGATACCAATGCATGAAATTATACACATAGAATGGTTGAGGGCTTAATCTCCCAAGATACTAATGCATGTAATGATTGTGAACATAAATACAACGGGAACTGAATTCTTGAACATAAACCAAATACAGAGATATAGAAACTCTAAATATGAATGTTACTGTTCGTATTGTGATATTGATTATGGTATTTGTACTTGTAACATATTTATTGCACAGTCATTTAGTCATTAAGTTTTGATGAATTCACACTCTTTACGAATATTTTTTTTAGATACAGTGGATGTGAACGAAGAAAATCCACAAGAGGATTAGTATTCCTTGAGGATATTTTCCATGTTGTCTGGAAGGCTTATGAATCCAAAAACTTAGGAAATGCTCTGTAATCTCTATAGGTCACCTAGGCTTGAAAAATTATATCATACTATATGATATTTGACTTGTGTTTACTGTTTCATTATGTTGAACTTTATATATATATATATATATGCAAAAATCTCTTTCTTAGAAAATTATACTATGCATTAGTACTGATCAGAGATTTTATGGGATACCATAGAGGTATACCCTCGAATTTATAAAATTATTCACATGCCCAAAATTAAGATGTAACAGGTCCGTAGGCCACTACTTTTTGCACAGCACTACCTAGCAGGCACAATTGGTATCCATTGTTCATTGTTAGTTTCTAAGTTTTATTCTTATACAATTTAGTCTCTCCCAACACGAGTTTGCTCACTTGGTAAAAAAGAGTTCAATATAGTCACTGCAAAGAGCAGTGATTCATCGCAACAGTAAATTTTGAATTGTATAATCACGATTAAATTAAAAATTACCTCGTGAGATAAAAAAAAACTTGATTTAGCTACTATTTTATGCAGTTACTACAAAGAATATGCGTTGAACATGATCAAGCATATTTATTTAAAATTGAGCAAGCCTCTCTTAGCCGGTTTAATAAACAAGTTGAGCCCAAAAAATATAGACTTAATTATATGCACATATAAAATTAAACTAAATAAAAGATTATGAACTTTTACACTATGAATGAACGCGAGTGCGAGAAGATTTTATAAAAGTAAACATTATAATGTTTGATCAATATATATCTTGGCATGATGTAACAAATCCATCTTTACTAACTAACTATATCTGTTAGATCGTTATTTTTTGTTGAGGAGAATCGGGAAGCTCAGGTGTCGAGTTTCAACGTATGTTCCACTGCTGAGGAGGCAAATATTTAATTAGAAATGGTTTAAGACTATTTTACCTTTTCTTAACTTTAAATACTTCCAAAAATTATAAATAATGGATATAAACAATTATATTAAATTATAATATATATATATATATATATATATATGAAATAAATATTTATTATAATAAATATTGAATACTAAGCTATAATAATAAATACCAATAAAATAGTGAATAAATTATAAGATAATAATAACTATAAGATATGTAATTTTAAAAATTTGATATGAATCAAATATGTTAACATTATTATAAAATGTAAGAAATATGGGTGTTATCGAGTTGGTTTAGTTTAGGTTGAACAAAATTTTCAATTCAAATCAATTAAATGATAGTGGATTAGGTTGGATTAACATTATAAAAAAATAGTTATTTAGTGTCGGTTTTGAAAATCGCCACTAAATAAACATATATATAGTGGTGGTTCACTATAACCACCATTATATATTGGCGGTTTTATTCTAACTCGCCACTAAATAAACATATATATAGTGGTGGTTCACTATAACCACCATTATATATTGGCGGTTTTATTCTAACTACCACTATATAGTGGCTTAGTTATGTATTATTTTAAATAGTTATAACTCTTTTATTTAAACTATATTTTTAATGAATTTTATATTGTTGGAAGCTCTTTAAGAATAGTTTCTAATAATATAAGTTTTATTTAAAAATTCTTTACTAATTAAGAGTTATAACCAAAGGAGTATATGAAAGTCGATATTAGTGGTAAGAAATTTCTCTATTTTATAACCTTAACATATTTTTGTATGGTTACTTCATAGGGATGGCTTCTTTGATGCATCTTCCATACCTTTGGGATGCAATGGAGACATGGAAAACTCACCAATAGTATCAGAAAATAAGATGATCCATTTAATAATTTTTAAAAATTTTTTTTTTACATTTTGTGGCGGGTCACCTTAAAAACCGCCACGAAGTTATTTTTTTTTTTTAATTTTTTGTACATTTACTATATATATATTTAGTGGCCCCAAAAACCGCCACTAAATATAATCATTTAGTGGCGATTCAAACCGTCACTATATAAAAAAATTAGTGGTGTTTTAGGATAACTGTCACTAAATATATTCCAGCCGTTGCTTTAAATTGCCACTAAATTCCTTGTGGCACTCAATTTAGTAGTGGTTTGTCAAATCGCCACTAAATCCTCTAGTGGCGCTTCAAACTGCCACTATATGTGGCTTAAAATCACCACTAAATTTCAGATTTCTTATAGTGTGAATCTCAAAAGTTTTATCAATTAAATCGAACCAATTTAGCCTATGCTTAAGTGAGTTGATTTGAATTGGGTTGACAAGTTAGTCTTTTATTAATATAAAAAATGAGTAAATTATTATGTTTGGTCCTTGAAAGATGAATTCTTTATCAATTTGGTCCTCAAAAAAATTGTTGTATCAAATTAGTCCCTCTAGAAGATCCAGCTCCAATCAATTTGGTCTATCCATCCATATGATCAACAACCCACTAATAATTTTGTTGACTTGGATGTTAACAGTAGACATGTGGGTGTTAAAAAAGATGTGGCATGCCATGTAGGATGGAAATATTATGGGAATCATGTACAATCCAATGATTCACATGTCTTCCAACAGCCAAACATTTACACTAGGTTTGGTTGCCATGCCTGATTGGAAAAGGAGAGTGGAATTCCCTTCAATAGTATGTTTTCTTGCATTTGGTTCGCTTTACCTCCCAGCAACAATGGACAACTGACTTTCCCTTGAACAATGAATTTTCCATTTTTTTCATCCCAATCCTTTCCCTCGCAGCAGTAATGGAAAACAAGGGAATTTATAGTGGTGGCCTCAAACAATTTCTAACCTTCGAGACATAGTAACGAAGGCTTGCTCTTGAAATTGCGATATTCATCATTTAGCACCCAATAAGAGGATATTGTTTAAAAGAAAATATATTTAAACCAATTCAAAATTTTGCACTAGATTCAATTCAAAGACCTATTTCTGATTAACAAAAAAAAAATCCCTAACTCTCTTGGTCAACATCGCATTCAACCACAAGGAGGAGAGAAAATCCCAACAAAATTAGTTGTTTGTGTTTACCTACGGTCAGACCAACTCGCCGCCATGGAGTGTCTTTCCTTGTCACATTCGCATCGTCGTTCTTCTCCATTGGACCCCTCAGTTAAACTTTCATTCTTGTTAGCCCTAAGACTATATGCCATAAGTTTTGATGATGACAAATATGTGAGAAGTATAGCATTGATATATAAATGTTAATTATCATATATATGCTACAAATATTTAAGCATGATTATGTTATTTAATATGTGATGTTTAATACACTGAATCATGCTATTATTATGAATTGAACTAACCATTTGGTTTGCAAGTAAGATATCTTTTATAGATTGGTTCAAAACAAGAAGAGTGACCATTGTATTGAAAAATAAGGAAAAGCAACATCTTGCTTCACTCAAGGAAAACAACATGCAAGGATAAAGCTCCAAGAAATGAATAATTAGAAGATTTGAAGTTTTGGAAGCTAAGATGTATCAAAATAACCTATGTACCTAGCTAAATTAGCTTATTATTTGTCGACCACCCTATTTGCACTGGTCGACCACCGGGTTCCAGAAGCAAAAGACTTTGGTATGGCAAGATACTTTTCGACCACATTCCTTGAATTGGTCAACCAACGAGCTCTAATAAGCAAAGTATCTGAAGACATCAAAGCACTGGTCGACCACCCCATCTACACTATTTGACTAATGAGCTCCAATACGCATAAATTTTTGAAGATCTCAAATGACTAGTCGACCATCCTCCTTACGTTGGTCGACCATCGTGTTCCAGTAGCAAAAGGTCTTTGAAGTTTTGAAGACTGGTCGACTACTATCCTTCCACTGGTCGACCACCCATCTCCAGAAGCTATATCTCTTGAAGGAAAGCAAGTGACTGGTTGACCACCCAGCTTTAGAAGCTATATCCCATGAAGGAAAGTAATAATTGGTCGACTACCATAATGTAACTGGTCGACCATCATGACTGGTCAATCACTTCTAAAGTATACTGGTCGACCATCGTGTTCAACTGGTCAACCACCAACACTTGCTAATGCGCTCTAACGACTTTTTTTTTCTGACATCATGGAAATCAATATGGGATTTGTCTCCAATGGATTTATTCTTTTTGGCTCTATAAATACCAAGCTTGGAGACCTTCAAATAATAAGAGAGAACACTTCTATTGTTGTGCATCATCTGTAAATCCTCTCTTATCTATGTTTTATTTGTGAGAGCTTATCAATGTAACAAATACTCTGTTTTAGAAAGTTGACTCTGTTATTCATTCTTTCTTGAGTTGTATTATCAAGGAAAGTATTCCTTGAAAGAGTATTTATTGAGAGAACTTGCTTTGGGTTGTAGAGAAGCCAGTTTAGCAGAAATTCTCTAGAGGGTTGAGAAGAAGCCCGAATTTATAAATTCTCCGTTGGGTTGTGGAGGAGCCTTAGCAATAAAATTCTCTATAGTGGTTTGCAAGTACCCAGATCAAACTTGCAAGTATAGCGAAAATACTCAAGTGATTTATTAAGGACTGGATGTAGGCTTGAGATTAGCCGAACAAGTATAATTATCTGAGTGTGCTCTCTCTATCTCTCACTCCTTTATTTGTGCATACGTTTATCTACTCTTTACTTCTTTGCTCTTTATAATTATTCATATTGATAGTACATTGATTTTCTGTATTGTATTTATTATCCTAAGCATTGTTCTTTTACAGAAAATCATTTTAACTTCTAACAAAGTTTTGTAAAAAATATATAAAACCCAATTCACCCCCATCTTATGATCTAACCATTACTTTCAATCCTCTTTTTCTCACCATCTTTATTCTTGGCTAAGGTACAAGGAAGATCAAAAGGAGGGAAAGAAGGGAAGGGGAAGCTTGGTCGGCGTGGAGGAGTGCAGAATCAGAGGAAGACCATGGTATGAAGAAATCATAATTAGAGAAGGAAAAGAAGCAGAGATAGAGAAAGAGAGAAGGAGGATAGTGGCTTTGAGAGTTGAAGGAAATATACAGAGAGAGAGAGAGAGAGAAAGAGAGAGAGAGAGAGAGATGAAGGAAATATATAGAGGAGATGGGTTTTGGAGCTGTCAAAGTGGGTCAGCACGTCATGGGCCAGAGAAAAAATAGGCTAGGCTAGGTTGGCCCACTTTTTAAATAAGGTCAACCCGTCACCGGCCCTCATTTGGTTGACTGGCGAGCTAAACGGGTCAGACCATTTTTTTTATTGGTGCTGTTCGAGCTCTCATTTACCATAGTCCCAAAACTAGATTCAGATCCATCATGACTGACTAAGACGTTTTCACTGCTTTTTTACACAAAATCATTTGTTTGCAATATATATGTAGCATTTTTTTCCTTTTTTTTTAACATTTGAAAAAAAAATCAAAAGAAAGAAAAAGTCAAATATTAGAACAGATCTGGGCACTTCACATCTTCACATCTTCATCTTCAAATCTTCTTCAGATATTCTTCTTCTTCATCTTTAGAAATTAGATCTTCTTTTTCTTCGTCTTCAGAACAGACACCAGCTACTGCTATCTATTGAGGGTGTGTTGTGGGCGACGACCGACTGCTAAGGAGGACAATGGAGAAGGAGCTCGAGGAAAGCACAGGCGGCGATTGGCAACTGTAGAGAGAGCCGGAGAAGGCCATAAGGGGAGGAGTAGAGGATTAAAGACGACACTCTGTGTGTGTTGCCGGACGATGAGGAGGATGCGAGACTAGGACAACAAGGAGGGCGCAAGACCGGGATGGTAGCTGCTATAGTTGTAGGTGTCTTTGAAGGCACTAACCGAAGGGAGGCTCAAGCAGTCAAGCTGCTAGTGCTACAGTTACTACTGGGTTAGGATTTAGGAATTTAGAAAGAAAGAGATAAGAAGAGAAGCCAAGAGGCCAGAAGGCTAGAGTCTTTGTTTTACTAAGTGTAAATTATATAATCAAAAAAAATTATCGGGTTGGTGGGTAACTCGCAGGTTAGGAGGGCCGAGCTTAAAAACCTACGAGTTACACCAGTCGAGCCTAAAAAACACGGTAAAAAACGGCCTATTTTTTTTAAAACCGACATGCTCTAAAAGTGGGTTAAACGGGCCCAGCCTGTTATTTTGACAACTCTATTTGGAGATTGGATAGGGAAGTAAGATAATGATGATCTGGGAATTAGGATTGTGGAAGAGAACCAATGACCAAAGGCGATGGCAAGTAAAAAAAATTAAGGGTATTTTGGTCAAATTACCCTATTAAAAAATATGTACTGTAATACTTATTTCCTCTTTCATTTTTCTTTTTTAATACTAAACAACCTTTTTTTCCTTTTCTTTTCCATTTCTTTTTTCTTTTCCATTCCTACTCTGTAATGCAAATCAAACAGCTATTATTGGTTAATATATGGGCTAAATAGTTAATCATATTTAACAATCCAGCAGTACTAGAAACACATAAGATAAACTATCTTTCATGATTGCTTCTAATCAAGTAACATACATGTGTCTCATTACAATCCCCTTCAAGCTAGGTATCACTAAATGAAAATATTTATTATGGTTTGGTATTTTTTTTTATTTATATTCTGACAAATACAAAAATTTTATTGTAGTTTGGTGTTTTAGTTTCATGTCATATGAAACTAGAGAATGATCACCAAATGCGTAAGTCAATTGACAGGGATTATCTTAACTTAATCATAGGTCATGAGTTTGAATAATTAAGAATACAGTTGCGTTAAAATTGGTTAATAGAGCTTTATCACCTATTGTAATCTTACTCTATTCGAATTCAAATTAATCGATGATCATATGATATTCGGATGCCGGATTAGATACCACCGGATGATTCCAAAAGAAAAAAAAAAACTAGAGGATGAATGAATTTATAGTAGCGGTAGGGTCCACCATTGGTCCAACAACTTCCCAATGGTCTCAGCTCACTGCTCAACTGGATGCAGAAGCTCTCATGCTGTGTTGCTCGTGGGAAAGGACGAGAATAGGGCAATCGAAAGAGGAATTTTCTTGACTTAGGCCACGTCATTTTTAACAATCACGCGTCTCTTGTTAACATCCAAGTCAATAAAATGATTAGTGGACTATTAATCATGTAGATGAAGGGATCAAATTGATTGAGGGTGAATTTTTTAGGGACCAAATTGATACAATCAACCTTTTAGAGACAAATTGGTCAAGAGCTAATCTTGCAAGGATCAAAATAGTAATTTATTCTAAAAAATTATCACATTGCTAACATTTTTAAATTGCTAAAGATTAATTTTAAAATATTAACTGAATTTAAAAGTTTTTTTTTGATGAAACTCAGTTTAGAAGTTAAAACGCTGAAAAGTGAAAATGTCTTAATAATTTAATGAAATTTTAAGTCTGTATAATCAATTTGTTGGGTTTGACTTGAATTTTGTGGGTGACCCGGTTTGTAACCCGACCCACGACCCACGACCTATTTGTCTCTATATATATGAGTGTGAGGGAATTCATTAGAAGAGTGGTTGATGTAATTTCTCTCTGTAATCTGTATAGCCTCCTTCAGAAAATAATACAGATATTCTCTCTGTCCGTGGACGTAGGTCGCATTGACCGAACCACGTAATTTCTTTGTGTGTTCTTCTCTATCCTTCTCCTTGATTAATTGCCTTTCAGTAACCTAACAAGTGGTATCAGAGCCTTGGTTCATTTTTGGTTCGTCGGTTACTGTAGCACGTCCGAAAATTTTCAGATCCGGCTCCAAAATTTCAGATCTTGCCCCGATTTGGTTGATTTGGAGCATAGGAGACCATTCTCTGCATCTTTGGTGCGTTAAAGAACGTCGGAGACCAATTTTTGGTGGTAAGAAAATTTTCAGATCTAGTTTTAAATCTCAGATCTAGCTTGATTCGCTTGTTTTTTTGGGAAAAAGAGACTGTTTATTACATTTCTAGTGCATTGGAGATCGTTTTTCAGTTGTTTCGGTGAGTTTTTACGGTTGCGAGTACTGTTCATCGCCGGAATCTTCATCGGAAGTACTGTTCATTGCCAGAATCTTCATCGGAAGCACTGTTCATCGTCTTCTACGGCGAGGCACTGTAGCACGGTCAACGGTCAACGGTACTATTTGGTCAAAGTTGCTGTTTGGTCAAAGTTGCTGTTTGGTCAAAGCTGCTGTTTGGTTAAAGCTGCTGTTTGGTCAAAGCTGCTGTTTGGTCATTGTTGTTGTTTGGACCAAGTTTTCTGTTGCGATCGTTATTGTTTCCTCGACACAGTTCCGGTAAGTTTATGTTTAATTCAGAAAAGAATTCTGAATTTCTGTGTGAATTTACTGGATTGTGCTGGATTGAATTTCTGGTTTACTGCTGTGAATTTTGTTGGACTGCTGTGTTGAATTTCTGTTAGTGAAGTTCTGGTCAGTTTGCAAGGTTCTGAACAGTTTTGTGAAATTCAATTTCTGATTGCGAAATTTGCTAGTAATTTATCTGCTGTTATTTGAGAAGATGTCGACTCATAAATTCGATATTGAGAAGTTCAATGGATCGAATGATTTCACTTTGTGGAAGGTAAAAATGAGGGCACTTCTGGTTCAGCAGGGATGTGCAGTGGCATTAGAAGGAGAAAGTAGTCTACCTAACACGTTGAAAGAAGAGGAGAAGAAGGAAATTTTGGCAAAGGCTCATAGTGCATTACTATTGAGTCTGACAGATGAGGTGTTGAGAGAAGTAGTTGATGAATCAACTGCTGCAGGTTTGTGGAAGAAATTGGATGATAAATACCAGAAAAAGTCTCTCACAAACCGGTTATATCAGAAGCAGCGTTTGTATACCCTGCGGATGACAGAAAATATGCAGGTAAAAGATCATCTTGATAATTTTAATCGGATTATCCTGGATTTACAGGGTGTTGGGGTTAAGATAGATGATGAAGATCAGGCTATCATTCTTTTGTGTTCTCTACCAAATTCATATGAGAACTTTGTTGACACTATGTTGTATGGTAGAGATAGTATCTCTGTTAATGATGTCAAAGATGCTTTGCAGTCTAAAGAGCTGAAGAGAAGAGTCTCTAGTTCTAATGAGGATGGTGCAGAAGCAGGTTTGTATGTTGGCAGAGGCAGAGACACTAAAAGGGATGATGGAAAAAGAAGCAAGTCACGGTCTAAGTCGAGGAACAAAGGAGGACCTCGATGTTATCACTGTAAACAGAAGGGGCACATCAGGAAGAATTGTCCACAGAGGAAGAAGGGAAATGACGAGAAGGAACCGAATACCAGTGGTAGTGCTTCGGTGGTGCAAGATAGTTCTGATGGAGAAGAAGACATTGATGTTCTCACAGTCAGCACCTCTGGTTCTGCAAATACTTGGGTCTTGGACACAGGTGCATCTTATCATATGACTTTCTCACGTGAACTGTTTACTTCTTTCAAGGAGTGGAATGGTGTTGTGAGGTTGGGTGATGATGAGCAGCTCAGTGTTAAGGGCAGTGGTTCTGTGCAGATTCAGATGTATGATGGAATAGTCAGGACGCTTGATGCTTGGTATGTTCCTGGTCTACGGAAGAATTTGATTTCTCTTGGTACTCTCGACAAACAAGGGTACAAGTACTCTGGAGAGAATGAACAGTTGAGAATTTCCAAAGGTGCTCTGGTTATAATGAAGGGTAAATTGCAGCATGGCATTTACTTTCTGATTGGTAGTTCTGTGATGGGGACAGTGGCTGTATCTAAATCTTTAGGGAAGAATGATGATTATACAGAGTTGTGGCATTGTCGATTGGGACACATGAGTGAGAAAGGGCTGTCAATTCTAAGTAAACAAGGATTGTTAGAAGGAGCAGAAACTGGGAAACTGAAATTCTGTGAAGTTTGTGTTATGGGTAAACAACGCAGAGTTAAGTTCAGTTCTGGGAAGCATACTTCTACGGATGTTCTGCAATATGTTCACTCAGACTTGTGGGGTCCTTCTCCAGTTGAATCTCAGGGCAAATGCAAGTACTTTGTTACTTTCATTGATGACTACTCTAGAAGGGTTTGGGTATATTTTCTGAAATCCAAAGATGAAGTGTTTGGGAAGTTCAAGGAGTGGAAGACCATGGTTGAGAAACGGACTGGAAAACAGGTCAAAACACTCAGAACTGATAATGGGTTGGAGTTCTGTAACGCTCCATTTGATGAATTTTGCAAGAAAGAAGGTATAGTGAGGCATCGCACTGTACGTCATACACCACAGCAAAATGGAGTTGCAGAACGTATGAATCAAACACTGTTGCAGCGTGCGAGATGCATGCGATTAAACGCTGGCTTGCCAAAACAATTCTGGGCTGAAGCAGTTAACACTGCTTGTTATCTGGTGAATAGATCGCCATCTACTGCAATTGATTTTAAGACTCCTCAAGAGGTATGGTCCGGTAAACCTTCTGATTATTCTGGCCTGCGTATATTTGGTTGTCCTGCTTATGCTCATGTGAATGATGGTAAACTAGAGCCTAGGGCAATGAAATGCATATTTCTAGGGTATGCACATGGAGTTAAAGGGTACAGACTGTGGTGTACTGAAAAGGATAGAACTCCAAAATTTATTATTAGCAGAGATGTAACTTTTGATGAGTCTGCTATGTTTGGTCAGAAGGAGGAGCTTGGTAGTCATGCAGGTAATAATGATCAAGGTGCCAACCAGAAGGTGAAAATTGAAGTTCAAACTTCAAAAAGGGTTATAACAGACCCTGTACAGCAGCCCAGGGAAGAAGAAGAATCACAACCTATAGCAACAAGGAGGGAAAGAAGGGAAATCAGAAAACCTATGAGGTATGCAGATTGTGTTGATATAGTTGATGTTAATTCAATTGCTTATGCCTTGGCAGTAGGTGAAAGTATTGATTCTGATGACCCGAGATCATATAAAGAAGCAGTTGAGAGTAGAGAAGCATCAGAATGGCTGGTTGCAATGAATGAAGAGATGCAATCTCTTGAGAAGAACGAAACATGGGATCTTGTACCGTTACCAAAGGGAGTGAAACCGGTAGGATGCAAATGGGTCTTCAAGAAGAAAGAAGGTATTCCTGGAGTTGAACCAGCAAGGTTCAAAGCACGACTTGTGGCAAAGGGTTTTTCACAAAAGGAGGGAATTGATTATCATGAAGTTTTCTCCCCGGTTGTGAAGCATAAAACCATTCGTGTCCTTTTGTCCATGGTAAGTGTTTTTGACTTGGAGTTGGAACAACTGGATGTGAAAACTGCTTTCTTACATGGAAATTTAGAGGAGCAGATCTATATGTCACAGCCAGAAGGATTTCTTGATTCTGAGAAGAAAGATCATGTATGTTTGCTGAAAAAGTCCTTGTATGGTTTGAAGCAGTCTCCTAGACAGTGGTACAAGAAATTTGATGCATTCATGACTTCCCATGGTTTTCTGCGTAATCAGTTTGATAACTGTGTCTACTCTAAGAAACTTGCAGATGATTCTTATATTTATTTGTTGCTATATGTTGATGATATGTTGATTGCTGCAAAGAACAAGGTTGAAATTGATAGTTTGAAAGCCTTGTTGAGCAGTGAGTTTGAGATGAAGGATTTGGGTGCAGCCAAGAAGATATTGGGCATGGAGATTTGGAGAGATAGAAGTGCAGGTTTACTGTATGTATCTCAACAGAAATACATAGAAAAATTATTGCAGTCTTTCCAAATGAATAATTCTAAGCCGGTTAGTACTCCGTTGGCGGCACATTTTAAACTTGATGCTAGTACAATACCTACTACAGCTGAGGAAAAAGGGTATATGAGTTCAGTGCCCTACTGTAATGCTGTTGGAAGCTTGATGTATGCAATGGTGTGTACTAGGCCTGATCTGGCTCATGCAGTCAGTGTGGTAAGTAGGTTTATGAGTAATCCTGGGAGAGCTCACTGGAGTGCAGTTAAATGGTATGCGGTATCTGAAAGGTACGAGTAATATTTGCTTGGTTTATGGTGCTGATAAATCTGATAGTGGCTTGGTTGGCTATACAGATTCAGATTATGCTGGAGATCTTTTGAGGAGGAGATCCTTAACATGCTATGTCTTGACTCTGAATGGATGTGCTGTCAGTTGGAAGGCAACACTTCAATCTACAGTTGCCTTGTCTACCACTGAAGCAGAATACATGTCATTGGCAGAAGGAGTTAAGGAAGGTATGTGGTTACATGGTTTGATTGATAGTCTGGGGTTAAATATTCAGAGACCTATCATTTATTGTGATAGTCAGAGTGCATTAAGTTTAGCCAAGAATCCAGTCTACCATGAAAGGTCGAAGCATATTGATATCAGATTGAATTTTATTCGAGATGTGATAGAAGACAAGAAATTATCCATCGAGAAGATAGCCACAGCAGATAATCCAGCAGATATGTTGACAAAGGCTCTACCTTCAGAGAAGTTCAAGCATAGCTTGGACTTGGTGAATGTTTGCATTCCATGAAGCCCTACAGGGCTTGAATGACAGAGATGAATTTGTACTTAGTTCTGGTGATTTGAGAGAATTCAAGTCAAGGAGGGAAATTGTTGGGTTTGACTTGAATTTTGTGGGTGACCCGGTTTGTAACCCGACCCACGACCCACGACCCATTTGTCTCTATATATATGAGTGTGAGGGAATTCATTAGAAGAGTGGTTGATGTAATTTCTCTCTGTATAGCCTCCTTCAGAAAATAATACAGATATTCTCTCTGTCCGTGGACGTAGGTCGCATTGACCGAACCACGTAATTTCTTTGTGTGTTCTTCTCTATCCTTCTCCTTGATTAATTGCCTTTCAGTAACCTAACACAATTTAATATAAATATCATTTGAAAAAACATCAAAAATAAAAAATGGTGGATTGAACAAGTTTATTCAAGTTGAAATATTTTAACCCACAGTCTAAACTATTAGTGGCAGAAGAAAATGAATCTAAACTAACTCGTTTATCTAATCTAATTCTATTATGTGGATTAAGTTGATTTTGATTGATCAATTCAACGAACACTCTTAGTAAGTAAATAGTTTTATATTCCCAAAAATATTATTTTTTTTTAAATTCACATCTCTCTCTTTCCTCATTTGAAGAATAAAATATAATTTCTTTTTTATTTTCATTTTTGGACTGAAAATATCTTACTAAGAAAAAAAAAAGAAATATAAATAAACCCACAGGCCACAGAATAAAAAAGGTAGTCTCTAGTTAAAACGACAGACGTCAGGGCCTCCCTTCGCAGGTGGGAAAGGCAGCAACCAACAGAAGGCAGGATAATGGCTACACACGTTGGAGTCATATCCCCTTCGACCTTTTTCCCTTCACTTCCTCGTCTTCCTCCTCGCTGTCTCACCAAAACCAAACCTTTCCTCAGTAAGTAATGGCACCAAGAAAATCACATCATTTCCGTAACTGCTTTCACTGTAATTTTCAGTGAATTCAACCATTTATCCTATTTGTTTGCTATCTGGGTGCTATAGAATGACTATTTTGAGTTCAATTGAAGTTGTTTGTCGGGCTTGAGATATTTCCCATCAATGATTCCCCTGCCTTATAAATTTTTGTTTTTTCCGAGATTTTTGACAAGTGGTTCAATATATGGGAAATTCAAGTTCTTTTATTGCTCGGGGCATATTTGTGATGTTACAAGCAGTGTCGTGCCTTTTCATTTCTCTATGTATGTGATGTTTTGATAGTTTATGGGAAAGTGAATGTTTGTTCAACCAAATTCGTTGTGTTAAATAGCTTGCCCATGTTCTGTTACTTGTTTTAATGCTTAATTCACTAGTTGTATGGTTAGACAGAGCAATTTTAGTCTGAGAAATTAAGATGGAGTTTGCTGCATCCTTGAC
Organism: Biancaea sappan; assembly: GCA_037074585.1. Lineage (NCBI taxonomy): Eukaryota > Viridiplantae > Streptophyta > Magnoliopsida > Fabales > Fabaceae > Biancaea > Biancaea sappan. The sequence continues at coordinate 30,492,215 of CM073499.1, forward strand.
CTATGAATTTCTGCCTAAATTTGTGTATCCTGTCTGAGTTATTTAACGTCATAGGTTTTGTGTTGCTGAAAGGAAAACAAAAAAAGTTGGGTTCATTACATTGTAGTTCTTTGTCAGTGGCTAGCATGAGTAATGATCCCATTCGGGAGTGGATTCTTTCTGAAGGAAAAGCTACACAGATAACCAGAATCAGTCCTGTTGGTGGAGGTTGTATCAATCTTGCAAACCGATATGACACTGATGCTGGATCTTTCTTTGTAAAAACAAACAGGTATTTTATAAACACGGGTTACATGGCCTTTTTTTTTTTTGGGGTAATCGATTAATAGTTGATCATTGTCCTTGGCTATGTTGTGTAATTTCAATCCTGTTTATATCTTCCTTCACATCATCCACTACATTAAATGTTTTGTTATGGTTGGAACACTTCATCAGGAGTATTGGACCATCAATGTTTGAAGGAGAGGCTCTTGGTTTAGGAGCAATGTATGAAACTAGGTCAATCCGTGTGCCTAAGCCGTATAAGGTGCGGAAAAGTGAAAATGAGTGTCATTGAAGCTTCTTGTTTCCCTACTTTTTAATGTCAGCATAAGTCCAATTGCTAAAGGGAACTTAAGTTATCTTTTAGGAATTGTAGGTTGGATCATTACCTACTGGTGGTTCTTTCATCATCATGGAATTCATTGAATTTGGTTCATCTAGAGGAAATCAGGTGAGCTAATTGGGAATTATTTCCAGTTAGTAAAACTTGTGCACTCTAACTTATGTTGATTGCTCCCCAGTCTGATCTAGGGAGGAAGCTTGCTGAAATGCATAAAGCCGGAAAATCTAGTAAAGGCTTTGGTTTTGATGTTGACAACACCATTGGCAGGTATAATTCATTTGTTATACAGTCCTCAAATTTTATGGTCTCCATTTTCCAACATGCTTATCATTTATCATATATCTTTATTTATCTTGATATATTGACCATGTCAGTTTTATGCTTTATAGACTAATTGATTTCTAATGACAATACAAATATTATGTTGTAGCACTCCACAGATAAACACTTGGTCATCGGATTGGATTCAGTTTTATGGGGAGCATAGATTGGGTTACCAGCTGAAGTTAGCACTGGACCAGTATGGTGACAGAACCATTTATGAAAAAGGTAGTCTTTATAAAGAACTACTGTTCTTTCTAGGGATTAATTTTGGTCGCACATCATATCTAGTATATTCAGAGTAAATAAAGTTGATCAGATGTGTTTGTATATACTTGAAGAAATGGGGAGGTTGTGGTTGGAGACATGAAAGAATTTCTCCTAACAAAAGTTTATTGAACAGTGGTGAAGATATAACTCTGTTCTTGGTCCAATATCTTATTACATTGCATAATCAAATCAAAACCATGGTAGCAGTTGTTGTTTTGACATTTCTCCGTTTTATCTGACTTTCCTTGTGGAGTGATCCAACTCAGAAATTTTAAGAACCTAGAACAATTAGCAAATAAATTTCTATGAAAACAATTATTTCAGGAGTGAAGTTGAAGAGTTTAGCATTTTCCTCACGTCTAATTATCATGTGAGGAGAGAAACCATGAACTATAGGTGTTTCATCATACTCATAGCGTGTTGGATACAATTTGATTCTTTTGAGATAATGGCATGAAGATCTATTTTGAAGATACTTTCTCTAAAAGTAGTGAATATTTCAGTGTTTTTCATATTGACCAAATTTATGACAGGGCAAAGATTGGTAAAAAGTATGGGACCCTTGTTTGACAATGTGGTGATAGAACCATGCTTGCTACATGGAGACCTCTGGAGCGGAAATATCAGTTCTGACAAGAACGGGGAGCCTGTTATATTGGACCCAGCATGTTATTGTAAGTCATTGTTCGTTTAAAGATCAAATTTAGCCAAAAGTCAGAGCTCAAGTTATGGACTTGGATTCTTGTCGCACTTGAATTTGACAGTCACAGAAGTAAAAAAAAAAAAAAAAAAGGAAAATGGATTTTCTTTTTTAACATTTATTTGAAGTCAGTCTGGTATTAGACGATCACTGATTAATTTGGGCCCACTAGCTGCCTGTCAACATAAGTAAAACTTAGTACAAAATGTTGAATCTTGAGAGTTATGCGACATACCTTGAAAGTTCAGTTCTCAAGGTCTGCGTGCTTCCTGAGACACTTTGGATTTGTGCCCTAGGCTCAAAGTTTAAGTAAACATTAGGAAGTGGGAAGCTTAACTCGTCTAACTTGCAGCCTTAGAAAGTAGAAACATTTAATTCAAGCTTGAAAATAAAACTGCGTGATCTCCAACTACAGTTGAAATTGGGGTCAGTGCAAGAAATTGGAAACCCAGGCACATATTCTTACATTTATTGCTTAAATTACCAATCAATCATCTTAACTTTTATTAAATCATGTCCAGGGCGTTAATCATTTTACTATGGTGTTTCAAGGAGAGTAATCTATAAAAGTTGGGGCCTTGGGATGCCATTCTTCAAGTCAATGTGTGTGTAAGAATGTATTTAGTCAACAGGAGCTGAAGAGTTCAGTGATATTTTGTGCTGGTTTCTATCAAAAGCTCTTTTGAAAAACTTGAGGTCAATTCTAATGATAATTAACAAAGGCATAAATATATGCAACACTTTTTTCTTCATTAGTGTACATTTACACGTGAAAGAAATGTTGTGATGGCAAAGGTGAATTTCTATTGGTACAGCATAACTTTGTGATTTTGGAAACTGTTTAAAGCAATGACTGCTACAATGTTCTATGTTGTCTTATTTTCTAGATGGACACAGTGAGGCGGAATTTGGAATGTCCTGGTGTGCTGGCTTTGGAGGATCATTCTATAATTCATATTTTGAGGTGATGATGCTATCTAATTTGTGGTGCAAAGGTTTTATAGTTATTGTACTGCATGTTTTATCCTCTTTAACATGTTTTTATTGACAGTGTGTACAATTATACAGTTTTTATTAACAATATGACAGCTGAACAACTATAAGATAGTCTTTTCTATATTTGGACTAAAATGAAAACATTAAGTTTCATTTAAAATTAACTGCAAGAGGCTGTTTTCTTGCTTGAACAATTTTCATGGATTGGGATTTGGTTGGGATAAAAATACAGATATAAGAAGCCACGTGAGGATTGGCATCATATGGCCTCTTGCAATCAACTCTATTGGAATTTAAAATTCAGGGAGGTGTTTTATCAGATTTTGAATTTCAGGTTTCAATTGTGTAATTAAGCCTTAGTTCATAAGAGTAAAATATAGTTGCCCTTTATTTCTTTTCAATAAAAATTAAGAAAATGGGGGACATATTTTGGTTATCGACTTAACAAGTGCAATTCAAAACTTTAATCCCTTGTAAATTTCTTGAACTTTGAAACCAAAAAAAAAAAAAAGAAAGAAAGAAAGAAGAAGAAGAAGAAGAAAGGACCTACAATATGTGATTTTCTTTCCTGGTGTTTCTGGGGTCATAGCACTTTATTTTTGGTTGTTGCGTGGAGTCAGTTAAGAACTGGCCAAATGACGTGTGTTTTATTAACTATTTGTGAATTATAGAATACCCTAATTTTGTTTGAGGGACAATAATTTCTTGGTATCAGGCATAGCTAATTCTCTGTAATTCTGTTAATAAATCTTAATTAAGTAAATTATTGATTTGATCTTGAAAAATTATATTTGTTTCAATTGGGTCCCTAAAATATCAAGTATCTCAATTTATTCCTTCAAATATTGCATTTGTCTTGACTTAATTCCTTTGTTTATCAGAATGACATTTGGCAACGAAAAATTTGTTATTTGACAATGATAGTTTTTGAGATTTAGCAATGAAAATGATCAAATTGAGGTAAATATAATTTTTTAGGCACCAAATTGAGAGATTTAATCTTTCAAGGATAAATTGAGGCAATTGTAATCTTTCAGGGACTATATTAATAATTTACTCATCTTAACTCCTAGGCATGTCTCAGCTTTTCAATTGCATGCTGAAATATCAACCTGAGTTAGCAAGTGCAATATCAAAATATTCAACACCGTAGTAATCTTCTAATGTAGAAAATTCTCTTGTATATTCAGGCGATGCCGAAACAGCCCGGATTCGAGAAAAGGAGAGATCTGTATATGTTGTATCACTATTTAAATCATTATAATCTCTTTGGTTCTGGCTACAGATCATCTTCCATGTCCATAATAGATGATTATCTGGCTATGTTGAAAGCTTAGTCCATGTACATAATCAGCTAGCTCATATTCAGTAAGGTCCTTTTCCTGCACATATAACTGATTAGCTAGGGTTTATCTGAGAGGTTCTTGTAATTTTCTCCTACACTCTTTTAGCTTCAGTTTCAAGTTTTCTGCTTATTTCACTGACAAATAGAGGACTTCGTGGTTCATGAAAAGAAGAGGGGAAAAGAGGGAGGGGATTTTCTTTGAGGGATAAAGTTTCTCTTGTTTGTGTTTGTATATGTATATGTTTGACTCCTCTAGTTTTAATTGAGTTAATATTGCTTTTTGACTAGTAGAAATGAGAGTAAATATTCACATTGGTCCCTGAAGGGTACACATTTTATTATTTAGTTCTTAAAATTTATGTGTTGAATAGGTTAGTCCCCATTTGTTATGGGTTAGTAAAATTATTCCTTTTGTAAGATTGAATTATATATTTATCAATCTTACGTGAAAGTATTTGGAGAGAGAGAGAGAGAAAGCAATAGAAGAACTGAATTGATTCAATAGGCAAGAATTCAAGATACAGCTTACTAAGTCTGATGAATCAGACTTTATATTGTAACCCAACTGACAAGTTTTAACTACCAAACTACCAACTGAAAACAACTAATAGTAACTAACTCAATCAAAACACTAAACAATAAAGAAAACGTTAGTACAACAAACAACACAAAACACGTGTTACTTAACTTTCCCCTTCAAACGAGAGTGTTACACAGCCCGAATTTGCTACATAGAAGACTAAACCTGGAACCTGCCAATGATTTAGTGAAAACATCTGCAGGCTGTTCAGAAGATGGGACATAGCCAATAGCAATTTCTTTGCTAAGAACCTTACCTCTCACAAAGTGTAAGTCAATCTCAACATACTTAGTTCTAGCATGTAACACAGGATTAGGAGCAATAGCTTTGGCGTTAATGTTGTCGCACCATAGCATAGGAACTCTGTACAAAGGAAACTTCAGTACTCTCAGGAGAGATTTCAACCAAGTAACTTCACTAACCAGAGAAGCCAAAGCCCTATACCCAGCTTTAGCACTAGACCTTGAAACCACACCTTGCTTCTTGCTAGACCAAGAAAGCAATGAATCTCCCAGAAAAACACAAAAACTACGAACAGATCTTCTATCCAACACATCATTTGCCCAATTTGCATCTGAAAAACCCATCAAAGTGAGCTCTAAAGAAGGCTTGATGTGTAAGCTGAGATCCCTAGTCCCTCTTAGATATCTTAGAATCCTCTTTTCTTTAATCCAATCCAGTGTAGATGGCGAATTCAAGTGCTGACTTAACTGATTCACTGCAAAAGCCACATTTGGTCTAGTATTCACCAAATATTGTCACCCTCCAACAAGACTTCTGAACAAGGAAGGGTTGTCAAGTAATTCTTCCTTAGCTTTAAACCTATGTTTCCCAAGAACCATAGGAGTAGGACCAGGTGAGTTTTCTGACATATTGAATTTTTCAAGCAAATTCTGAATGTAATTCTTCTGATTTAAGAGCATTCCAGCACTATTTCTAGTCGCCTCAATGCCCAAAAAATAGTGAATCTCACCAAGATCCTTCAAAGAAAAGACACCATTAGCCTTGAAATAAAATTCTCTACCAACTCAGCACTGTCTCTTGTAGCAAGCATGTCATCTATGTACACCAAAACCATAATGACATGGCTGTCCGTGTACAGAACAAACCATAATGGAAACCCCATTGTAAAAGAAAGTCCCTAAGCCTGTCATACCAAGCCCTTGGGCTTGCTTAAGCCCATAAAGGGCCTTTTCCAACTTGCAAATGTGTTGAGGCTGAGAAGAATGAACAAAGCACTCAAGTTGATTCATATAAACATATTCTTGTAAGCATCCGTTTAGAAAGGCATTGTCAATGTCGATTTTCTTCACTCTCCAATTTAATAAAACAACAATAGATAGTACAAGTCTTACAGTAGCCAACTTAGCCACGGGACTGAACGTCACACCCACATTTATTTCGGGATCTCGTTGAAATCGTTTGGTAACTGTAATTTCTAGATGTAAGTAATTTCACTTATTCCATTTCATTCATAGGCAACGGATATATATACATGGGAATCCCTACAATCAAGCCTACAATCAAGCTATACAATCAAGCCTACAATCAAGCCTACAATCAAGCTATACAATAAAGCCTACAATCAAGCCTACAATCAAGCCTACAATCAAGCTATACAATCAAGCCTACAATCAAGCCTACAATCAAGCTATACAATATCTTAACACTCCCCCTCAAGCTGGATCATAGATGTTAATCATGCCCAGCTTGTTACAAATATAATTAATGCGAGCTCCATTTAAGGCCTTAGTGAAAATATCTCCTAACTGGTCTTCAGTTCTAACATATCCTGGAGTAATGAAATGATCTTCAATCTTTTCACGAATGGTGTGACAATCGATCTCAATATGTTTAGTTCGTTCATGAAACACGGGATTAGAAGCAATGTGAAGAGCAGCTTGGTTGTCACACCATAATGTTACTGGTAATGGGGTCTCGAAGCCAACTTCTTTCAATAGTTGGTATATCCATACAATTTCACATACTGAGTTTGCCATAGCTCTGTATTCTGATTCTGCAGTAGATCGAGAAACAATATTTTGCTTCTTGCTCTTCCATGAAACTAGATTCCCTCCTACAAAGACACAATAACCAGTAGTAGATCTCCTATCATCTTTGCACCCTGCATAATCTGCATCAGAATAAACTTCAATCTTAGTGTGTCCATGATACCCATAAAATAATCCATGTCCTCGGGCTCCTTTTAAATAGCAAAGAATTTGTTCTAGGAGTGCCCAATGGTTGACAGTCGGGGAGGATATAAAGCGATTGGCCACACTAACAGAATATGCAATATCGGGGCGAGTCACAGTCAAATAATTCAATTTTCCCACAAGTCTCCTATACTTTTCAGGATCATGAAATGGCTCACTATCCCCAATTTCGACATTTATCATCTTTGCCTTGTGAGTCCTGTCAGTTTGCCAAACACCATCGTGTTCCCTTAGGGTCTCGAGTTAATAAACGGGCTACGTCCTCTTTTGAATTAGTTCATTTTGATGTTTGGGGTCCTTGTCCTATTGTGGCCAAGGCAGGTTTTAAGTATTTTGTTACCTTTGTTGATGATTACTCTCGTGTTACCTGGTTATATTTAATGAAAAGTCGCTCTGAAGTTTTTTCACATTTTTGTGCTTTCTATACTGAAATTAAAACACGATTTAAAATTTCTGTTCAAACCTTGAGGAGTGACAATGCTAAAGAGTATCTCTCTGAGCCTTTCCAGTCTTACATGATTCAACGTGGTATCTTGCATCAATCCTCGTGTGTTGACACACCCGCCCAAAATAGAGTTGCTGAACGTAAGAATCGACATTTACTTGAAGTTGCTCGAGCTCTTTTGTTTCAAATGCATGTTCCTAAACCTTTTTGGGCTGATGCTGTCTCCACAGCTTGTTTTTTGATTAACCGCATGCCATCTTCTGTTCTTGGGGGAGAGATTCCATATTCTGTTTTGTTCCCATCCACAGCTGTATTTCCTATTGAGTCTCGTATCTTTGGCAGCACTTGTTTTGTAAGGGACACTAGACCCCAGGTCACAAAGTTAGACCCTAAGTCTCTTAAATGAGTTTTCCTTGGTTATTCTCGTCTCCAAAAGGGATACAGGTGTTTCTCTCCTACTCTTCAGCGTTATCTTGTTTCTGTTGATGTTACCTTCCAAGAAGACATTCCGTTCTTTTCTACTTCTTCTTCTTCTCATGTTCCGAGGGACGATGATGATCTGCTCATCTACACTGTACCTTTTTCTCAGCCATCCACAAGTACTCCTACACCTTCTCTGGCACCCACTCGGCCACCAATTGTTCATGTCTACACTCGACGTCCATTGCCTGCAGGTTCAGATTCATGCCCTCCACCTTCTGTTTCGTTGCCGGATCCTGATTTCGCTTCTCCGGACCTCCCTATTGCCCTTCGCAAAGGTAAACGTCTTTGTACTTATCCTATTGCCTCAGTTGTTTCTTATGATCATTTATCCTCTACCTCTTGCTCTTTTTTGGCCAACCTTGACTTTGTGTCCATTCCTAAGACTGTCCATGAAGCTTTGGCCCATCCTGGGTGGCGTGATGCTATGATGGAAGAGATAAATGCACTTGACTATAACAATACTTGGACATTAATGAATTTACCTGCTGGGAAGAAAGCTATTGGGTGCAAATGGGTGTTCACAATTAAAGTCAACCCTGATGGGTCTGTGGCTCGGTTGAAGGCTTGTCTTGTTGCGAAAGGATATGCTCAGACTTATGGTGCTGATTATTCCGATACTTTTTCTCCAGTTCCCAAACTTACCTCAGTTCGTTTGTTGATCTCCTTGGCTGCCACTCATAACTGGCCACTACACCAGTTGGATATTAAAAATGCTTTTCTTCATGGTACTCTCCAAGAAGAGGTCTATATGGAGCAACCCCCTAGGTTTGTTGCTCAGGGGGAGTATGGGAAAGTATGTCGACTTCAGAAATCGCTATATGATCTGAAACAGAGCCCTCGTGCATGGTTTGGCAAGTTTAGCCAAGTTGTTTTGAAATATGGAATGAAGAAAAGCAAATCTGATCACACGGTATTTTATAGGCAGTCTAAGGATGGTATCATTCTTCTTGTGGTATACGTTGATGATATTGTGATAACTGGGAGTGATAGTTCTGGTATCTCTGGCCTTAAAACTTTCTTGCAGTCACAGTTTCAGACAAAGGATTTGGGACCTTTGAAATATTTCTTAGGGGTTGAAGTTTTGAGAAATAAGAAGGGGGTCTTCTTGTCCCAAAGAAAGTATGTTCTTGACTTATTGACAGAAACAGGAAAGATGGGGGCTAAGCCATCAAGTACCCCTATGACTCCTAACATACAGCTTGAGAACTGGGAGAGACGGATGACCCATTTGACAGTGCAAATCAAAAGGAGAAAGCGAACTAGAACATGCCAAAGATCTTGGTGTCTTAGTATCAAGAGTGTAGAGGCCACCAGACTCATGCCCGCTACCAATAATCTGCTTCGTCGTAAGATCCTGAAAAATACAATGAGTAGGAAAGAATGAGACACTACAATTTAGGGCACGAGTGAGTTTACTAACAGAAATCAGATTAAATGAAAAATTAGGTAAACTCAGTACTGAAGGTAGAGATAAAGATGGGGTCAGGTTAATGGTGCCAGAACCAAGGACACGGGGTGTAGAGCCATCAGCTATAATCACATGAGACGAATGGACATGAGTATCAAAAGTAGAGAAAAGACTAGGATTACCTGTCATATGGTCTGAGGCACCAGAATCTATAACCCAGCTGGACGATGAAGAGATGAGACATGTGGGGGATTTACCTGTATCAGCGAAGGCAGCAGTGGGAGTAGAAGTTTTAAGTGATTCTTGATATTGAGTGAACTTGGCAAAGTCATCAGCAGAAACCATAATAGTCTTATCAGCAGATGAGGCAACATGGGCAGATCGTCCTGTCTGATTCTTGTTGAGAAGTTTCTTGCAAGTGCGTTTTGTATGCCCCAGCTCATGACAGTAATAGCACTCAACTTCACCAGACTCCTGACTCCGATGTTCTATATTCTTGTTACGATTGTGCGATCCTCCCCGTGAGCCACCTCGAGATCCACCACGACTAACAAGAGCACTGCTATTATTAGTAGTGATTTGAGAAGGTTGTGAGTTTTCTGTACGAAGAACTCTAGCAAAAACTTCTTGCAAAGGAGAAATTTCAGATGCTGAGAGAATTTGAGATTTGACTGCTTCGAAATCTGAGCGCAGACCTGTCAGGAAACTCATAACTGCCATTTTCTCTCTTTGAGCTTGCTGAACCTTAATATCAGAACTAAAAGGGAGAAGCATATTTAGTTCTTCATAGGTTTTCTTAAATTCCATGAAATAAGCAGTAAGAGACTTGTCTTGCTGCTCTCCTCGATAAAATGACTTACATACCTCGTAGGTGCGAGATATGTTTCCTCGTCCAGAATACAAAAAATCCAAATATTCCATTAATTCTTTCACAAATTCACAATGGTTAATCAAACCGAGTACCTCTATGTCAATAGAGTTCCGAATTTGCAAGAATAGTCTCGCATCATCACGCAACCACGCTTTTCGAGTGTCGTCACTAGGGGGATCAGAGATGAGATGATCATCCTTCTCAATGCTCCGCAAATATACGCGAATGGTTTTACTCCAATCTAAATAGTTGGAGCCATTGAGTTTGTGTTCGGTAATCTTCGTCATCACAGGGACGACCTCAGCCATAACTGTAGTTTTACTGTCTGCCATAGGTGGGAAAAGTACACAGCACACAAACACAACCAAAAATAAATGGATTCAGCCTAAAACAGTAAACCAAAGAGAACCAAACCAAACCAGAAGGTCAAACAGCAGGGAAGACGCCGGAAAGGACAGGAAGTCGCCGAAAAACGGACGAAAACGCCGACGAAACAAAACGGAGAGGAAGACGGCGTCGGACGCGCCCGGCGCGTGGATCCGCTGGCAGAAAGAACGAGTGGCGCGTGGAGGTCACACGCGCCGCCGATGGCTTCCGGACTCTCGGGGTCTGCCGGCCGGGGAAGTCTGAACGTTGTTGGGGGGGTGGTGAGAACCAACAACCACCGTAGAGGGTTGGGCTCTTCTCACGCACACACAAGCAGTACCGAGAACGCCAACAGCTCTGATACCATGTAATTTCTAGATGTAAGTAATTTCACTTATTCCATTTCATTCATAGGCAACGGATATATATACATGGGAATCCCTACAATCAAGCCTACAATCAAGCTATACAATCAAGCCTACAATCAAGCCTACAATCAAGCTATACAATAAAGCCTACAATCAAGCCTACAATCAAGCCTACAATCAAGCTATACAATCAAGCCTACAATCAAGCCTACAATCAAGCCTACAATCAAGCTATACAATATCTTAACAGTAACCAACCTGGCCTTGTATCGTTCCACAGAGCCATTTGCTGCCATCTTTGTTCTGAACACCCACTTGCAATCAACTAATTTCTGCCCATTGTAGGGAACAAGCTTCCATGGCTCTTCTTCAATGAGGGATTTTAAAAGCAATCTGAGGATCAGTAGGATCATTGGTGACAGTGGTCTTGCAGCATACACTGGTCTAGACTTAATGGCTCCAATTTTGGTTCTTGTAATCATAGGATGAGTGGATTAGGCAGCATGTTCTTCTGCATTTTCTGCTGCTTTCTCCTTATCTTTTTCTGCATTCCCTTCAAGATTGTGAGGACTAGAATCACCATTTTCTTCATTTACTCTTTCAGCTTCCACTGTACTTCCAGAGTCATGAGTTTTTGCAAGATCAGATTTTTCAAGGGCCTGCACATCGTTCAAACCAGAATTAGAACAACAACGATTACCACATTTAATTACAACTGGCATCACATCAACCACATCGCTTCTTTGATTTCCTAGTATTCAAAAATCCTTTCTTGAATGGAAACTCCTCCTCATTAAAAATTACATGCCTAGAAACATAAATCTTTTCAGTGGAAGAGAGGCATCTAAAACCCTTGTGAGACATACGTGGACAAAGATATACACACTTCACTGAATGATAGTCCATTTTATGTTTATTATAGGGTCTTAGATAAGGGGAACATTCACAGCCAAACACTTTTACTTCTTTAAAATCTGGATTCTTTCCCAATAAAATAAAATAAGAAATTTTCCCTTTCAAAGCAGTGGTAGGTAGCCCATTAAGTATCTGCCCAATAAGTTAAAGGAGCACCAGCTTGTACCAACATGCTCAAGCCCATTTCTACTACCTGATGGTGTTTTCTCTCGACCCTACCATTTTGAATGGAAGCGTATGGGCATGAATTTCTAATAATTAAATTACCACTGTTTTGACCAACATCCAAAAAGACTTCAATTTTGCTCCACCATCACATTTCCAAACCTTGATTTTTCTCTCCAATTGATTCTCTACCATAGTTTTAAAACATTTGAAAGCTTGTACTACTTCACTTTTACTTTTAAGAGGGAAAAGCCGTACATATCAACTACAGTCATCAAGAAATGAGATATAGTTTTTGAAACCAGAGTTTGATTGAATGGAAGCTAGACCCCATAAATCTGAATGTATTAAATCCAAAGGTTTTTCAACTACAGATTCAGATCTTTTGAAGGGAAGAGTATGTGCTTTTCCTAATTGACAAGCATCATAAAAGGAGCTTCTTTTATTAATCAAATTTATCAGATTACAAATTTTAAACACCCCAACTAAAATCTTTTCAGAAGGGTGTCCAAGCCTCATGTGCCAACGTTCACTCTTAGGGAGTTTACATTTTTCTTTTGAATCATCACAGGTCTTTTCTGCCACATAGCAACCAGTAGTAGGTAGGCTCTTCAACCTGTGTAATCCCTCTTGAGTTCCTTGCATTAGGACCTTCTCCGTCGACTTTTCCTTCACATAGCAACTGTTTGAGTCAAATTCAACAAGCACATGATTATCTGAAGTCAGTTTAGACACACAAGATTCTTATTAATCTTTGGAACATGTAAGAGATTACTGATCTTTAAAGATGGACCTTCCTTGCTATAAGATAAAGGAAGACTTCCCTTTGCTTGCAATATTTATTCTTTCTCGATTACCAACCGCAAGAAAATCTTGGAAGAAGTCTTTGTACCTTGATAGCAAATCAGTCATTGGTTACATGGTGAGAGGCACCACTATCCATCTACCAATCCGGAGTGTCGAGATTTTCCTGAGTTATGGCATAGGCTGATTGACACTGACCAGTAGAGTTGTCCTTATTCCTATATGAATTTCCTCATGTATTACTAGCAAAATTTTGGTCAAAACGATAAAAGCAGTTTTTGGCAATGTGTCCTACCTTGGCACAAATTTGACAGGTGGGACGATTATTTGAATTTCCACCTCTCCCACGTGCTGCTCTGCGACTGCCACATGTATTTCTACCTCTCCAGCCATGACTAGAGTTAGTCTTGGGTTTGCCAGTAACCACACTTGCACTTGGTTGAATATTCTGCGATATGGCAGACCACAGTTCGAGTCTACCTTCGAAGGTCAGAAGTGAGGCTTGCAGCTTCGTCCGCGTCAGCCTAGGTATATCAGACAACTGTACCACGATGGCACTGTACTCAACACCAAGACCCCCCAATGTTTGGGTTATCAAATCATCGAAGGATAAGGGACATCCAGCAAGAAAGAGATTATCCGAGAGTTCTTTTATTTTTCGCAGATATTCATCCATTTTTAACCCATTCTTTCTGTCTTTGAAACTCGTTTTTGTACAGTGTGATTCTCGAACGATTTTGAGTTCCTGCGAGTTCTTTAATAGCGCTCCACAAATCTTGTGAAGTCTTGGCTCCGAGGACCTGTGACGCTACCTCTGTTGTCATCGCGTTGTACAACCAGCCCATAAGAAGCTGATCCATGGTGACCCATTCCTCGAAATATGGGTTCACCCTCCTCTCGGTGCCATCTATGATGAATACATTGGGACATGAGTTGGTTCCTTAGATATAGCCATCTAGTTTGTTGCCTCGGATGAGCGGTGGAACCATGGAGCTCCACAACATATAGTTGGTTCGATCCAACTTGATCGAATAGAGTTGATTCAGAGACATGATGGGAGGTGTAGCCTTGTTTTGGTTAGCAAGGTTCGACATCTGCGCATTGCTCCACTTTGAGCTTCGGGCATGGCAGACTTTGCGACTGAGCGTCCATGACGATGAATCAGACCGAAAGCTGCTCTGATACCAAGTGAAAGTATTTGGAGAGAGAGAGAGAGAGAGAGAGAGAGAGAGCAATAGAAGAACTGAATTGATTCAATAGGCAAGAATTCAAGATACAGCTTACTAAATCTGATGAATCAGACTTTATACATTAACCCAACTGACAAGTTGTGACTACCAAACTACCAACTGAAAACAACTAACAGTAACTAACTCAATCAAAACACTAAACAATAAAGAAAACGTTAGTACAACAAACTACACAAAACACGTATTACTTAACTTGTGGGACTAATTCAATAACACTGTGTAATAAGTTTATAACATCCAGAAACTAAATCATATATAGATCTGATCTTTTAAAAATTAAACAGTCGACTTGGGCATCTTTCTGTGATTAAATTAGTTAGTCTAGAAATGATGCAATTATGAAGGAACCCGTATTTAATCGAGAAGACCAGAAAATAATCAAGAGAATGCTGAAATTTTTATTACTAGAAATGAAGGGGAAAATAGAACAGCAGAGGAAACCCACTAAAGAAAAAGAAATGCACCAGTGACCTAAGCCTCCTATACCAAAGCAAGAGTGCTCCTCTCTAGGGCAAAGGCTCCTACCACACACTGACACAAGATTCTGCATGCCACCTCTCACACTCCCACTACCCATTTATAACTAACTCACTCCCTAAAATTCTTAAATTGCCCTCCTAACAGAATATTAACAGAATACCCCTCCTGATACCTATTAATTAACTCCTTTTATTAATTTTGTTTATGGGATACTATTTGAACCCAAGAACAACAATAATTTTATTTTTCGAGACACCACTTTAGAGAGTTTTACCATTTGCGGTCAACAAATTTGAAAGAAATTAGTCTTGTCTTTTATCGAACGGGAAGATAAGAATGGAAATATGCCTTGGGAAAATAAGAAAAAAGGGGGATGGTGTTTGGTTAGCGTATGTTGACATGATCTAAAGCCCTGGATTTGCTAGATGACAAATAATCAAGTTAGATCACACTTTTAATCACATAATATTCCTTTCCAATCCAGTTCGAATCCCCTCAGGGTCACCAGAAGTTTTCCTGGTTGTTAACTTTAGGGTCCTTTGGAATTAGTCGAGGTGCGCAAGTTGGTCTGGACACCCAAAGATATTAAAAAAATAAAAATTCCTTTCCCATCCATTTAACTCCTCAATTTGGGTAAAATTTTGATTGATCTCATTTGATTGTTGTCATCTAGCGAGTGCATGTGGCTCACGTCAAATCCTTTAGAGCAAGTTATCTGCATATTTACCTTTTAATTTTTTTTTTTGGTGAACCAAATTTACCATTTTTTGTTATAATAAATAAAACTTTGATGGAGGACCCATAGAAGACCCAATTGTAGCTATGGATGGACACCAGAGTTGGCTTGCCATGGATGACGACAATGATAGTTATCGTGGCGACGGCAACGACAAAAAAACAGAGGAGACTAAAGTGGTGGGACATTAAGAGCATCTTCAATGGTGCAATTTTAATGAGTTGTTTAAGCTTTTGTGATATGTCACATCATTAATTTTTACTTGTAACTTTTTATTACTTTAAACAATTCTCCATTCTAATGGTGCAACTCTAAAAAACTCACAAATGAATTTTACAAGTTACCTTTTCATTTATAATGAGTCTCACAACTATCTACTTTTTGCTAGTTTATAATTTTTTTATTATCTTTTTATTGTAAGAACCGGTTGCTAAGAAGAACAGTTCTTACATGTGATAGTTATATTAGCGTATAATGATAAAATTTACTATGAACAAGTTCTTATTTTTAAAAACTCTTGATAAATTATCGTTGGAGATACTCTAAGACTTTCGACTACAAGAGAGAGAGAGGAGAAGATGATGATGAAGGTGGCATAAAAGAAGACAAGAGGAGAGGCACCTCTGATATTTTTTTCAGTCTTTTTATATATTAATTTTTTGGTAAGAGATAATTTGGCCAAAATACATTAAATTCCTTTCTTTCTTTCATTTTAAACTCTACACCAAACAAATCTAATTCAGTCATTTTTCTATTATACCAAACATATTTTTATTCTTCTCTTTTTTATTTTCATTTTCATTTCCAACTTTTTTCTTTTTCTTTTCTTAAAAATCTTTAATGTATACCAAATGTGGTTACGTGGTTCAATATGTAAAGCATGGCAAGTCAATCATGTAGATGTGCTCTTTTTCACAGTATACAGAGATGCAAGTAGGGTATACAAAGATTCAGTTTAGTTTTAGGCATGAATTAAATCGAACTAAACTAAGTTAATTTACTAATTCTTGAACCTATTTAGCTTTGTTTTTTGACGGTTTAATTTAATTTTTCGGTGGTTTGGTTTGGTTTAGTTTTTGGTGACTTGATCCTCTAAAGAATTTAAAAAAAAATAAAAAATTCTCACTTTTATTTTTTAAAAAAAAAACCCTCATAATTTTATTAAATATCAAGTGTTCAGTGTTCACTTTTCTAATTTTCTTAACATGGTCCAATTTTTATTTAGAATTATTGTCCAAGTCATATAGTTAAATTATTTTTAACTATATATATGTAATTATATAAATATATTATAATATATATAAATATATAAATATAATTTTTCATATAGTTAAACTATTTTTAAGTATTTATATATATATATATATATATATTTAAATATAATATAATAAAAGAAATCACTTACTTGATATGTTTTTGACTTGTGATATCACGCAAGTATACTTTATTTTTCACGCAAGTATATTTTTTAAAAAAAGTTTATATTTTTGACATGTGATATCAGAAAATCACTTACTGTTTTTAGATAAACATGAATCATTTACTTGGTATTATTTTGTAATAGTAAAATTTCGTAAAATAAATATTGAACTTCGATTTCTTACAAAGGTGGTTAAATTAATGAATGATATGAAACACCGGTCATGAAATAAATACTATCCTATAAATTAAATATTGAAATTATATTGAGATATACATGGCGAGAAGAAATAACTCAATCAATAATTAATAATAATGATAAATAATATTTGGCGAATTTATATCCTTTCTATAGTTGTTTCGAAATAATGATAAGTCCAACAAAGTATTTTAATTATATATATACATTCACACTCTTTTCCTACAAATAAAGCATGTTTTACAAATTCATTAAGTGGTGGATTAGTGATAAGAGATGTCGGTAACTAAACAAGAGGTATTAATAAGATAATATTTTTTGACTAAAATATTTTTTATTAATATAAATATAGATTAGTCTTTTTTTAAAAAAAGTAAGATTTGTAATATTTTGTTCTAAATTCTTTCGAATACATTTTTTTGGCTATTTATTTGTTTATAATTTTTTGAATGTTCAAAATATACAATTAGATTAAAAAATAATATATCTTATAATTAAAAAAATATAATTTTAAAAATATAAATATAAATATTTTTTTAAATTATCTTTATATATTTTTTAGTTTTGTTATAAAAAGCTCAATCTTTTAAGGATCAAGTCAAAGGATTATTTGCACAGTAAAAAAAAGATTATAGAACTCAAATGTGGAAAAATTTAATTCTATGATCGACTGTTTGTAGATCTTAACAAGTAATAAGAATACAAAGATGAAAACGTTAAAGAGCATATTTTGATCCATTGCAAACCCGAAACGCAGAATCAAAGAGGGTAGGTTCTTCTAGAAAAATATGGGGTTGCTTTCACTCACTTTTTCTGATGAAAAAACAAATGAACCATAAAGTCCAAAAGTGAACTAAACTCCATATAACCTAGGGAATCACTACCCATATCCATCGACCCATGGGTGATTGACCCTTTTATAATAATACCTCATCACTATTACTATTTAGGGTCGGACATCTACACATTTATTATTTTCATTAACATCCCAAACCAACACAAATATATATCAAATAGGTTCCTGGACACAAATTAATGAAGATCTTAGTGGACCTAATTAAAATAGAATTAATATATAAAATGATTAGCATTAATCGATGGACATGGGTAATGGTTCTCTGGGTTATATAAGATTTGGTTCACTTTTGGACTTTATAGTTCATTTGGTTTTTCCATCAGAAAAAGTGAGTGAGAGCCACCCCATATTTTCTTAAAAGAGCCTACTCTCTTTGATTTTGTGTTTCATATTTGCAATGGATCAATGTATATTCTTTAACGTTTTCATTTTTGTGTTTTTATTACTTGTCAAGATCTATAAACAATAGATCATAGAATTAATTTTTTATGTAATAAGGACCATTTTTTGTTTCAAAGTCAAATTTGGATTCATAAATTGAAATTTGTGTGGATAACCCTATATATATAAAATTTCGATTGCATTCAAATTTGGAAGTTTTAGGATTCTTTGGTGTTAATTCCTTGATTATACTTTAATTTTACGACTGATTATGTCAATTTTTAAATCAGACTAGGATGGAATTTTAGAAATTGGAGATTTTTTGAGATGAACTCTAGAAATTGGTATTTCATAATTTAATGAAAATTTGAGTGTTTTTTGGGTGTTTTTAGCCATTTATTTGATGGTTTTAATCAATTCTTCGAAAATTTTTAAGTTAGAATTCATGAAAATGGTGTTTTGGACGTGATTTTGAGATTTTTAGATGAAGAACATGAAGAATATATACTGTTTATTCTAGAAATTTTTCCAGAAAAATACTAGCAATTATTGTTCATTCAGAAAAATTTTTCTGATTTTCACAAACTATAGTAGTTATCGTAGCGTTGACTGTTGACCGTTGACTTAAAAAAATTATTATTCCAAATCAAATCATATGATTTTCTCATGAATTCTAATCAATCTAAATTATTTTTTCTTGTTAGATTTAGGTTAATGTAAATTATATGATTACCAAAGTATCTAATTTAGATAAAGTTGGCTTAGTTTTAATTAAAAAAACTATGTAAAAACCTATGCAATGTAGAGAGTGCCACTAACAAACATTTATTCTGTCCAAAAGACTAATAGGTGGTGATGTACTAGGTATCTTTAAAATGATTAAAAGCTTATGTGAACATGTGAATTTTGTGTAATATCTCTAATTTGTTAAATAGAGTTATGTTGTGTTTCACATGTTTAAATTCATATATACTTTGCGTATGATGTATATATATGAATTTGCGTATTATTAAATACACATATATGTTGTCCTCAGCATGTTATTTATTTTCCATTATAGTATATGCTACTATAAATAAATTTGTACATTTTAATATTATTCTCGTGCTTAATTGTACGAATAACAAAAAAGATGAAAAGAACACATTGTAATAGTGTTAGTTGCTTTGAGTTGCATTTGAGTAATATGCGCGTTCAAATTGCATAAGTCTACAGATGATGCAACACATCATTCCAGAATCTATTCGTGGTAGGATTTTAGAAAAGAGTAATACTAAGAGTTTCCTGAAAAACAATCTATGAATGATTTGCTCCAAATGAAAAAGTCGAAACTAGCATTATTTTGATTTAACTAGTTTTAATGAGATATATGGGCAAGAGAAACATACGGGAGTACATCATACTTGTGCTTTTTGGTTCTAATCTTTCTTCCTCTTAAATGAGCTTATAGCTCAATTTGGGCAAGAGGAAAAGAGGTTAAAGCATGACAAGAATGATAATACTCACTTAGCATCCTCTTCTGGTACAAAGAGTTCCTCAAACAAGAAGAAGAAAACTCAAGAGAAAGACAATGTAGTTCATGGGATACACAATATAGGGGCAAATAGAAGCAAGATGTGGGTGTTACTTGTTTCTTTTGCAAAAGGGATATGTATTTTAACTTGGTCAGTTCTTAAGTTAATTTAGCTTCAATACCAATGATATTTAGTGGATAGATTCGTGTACAACTACTCACACAAGTATATCTATGTAATATTGCATAAGCAGCCAAATGCCAATTGACGGTGAAAGATACATCTATAAGAGTAATGGCAATCAAGTGGATGTGGACATTATCATCTTATTTAGCTTATTTAGATTATCCTTTAAGGAATGACCAAATATTAGATTTGAAAAACACGTTTGTTGTACAATCTTTTAGACTAGATTTGTTTCATGTTTCATTTTTGAACAAATATGGGTATCATTGTTCATTTTGTAATGAAACATTTAGGGTCTGTTTGGTTTGTGAAAACATTTCCTGTTTTCATTTTCAATCTTCATTTCTTGAAATATTGAAAACATCTTTTTTGTGTTTTCAGATTTAGACTTATTTTAAGAAATGTTTTCAAGAAAACGTTTTCAGTTAACTCAACCAAACGCATTTTTAAGTTCATTTTCTATTTTCAGTGAAAATGAAAACAGGAAATGCCCAAACCAAACAGGCTTTTAGTATTTTCTTGAATTCTAAATGATTGTTTCTGATTCATTAATTGATAATCTTTATAGTTTAAAAATGTGAGAAAAACTGATAGCTATGTGAATATGCATTCTATAAATTTGGTACTAAGCCTAAATTGACTGAAGATAACATAGGCCTGTGTGGCATATCTCTAAACAAAGAATGCAAATGTTTATGTCAGATGAGATTATACAGCTATCCAATATTGAAAATGTAGATATTTGTGTTGAATGCATTAATGGCAAACTGACTAAAGTTAAGAGAACATGTACTGCTAGAGCTAGTAAGACTTTAGAGTTGATGTAATCTATATCTGGTCCATTCCCTACAGTTTCTTAGAATGGATAATGGTATTTCATCAACTTTGTGGACGATTACTTTAGATGTGAGTATATATACTTGTTACATGAGAAGTCATAGTCATTAAATGTGTTTAAAGTTTTCATAGCCAAAGTTGAGAGTCAATTAAGCAAGAAAATTAAGGTCATTATATCTAATCGTGAAGGTATGGTCTACGGTATATACGATGGATTAGGTGACCAACGTCAAGAGCCTTTTGTCAAGTATTTTGGCTAAGTGTGGGATTATGCCACAGTACATCGTGTCAGGGACTCCTAATCAAAGTGGTGTTGTTGAGTGACATAACCCGACTCTTAAGGACATGGTAAAAAGTATGATTAGTCATTCTTTTCTACCAAAATCACATTAGAAGAGACTCTTAAGACTACGATGCATATCCTTAACATGATACCAAGTAAAGCAGTACATAAGACCCTATATGGGTTGTGGACAGTCGAGAAGCCTAGTGTTAGGCACTTGCATGTTTGGGGTTATCTAGCTGAAGCTAGGTCATACAAGCCTAATGAAAAAAGACTCAAGGATTGTGAGCTGCTTCTCTGTGGGTTATCCTGAGAGAACAAAGGGTTTCAAATTTTATAACCCTTCAACCAGATTCTTCTTTAAGACCTGGAATGCCAAGTTAATTAAGGATGTTGGTCATAGTGAGAGTGATCAACTTAGAAAAATTGTGTTTGAAGATGAATACATCAGTATTCCTATTATGGTCACGGGAACATCTGATCAGGTAACATTACTTGAATTGGTTGTACCGGTGAATAAGGAATCCATAGAGAACACAACTGATACAAAGGTCACTCTTATTCAAGTTCAAGAGATTCATTCACCTGAACTTGAAGAATAACAACAACCTCAAGTGGAAGTGCCTTTGAGAAGATCTACTATAGAGAAGAAGAGTACTATATCAAACGACTATATCATTTTCTTACAAGAGCACGAATTTAACATTGGCATGCAAGATGACCCAGTCACTTGTAGGGAGACTTTGTCATGTAGTAACTCTCAAAATTGGATAGAAGTCATGAGGGATGAGATGAAATCCATGATTAACAATGAGGTGTGGGATTTAGTAGAATTATTGCATAGTGCGAGACTGATTGGTTGTAAATGGATATTTAAAACCAAAAAGGACTCGAGTGATAATATCGAAAGATATAAGGCACGTCTTGTAGTTAAGGATTTCACTCGAAAAGAGAGTATTGACTTTAAGGAAACATTCTCTCTAGTTTCTATGAAGGATTATTTTAGAGTCATTATGGCACTTTATAGCTCATTATGATTTGGAGTTACATCAAATGAACGTGAAAACATCGTTTCTCAATTGTGACATTGAAGAAATAATATACATAATGCAATTGGAGAACTTTAAATTGAAAGATTCAAAGCATCTTGTATGTAAGCTGAATAAGTCCATTTATGGTCTTAAATAGGCATCTCGGCAGTGGTACCGAAAATTTGATAAGGTGATTTCATCTTTCGGGTTCAACAAGAATCTGGTTGATTAGTGCATATACCCAAGATGAGTGGGAGCAAGTTTATGATACTAGTTTTGTATGTCATTGACATACTATTAGCTAGTAACGATATGTCTTTCTTGCATGAAATTGAGTCCTTTCTTTCAAATAAATTTGAAATGGAAGACCTTGGGGAGGCGTATTTTGTTTTAGGGATTGAGATCCGTAGGGATTGTACTAGACATACTTTGAGTTTATCGAAAAAAACATACATTGAGAAAGTCTTGAGCCGATTTGGCATCTAGTATTATGCACTGGGTGACACGCCCACAACCAAAGACAACATATTTTCCTTACTTCTTGTCCTAAATTGGACGTACATATGAGAGAGATGGAGAAAATCCCATAAGTTTCGGCTATGGGAAGTATCTTGTATGCACTTTTGTGTACGTATCTAATTTTGGTGTACATTACGGGAAATTAGGCAGATACCACAGTAACCAAACATGGCTCATTAGGTGGGAGTAAATGGGTTATAAGGTACCTTTAGAGGACAAAAGTTTACATGCTCACATATAGGAGGTCAGATCAATTTGAGATTATTAGTTACTTCGATATTGTTTTTGTGGGATGCATGTGTGTCAATGTTGTTGAAAAAGATATATTCTTGAAAAGTGTCAAACATAAACTCATAAGCTTGCCTGTTGTGAGGCATCCGTTCAAGTAAAACAACCAAAGTTTGCCAAAATCTAATCACATAAACATTAAGTTTCTAGTTGTTTAAGGCTGTTCAGAATAATGTTGTGTCAGTAGATCATGTGGGTACTGATCATATGACTACAAAACTATTCTAAATGTTTACCACCTAGAGTTTTTCATGGACATGTGGCTCATATTGTTTACTACCTAGAATTTTTCTTGGGCATATGACTCATATTTGTGGTAAAAATTTTAGATGATTGAGTTCAATGTACAATTTTACACACATAATTATTGGATATCCATTTATGGTGTTTATGATATATGAATATGTGTTTTTCATATATTTGTGTCTGTGTGAAAGACTCTGAACGTATGAGTTTTGCTTTCTCATGCAGTTTAACATAAAGTTGAGAAAGTGTAGGAACCAGTTGAAAATAGACATGTATGAAGATTCTTGATATATAATTTCTATGCTACACATTCAAGCTTGATCTATGTCGTTGGCTGTATTATCATTGTGATCACTGTTGTGTTTAGTTTCAATTCAACTGGTTATGAAAGCCTCTTTAATTCTGTGTTGATATAGCTAATGAACCAGATTGTTTGTGATATATCTGTTAAGTAGCATAATGTGCACACTTTGGGTTTATATATATATATATATATATATATATATATGTATCTATGATATGTGCATGTACAATTCATAATCATATGTCGTCCAAGTAGAAGATTTGTTGGTAATGCTAATAAATATATGTGTGTGGACTGACATATTAACATGGTATATGTATATTTATTTTTTGGGACATATATATATTAGCGTTATAAGTTATTTATAATATATATATATATATATATATATATAAAGTAATGCCAACATGAAGTTCTTGTTGATTCATTTTCATTAACAAGATTATATTAGATATCGCATTTAGTAATTATACAGATCTCGAAAATTATCTAACGATTAAGAGCTCAATATAATAAAACTCTATAACTCTAGAAACTTAATATATGTTTGTATAATAATATTTTTAAAGTAAATTACAATCCCCTCCCCTATAAGTTTACTAAAATACAAGACCCTCTCCTCTGCTTAAAATATATGCTTTAGCCTAGTTAACTCATATCATTTGCAATATCTTTAAAATATTCTTTGATGGGTTTTTTTTTTGAATTTAAGTTTGTATTAAAATAATTCTACATTATCAAAACTACCCAACCTTGTCTCTTTAATTTAATACATGACTTCTTTTCTCTCTCTCTCTCTCTCTCTCTCTCTCTTAAAATTATTTTATATTTATTTTAAATTTACATTATAAATAATTAATAACAAGAACCGACACATCCCTATAGCATTCAATTCAGTGACAAAAAATAAATTAAAGTGTATATGGAAAAAGTGGTTATAAGCCTACTAAAGAAAAATAAACAATTGGAGAGACACTAATTACTTCTTAAAATAATAAAATTAATATTTTAAATGATTTTAACTGTTAACTAAGTTAAAAATATGCAACATTATCAATAAAATATAATAATTAAATATATTAAATATTTATATAAATAAATTAAAATTATAATAAATTATAATGAATAATTTATAAATAAATAAATATGTAATAAACTTAAAAAAAGAAAGACAAAAAAGAAGTCTATATATTTTTATATTTTTATATTAATAATTACTAGAATATTATATTTTAAATATATAATTATATTACGAATGCTACAAATAAGTTGGAGATTGATCAATGTAGTAAATAATTTATTCTTTTTGTAGAAAAAAAATCTCAAAATGTGCTTATGTATTAAATGGTATTTTAATAAAAAGAAAAAGAAAAAGACATTAAGCTAAAAAAAAAAAAAGAGACTTAAGGGCCTGTCTGAGTACATTCTAAAATTACAAAAACGAAAAGATCGTATATTTTAAAGTTAACTTTTAAACTAAAGTGTAGTACATTTTAAGATAACAAAAAAAAAAGTGTATGTTTTAAATTTTAAAACAAGAATTATGGCACCATTTGGTATTCATTTAAGGAATAAGATTCTTGTTCCATTACATGTTAAAACATGTTTGTTATTTATTTTTCTTTTGATGAATATAGTACAACTAGATTTCATTAAGAAGAAAATAAAATGAGATTCCTAGCCATTGGCTTGATTATAAATGTCAAAAAAACTCCTTTGTGATTACCTGAAATGTCAGCTTCACCCATGTGTGATGAATTTGTCGTATGTGTGAATTTTCATGTGTTTTGCCCTACCTTTGCATTGTTGCTTTCACATGTTGTTGTTAGCCACCATTGTTACCCACCGTTCACCATCCATGACAACTTACCAGTAATTGATGAAAATGAGGAAGAGAACTATGGCAAAGTTGAGAATATCGGGGTTGAGAACACTGAGGTTGGAGAACGTTGAAACTGTGACAGTCGATGGCGACAACAATTGTAGAGGCACTCCTCGGCGGAGACCACCAAAGCTAGAGTGGAAACAATGACAACAAGGTAGAAGAGGGTTTGTTGAGTTTTTGTGAAAATTTCTGCCACTGACTTTTTGAAGACCAAATAAAGGTATTTCACTAAAATTACATTAAATTTATGTTATTCTCTCATTTTAAAATATTATACCAAACACATTATTTTATTTCCTTTCATTTCTTTTCACATTAGATGAAACATAGTTTTTTCATTTTCTTTCCCTTTCCTTTTCTCATTTTCATTCTCATTTCCTTTCATTAATCATCTTAAATTTATATCAAACATGCCTTGTGTAATTTCAGAGATCTACAGAGGAAAGAACAATTTACTCTATTTATATTAGTGTAAAAGCAAATATAAACATGTTTTCGCTTCCCAAGAACATTTTAATTATGGGAAAAATGTACCTTATCTCCATGAACTTTTTTCAATGTATAAAAAGTTTTTATGAACTTTGAAATTCAACAAAAAAACCTATAAACTTTTTCTTTTGTGCGATTTAGCCTTTACGTTAAAAAAACTTTTAATTTGACTAACGATCAATGTTGCGTTAGTTCAAATTTGTCTCATCAACAGTTGACATGACAAAAATAATATTATGTCAGCTTTCATCCAAACCCTCCTAAAATATCAACATTCATTTGCAACTATTCTTCTTCTTCCCTTTGACCATGGCGTCTTCAATGATTAGCTCACAAGGGGTGGTCTTAGAGATGAACATGGCCGTCTCTGGCACTGTCATCCTCCTGGCTTTGCTTCTCCAGAAATCCTTCTTCACTCTTCATCAATAGGCTTCTCGTCCCTCTTCCCCTCCAATCCGACGATCTTGCATCTCCTCTGGTACGCACAGACTCCTCTGTTTTATACATTGACAAAGCATGCATACATTTCAAAGATTTTATCTAAAATAAGCAATAAGTTAAGGCTTGAAAGGCTCTGCTATGTTATACAAATTAAAAAAACAAAGGAATTGGAAGAATGATAGTAAAATATTTACATGACTCTGATGACTGAACAATACTATGAATCTTAGGTGATGAACAGAGGTTCAAAAATGGTGGGGCAGGATTTAAGCTGAACAAAGAGAGGAGGGTCCTTGTATTTGTTTGCTTTCGCTTATAAAATAAGTACTTATATATAAGTTATTTTTACAATTAAAAATATAAACTCTTTTCAGCTTGTTTCCATAAATTATTCTGTAGAGTTTATGAAAATAAGCTGAACAGCTTATTCACATGTCATAAGTTATTTTTATAACCTGTTCTAAACGCGTACATAAACGCTTATGTCATAAGATAAATTCAAAATAAACTCTTCTAAATGAATCCCAAGTGTAATAACATGACTTACACATGCTATATCATGTTATGTTTGACATATAAATTTATATATAATGCCAAATTAACACAACTTTTTATGATAAAAACTTCTTTTACAAATGTTTTGAAAATACAAGGATTAATGTATATTAAAATTATTATTATTTTGAGTAACTGGAGGATGATGGAAACCAGAGATGGCCATAGTATCACTGAATACGCCATGGTCAAAGGGAAGAAGACACATAAATGTTGATATTTTAGGATAATTTGGATAAAAGCTGATATAATATTATTTTTGTTATATTAATTATTGATCACGACAAATTTAGGTTAATGTAATATTAACTATTAGTTAAATTAATAAATTTTTTAACAGAAAGTTAAATCACATAAAAAAATTATAAAAATTCTTTGTTAAATTTTAAAATTCATAAAAATTTTGTCCTAAAAAAATTCTTGAGTGCATTTATCCCTTTAGTTATTTACCGCACCAAAATACAACCCCGTGGCCTCAGTTATACTATGCTGTTATAATGAAACACCATCATTCATTCAGGAATCTCAGTAACGCCCCAAAAACATCATCGTCTCCTCTCCTCCAACTCTACTTCCAACTTCCCATTGCTACCCACTATTTCAAGATCCCTCATATCAATCTCACATTCCCTCTTGATCACAGAAACCACTACGATAAAAATCTTCGGTGAAGCAATCTATGGATTTCATGGCTGAACCTCCACCACCCTTACCAGACCTCGTTCTCTCTCTAGAACAAGCCACCTTCATGGCGAAACAACTCCCATCCACCACCGACCAAGCCCATCTCGTCCAAATCTACACGTCCCTTCACACTGCCCATCACAATCTCTCCAATTTCCTATCCAGAATGGCATTCCCACCGCAGCAGCCGCCGCCGATGGCGGGGGCTGCGGCAGCGGCGGTGACGGAGAACTCGTTCTCCTCCGCCACCGGCGCGAACCAAAATGGCAACGGGAATGAACCGATGGAGGTTGGGGACGACGAGGAGGTTGAAGCAGAAGAAGAGATTTCCAAGGGCGCGATTGACAAGGTTGAGGAGAAGATGAGAGATTGCTTCATAAAGAACAAGCGGCCGAAGCGGCCGTTGTCGCCGTCTACGGCGGCGGCCGCGGAGGAGAGGCGGTTGTGCGATGATGGGTTTGTGGGGAGGGTGAAGGACTATGATGCGCATGCGATGAGGTTGAGGGCTTTGGATTTGGTATACCAGTTTCATGGATGAAAAAGGGACAGAGGATTGAAGAAAGAAACAGAGACCATTCATCAGAACGAAGGCAGATAAGTGAACTGCAGTGGACGATACAAGGGTAAAAAGAATTCACTCAATTTTTGTTTTTTAATTCTACTTTGGTGGAATTGGAATTAATTAGAGGAGATGACTTCGTTTTGTTAATGTTATTGCTTGATAATAGAAAATTTGGAAAAATGTAGACTGGTTTAAAAGATCGCATATAGTCACTGTTTTAGTGAATGCATAGCTTGGAACTCCGAATTTCTGCTGAGAAATTACCATTTTTACAGTGAGATAACTAGCTTTTGGGATGCTAAGACAAAATCCACTCTCTCCACTGCTATCCAGCTCTGATAAAATTTGTCTGTGATACAGAACAGAACTTACTTCTAAATTTCATGAACAGAGAAACAACACTGAATTCAGCAAAACTGAGGAAATTGAAACAATTGTAGAATGAGTAGTTTTCGATTTGAGATGATCTGATCTCATTCCATTTCATTTCTTTGAACTTTTATCTTCTCATTGGATGAGAACATAATGCCTTCCATCTACTTGTTCCAAGCAAACCAGATGATATCAGAATACCTAATTTGGGTATGTTTTTTCAAGCGGACAAAACATCCTATTTCAATCATCCCAACAATGAGACAATCAATTCTCTTTGATATCCTATAGATTTTTGTGACGTGATGTTGTTTCAATTTCACCTTTTTAAGAGTTGTTATACACACAACGTGCAGAACTAGGAATTTTATGGAACTGAAATAAAATCAACATCACGCTCTCAAAGAGATACATAAAAGTTATACACCATCTTTAGTTGACCAAAATAGAATTTGTCTTTCTTTTATTACTCAAATTATGAAAACACTAGCTTTATTGATTAGCTATAAAAAATTAAAAATACAAAATAGAAAACTGATTATCTTAATTCTTATGCATTATTTGATGGTTTGTCCCAAAAAAATAAAAAGGAAAAAAGGAGCTATGAACATTATGGTGGAATTATCATTTGTGAGCTTTACTGATATGGGAAGCTCCTTTCTGTCTTAGCATCGTGATGAAAAGATTGCTCTTTTATTAGATGTGTCTGGATTATTCCAGCTACATTGCCTCTGTTTGATAGCAGTATAAGGTTATACATTGCACAAAACGGGATCTACTTCATGTAGTGACTGGGCATGTTTGAAACTGCATTCTTGCTTCCACTTGTGAACGAACCCCTATTATACCTCAAATGATCTAATTCATCACTGATCTGGAGATGTCAGAGCTCTCTTTCATCATTTTATTCACTTCTTTTGGCTCAAATCTCTTGCACCAGAGAAGCCATGTGCCAGCCACAGGGAGGTCCAGTGGTGTAGGCAGAAGAGAGTCGTTAATTTGCTAAGAGGTGGTTTAAACCTGTGTCATTGTGTATCAAAAGGGCCGTACATACATATGAATCTCTGGGGCCTTCTGCAAGATCTTTCTCTATGAAATTCCGAAGGAAATCTAGATTGCTACCCTTTCACAATCAAGTTATGCAACTTTACAAAATCATCCAATGTGAGTTCTTCGGGTCTTGACTGAAAACATCAGAACTAGAGTCAAATATCAGCAGAAATATTGAAAAATATAATTTCAGAAAGAATGAACTTTTACTGAGAACAACAGAAATAAGAACATAGCTGCACACGTTGATCACATACGGTAGTTGGAAGATCTATGCTTTCTAAAGCTTCTTCAATCTCTATGGATGTGCACAGGTGCTGAAGTGACTTCCTTAGCATCTTACGCTTCCCGTTGAATGCCGAGTTAACCTATAAACATACAGTACTTAATAATGTCATTGAAAAGGTAAGGGAAAAAAATGTTGTAAGTATATAAAGATACAACTCCATTTACAATAACCAGTAAGAGGTCTATACACCATGGGAGATATAAAAGAAAATTTTAATCTTACGAGTTCAAAGGACTTCTAATCAAGTAAAGGCAAAAGTACCATTTTCGATCTTAACCATGTTTCAATTTCGTCTTAGAACTATATTTTCTATCAATTTTGTCCCATATCTTTTTAATTAGTTTCAATTTTCTTCCTAAGCGTAACCTCTTATCTAAATTGTTAATAACAGATGATGATGTGATCACTTTAATTGCACTCGTTAGTGTGCTCCATATCAAATATTCTCTTAAAATGACAAAATTACCTTCTATTGTTTAAGATAACTAAAAGTGTAAAGTGAACGATGGAAGACAATTTTGTCAATTCAAAAAAATATTTGATGTGGAACATGTGTAGTTGAATGAGTTTGCGTTGACATGTGCGATAGGGATGGTCATATCAACATCTACTGTAAACAAATTTAAATAGTGTTGAGCTCAAAAACAAAATTAAAACTAATTAAAAAGATAAGGGGACAAAATTGACAAGAAATAAAGTTGAGATGAAAATGAAATTTGGGTCAAAGTTTAAAATAATTTGAGATGAAAATCAGTATAAGCTCAAAGCATGGTTATTGGAAAAAGGGCTACCATTGAGAAGAAGCTTCTGGCGGAAGAAACTTGGGGATACCCTGTTGCTTGCTTCAGTTTGAATGTAACTATGGCTGCATCAACCTACTCAAACGTGAAAATGAACAATTGATTTCTACTCAAGCCAGAAATTGTGTTATCTATTTAATTGGAAATGACAATATAGCTGTCATCATGCAACAGCATGAAGAACCACGTTAAGTACCATATAAAACAACGGGACAGAGCATGAAGAACCACATTAAGTACCATATAAAACAACGGGAGAGACACAAATTTCTTCGATGACAGACTTCTCTATCAGCAGAACGGCTAATAGGTTAAAACAGAAATTCACAATAAAAGGACTAACTTGCAATCATAACATGGATGCTATATTGAGATGATATTATTTTCTTCATTTTCTTACTGGTTTTAGACAGTTTTCTTTACTTTATTCACTTGTGTAATATCCTTTCATTTTCCGATGCATGTTGTTTCCTATGTCAGCATCCCCTGTATCACATATTTAATATTTTTCAAGAGTATCCTACATGCTGTTCCCGAATCAATTAGATGGATAAGAGGAGGAGACAATTTAAATGACAAGTCTATTTGTTCTTGCGTGGATTACAACAAAATGCGGGGATCAACATCATATAGTCACATTTGTGGACTATAATCACTTACATTAGGCTGTGGGAAAAAATTTGTTCTGGGGACCTTCAATATGTATTCAGGATCTGCAAAAGAAATTCAGACACAACCCTTCATAAAATTAAGAAAATTCTGGTAATAGGTATCAAACTTTCAAGTTTTCAGCGTGATATATAAACAATTCATTAATAAACAGCGACTGCAAGGAATAAAAACCCATATTTACCAGCATTTTCTTTATTTATTTTCCCCTTTTATCATAATTGACTAATCGCAGAAGCTAGACTAGGAAATTATTTTGCATCTTCAGTTTAAAGACAGGTTTGTTAGTTCAATGATTAATCATTCTGCCTTGTGAGAATTGACTTTAAAGGTTTATTTTGCTGTCTCATAAAAAACTCGTGGTGTTTGATTCTAAAAGGATACCATTTGTTTACTAATAGCCATTGGGTGAAACATAAAACAGATTAATTATTACAGATACCTGAGTAGAAATTGACAAAAATATTGATGGGACGGTACTCAGACGTCCTTAGAGATGATTCTACCAAGCGCAAAGCTGTCTCCTCCTGCAAAGACAAGTTATTAAGTAAATAATTGTAATTACATTTAAATTCCCTTTTTTTTTCCTAATTATGTCTTTCGTAATCTAATCCCATTAGGTTAAACTTGTCACTGTTCAAAGTAGATTTCCCAAATAAAATAGATTAAGAGAGGAAAAGACAAAAATAAACCACTAGATATCTTAAAAAACTTAGTGCTCATGCTATATGAATTTATCAAAATCATTTAGTATATAAAAAGACAACTCTTTCTGTTTCATGCAAAAAGCGTTTCTTCCTGATGTAATATTTTTGGAAACGATTTTGATCATAGCTTTAGATTTCTTTAATATCTTTCTCCCATTGTAACAAGTTAGCCATGCTTCAACCATGCAATAATGATCAAGATGCTAAAATAATGAACATTAAGAAGCCTTAAAGCTTAGGATCAAGTGAGGGATGGCAGAGGCATGATGAATAGGAATGAAATATAAATTCAAGGCTACATGGGGGAGAGAGACCGAAAATGAAAAAGGGAAATAAATAAGCAAAACTGTCTTGGAATTTTAATTATATTAACATCTAAAGGACCAAATATTCTAAAAATTTAAGCTATTAGTGTGAGTCCAGGGATGTTTTTATCTTTAGCATGTACTGTCATTTAAAAGCCTTTCGGGCTTGAAGTGTGCAAAAAACAGCCCCCGTAGTGCTGAAAATTAATTTAATCATAACAAATGGGTACAAGAAGATTGACCTATTAACTAAATGGTTATGAAGACTTTCATACTAACCTGGAGCAAGAGAACTACTTCTGAGAAAATATCACCCATTGGAAGAAGTAGTTTGATCACATCTGTACTTACGTTAAAGGGAATGTTAGAAACCACCTGCAAACAATACAACCATAACATGCAGATGAAGAAATTATACTGGCTGTCTTGCAAAGGTTCTATTTGATTTTTTAATGGAATAATGAATTACATTAAGAAGGAAAGAAGTTAAAATGAGGAGGATAGGGAATCCAGAGTCTTGCAAAGATTACTGCCAGATCAGAAAACCGAGTTTGTTGTCAAATAAATTTCTAGCCAATTTAGGAACTCAAATTCAGTCCATCAAGTTCACTCAATTACAACGTTAATATTCCAAGAGAGTCACATAGATTGGAATGACTGAACCGAGTGTCATACACTAACCCCCCAATACAAATAAAAGCACAAGTATACGCATTGTGTTCCGATTTTCATACTTAATTGAAGCATCATCCATACAATTGGAGATGACAAGCCAAATAAATTTCTATAATTATAAGAATATAATCATGAAGAATATAAATTTAAAAGGCGACTATTTGAAATGCCAACTCTTGCAATATACAAAGCTTATTTCCTTTGTCAGATAGGAGTAAATTACAGAATTAGAATTTCGGTTCATTTGACAATGTCATCTGATACAAATTACAACATATTGCCAATTTTATCACTGGAAATTCATATAACTGCACCGGGTCAGCGATCCTTTTTATGGCCTCAATATATTTCATGCACACACTGCTACGCATATAGTCTGTTGAACGTATATATCAGCAACAAGGTAGACCATATCTATCTATCTATCTACACACACACTGTTTGTGGGAAGTGCAGAGTGCAATAGATTATTATTTTAAATTTTATGTTTCTCTTAAATTCTGATTTATTTATGTTTTATTATATTTTAATGTATTTTAGTTTGAGTGGTAGTTACTAGGAGTAGTTTTCTACCACTCCTATGTTTTAAGGAAGTGATGCTGGCTAAGGGAAGTTATATTCCCTTAGATTGTATTTAAACCTTTCTAAAATTAATAGATGGATATTAGATCAGTTTATCATCAAATACCTTGTGTGTCTTGTGTGTAAGCACCAGGGATTTTAGTTCTCTCTATAATATGAACCATTAACATAGGTAGAAAAAAGAAATCAGATTTGTCACCTCTAGTTCCTAAGGCTGTGTTTGGGAGGGGAAAAAAGCTATCATATAGCTTATTTGACTAGTTTATAAGTTTGTTAGAAGTGTTTGGTAAACGAATTTATTTCAGTAGAAAATTGTAGAAAATCGTTTAAAGTGGTTTAGACATATTCAAAGAAGACAGTTGGAGGCACCAGTAAGGAAGGTTGAACAGATGATTTTGAGTCGTATGAAAAAAGGTTAAGGAAGACTAAAAAAGACACTTAAAAAAGTTATTGAACAAGATCTTTTAATGAATGAGATACTTAAAGAATTGGTTATTGATAGAGCTCAACGGCGCTATGCGATCTATGTAACCGACCCCATCTAGTGGGATAAGGCTTCTTGTTGTTGTTGTATAGCTTGTTTTGAAACGCTACTTTGAGTAGCTTATAGCTTGTGTATTTTTCTTCCTCTTTCACCCTTAGTGTTTTATTAAAATTCCAAAATTACCCTTATTCCTCATATCTCCTCTATTCATCCATTGTCGTCCATCGTCTTTTTTGTTGTGGTTGTCCCTCAACGTTCGTCACGTATGCACAGGACTTCGCCGTCTGCCATTGTTCTTCCTCCGTCATTGACTGTTGGAGGGGAAGTGGAGAAGTGGCGAAGAAAGAAGGTGGAGGGGCTGGGGGGAAGAGGAAGGGAGAGGCGTGAGAAGACATTGCTGGAGTATTTGTGGTGTTGGAGTTTCAAAGAGAGGAGGAAGGAGGAAGGAAGAAGGAAGGCGATGAAGGAGATGACGACATTTTGTTGTTGATGATCTTTGTGAATAATATATATTATATAAATATATATATATATAATAATTTAAATTAATTTAATTAAAAAATAAAAAATAATATATTTATTTTGTATTATTTTAAAATTATAAAATATATGTCCTTTTATATCATTTTACGTCTATTAGCTAATTCAATAGTTATTTTTACTAAACACTTTTAATAAGTTAAGTTAACAACTTTCAACTTTCAATTAAAAATTAACTTTTAACCTTTCAGCTATATTTGCCAAACATAGCCTTAGACCCATAATTAGATCCTACAGCAGGGAACCTAACATTTTTGTACAAGAGCCTATTGTTATGGGGGAACAACTACAGCAGCAACTCAATACTTTGCTGCAGATTGTTCAGGAGGAGAGAGAAGCGAATGTGTCTGAGATGGAGAAGATCCATGCCCGCTTAGATGCTCTGTCACAAGAACTCATTGCATGCATAGAAAGGATTGCACGCACCAGTCCAAATCGGATTGGGGGCCTCTCCTTAAAGTCCTCCATTCTTAGTCCTCCTTAGCTTTCACAATCATTAGATGGCTGTGAGAAGGCAAAAGACTCTCCTTAGCCAAAAGCTAAGGAGAGGCCCAAGATCTGTCCAGATCACACAACTTCTCGCAGGCAGGTTACATGTCAGAGACAGCAGCAGAGGGTGCGACTTCATATGCTTCAACATTACCTAAATTTGCCAAACTTGACTTTCCTAAATATAAGGGTCAAGAGGACCCTTTGAGGTGGTTAAATTGATGTGAGCACTTTTTCAAATTTCAAGCATCAACAAATGGCTGAGACACAGAAGGTTGGGCTTGCATCATACCATTTGGAGGGGACTGCACAGATGTGGTTTCTTCAATTGGAAACCGATTTTCCTCATCTGTCATGGGCAGAGTTTAAACATACTGCAGTCTTCGTTTTGGTCCTCCGGTTCACAGTCACAAGTTGGGTGAGTTATCAAAGTTGAGACAATTGGGCTCAGTGGCTGAATATCAGGAGCAATTTGAGCAACTCGCTTTGCGTGCCGGTCATTTAACCCAAGATTAGAAAGTAGAGTTATATATCAATGGGTTACAAGATTATATTTCAGTGGAGGTCAAACTTCACAATCCCACTGATTTGGCCACGGCAACGGGCCTTTCTAGATTGTATGAATGCAAGAGTTACTCTCTTTGTTCATTTGGCCCCAAAGAACCTAAACCACAAGATCCCTTACCATAGCAACCTTCGAGAACTCGATTTATTAAACAATTGTCCAAGTTTGACTTGGAGGAAAGAAGATTGAAGGGGCTATATTTTAATTGTGATGAACTATTCACTAAAGGCCATAGATGCAAGAAGCCATTTGGGCTTGAATAGGTTGAAGACGAGGATGAAGATAGGCATCAAGATTCCACGGCCAATGTGGACCTTGCAACACCACATGCTTGAGAACAAGAGTCAATTCGAGGGGGGAGTAAATGTTAATGGGACGTGCAAAGTGCAACGGATTATTGATTTGGCAAAAAGGTACTATATGTCCCTAAGGGATTGTTTGGCTCAACTAAGGGGAGGGGAGGTGAGGGATTTTAATGGAAGGGAAGAGAAGGGAGGGGAGAAGAGGGGAAATAAAATTTTTTTGTTTGGTTTAGTTTGAGGTGAGGGGAAGAGAAGGAAAATAAATCTTTTTTTGTTTGGTTTGCAAAGAGAGGGGAGGGAAAATAAAATAAAATCACCATTATAGCCATTTGCTTGTATGACTAATAGAATATGATATTTGTTATCACTTATATTTAAAATAAGTTAATTTATTTGTTTTGGTGAAATAATATAACATTTTAGCAGTTTTAATTTAATTTATCTAAAAAGCATCTCAAATATATAATATATTTTAAAAATTATATAAAATTTTAATTTTATTGTTACCGTAATAAAAAAAGAAGCTAAATAATTTTATTGTTAGAAGAAATATAAAAAAATAATTAAGTATAATTTAACTAACTAATTAAAATTCTATTTTGGTTTCTTACATATGTCCTTTTTTTTAATCTGGTCTTTCATAGATTTTTATTCTCAATTTGGTCCCTAACAGATTGATATGTTATCAATTTAGTCCCTCAAAAAATTTATATTCTCAATTAGGTCCCTTATAAATTAATATATTATCAATTTAGTCCCTCACTTATTGTCATTCTCAGTTTTATCTCTAACAAATTGATATATTATCAATTTAGTTCTTTTTTTGCTGGCTATAACTTTTGATGGAACAACTTTTGATGAATGAACTAAATTGATAACAAATAAATTTACGAGGGACCAAACTGAAAACAAAAAATATGTGAGGGATTAAATTAATAACATATCAACATATTGAGAATGAAAATCTACGACGGACTAAATTGATAATATATCAATCTGTAATGGACCAAATTAATAATGAAAATTTGTAAGTGACTAACTTGAGAAAAAAGACATCTATGGGGGACTAAAATAATATTTTGGTCCTTATTAATTTACTCAGTTTATTATTATTATGATTATTTTTTAGGTTATTCTTTATTATTTAGTTATATATATAATATATTATTTACGTATAATAATAATAATAATAATAATAATAATAATAATAATAATAATAATAATAATAATAATAATAAAAATAAAACTTTTATATAGTCAAAATATGTTAATAATATATTATTTAAGAAGCAAAATAAAATAAGTTAGAAGATAATTTTGGTATTAAGAAAAATTATTGAGGGCACTTATGTCTTTTATATTGTTAGAATTTTCCTTACCTCCAAATCTCTCCACTTTCGGAGGAAAAGAAAACAAGAGGAGGCGATGGCTTTTTCAATTACATTTTTCCTCTCCTCCCCTCTAACTAATTGAAACAAACAAGGCCAAATTAAAAAAATTCCTCCCCTCCCTTTCATTTCCCTCCAACCAAACAATACGTAAAATTTACACCAAGTTTCACTTATGCTTTTAAATTTTTTTTTGGCCCACTTATATCCTACATCTTCCAATTTTTGCCACTTATGCTCTTTTTCTGTAACACTATTAGTGCACTTAATGGTAATGCTGACTAGGCAATCACATGGACTGCCAAATATTTTTTTTTTTGCAATCCATATGGACTGCCAAAATTTTTTTTTAATTTAAAAAAAATTTGTAAAAAAGTTTCAGTTGATTTACTATGGTCCTTGGTCAAAATTTTTCTCTTGTCTAATTTTTGATATCAACTCGTATTCTTCTTCGTATAGGTCTCTAGTTTAAGAATGTATTTTTTATTTGTCAAAATTATCCCTTATAAACTTTTCAATTTATTCATTTTAGTCCCTATTCTTCACTTTCATCCTTTTTTCTCAACTTGAATTTTAATTTATTTTTGTATTGTTCTTGATTAGAAATGATAGATTTAATCATATTATGACTAAAAATGAAATTATGGATTGATTTGGAAGACCAAACACTGAGAAAAAAGCATGAAAGTGAAGAATAGGGACTAAAGTGAACAAATTAAAAAGTTCATAAAGGCTATTTTGACAAATAAAAAAATAGATTCTTAAACTAGGGGTCTATACGAAGTAGCATACGAGTTTATATCAAAAATTGGACAAGAGGAAAATTTTGACCAAGGACCAAAGTGAATAAACTGAAACTTTTTTACAAAAAATCTATTTTAAATTTAAAAAAATTCTTTAAAAAATTTTTTTCCGGCTGCCACATGGCAGTCTACGTGGACTGCCATGTGGCAGTCCACATGGATTGCAAAAAATATATATTTGGCAGTTCACGTGGCTATCACGTGTCAGCCACGTAACTGCTTAGTCAGTATTGCCGTTAAGTGCACTAAACGTGTTACAAAAAAAGGGAATAAGTGACAAATTAGAAGATGTAGGATATAAACGAGTCAAAAAAAAAGTTCAAAAGCATAAGTAAAACTTGGTATAAACCTTAGGGACATATAGTATTCTTTTGTCTATTTATGTTTAATTTTATGTTTCTCTTAAATTCGGACTCATTTATGTTTTATTATATTTTAATGTATTTTAGTTTAACCGGATACTAGGACTAGTTTTCTCCCACTCCCATGTTTTTAAGGAAGTGGTGTTGGTTAGGAGAAGTTATGTTCCCTTAGATTGTACTTAAACCTTTCTAAAATTAATAAATAGATATTAGATCAGTTTATCATCAAATACCCTTGTGTGTAAGCACTAGAGATTTTGGTTCTCTCTATATAATCTGAACCATCAACATAGGTAGAGAAAAGAAATCAGATTCTTCACCCTCTAGTTCTTCTAGACCCATAACTAGATCCCACAATAGGGAACCTAACACACACACACACTCTTCCAAACTTGTATATGAAGCGAAATCCTTACTTTTGCATATCTACTTTCTAGATCCATTTTCTTTATGCTTCCAATCAACGACAACATATGAGAGCGCACATGACATTTGACAATATCCTCAGTCAAAACCTACAGGCAACACAAAATCAAAATTATTAATAATTTATACAGCAAACAGGGTCCTGGATGGTCGGAACTTTAGCATAGAAATCATAGCAAGCCCATTGAAAGTTGACATATTGTATAACAATATTATGAACAACCTGAAGTAACAAATGAATGTAGACATCAAGAATGGAGAGCTATATTGACAATGAAGGTCTTCCATATAAAATTTGTTCAACAATAAGAACAAGGTCTAGGTTAAGATAGGTTTAAATGCAACCCATAAAAAGATGATGAAAGACACAAGAGTTCAAAGCCCTACACACACACACACACACGAATACTTTAT
The DNA here is from genome assembly GCA_037074585.1 of Biancaea sappan. Lineage (NCBI taxonomy): Eukaryota > Viridiplantae > Streptophyta > Magnoliopsida > Fabales > Fabaceae > Biancaea > Biancaea sappan. The sequence continues at coordinate 30,531,439 of CM073499.1, forward strand.
GGCCCTCCAGACTCTATATATATCCAATAGAGAGGCACCTGATGAAAAACCATGGGACAACTACTAAAGGGAAGCCAAGAGGGCACTCCAATCGTCCAGTACTTTGACTTCAACATTGAAGGATAGGCAAGGCCAATAGCATTGTCATACAGGATGGCATGCATAGACCTGTCAAGGGCTAGCCTATTTAACAAATAGGTCACATTTTTTAGTACCTATACCTACTTGTTGTGGCATGTGGGCTTAAATGGGTTGGCCTACAGGCCATTTTTTTTTAATTCTTAATTAAATGTTAGAACATTTTTTAGTAAAAAAGAATGTCAACAATTTTCATTAAAAGACAAATCATACTTATGGAATATTGCCTCATTAGTGCTTTTCAAATTATCCATAATAATTTTCTATTATAGTTTTTTAAATCAACTATATTTTATCTAGGTTTGAAAAGAAATTCATTCAAAAAATTATAAATTTTGTTATACCTAAATTTGCTATATTAATTGAATATAATGTTATGGAATATGAAATATAATGAGGTGAAGTTTTGCACTCAAAATAAATTAAATTTTGCCAAAAAGAAAAAGAAAAAGCAGGTTGACTTGTGAACTAAATAGTTAGCCTGTTTAGGTCTGTTTTAAATGAGTCAAATTTATGATGCTTAAGCCCGCCCAATTGGCAAACTAAATGAACTAAGCCGAAGGCTACCGTCTATTTTGACGCTCCTAGGCAAGGAGTACCAGTAATACCAATCATGTGTGCTAAGAAATAATCATGATTAGCAATATGAATAACCATGTCTTAATTGTAACACAGCAACTAAAAAAATGACAGTCCAGTTCCAGTATTGTATCAAACGGAGTCAGTATTGAACAGGGATAAAAGAAAGTTTTCCATGGAACTGCTCTCACATTTCGATCATAATATAAAAAGTATGCAGTATAGCTATTATTGGATTATCACAATCCAGCTCTACATACTCCGTTTTTTAAGCCAAAAATCTCGTAAGATCATTTAAGTGGGACATTGGAAAATTGGCTTTCTTTATAAGTGGAAAGTAAAAGCTTTAAATCACTCTATAGTTCTACCCTACTAGTCTATTTCACAACTCCCATCAGTTGTAGAGGAGAAAAAAAAAAATCAGATGATGCACATTCACTTTCGTCTATGTTAGCTGATTTATGTAATATGCACTCAAGAAATATAATTTGTGTCTCATCAAGACAACTGGCATGGCATTCAATATACAGTTGAAATATCACCACGAATTATACCTTCAACTTTCCTGTGCTTGTAAATCTTTCACTCACGATAGCAGCCATGTGTTTATCCTGAATCCCATAAGAAATGCAAAAGAAATAATTTGAGCAAAAGTAAAAGAGAGCAATGAACAACCTTGTGCTAACTTGCTGGAAAGTTGGAAACTACATATTATCAGAGAATTAAAACAGGCATAAGTTATAAAGCTTTCAGGATTTATTGAAATAACAAAGGAAGTAAATTTTTTAACTGATTGCAAAACCAATGCTGAGACCACTATCATATAAACGCAGGATGGAGATATATAACAACAAAGACACAAGCAAAATCATTTTTTTTTTTCACGCATACAGATACATATGCATAAATAATTTAATTCTCCCTCTTCGTATAGGCAATCTATAAATAATTTAGCAAGTTAGGGAAAGCACGAGGTTGTGTATCTTTGTATAGGAGACTAATTCCCTTAATGAAGACCAGCAACTAACCTTTTCAACAGCAAGAACAAATGCACCAGCGTTTAAAAGAACATTAGTCAAAGAACCCGTTCCTGGTCCAATTTCCAACACCACATCCCCTTCTTCAACACCAGCCGCTTTGGCCAACTGCTCGTTGACATCAGAGTTCAACATATAATGCTGCAAAGCATACCAACACCGAAAAGGAAAATAGAAATAAAAATTGAGAAACTACTTTCGACTCACGCCAAGCACTCACCCACGTGCCCACCCTCTGTTCGATTTAATGTCACAGTGAAAGTTCGCTAACGCCTCCACTAAAACAATACACAACGAAAAACTAGGTAATTTCCCAAATTTTCCCAGGAGGCAAACAGATTTAGAAATGAGAGAACCTGGCCGAGGGATTTCCTCGGGAATCGACCTTTGGAATTGAGAGCTTTGAGAGTGGCGTCGTAGTTGTCTGGGTTTGGCTTTGTAGTTTTCCTACTTCTTTCAGCAGAAGCTATGCATAGCGTTCGGTTAAATACGCCGGTGGTGCTAACGTAAGCCTGAGGTGGAGGTTTCCGGCTGCGCGTAAGGGTTGTGGAATGAGATTTTGGCGGGAGAGATTGAACAGATCTAAGAGGCGAAGACGACATGATTTTTGTTGTTCGGTATTCGGTTGCTCGAAAATAGGATTAAACGAAAGATAATTTATATAATAGAAAAAACGTTAAACAAAATTAAAAACGTAGATTTATTTGTTTTTTCATAAAATTCAACGTAAATTTTGATTTCATAAAAAAGCAAAAATATATTTTATATTCCTAATATTTACACCGAGTTTCATTTATCTCCCTAATATTTTTTTTTTGATCAAATATGTTTCACATTTTTTTTCAAATATGTTATTTTTTTTAATACCGCCAATGATACTAACAGAAAACGTTGACTAATAGATTCACGTGGCACATATCATCTATCACATCATTTTTCATGTGAACTTATATTCTAAAATTACAAAAATACCTTTCTTTTCTCTTCCTCCATCCCCTTCTACAGACCTATTCCTCTCTCTATCTCTCTCTCTCTCTCTCTCTCTCTCATGCAATCTTCCAATCCAATCCACCGCAATCTTCGGTGACCTCGTCATCCTCGCCACTATCCACAACCTTTACCCTGCTCTCTCTCGCCCTTTCATCTTCAACCACCCCCTTTGTCGAAGTTGGAACTTCGGCCCCACACTAGCCACCCTCTCTCTGTTTCGCACTCACACACACACACACACACACACACACACACACACACACACACACACACACACACACACACACACACACACACACACACACACACACACACACACACACACACACACACACACACACACACACACACACACACACACACACACACACACACACACACACACACACACACTCTCTCTCTCTCTCTCTCTCTCTCTCTCTCTCTCTCTCTCTCTCTCTCTCTCTCTCTCTCTCTCTCTCTCCTCCCTTTGTGTGTGTTTTCCTTTGAAACTGAGTGGCACATATAAGTTAATCTCCTTGCGCTTTTGGAACTTTAAGAGAAACCAGTAAGAGGTAAAAGATGAGATTGTTGTAATTGAGAACAATCTGATAATGCAATGTTCTGATTTATTACTCTAAGTAAACAAGTATTTTTAGGCTAAATTACACAAGTATTAACCCTCAATCTCTCCTGAAATCACTCCACTGTATGCCTAAGTCAATCCTCAAGGAAACGAAGTCAAATTGCTCAGGCTATACACATGCTAAGTTCAGGCTATACATTGACATATATACAGGCTATACTTTGACACTCCCCCTCAAGCTGGTGCACAGATGTTAATCATGCTCAGCTTGTTACATAAATAATCAATCCGAGTCCCATTTAGAGACTTTGTAAATAAATCAGCAAGTTTCTCTCCTGTCTTCACATATCCAGTAATGATTAAGTTCTCTTCAATCTTTTCACGAACAAAATGACAATCAACCTCAATGTGTTCAGTTCTTTCACGATAAACTGGATTTGAAGCAATATGGCGAGCGGCTTGATTATCACACCACACTTTTGCTGGCATTGAATACTTCACTCCAACCTCATCTAATAAGTGGTGTATCCACAAGATCTCACAAGTGGATTGTGCCATAGCTCTATATTCGGATTCAGCACTTGATCGAGATACAACACCTTGTTTCTTACTTTTCCATGATATTAAGTTTCCTCCAACAAAGACACAAAATCCAGTGATGGATCGCTTGTCAATCTTGCAACCAGCCTAATCAGCATCTGTAAAGCACTCAATTCTGGTATGCCCATGGTTGTTGTACTATATACCAAGACCAGGAGCTCCATTCAGATAACGTAGGATCTGTTCTAAAGTCTCCCAATGTTTGACAGTAGGTGCAGATATGAATTGACTGATGACACTTATTGCAAAAGCAATGTCTAGTCGTGTTAGAGTAAGATAGTTCAATTTTTCGACCAACCTCCTATATTTTTCTGGATCCTCGAAGAGATCCGCATCATCTTTTGCAAGATGTGCATTTGGGATCATTGGAGAACTACAAGGTTTAGCAGCTAGCTTTCTAGTTTCTGCAAGCATGTCAAGGACATACTTTCTTTGGGATAGAAGTATTCCTTTCTTACTTCTTGTTACTTCAATTCCCAAGAAGTACTTTAGTTGGCCCAAGTCTTTTGTCTGAAACTTGGTATGCAAGAATGATTTGAGGGATGAAATTCCTACACAGTCATTCCCTGTAATTACAATATCATCAACATAAACAACAAGAAGAATGATACCATCTTTTGATTACTTGTAGAATACGGAGTGATCACATTTACTTTTCTTCAACCCAAACTCCTGAACTGCCATGTTGAACTTACCAAACCATGCTCGGGGACTTTGCTTCAAACCATACAATGATTTTTTTTAAATGACAGACTTTCCCATACTCCCCCTGAGTAACAAATCTAGGTGGTTGCTCCATATATACTTCTTCATGAAGGTCACCATGCAAGAAAGCATTTTTGATATCTAATTGATACAATGGCCAATTTTTGGATGCAGCAAGAGAAATGAACAGACGAATTGAGGTGAGTTTGGCCACAGGAGAGAATGTATTAGAATAATCTACCCCATAAGTCTGTGCATATCCTTTAACTACTAATCTGGCTTTAAGTCGAGAAATTGAACCATCTGTATTAAATTTACTGGCAAAGACCCATTTGCATCCGATATCTTTCTTTCCTGCAGGTAAGTCTACAAGGCCCCATGTTCGGTTGGCATCTAGTGCTTCTATTACTTCAAGCATAGCAGCATGCCATCGTGGATGGGCCAAGGCTTCCTTAACAGTTTTAGGAATAGAAACAGAGTCTAGAGAGGCAATCAAAGCACTAGACAATGGTGATAAATGATTATAAGATATAAAATTAGTAATGAGATAATTGGACTTAGGGATGGTGTATTGATGTTTAGCTTTACAAAGAGCGATAGGTAGGTCATGATCGTTTGGTGGAGGATCCGATGATGCAGTGGCTGGTGCAAGACATATATCACCGGTTGCTTGTCTCTGAGAATACACTTGAGTAATCGGCGGTCTTGTTGTAGCATGAAGGATATCAATGTCTGTCTTTTCTGTAGATGAGTACTCTTCAACTAAACTATCTTCAGATGGACTGGTAGAGGCATTCGAGGATGTGGTATTATAGATTAACCACTTTTCATCCTCCCCCTAACTTGGTGTTAAGGGTAGTGAGGAGAAGAAAGGTTGTTTCTTTGAGAAGACCATATCAGTTGAGACCAAATGTCTGTTTAGATCCAAAGAGTAGCACCGATAACCCTTCTGAAGACGAGAATATCCCAAGAATACACACTTCAAGGCTTTGGGATCAAGTTTAGTAATATGGGGTCTAACATCACGAACATAACATGTACTTCTAAACACCTGAGGTTCCACAAGAAACAGTGGCTTATTGGGAAATAGAATTCTGTAAGGTGCGGCACCATCAAGGACTGTAGAAGGCATCTGATTGATTAAAAAACTTGCTGTGAAAATAGCACTATCCCAGAATTGTTTGGGAACTTTTATATGAAACATTAAGGCACGGGCAGTCTCAAGAAGATGCCTATTCTTTCTTTCAGCTACCCCATTTTGAGCGGGTGTATCAACACATGAAGTCTGGTGAATTATCCCTTGTTGGGTTAAATAGTTTTGAAATGTTTATGACATATATTCTTTAGCATTATCACTCCTTAAGATATGTACAGAAACATTAAACTGGGTCTTAATTTCAGTAGAAAAGGCAGAAAAATGGGAAAACACCTCAGAACGATTCTTCATAAAATAAATCCATGTCATTCGAGAAAAATCATCCACAAATGTAACAAAATATCTAAAACCAAATTTAGACAATACGGGACATGGTCCCCAAATATCTGAATGCACTAATTCAAAGGTCGATGCAGCCCGTTTATTAATTCTAGGACTTAATGTACCCTAATGATATTTTGCAAAATGACAAGATTCACATTCAACTGATGTTACATAATGAAATTGAGGGCATAACTTCTTCAAAGTAGGCAGAGAAGGATGTCCTAACTGACAATGTGGATCAAATGGAGAGGTGACCCTAGCACAAGCAGCTAACCGAGGTTCCCAAGTATCAAGGATGTAAAGATTATTAGATACATATCGTTTACCAACAATCTGCTTCGTCATGAGATCCTGAAAAAGATAGTGATCAAGAAAAAAATGAGACACAATAATTTAGATCTTTAGTGAGTCGACTTATAGAAATTAGGTTAAAGGAAAGATTTGGTAGACTTAGAACAGATGACAAAGTAATAGAAGAAGTGGGTTTAGCGATCCCTAGACCCTTAATGTTATATGTAGACCCATCTGCTATGGTAACAGAGGATGGAGATTTGTGTGACTTGAAAGAGTATTGGGATTACCTGTCATATGATCTATGGCACCAGAATCGATAACCCATTTGTTTGAAGAAAAGATAAGACATTTTTACCTTGTTCAACAAGACTAGTGACTGAAGTATACTCCTTCAAGAAAGCTTGATATTTAGCATACTCATCAGCTGAAATTGTAATACCTTTCTCAGAAGAATTAGAAACAGCAGTAACATTGGTTGTTTGAAACCTCTGGTTACGGTTCTGTAATTTCTTACGATTATGCTTTGTATGGCCGGGCTCTTTACAGTAATAGCACACAATATCACTAGTCTTTCCAGTGGCCGAAGTTCCTCCTTTGTTTAGCCTTCTTTCAACATCTCCTCCTCTGGTAATAAGGGCGTTAGGTTGTTGAGTTAATGAGGTATTTTCTATACATAAGACCCTACTGAATACTTCCTAAAGTGAGGTAATTTCAGTATTGGCAAGAAGCTGAGATTTGGCAGTCTCAAATTCTGAAGGAAGTCCTGCCAGAAAACCCATGATTGCCATCTGATCCCTCTGAGACTTTTGTACCTTGATATCAGTACTAAATGGTAAAAGCACATTTAATTCTTCATAGATTTTCTTGAACTCCATGAAGTAAGCTATAAGTGACTTACCTTCTTTCTCAGTACAATAAAAAGCTTTACAGACATCATATATACGAGATATATTTCCCTTACCATAGTACAAGAACTCTAAGTATTCGATCAATTCCTTAACAAATTCACAGTGATTAATTAGCCCAATTACTTCACTGTCAATTGAGTTCGTAATCTGTAAGAACAAACATGCATCATCTCTAAGCCAAGTTTGTCTAGTTTCATCCGTAGGAGGTTCCTTTTCCAAGTGGTCATTTTTTTCAACATAGATAAATTCTAATAGTTCTACTCCACTCTAAATAGTTAGACCTATTTAACTTATGTTCAGTTATTTTTGACATTATGGGTACTAACTCATTAACAAAGGGTTTAGTATCTAACATTTTCCTTGCAATAAAGACAAAGAAATAATATATGAATTAAGAAATTTCAGATTATATAAACCTGAACCTGAATATTCACCAAGCTGCAACTGAGAGTTGAAAATGTGAATATCCACTAAGCCAACACGTTACTGATATTTTAGAATATATAAATATGAAATTGACTTGGCTTCTATATTAAAAACGTAGGCTTAACACGCACAACTTCTCCTGTGAATGATTCCCAGTACCCAACAGACTTCCAATGACGAAGATGCCGGATAGACCAAAAATGATGAGTTGATGCCGTCAAACCAAATCGCGACTGAAATTCTCCCGCACGTGCCCTCACGTGCCGGCGAGTGAGAGATGATCCGAAATGTAGCGACGGCGCGTGAGCCTCATGCCCTTAGAGTTACGCCGCCGGACTTCAGGGACTGGCCGGACTTGCCACTGCGCACCTCCCTGGACCGGCGGTGTCAACTAACAGTCACTTCTGAGTGACCAAAAAAGAAGTAACGTGAAGGATAAATCTTCCCTTCACTGAAAAAAAAACGCAGAAAACCAAAAGCCAAGAGAGGCTCTAATACCATGTAATTGAGAACAATCTGATAATGCAATGTTCTGATTTATTACTCTAAGCAAACAAGTATTTATATGCTAAATTACACAAGTATTAACCCTCAATCTCTCATAAAATCACTCCACTGTATGCCTAAGTCAATCCTTAAGGAAACCAAGTCAAATTGCTCAGGTTATATACATGCTAAGTTTAGGCTATACATTGACATATATATAAGCTATACTTTGACATATACAGGCTATACTTTGACAATTGTCAACAGTTGCAAAGGAATTAATGGTTGCTCAATTGCTTGATTGCTTTGGATTTGGAAGGATTCCTTGCACTGGATGACCATTCATCGACAGCTCTATCTACCATTTTGCTTGGAAGTAGAGTTATGTTGTTGTGTTAGGCTGCATGTGTATTTGGCCTTAATTACAAAAATATTTTGCTCTTTTTGCTTGCAAATGTATCGAAACATTTTGCTCATGTCTTGTATATATTATTATCATATTTTAAACCAATTTTAGTGCCTAATGAGAGAATAGTTAGATAAATCTAATTTTTGTGGTTAAAAATATGAATATACCAAATCCATTATTAATTGACACGTGAATATATTAATATATTGTATGTCCATCCATCCACAATTGATTTGGTCTATTATTCTTTATAAACTCAGTTTGTCTATGAATTTATTTAAACTATGTAATTAGGCAGAAATGTGAGTGTGAAAATGAAGGTGGGAAATGATTTGTGCTGACTACCCCTTGAATTTCTCCAACTTACATAAACAAGGCTAACTAATTTTGCAGAGTCCTGATATAAATAACATGATCCCCTTCTACTACATTAGTACAAATTGTTTTAGTTGGCCAAAGACACCATGGGTTGTTAATTCGTAATTAGTGCAATTTCTCATAAAAAAGAAGATTACCATGTAATAGAGAGAGAGAGAGAGAAAGATGATAGAATAAAGAGAGTGAGCAGAGAGGGAGAAAGAAAATATAGAAAGAGATAGAGAGACGAAGAAATAGAGAGGGAGAGTATGAAACAAAGAGAGAGGGTGGCTAGTGTGGGGTCAAAGTTCCAGCTCCGACGAAAGGGATTGAAGATGAGCATGGTAGAGGTTGTGGACGGTGGTGGCGAGGAGGACGAGGTGGCCAGAGACAACAATAGATTGGATTGCGAGGTTACGTGAGAGATGGAGAGAGATAAGAGAGAGAGTGAGAGAAAGGAATGGGTCAGTGGAAAAGGACGACCGGAGAGATAGAGAGAGAAATGAAGGGCATTTTTGTAATTTGAGATTATAGGTCCACATGGCAAATGACGTGGTCGTTGATATGTACCACGTGTACTATCCAGTCAGCATTTTTCGTTAGTATCATTGATGGTGTTAAAAAAAAGGACATATTTGAAAACAAAAATAAAAAATGTGGGATATATTTGACCAAAAAAAAGTCAGGGACATAAACAAAACTCGGTGTAAATGTTAGGAATATAAAGTATACTTTTACCTTTATAAAAATAAGCAAAACTTTGTGTAAATGTTAGGAATATAAAGTATACTTTTACCTTTATAAAAATAAGTCATTCTAAGAAAACAAGACAAGAAAATCATACGAAACTATAAATTTAGGGTTTTGCGGTTGAAGTGAATTCACTTACCCTTGATCTCTCTACAATAATTTTAAGAGTAAATGACTGTTTAAGCGTAAATGACTAGTTTATTTAAAAAAATTACATTTGTTTTAATTTAATTTTTAAAAAGTTAAAAATTTTAATTTAATTATTAAAAAATTACATTTTTAACAAAAAAAAAACAAATGTCATATTGATAAAAATATACTTTAGATCTCTATAATTTCACCCAATAATAAATTTAGTCCCTATACTTTAAAAACGATAGATTTAGTCCCTGTAGTTTCTAAAATATGAAATTGGTCCTCAAGATTAGTCAAATGTTAGTCAACCAATAGATCAGTACACGTGGCGTTGACTAGAATGCTCTAATCAGTATATTATATCTACGTCATCATACACAAGTGTCAAAATGGATCTGCTGAATTGGCACTGCATCATCAGAGTTTTTTTTAACTTTTTCCTCTTTTTTTTATAATATTTAGATTAGAGTAACATAGCTTGGATCTGCTCATCGTTCTCATCTCCTCCTTGTCTCCTCTGTTCTCGTCATTGGAGTTGAATCGATTTTGCTTCTCTTTTTGTAAAATGTGTTTAATTCCTTGTAATTTGTCTATGTTAAACCACTGCGCCAATAATTATAAATATTACTAAATAAGAGAAAATAGAGGATAAACAAAATAATAATGATTTCATACAATTAGCTAATTATAAATTTATGATAAAAAATAATCTTCTTTGAAATCTTTACAAACACCATGTGTATCACCCAGTAAGTCATGACACATCATACAACCATATTGTAGTTTCTTGCAAGGATACTTTCTACTTTCATAATTCTAACACAAGATAACTTCCCCTTGGCATATCTGAGATGGATCCGGATCCTCTACTACTCACAGGAGTCATGCGTTTTTTAGCTACAGTTTTAAGACATTTAACTGTGGCTAAATACACATTTAGCCACGGTTTTTTGACTTTACTTTTAGCCACGGTTATAATAGTGGCTTTTTGTTTTAACAATACATTTATCATGGTTAAATGTGCGTAGGACTCTCCTGTGCCTTTAAGGTGCAAGAGACGATTTGTACTCATTTGAGATATTTTTGAACATAAAAAATGCATCAGAAGAACTATTTTTTCCTTAAATCAAGCAATGGAATCCTAAATTGTCAATCTATCTTACTCAGGGGAATGAGTCTTTTTTTTTTTTCCTTTTCTAACTATGCACCATCTATCTATGATCCAAAATGAAAACAAATCTTTTAGATTTTAATTAATTAACTAGATGAAAGTAAATTGTGGAAGTTGAATTAAAAATGTCCAATTGATTCTCTCTTTATTTTTTGTTTTAACCTTTTAAACTTGTATAGCTTTCTCAAAGCATCAAGTTTAATAAGAAAATTACTAAATAACTAATATATATATATATATATATATATGTGTGTGTGTGTGTGTGTGTGTGTGTATATATATAATAAAAAAATAAGAATGGCAAGTTAACAATTCAATTCAATTTCGGTGGGTTGAAATTTCTTCAACCCATGGACCGAACCAAACCTCAATGGGTTGGTTTAGTTGCTTCTCACTAATTTTTCAGACCAAATCAAACTAGACCAAACAAAGCGAATCAGGTTGGATTTTGTAAATTTGTAGGTTAACCAGAACCAATCAACAACCCTATATACTACATTGTTTTAGAAAAGTGAATTGTGATCATGAGTGGTGATGATTTGAAAGATGTTTGTTAACTAGGGAGACCAAATCTCTATTATATATTTAAAAAATAAAAAGCGAAAAATATAGCATTTCCTAAATATAATAAATAAAAGAGTAAATCTACTCTTTAGTTTCTGAAAATGTATCTTGATGATGATTTGATCCTTGAAAGATGGTTGCTGACCATTTTAGTTTCTAAATTTTGAAATTGTTATACAAAAGGTTTCTTTGTCAAGGCATTCAACATAGGGACCATTTTGCTCAAAATTTTCAAAATTTAGGGACTAAAGTGCTCAATCACTATAGCATATTAAGATGTCATATCACTTTACTTCATTGTCACGCTAGCAAATAATAATACATATCAGCAGATAATGTTGACTATGATGGACTAAAGTGGTTTCTTGTTTCGAAATAGTTGTTCAAATGCAAACCTTGATTTCCAAAATTCATTCAGCCTCCCTCTTCCTTTTCCAAAAAAAAAGTAGAGAAAACACAATGACTATATTTTATATTAGAATGAAATATTTAACAAAAGAAAAAGAAAACCATGAGACGTGATTCGATCTCTCTCTGTCCTTCATGTCAACTTAATTTGACCTCAGCTAAGATTACACAAAAAAAAAACTTGATGACTAGGCATGACATAGCGGATGAGTAAGACTTATGTAATAGTTGATGTGAACTTTGATTGTTATACCTGCAAATTCTTGTATATCTTTGGGCGGTATGTTTGTTTTGTATATGTGTATTATTAGATGTCTTTAGAGGGACTAAACTGAAAGAAAAAAAAGTTAATGTGTAATTTTGAAAATTTTGGATCTATGATTTATGGTGATGAATTTTGATGAGTTCGATGGTTCTTGCATCTATATGCTCACTTATGTGGTTGTCTAGAAAATTGCATTTTGGCCCCTCCCTCACTTATATATACCTTGAGAAACATTTTCCTCCTCTATTCCCTTCACTCACTCACGTCCAACAGTATCCAAAGATCTCCAACTTTACACCATTCTTCAATTGTCTGGGCACTCCAATATTCCTTCCCAACGTGAAGAAGCTAGGAATTAAGATAAGAAAACATTATCCCCTCCTTTTTCTCCTAAAATTCACACCATTGCAAACCCATAAGTGGAATTGCGTAAAATTTATGAAAAAATCTTTTAGATTGATGGGGAAAAGTTCCTTTGGGTCCTCTAATGTTGAATAAGAGAGGCCAATCTTCAATATATCATGGCTCTTCTCAGGCTAGATGCGATAAGCCAGTATACCTGAGGTGTGGGAGGTACCATGATGGGAATTGTCGATCTATTGAGGCCACTTGTTTCCATTGTAGTCAAGTTGGCCATATCGAGAGAATGTGCCTTTTACTGATAGGAGGACCAAGCTAAGGATCTTATCATCCCTCTTCTATGCACTTTTAGCCACAATTTTAACTGTGGCTAAAAGTGAATTTAGCCACGGTTATAATAGTGGCATTTTTAGCCATAGTTTCGTAGGATTCTCCAGTGCCTTGGAGTCAAATTGCATCCTCATCCTTTAGGGCTACAAACTGAGGTGACTCCCACATTCAGAGCAGCCACTCCCTCTTCGAGAAAAAGTGGTGCAGGGTGAGAACCAGGCCGTGGATCTAGTAGGAGAGGCCAGTCATCTTCAGGTCGAGGTCAGGCTCGAGTATATGCCTTTATGATACATGAAGCATAAGCCTCCAATGCGGTGATTACAAGTACTCTTTCAGTACATTCTCAAACAGCTTATGTTCTATTTGATTCAAGATTTACACACCGTTTGTGTTACCAATGTTTTGCAAAGTGTTTTTCCAAGCCCCTGGCTCAACTAGAAGAGCCTTTTCTTGTGGCCACACCTATGGGACATGCCTTGACCGTTGACTATGACTATTTGGCATGTTAAGTGTGTAACATCTTAGTACCCTGGGCTGTTACTTATATTGAGTCTAACATGTAAACTTAATGACAAAGAAAATTTTTCTTTTGTAGTGGAGGATTGTGCATGTGATGGTAAGGCTTTCCGATAGGTAAGAAGAAAACTTGGGTATGTTGTGAGCCACATGTACTGATAGGGAGATTATTATGTGTAACTGAACCTTGAAGGGACTTAAATGAAGAAAATGATTTAGTATGGCGCGGTGAAAATACGGAATACTGATGATTGAAAATTATTTTGGAATACATGTGTATCTCAAAAACTATGCTAAGTGTTGGAAATAGTTAAAGAGGGACATGGAAGGGATTTCTTAAAATCTCTTAGTCGCTGATATATTTTTCCATATATTCCCTATTCACTCTTAATCACATTTCCTCCTCATTTCCCTTACATATCTGGCGCTTCACCTCCTTCTTCACAAATCCATGCTAATTCCTCCATTCCTTTCTTGGCTTTTCTTTTATGGTTGTTCTCTGGTGATCCTCCCCTTTCTTGGTGGTCTTCAATAGCTTGTAAGTGGAGATTCTTCTCTCTTTCTTTTATTTTCGCAATTTGTGAACCCAAGAGTTGGAATTAGGTAGATTTGTGAAATTTGGGTAGGTTGATGTATTACATCTCTTCCTATTGGTATATTTAAGTGTTGGGATCTTTAATTGAAAGATTTGGGTGGTTATAATTACCTTAAAAGAGTGGAAAGTGTGGATGTATGCAACTTGCTGTCATGGATTCTTATTTTGCTGTCATTTGAGCAAAAGTTTGATGACTTAAGGGACCCAAACTTATCTTTGTGTTTTGGGTGGTGTTGGGGTTATTTCAATTGAGTTTTAATGTATAAATATGGTTAGAAATCATGGAAAAGGGTTTGGAAAGCTTGGAGATGGGTTAAATGGAGTTTAAAGATGTTTGGGGGCGAAATCTGGTGCCATTTTTCGAGTGGGAGACCGTTTAGGTGGGCAATTTTCCCGCTTAGGTGCCTATGTAGCAGAGGGCTACTAGCATTTTTTTGGTCAATATTTCAATAGTCATAACTTTCTTATCCGGATTCTGTTTTTAATGAATTTTGGAAAGTTCTTTGAGTCTAGTTTTGATTAAGATAGGATTTGTTTGAAAATTGTTTACCTTTGAGTAGATATGATCAAAAAAGTGACCAAAGGTCAGGGTAGGAAGCAAGATTTTCCTCATCTTTTGATTTTGACATGTTTGGTATTGTTTCCTCTTATGGATGGATTCTTAATGCTTCTTCTGCATCATTCAAGGCTATCCAAGGTAGATAAGCATGGAATCGAGGTGAGGGGAATCTCTAAACTATTTTGGATGTATTTTCTATATATATATATATATATGCATAATCTTATTATGTTGACATGAAACCGAAATTTGGAAGACTCCTATGTGGGCTATTGAATAAGAACAATGCATGTGAGTGAAGATGGTTTTTCTCTCTTCTCATAATTTCACATATTTCATTCCAATCTTAAAAGGAGTTAAGTATGTTATCTACAATGAATTGGATATGTGATGGCTTCATGTGGTAAGACCTCAAACTTCTAATTACTTATATGCTTATGGATCTACTAGAAATGTTTATTGGTAGAAAATGGTAACATTTGAGTTGGTTCTTCTTATAATTGGTAAGAGAACTGTTCTTACAATGTTTTATGAATATATTGTAATCATCATATGGTTATTGGTTTTTAATTGAAACCGAAATACAAGGCAATTGTTGCATCATTGATAGAGTAAAGTAGTTATAATGCAGTTCCTTATTATTTAGAAAACATATTATTTGGAATTAGGAATTTTGAAAAACCATGGAGTATTGTTTGTAATTATCTTTATGTAGTTGTTTGAAGATAACAACTTTGATTGTGACATACATACACACTTATTTCATGGGAAGCATGATATCATGTACAATAAGAATGATGTGATGATCACTTGCATAATATAACCATGCTAAAAAAAATAGATATGAGACATATGAAATTTTAGTTAATCACTATGTACGGATTTTGTGCCTCTATTTGGGCACTTCTACATGCTCTTAAATGAAAAATGTTGATACTTTCAGACATATGGATTTCCTGGGATATGTTGATAGTGAAACTAATAGTGATGTATGTTACTTGATATTTTGTGGAAGGTAGTTCATATTTATTTATATGTGCGGCATATTAAAGTAGTGATTGTTGGGGGAATTGTGATGTGGATTTCCTTGGCTTGATCTATTGATTATTACTTCATTACTGAAAATGATGGATTGGCTGTGATTATCATTTCTTGGTTATGGTAATTTTATGGTACCATGGTTTGGCTAATGTGGTGAAATTTATCATGCTAGGTGATTTGGCACATGTGGAGGTTATTTGGAGGCATAAGGATGAGGTTAGGTATACATATGAGATATAGGTATATGTTTGGCATTTAAGCCAAAAGGGGTCATAAGGATAGGGTTTATTTATATCTCCGTGTTATAAGGATAGGGTTTAGGTATATACACACATATGTATATATCTTATTGGTATTGCCTTCTATATGCTTTTGTATGGTATTGGTTATGTGGCACTTACTATAACCTAGTTGATCTTCTCTTTGGCTAGAGTTGAATGGTCACTTAAATTATAGAGGAATTGGAAATTTATGTTTGAATTGTTCATTATTCTTATTTACTCATTTGATTATGTTGTTCACTCAGGTATGGTTTTTGGTTGGTAATAAGGTCAATAGTAGAATTTTTATGGTAAATTCAATTGGTTGATGATACTAGTGGTTATGCTTGGATACTTAGTCTTATGTATTGCAATGGTTTATGTTGTCGTCCTTGGAATTGACAATAGATCTACGGTCGTTCTTGTGATTATACTTTCAATTGTAGGTATGATTGTACATATACTTTCCTATATATATTTATCTATATTATGTTTATATGATGAGGTAAGGTAGAGTTTTCTTCATTGGGTTAGTATGACTCAACCCCAATAGTTTTTAGGTACAAAGGAAGCATAGCGATGGCATCGAGTATTATGTCTGGTTCTCTTTGTTTGGAGTAATGGTACGATCCTGTCCCTTTCTTTCCTTCTCTTTTATAGATGGCTCTGTAATCAGGTAGGTTAACTAGGTCATGTATATTGGTTAAGATTCTAAGGTCTATTTTAGTTTGGGAAATAATTGGTCTGTTTCCTTGATTCGCATGTTAAAAGAGAAATTAACAGAATGATCTATGAAATTAAATATATAAGATTTTCATATGTTGTTGTGGCTTTGAGTAAAAGTAAGGCTTACGGGGGAGAGGTTGAGTACTCCTCTGTGCCAGTCACATGCCCAGTATAGGGATGTGACAAAGTGCCAGTGGGTGAGAAGGATACTTTGGCAGATCTTATGGTTCTAGATATAACAGATTTCAATGTCACTCTTGGAATGGATTGGTTGGTATTGTGTCATGCTACTTTCAATTGCCACAGTCAGTGTTCCGAGAGAGCCAGTCTTTTCCTACCAAGGAGATAGGAGGGAGGCATCTAGTAACTTGATTTCTATGTGGGGTGTAAGAATGTTTTTCAAGAAAGGGTGTAAAGGCTATTTAGCCTTGGTAAAGGATGAAGAGAAGGAGGCAGTGAACCTAGATGAACTATCGATGGTGAGGGAATTTTTTGATATTTTTCTAGAGGAAATTACTAGGTTTACCACTAGATCTAGAGTTTTAATTTGGTAATGATGTAGTCCCTAAAACTCAACCCATCTCAATCCCTCCTTATCACATGGCTTAAACAGAGCTTAAGGAGTTGAAGGAGCAATTATAAGATCATTTAGATAAGGACTTTATTTGACCCAGTTCTTCGCTATGGGGTGTATCAGTACTATTTGTAAAGAAGAAAGACGAAACTTTAAGGTTATATATAGACTACCGGCAACTCAATAAGGTGAAGTGTGCATCAAATATCCCTTGCCTCATATTGATGACTTATTTGATTAGTTGTAAGGATATCAATGTTTCTCTAAGATTGATTTACGGTTAGGATACCACCAGTTCAAGCTTAAGGTGGAGTATGTTTTGAAGACTGCCTTTTAAACCTAGTACAAACATTATGAGTCCTTAGTGATGTCCTTTGGATGGGCCAATGCATTGGCAGTGTTTATGGACTTAATGAACCAAGTTTTCAAACCTTTCTTAGACAAGTTTGTCATTATCTTCATAGATGACATACTAGTGTATTCTAAGAGCCCTGAAGCGCATGAACATCACTTGAGGATTTGTCCTACAAACTTTAAGGGAGTAAAAGTTGTTTACAAAGTTTTCAAAGTGTGAGTTTTGGCTAGATCGAGTAGCCTTCTTGGGTTATATGGTTTCGAAGGAAGAGATCCAAGTTGATCCCAGTAAAATGGAGGAAGTTTAGAAATGGCCATAACCATGACGATAATCTTAGCTTCTTGGGATTGGTGGGTTATTACCATCGTTTTGTGAAAGACTTTTTGAAGATCATTGTCCCACTCACTAAATTGACATAAAGAGAATGTTAAGTTCCAATGGAATGATGCTTGAAAGGAAGGTTTCCAAAGGCTAAAGAATTGTTTGACAATGACCCTAGTGCTAACCTTGCCTTCAAGAGGTAGAGGCTATGCAGTGTATTGCGATGTATCAAGAGTCAAACTAGGGTGCATCCTCATGCAATATAGTCAAGTAGTGGCTTATACATCAAGGAAACTAAAGAAGCATGAACAAAACTTCCCAATGCATGACTTAAAGATAGTGATGGTGGTGTTCGCTGTCACGACCCCCATTAGGTACATGACCGGCATGGTGTAAAGGCACCCACTTTCACCATAAGCCTTAGCAAGGAAACCCAAAACACAAGATAAAACAAGAATACATTCATTACATACTCACTCCACATACATGCTCAAATACCGCATAATGCGCCAAGGGAGATTTAGATATATATATATATATAGATGCCAAACATTCAAGATATTACAAGTATCTATTTGTTTACATTTTATAAGCCACATATGCTAAGAATATTACAAATAGATCTCACTGCAAGGTTCCAGCATTTACATCTCACATAATCTTTCTGAAACCACACTTACCCAAATTACAGAGCGTATTTAGAATATTACAAAACAATTTAGTGAGGAAACCAAAATGTGAAAAATATCCTAGAACAATTAGTGAAGTAGACACGGAGCACTACTCGTCATAGGGCTCCTCCTCTGTCCAAATATGTAAATGTTAAGGGCGTGAGTAATAACTCAATGAGGAAAAAGCCCACTACTCTAATAATCATGTATATAAAAACAAGAGAAAATTTGATATTTTATCACAATACATATAAGAACATGGTCATGCATATAATGGTCCCCCTTACACTCAATGATAACCCATGGCATGGCATAAATCCCCCCTTATCCTACTCATCAAGCACATGGTATCATGAGGCCTTGGCTGGTCTAACGTCCATCCTTATCCTCCAACATATTCTCTCATTGCAAACAATAAATGATAAATAAAATTTCACTATATGTACAAAATACATATATTTTATTACTCACAGAGATACATGCACAATTGAACCTTTCCATACATTTCTCATGAAGGCAGCACCAAACATTGTCAAATTAAAGAATAATCATAACCATTCATATATCAATTTTCAATAATAGACTTAGTCAAGACCATGTAGGCATACATGGTGAGTATCATGAGGAAATAAAAGACTCTCCTTCCTTGTTAACTTATACATAATCAAGAGTACTATATCCCTGACTTGGCTTGCTTTTACTTTACCAAATATCCCAATTAAGTTGTGATTTGGAGGTCACTAAGGAATGGAGAAAGGGCACAAGGACTCATGATATAATAACTCGAATCAGTATGGGCTCGTGTGAAGGGTTCTCATTAGGTGTGCTTGAAAATTTCAAATAAAAATATGAACAAGTATGTGAAATATCCTAGGATTTTATGTGACATCCCAAGAGTTTATTATGTGTATTGGTACACAAGAGACTTGCTTATATGCTCATTGTGATTATTTTGCCATACATGCATTTGATGTTATAAAATTATGGAGTTTATAATTTATTGCATTCTCTTTCTTTCTTTCTTTTTTTTGGTGCAATGAAGTTGGAGATGCCTATGTTGATCACATGGGAAAGAAATTTAATTACACCCTTAAAAAAGAGGATTTAACTAATTAAGGGAGAAATTATAATGATTCAAATGCTTGGTAATATTTTCTTATGTGAATGTATTGCTTGGAATTATCTTTGTAATTGCAGAGTTTATTATATATTATTGTAAGTGTGTGTGTGCTCAACTGTGGTGTTGGGACAGTTGGTTGAGTGACTTGAAGGAGTGGACTTGAGGTGTGGAGTGTTCTTGGAGAGGGACTAGAATATGTGAAATAAAAATTTCTATAATTATGTTAGCGTGAGTGGAGGTGGAGAAATAAAAAGAAAAATGTGATGTGAAATTTAATAATTGGTGATTTTTGGTGATGTGTGAAGTTGGAACCACTTTGTGTTCTTTTTTTAATGAAGCCTAAAGTTTTTTGGAATACATGGGAAATTAATAAATTGTTTAGAAAGCAAGTGGGACCCAACTAAAAGTCACACACTTAAGAAAAAGGGCAATGCTCCAAAGAGTTCGAACTCTCTAGAGGTCGACTTCCACTATGGCAAAAAATGTTTGGGGTAGAGTTATCGTGGAGGATGAGTGCATATAGGCTGCATGTGTTGTGGTTACTTAGTGTGTTGTTAGCCGACAAGGCTAAAGGAGATTCAAGTGCAATCCTAGCGCCCATGGTGCCACTCAAAGAGATCTCAAGTGAGCACCCAAGCAAGGCGCCCATGGGTACAACTCTCGGGTTTAGGAAATACTTGGTGGAGCCTTGGATGGGCACCACCTAGTCAACTCTTAGGTTGGCCAACAATTGGTGGCCCCCAGCACCGTGCTTCCCACACATCTCGTGGCTGCACCCATACCTATGCCAAGAAGCTCCCAAGGGTCCCTCTAGTGCCACTCTTTGAAGGATTGAAATGAGGTGACTTTGAGACATTTCTCATAGCTCAAAATCATCAAAGCCAATTTCAATCATCATATTGACCTTACAAGGAACATCACTAATCATTCAAGAGGGATTTCTCACCTATTCAACCTTGATTCAAGCCCATCATTTGTGCTTCACCAATACAGTCACTAAAACATGTTTTTCCAAGGTTGAGGAGCTCATAAATTCACCCCCTTTCAACCCCCAAGAGCTACCAACAAAAATCCCCAAAGCCCTCCTAGGGTTCCAAAGAGCAAGAGATGAAGGAGGAGGGAAGAATCATAACAGTCTTGAGGATGGAGAAACTAGATAATGAATGTGTGTGTGTGCAGACAAGTGCTCCAGAGGGATAGAGAGGTATGGAAGTGGTTAGAGAGATAGGGGAGTGAGGATGGAAGAAAAAAAATAAAGCTTAGTGTAAGACCTTATAAGGTAAAAAAAGGGATTATGGCTAAAATGCCTTTAGGGTAGGAATTGTATAAAGGAATGAATTTCCTAACTCAATTACATGCATGCATTC